>CM038045.1:39451830-40651830 GCA_021397845.1 Areca catechu
CACCGATGTCGAGGGCCTCGAGGCTCGGGCCACTCGTAGGAGCAGCGTAGAGGGATCGATTGCTCAAATAGTTGACAGTCGGGGGAGGGTCAGAGGCAGCGTTGGCCGTCAGGGGAGAGGGCCAGAGGCGACATTGGCCATCGGGGGGGGGGAGCGCCGAAGGGGAATGGGGATTCGCTAGCGGCTGGGCGGTTGGAAGGGAGAAGGGCCAAATGGCTAGGGCACACGATTTGAAGGAGGCTTTTTTGGTAAAAGCTTGATCGATGTTTAACCATTCGATTATGATCCAATGTCCCACATTTATTCTGAAAAAAATTATTTTTTTGTAACCGAATTTTTGGTTGCAAAATTCTAAAGAAAATTAAATTTATTTTAAATAAAGTTTTACAACCAAAAATTCGATTGCAAACTTAAAAAATAAACTTAAAAAATATTTTTAAATGATCATTTTTTTGCAACTGAATTTTTGGTTGCAAAATTTTAAAGAAATTTAAAATATATTTTAAATAAAAATCTACAACCAAAAATTCGGTTGCAAACTTAAAAAATAAACTTAATTTTTTTTTAAATGATCATTTTTTTGCAACTGAATTTTTGGTTACAAAATTCTAAAAAAAATTAAAATTTATTTTAAATAAAATTTTGCAACCAAAAATTTGGCTGCAAATTTAAAAAATAAACTTAAAAAATATTTTTAAATGATCATTTTTTTGTAATCGAATTTTCGGTTCCATAATTTTAAAGAAATTTAAAATTTATTTTAAATGAAATTTTGTAACCAAAAATTCGGTTGCTAACTTAAAAAATAAACTTAAAAAAATATTTTTAAATGATCATTTTTTTGCAACCAAATTTTCGTTTGTAAAGTTTTTTAAAAAATTAAAATTATTTTAAATAAAATTTCGCAACCAAAAATTTGGTTGTAAATTTAAAAAATAATTAAAAAAAAAATTTTAAATGATCATTTTTTAAAATATATATATATATATATATATATATATTGAAAAAGAATATCAAAAAGTTTCTCTCTTAGAAAATTTGTGAAGTAAGGGTATCAGTGGGTGGACCACTGATAAAATTTGGTTATAGACTTATAATTGCTATAGAGTTATTTATTGATATTAAAATTATTATTATATAAAAATAGCTTTCTGAGCAGAAGGGCATTGAGCGAGTTTTGGATATGGACTAATATCAGGTGTATTTAGTTTGTCTCTAGTAAGATACGAATTTCTGGATATCGATCACCTATTTATATAAAAACTATTTTGTATATTGATGATTTTGCTCGATATGATTTGATATTAGCATGTTATATATATATTTATTAAGTATTTAAGATATCTGATAACCAAATATTATATATTCATCTGTTAAGTATATATGGTTTTATATGAATTATATATTGTTGATCTTGGTTGGTTAATTTCAATATTCATGTGTATCCCATTGGGTGAATGAGTGTGTTCTGATATAAAATTTGTTAACGAGTATAAACTAATTTTAAGATTGCATAATGGGTGGTGGTGCACTGGACTAGCCGTGTATTGATGCCCCACTACAGGCCAGAAATGTAGTAACATTGATACCTCGCTATATGCTGGAAATATAATAACATTGATGCCCTATCACAGGTCATAAATGTGGAACTATTGATACCTCGCTAGGTCAGAAATGTAAAACTATTGATGCCCTACCACAGGTCAGAAATGTGAAACTATTGATGCCTTACTACAAACCAGAAACGTGATTATGGTAGTCCAGAGTCGAGTACCCTAAGATGATTAAATTTGATTTATGATAATCACGAGGATTATATAATATGACATTTTGCATCGCATGACATATGTTATTATATATAATCATGATATTTTGTGACATTACATATTATCTTTAAATTATTTTATTATGATGGTGTGAGTATGCGAGAATTGTTATTAGGCTGTAAAGTTTATTCTCCACTTCTCTTTTCTTTCAGAGTTGCAGGACACGTAACATGGATCGGGTCGAGCATGAAATTGGAGTTCCAGTATTTTTTTGATTATTTAGTTAGTTATATTTTTTATACCAATATAAAGAATAAATTAGTCATTTAGTTACTATAAATTTATTTTGATGGCATTTGTTAATTTTACTTGTTGAAAATGATAAGATTATTGAGTATTTTAAACCTAGTGTAATCTCTAAAACGATGTCCTAGAATTTGTATGGCCGGTTATGTGGCTAACCTAGGTGCTGGTTTCGGGACGTGACAAAAACAAGTTTAAATAAATAAAAGTTATAAACAATCACCGGCAAAAAATTATAATCAATTAACTTCAATTAATTTTGATGAACTTCGGGACGTGGCTACTTTAAATTTGAAAGGGGGCTACCAACCAAGTACATCCTATAACCATGTAGCAGCCTTACACTGTTCGATCTCCATATAGGAGCTATACAAAGGGTAGCCTATTATCAAAATTGGCAAGCCCCTGCCGTCCGAAATAGAGCTATCATTCTTATCATTTCCTTTCATATAAAAATTTATTTCTTATTATTCTATCAGCTAGTATCTTAGTGGTGTCAGATCGATGTACTCACTTCTTGGTGAAAAAAGCTGTAAAAATTTAAATACCTTGAATCAAATATTACCCGGTAGGGTGGGGGCTTGGGAGGATAGCTACATCAGATTTAACCTCCTATCCTTTTTGCTTATAAAAAAAAAAAAAAAAAAACCATTTATTTAACAAACCAAAAAAAAATTCTATCCAACATGTAAAATCAGGGAAACAAAAAAAAATAAAACAAACAAATAAGTAATAAGAATAAAATTGTAGGAGAAAAGACAAAACAAATAAACGAGGGGATATTTAGATCAGGGAAAGGGAACAAGCGTGGCCAGAAATTATGGCATTGGAATAACGAGAGGATTGGTTATCCAAGCAATCCTTGTCTGGCCGCGTTTTATATGGGCTCCATGCAGCAGACAGGACATGGCCATTGAATAGGCGCCTGCTGTTTTGCTCTTTATTTAGAGCCCTCTCTCTTATCGCTCTTATTTTTTCCCATCTCTTCCCCCCCTTGGTAGAATGTAGATCAAGTAAACATAATACTCTAAGCATTCGAAAAAACCTAAAAAAAATAAAAAAAACGAGCATGACATCTGAAAGCCCTCCTCATATATTCCATGACAAAATATAAACGGAAAAAATCGTGAAAATGTAAAAGTGAAAGAGGGAAGACGATGGTATCTGAAAATCCCATTCACAGAATAGATCCAAAAATACAGAAGGGTAAAAAATGATCGAAAAAAAACAGAGGGGGCCAAGTGGGGGACGGGATGGGGGACTCGCGGTCGGAGTCGGAGCACCGAAGCTTGAAGGGGAACGAGGAGGCGGCTCTGAAACCTTCAAACAATGTTAGATTTGGGAGAAGGTCTTAGGATTCCTCGCTGGGTTTTATAGGTGCAGTGTGGTCCGCGAGACCAATAGGATACAGACACGCGTCTGATCCCTGGTGGCCGGTGCTTGATGGCCGACGACGTATTAGATTTCGGCATCATCGAGCGCCATTGCGTTGGGTTTGGGCCGACGGCACACCCAGCCCATAGAACTTCGGGAAAATTGTGATATTATTATATTAGAACTTTGCAGGTGTGATCAGGGGAAAATATATTCTCTGAATCCAATTGATATCACTCTATGAACTAATACTATCTGAAGGCTTCTTTTGAAATAATTCAATGGGGGT
This sequence comes from Areca catechu, assembly GCA_021397845.1. Taxonomy (NCBI): domain Eukaryota; kingdom Viridiplantae; phylum Streptophyta; class Magnoliopsida; order Arecales; family Arecaceae; genus Areca; species Areca catechu. Next base: position 39,455,563 of record CM038045.1, read on the forward strand.
TTGCCCTTCAATCTCTGGGCAAATGGTGGATGCATGCTCTCCATTTATTTGAACGCAACGGAAAGCAGGCAAGAGAAACACAGCTTGAAAGGCCATATGAGCCAAGCATAGATTGAAGGATTCCCAGGTAATATTCTTCATATATCCTGATATTTATATAAAGAGATGCAGGGAAACTTTTCTTGGTTCAGAATTGTAGCATTGCAAGACTGTGGATTTGAACATTGTTCCTAAAGATAACTCTTTTACTTTCGATGAATGCAATTGTTGGCAGATGCATAGCTACAGCCTATAGTCCCATTCGGAGACGTTTGGCACCGAAGATATATAATAAAGGCATTAAGGATCCAAATTTGAGAGAATGGTTTACTGAGAATTTATTTTAATGCCGAAGTTTATCTTAAACTTATAATTTTATTCTAAACTCAGATAATGAAAAATGATATTACATATAATTTTTTATGATTATAATTCCCTTTCCCCTTATTCATATATTTATGTTAAATTCGACGAAGCTCATTCCTATATAGAGTTCAACTTGGCAAGCTAGTTTTTGATACTAACAAATCCAGTCCAATGTTCCAAATTTTTGAACCTGTCATTACATTAAAAAAATTAAAGAATTTCGGCTTTTCATATTTCAGCCATTATGAACCTATATGCTTGTTCATCCTGATGCAACTCACCTATCAGGATTCTGAAGATCCTGGAGTGTCCAAACTTGCCACCAAGCCCTAAGGCACTCTACTCGAACTTCACCCCTAGGATGGCAGGTTGCTCTACAGATTTTTCTCTTCGCACATTCAAAACTTTATTTTACTTATAATTTCATGGTGGAGCTACCTATAATTTGAAATTCAAGCCCTAATGTCTCAGATTTTTTTTTTTTTTTCAATAATAATCTCTGCTGATAGAATTTTCTTTGCTGAAATGTTCTAATTCCCTAAAGAAAAAGGTCCTCGATAAGTGCATCACTTCAAGACTACCTTGACTTTTTCTCTCACAAAATCACTTCCATACATCTTTTACAGGCTCCATCTTCTACTCATTCCAATTAAAAATCCCTCACTGACATTGATTCTCGATATTATGGCGACAAATACAAGACAAATGAGACAGAGAGGGTTGGAGAAATATTTTGCCCATGTTAACTTTTACCTTGCCAGCTGCTAATATATATAACTCTTCTCAACATCAGGCGAATTGCCTCTTGTCCACCCTCCCTGGTTTTAACTGTCTTCTAGACTAAACATTTCTAGCTAGAACTAAGAGATTTTTATGAATATTTGAACCTGACAATACCTAAAAAATAATAGAACATCTGGTTAGAGAATTTCGAATATTGTCAATATTCTAAAGGCAGTTAAAGCAATGCCCAAACCTTACAAAAATGTTTTCTTAACTGCTTCCAATCTGCTTTTTAGAAAATTAGAGCATTTTCCAACCAAATGGTGTCATGGACATCGGGGATCAGGATCATCTAGTGCTCTCAAACCCAATGATTCACCCTAAATTCTTTGTACTCAAAATTCCTTCATCTTTACTCTGTATCGGCACTTCATTCAACAAGCCTCCTTAAGCACAACTGTAGGAAGTAGTTTACCTCACTGGCAGTATAGCAAACCAAGGCCACATGACCCATGAGGCCATGATGATATTATCATGGAACAAGCCAGTCACAGACCACCCCCTCTTGGAAAAGCATGTATATAAAAAAAATCTCTCTGCCACAATTCACCATTTCTCATACGTTGCTACCCCTACCCATCTGGACAGTGAACCTAGATGGCACAGTGGCAAGATATGCTCTGAGTCATGCACTATTGTGTCAAGATGAATAGGGGTTAGTCGGCCAAAACCTCAATATTTAATTCTATTACAGTAAGGGGGCTGTTAAATTTTTTACCATGGAAAAAGTGACCTGTTTGAAGATTTAATAAGATGTTGAAGTTAGATGCCAAAGCAACAGTTGATTTACATGAATATATGAAGACTAATCAACTTAAGCGAGAATAGATAACATTTGTAAATCAGTTCCTCAATCTTTTATATTACTTGTGAAACCTGCATAAAATTTTGGCGTCACTTTACAAACATTATAAATAATTATGATTAAAAATAGGGCTTTTTTTCTATATATCCCTGTAAATATATAGCTTGTTACATATTTATCCTCCAAAAATTACTATACACATATATGCCCTTTTAATCATTATTGTTTTGCAATGCCCTTTTAATCATTATTACTATACACAAAACCAACCATTTTGTGTAAAAGGATATTGCTATCCTTTTGTATCAATATCCTCGAGAAAACTCAACCTTTAATTAGTTGCAGAGAACTTTACTTTTGTATAAATTTTTCAAGGGTACTGATGCAAAAGGGTTATATAGTTATTTTTATGTTTAAAACAGTTATTTATTAACAAAAGCTATTAATGCAAAAGCGTTAGTCAAGAATTTGATGGAAGGGGTACTCTTGCAAGAATAGAAAGAATAGAAAGACTTTAGGGGTACACACACACACACACACACACACATATATATATATGTAAATAGTGATTTTGGAGGGAAATATAAACTATGCCATATTTGCAATATATGCAAAAAAATCTTCTAAAGAATATCAGTATTTGATATATTTTTTATATATTACATTACTGTCCCTTGAGTAAGTTGAACAAAAATTAACTCCATCTGTAGTTCCATTTCGTCAATTTATATGTATACTTATAAAACCTTCTGTGGTGCCCTATCACAAACAATATATTTCAAGCATAACAGAGAAGTGGCTACATATGTTGCATATGCTATAGTACCAATTGTCCAAAATTAATTGTTCATATAGAATCAAATGCCAAGTAGGTGCACACTATAGTCCATATCTGCAACATATAAAACTAAGATTTCCGGTACCGATACCGGAACCTATATCGGTATTGGGTTGGTATGGTATGGTACCATTCTGTACAGTACCAATACACAGTACGGTGGGCATGCTAGTTCATACCGGCACGCCTTTTTTTTTGTTAATGAATTTTATGTTTTTTTAGGGTTTAGGATCTTAATATTTAATGTCTAGGCCTTTAGAGTTTAAGATTTAGAGTTTAGGATTCAAGGTTTAGGTATTAGGATTTAAAAAATGTTAATATATTAATTCTAATTAAAATAAGATATAAAATAATAATTAAAGTAAGATATCAGTAATTAATGCAAGTAAAAGGTAACATATAAATATAATTACATATCAATATCTAGAATTGGGTAGTGTCGATGTCCATAAATATAGAAATCATTTATATACTGTGTAGAAAGATTGGTAAATCCTTCTAGCTAGGTAGCATGATATTCCTATAAGGTCATCTCAGGAGGTATGCGTGATGGATCGTAACTTATAGCAGATCCCTCGCTGAGGTCCCGACTCTGAGAGGTATCCAGAAACTGATGATATGGCCGTGCAGGGGTCCATCCAAATATGCCAGTAGCAAAATCAAATCCATAAGATACTTTGGGCTACATAGGATAATAACTACTAGAAGATGATGTCTCAAATATACCATATGGACCATATGGATCACAAGCTACCAGTAGCTGTGGGTAAGAGGATATTGATATGACGATGACCTTGATACATTCATGGATCCACTTGCAAGAGTTGCAGCTGCATCGTATCCTGAATGACCTCGCGGAGCCCGTCGCCAATATAGAATTGTATCATCAATAGGTTTACCAACTGGTGCTCCATGATCTGTATCAACTGCAACTCCCCAGTAAATCAAATATGAATAGATGGCTATGACTTCTGTCCTCCGGTCCCTCCCTGATCACTAGATCCTTCACTGTCTAAAGAAGTACTAGCACCACTATCTTTGGTATCTAAATCTGAATGAATTGAGTGCTCTGATGGAGATGCAATTGCCTTTCCTTTTTCTCTATATTCGGGTCGAATAGATGGCAGGGAGGGACAATGTGCTGTATCTGTTAAAGCCATGTGAGGAATATTGCTTGTTGCCCATTATCCAGCATCCATCCCAGCCTCATTAGCTACAAAACTGACTCGTCGAGGAGATGATCATAGCTCATGAAGCTTTGGCTCCTGCTATCGACTTAAGACCCATCCAATCATTGGATTTTCATTCTCATCAATATATATACTTATAGTGAAATCGAAGTATTTTAATTCAACTTCTTTCTGAATGTACTTTAGTCTCAACCTTAAATTATAATGTACATAAATAAGATCGTTGAGGCATTTCTATTTCAGACGGTTCCTTTGCTTGAAGTGGATAAGGCTAAATGTAGACCAGTTGCGCTCACATCCACTGGATGACACCGTTTAAGAGAGGATCTTGACTGCAAGAACTTTCATATTTTTTGCAGATATACCAATGCACCCACCACTCAACTACAAAAGATATTAAATCATTTAGAATTTTAGATTCGGCAAAATAAAAAAATCAATGTGAATCTAATATTAGACTTAGTGCTTAGTAATACCTACCAGGATTCATCTTTGATTTACTTTTGATTACTATAGTGGATCTAAAAGAATCTGTGCCATTTCTAAAAAACTTTATCTACAAAAAAATAGTTTTGTTATCATGTACTACTTGTTGAAATTAGTGCTAATAAAATCACTCAACAATTTCAACATAACTTACTCCTTCTAGGCACATAGCGGCGACATTTGGATTTGGCTCCATCTTGTAGATAACATTGCATAAAGTAGATGTAAGCTCTTCATCTATGACAATATCTGGTATAGAGTATTGGAATCTCAGATTCAGATAGTAAGATGTACATATATTTTAAGAATTAGTCAAGCGTACTTATACAAATCTAATTTAATTTAAATTTTTAGGAACATCATAAATTACTGCGTACCTGCTAGATGCAAATTCAAACTCATTTGATAACTTTACCGTCCATCAATGATCCGGATAACTTAATAGCATGTGATGGATCTGCCTCTTGGATCTTTTTCTTTGCCCTTTGTATCATATAATACAGGAAGCCCATCTGAGCATACTTTTATGAGTCCATGGCTCGAAGTACCTCATATAGAGACTTGATAGCCTCCACTATCCTCTCAACCTGCTACCAGAATGTCTATCTCATTACTAAATTCTCGACATTGCTCCCCTCAGTATTTGCCCTGGCATATCTGCTTTGCTACCACTATGCAGCTCTACTTTCTTGCCAAGAGGACTATCAAGTGCTATGTAATTAGTAGCAAATCATGTGATCCCTGGTTTCAATATTTCGTCCTCTATAAAGCTTCTCATCAATGATAAGATCCATGTATGGTTATATATGAATTTGATGATCGTCTGTGCTAACTCAACTATCTTTTATATCTTATGGATTTTTTCAATATCCATCAACATGAGATTTATACAATATGCAGTACAAGGGGTTTAGAAAATATGCGGTCATCACTGCATCAAGATCTGCTCGTGGTCTTGTACTGTGGTATATTATCTGTGAAGACCTGCACAATATTATGCTCTCCCGCCTGATCAATCATCTCCTCCATCAATTTGAGGATATAATTGCTATCGTGCACCTGATTTGAAGCATTAATAGAGTTCTAAAAAAAAAGTTTCCATCATAATAAGTCAAGAAGTTGATGATGCTCCGTCTAGTAAGCCTAGTCTAACCATCACACATCACTGCCAATCCATACACGGGCCACTTGCCTTGATAGGAAGAAATCTAATTTTCTAGCTTCTTATTACTATCCAGAAGCTAATCATAAATATCTCTTGATCCCGAAGGATCTACACCTACATCAGCAGTCTGTATAGATAAAATAGCATAGCAATAATATGGATTATATGCTGCCTGTGCTAGGATATAACTGAAATAAAATCAGGATCCGATAGCCTGCCACATATCCTTCTTTTTATCCCTTTTCAACACGGTATCAATCCTCTATTACTTGGAATCTCTGCTAGGAATGGCATGTGGATCGACATCATGGAAAGTGGTTCCTACTGGAATGTCCTTGAAGGACTTCCTTCTAGTGCCAAATGCTTCCAACATGGATGCAATACAGCCGGTGCCTCTCCTGACGGGCTCTCTGATTGGGGAGATCCTTTTAAACTATCTCAAACTCTTCTACAATACTAGCAGAGCCTGATCCCGATCCCGACTAAAAAGTTGATGGTGCAAATAACTGTCTATGCCTGGCCATCTTCTCTATCTGCCTCTGCTCATACAAGCTTACCTGAGTGGCAGTCTTCATCTATGCCTCCCTATCAAAAGGAATATATGCTCTCTTTGATTCCCTAGAGTAATAAGAAGGTGGTTCTATGGCTCTGCGATCCATCTCTGCCTTCTTCTTTGATGCTTTTTTCTTTTCAGCTTTGAAATTAGTAAAATATTTTTTGATCAACTGATGGACCTCCTATAAATACTATTGGCATGCAGATACATCAGAATAGCCACCAACCAAGTGCTGATTCAACCTTGTTATCCCCCTACCTTTGAATTCTACATTGCATCATTTATACTTTGGGTGATCCCGATCCGAGAGCATTTCTTCATGCAACTAACCAATATCACACTCCAGATTCTTTTTTCTTCTCGATGGATCCATACATGAATATTTAAATCACACATAAGGTCAATAATTATGTATATTAACTAATACTTTATTAACATAATTTTTTTAATTTTTTTAATTTAAATAAATATTTTTTTTTATTTTTTTTAGATTTAAAAAATATAAAAAATAAAAATATTATAAAAAATTGATCTTAGATTCATATAAGATCTGATCATAGATGCTATATATATATATATTAAGACTCTCAAAATATATTAAAGGATACTTTTTTTTCAATTTAAGCATAAAGTACTATTCATAAGTGTTGCCGCCAAGACCGTCGCGGCCCATAGCTGCTGCCGGCGCCAGAGTGCCTTCCTTCACTGCCTGCCGGTCCTCTGCTCCTGGACCTGCGAAATAGGGGTTAGTGACCCGGGCCGGGGTTTCTAGCGGGGGCACTCTGACGATCAAGTCAGTGACGATCCAGGGGAACAGATCTTTCTTGATGGACTCCGCTCTAGGAGGAGTGTGAGATGTGTGTGAAGGCGAAACGCAGCAGTGGGAGAATGATAGCGGGGATAGAGGGGTTCCCGGTTCCTCCGCTTCTCCTTGTTTCCCTCTGGTTTTTTTTCAGCTGTGGTGTTGGTGGTGGCGCTTTGCACTCTTGGTCGAGCTTACGCTTGTGTTGTTGGTGGTGATTTTGGTGCTACTAGTATGTTACCTCCCCCTTGTGGGGGTGACGATCGTTCTTTGTAGTTGAAAATTGGCCGTTTGAAGCTTGCCTCGGATCCTCGCTGGATTGGCAGGCGCGTGCGACGGGATTCCGTGCCGTAGACGAGATGCCTTTCCTGATAGGTGATGGGGGAAGCTTCCATTCGCTCTGACATTCTCTCCAGTCGCCCCATTCCGAGAAGCCTGGCAGAGCCTCGATCCGGGGGCCACCGCCCTAGGGGTGCGTGCTCTCTAGCTGGCCCATCTCCTGGAAGTACGGTTGGGTAGGTAGTTATGGCGGTATGGGGGGCACCGTTCCGTGGTCCTCGGGTGGCTCGCTGGTGTCCAGGGATAGCTGGGCTTGCTCCGGTCTGGATGCTTCGAGCTTGTGCGGTCGCCTCGGTGGAGGAGGGGAGAGTGTGGGCCTGGTCTAGAGGGCGCGCGCGCGCTCGGAGAGGCTCCACATCGACGGGTGAGCGGTGAGCTCGACCTCGATCGCAGGGCACTAGCCTCCGAGGGTCTCATTCTGGAGGGCGGAGGACAGATCCGGTCCAGAGGGCGCGCGCTCGGAGAGGCTCCACATCGGCGGGTGAGCGGTGAGCTTGACCTCGACCGCAAGGCACTAGCCTCTGAGCGTCTCGCTCTTGAGGGTAGAGGACGGACCCGGTCTAGAAGGCGCGCACTCGGAGAGGCTCCACATCGGCAGGTGAGCACTGAGCTCGACCTCAATCGCAGGGCATTAGCCTCCGAGGGTCTCGCTCTGGAGGGCGGAGGACGGACCCGGTCCAGAAGGCGCGTGCTTGGAGAGGCTCCACATCGGCGGGTAAGTGCTGAGCTCAATCTCGACCACAGGGCACTAGCCTCCGAGGGTCTCGCTTTGGAGGGCGAAGGATGGCTCCGTCCTAGGCATCCCGGACTTGCGAGCACGACCTGGCGGAGGACTGAGCTCGGCTCGTGGCCTTGTAGGAGCTCAACTCAGCTCAGCAAAATGATCCGGGCTGGGGCGTCATCTTGGCATCCGCCATGGCGGCCTCCCTTAATATGACGCTCGTCAGCTACCCACGTCAGCGGTCTCGCCACATCATTTGCCCCCCACTTCCGAGGCTCGTTAGTGCACGGCGCTCAAGGCGAAGGGAGTAATCATAGTGCTAACATGGAGAGGCGAAAATCCGGTGCAATGATGGTCGCGGTCACTGGTGCTTCGAGGGATAGCCCCGTCGACCGGTGCGGGGGTGCCACGTGGCCACGTCCGAGGAGCAGTTAATGATGGTACAGAATTATGAGCGGATGGGACTCCTTTTTTGCCGATGAGCAGTACGTGGCGCAAATCCATTGACGAGGGGGTCATAACAGCACGGATTTGATGGGCCTTTTCGGGTGAAAAGAAAATTTTCTTATCCAAAAATTTCCTTTCTTTCTTTCAAATCTTCCACGCTTGCAGCAGTGCTTAGACCCTTTCTTCTCCACTATCTGCACCCGTCCTTTTCTCTAGGTGTCCAGACCGGCTTCGTTTTTCTTCTTTTTTTTCTTCTGAGGTAGGCTCCTTCCTTCTTAGTCCAGCATGTCTTTCGCCCAAATGGTAGTGCTCTCCTCCTCCGACGAGGAGTCGGAGGGGGCACAGTTTAGGGTTAGCGTCAGGCTGGCCCTTTTTTCTCTTTCACTCCTCTTCTTTTCTTTCTTGATGTTTGGGGAGATCAGAGAGGGTACCGCACTTTGCGAGGGGTTGAGTTATTAAACTTCAACATCAGCAAAATGGGCGTATGTTGGTGGCACTTAAGAGTTGCTGAGCTCAAAATTCTCTTGGCCGGAGATCTGAGCTCCGGTCTTGAGCTGGCGTCATGGAGCTGGGCTTGGGGACGTTGATGGTTGAGAGATGCGTGGCTCGAAATTCTCTTGGCTGGAGATCTGAGCTTCGGTCTTGAGCTGGCATCCCGGAGCTGGGCTCGGGGACGTTGATGGTTGAGAGCTGCGTGGCTCGAAATTCTCTTGGCCGGAGATCTGAGCTCCGGTCTTGAGCTAGCGTCTTGGAGCTGGGCTCGGGGATGTTGATGGTGGAGAGCTGCGTGGCTCAAAGTTCTCTTGGTCGGAGATCTGAGCTCCGATCTTGAGCTGGCATCCTGGAGCTGGGCTCGGGGACGTTGATGGTGGAGAGCTGCGTGGCTCGAAATTCTCTTGACTGGAGATCTGAGCTCCAGTCTTGAGCTGGCATCCTGAAGCTGGGCTTGGGGACATTAATGGTTGAGAGCTGCATGGCTCGGAGGTCTCTTGGCCGGAGATCTGAGCTTCGGTCTTGAGTGTGGAAAGTAGTGACTTCGATGTTGTATCTCCCTCTTGTTTTCTCTCCCCCCTCTCTTCCTTCTTTCTCTTTCTTCTTCTTTTCTTTTTTCTTTTTCTCTTTCTTTCTCTCTCTTTTTTTTTTTTGGAGTGGGGAGATCAGAGGAGAGGATGTTGGTTGTACCCCCATTTTATTCTCTTTCTTTCCTTCCCCTCTCGTCTTCTTTTCGAGTGGAGAGATCAGAGAAGAGGGCTGCCGGGCTTCCCCCTTTGTTCTTTTTCTTTCCTTTCCCTCTCGTCTTCTTTTCGAGTGGGGAGATCAAAGAAGGGGGGTTACCGGTCTTGATTGCCTTGGAGCTAGGCTCGAGGCCTTCCTGGACATGGAGCTAGGCTCGGGTCCAGGGGGTTGCCTGAGATCTTGGCTCAGGTCTTTGGCACCTTGGAGCTAGGCTCGAGGCGTTAATGGGAGCTACGTGGCCCCATGATCTCTTGGTGTCCTGGAGCTAGGCTCGGAGATGTTTGAGATGGAGAGCTGCTAGGCTTGGAGTTCTCTTGGTCGAAGGTCTGAGCTCTGATCTTGAGAGGGTGTACTGGAGCTGGGCTCGGGGACGTTGTTGACTGAGAGCTGCTTGGCTCGAAGTTCTCTTGGCCGGAGTTCTGAGCTCCGGTCTTGAGAGGGCGTCCTGGAGCTGGGCTCGGGGACGTTGTTGACCGAGAGTTGCTTGGCTCAAAGTTCTCTTGGCCGGAGATCTGAGCTCCGATCTTGAGAAGGGCATCCTGGAGCTGGGCTCGGGGATGTTGATAGTTGAGAGCTGCTTGGCACGGTGATTCTTTGACGTCCTAAAGCTGGGCTCGGGGATGCCTTAAGTTGGGAGCGACGTGGCTCTATGATTCTTCGACGTCCTGGAGCTGGGCTCGTGGACGCCTTGAGTGAGAGCAGCATGGCTCTACGATCTCCTGGCCGGAGGTCTTGGCTTCGGTCTTGGATCGGCATCCTGGGGCTAGGCCCGGGGGCGCGGGCGAAATTCTCATGCAAGACAAATAGACACTTGCGTAAGGAAAAAACCATTGTTATTATCATTGCTGGGAAACCTTACACCATTGGTAGTATTTTCGCAGGTTGGAGGCGTTCCATGTTCTGGGGAATTTGACACCGCTGAGATCTTCCAGGTAGTAGGCCCCTTGTGAAAGGGCTTCGGCTACTTTGTAGGGGCCTTCCCAGTTTGGCGAAAGCTTGTCGCACTCTTTGGGTTGAGACGCTTCTACTCGCCGCAGCACCAAGTCTTTGGGCTTGAAGGCTTTTGTCTTGACGCGGGCGTTGTAATACCGGGCCACTCGTTACCGGTATGCCGCCATCCAGAGGCGGGCTCTGTCCCTTGCCTCTTCGAGAAGGTCCAGATCGAGCAGGAGGTGCTTTGAATTCCGTGCTTCATCGTACTGCTGCACCCACAACGTGGGCATGCCTAGCTCGACCGGGACGACCACTTCGGTGCCGAAGATGAGGCTGAAGGGTATTTTGTTGGCCGCAGTCCTGGGCATTGTGTGGTAGACCCACAGGATGCTCGGGAGTTCTTCTGCCCACATGCCTTTAGCTTGGTCCAGCCTGGTCATGAGTCCTTGAAGGATGGTCCGGTTGGTCACCTCGGCTTCTCCATTTATTTGGGGATGAGCTACCGAGATGAACCGGTGTTGGATGCCGTGCTCGGCACAGAACCCTTCGAACTCACGATTGTCGAACTGTCGCCCGTTGTCGGTGATGATGCAACGGGAGAGCCCGAAGCGGCAAATAATTGATTTCCAGAAGAACTGGCGAACATTGGCTTCCATAATCCGAGCTAGCGGCTCCACTTCGGCCCACTTGGTGAAGTAGTCGATCGCCACTAGCGGGAACTTTCATTACCCTGATGCTGGGGGGAACGGTCCCAAGATGTCCATTCTCCACTGGGCAAAGGGCCAAGGGGCTGGGAGTTGGGAGATCGACGCCGCCGGCTGACGTTGTATGTTGGCGTGGTACTGGCATTTGTCGCACCTCTTGACGATGTTGGTGGCGTCCTCCCTCATAGTCTCCCAGAAGTACCCCTGGTGGAGGGCTTTGTAGGCTAGCGTTCTCCCTCCCACGTGGTTCCCGCAGAGGCCTTCATGTATCTCTTGGAGCACAAAGGTCGCCTCGACGGGCCTGAGACATCTCAGGAGTGGGTAGGAGTAAGATCAGCGGTAGAGTTGGCCCTCCATCAGGATGAAATAGGAGGCTTTCTTCCTGACGAGGGCGGCTTCTGCACGGTCTTCCAGCAGGGTGCCGTCAGTGATGTACCGGATGTACTTGTCCATCCAGCTCGGCTCGGGGGCGACTTGATGTACTTCCGTCGGGTTCTTGTAGCTGGGACTTTCAAGGTGCTCGATGTAGGTGCACCCCAGCGACGAATCCGGTAGAGTCGCGAGCCTGGATAGCGCATCTACATGCGCATTCTCCCCTCGGGGAATGTGGAAGATGCTGACGCGCCGGAGGCCTGCTATACTTGAGTGGACCTGCTCTAGGTACTTCATCATCTAGGCGTCCCTCACCTCGTATTCTCCGGAAACTTGTCCGGCGACCAGTTGGGAGTCGGTGAAGACCTTCAAGTCCTGCACACCCAGCTCGCGGGAAACTCTTAGGCCCGCGAGGAGTGCTTCGTAATCCGCCTGGTTATTGGTTGCGGCGAACTTGAAGCGGAGGGCGCATTCCGCCACAACCCCATCATAGTTGGTGAGGATGAGGCCTGCTCCGTTCCCGCCAGCGTTGGATGCTCCATCTAGGTGGAGGATCCAGGGCTCTTCTCTTGGCCCGGGCTTCGTTGCTGTCTGCTCTAGCTCCTCGGTGAACCCGGTGCACTCGACCACGAAGTCGGCCAGGACCTGGGCCTTTTGTGATGACCTCGGTCAGTACGCTATGTCGAATTCGCTGAGCAGTAGGGACCACTTAACCAACCTCCCGGATGTCTCAGGTCGGGTGAAGATAGTCCTCAGCAGCTGGTCCGTCACGACCACTATTGGGTGTGCTTGGAAATAGGGCCTGAGGCGCTTAGCATACATTATTAGTACAAAAATGAATTTTTCGGAACGAGTGTACCTGATCTCCGCATCACAGAAGATTTTGCTAGTGTAGTATACCGGCTTTTGAGATTTATCCTCGTCCGTGCAGACGAGAACTGAGCTGACAGCTCCCGGTGTCATCGCTAGGTACAGCAAGAGCTCTTCTCCCTCCTCCGGCTTGGAGAGCAGGGGAGGAGAGGCGGGGAAGTTCTTTAGCTCCTCGAAGGCTATCCTGCACTCCTCGATCCAGGTGAAGTCGTGCATCTTGCATAGTGCCTTGAAAAATGGGAGGCAACAATCAGCCGACCTCGAGATGAATCTGCTGAGGGCGGTGACTCATCCCGTCAGGCGCTGGACCTGCTTTTTAGAGGTCGGGTGTTCCATGTCGACGATGGCCTGCACCTTCTCCGGGTTCACTTCGATGCCCCTCTGGGTGACCATGAAGCCATGGAATTTTCCTACCGCTACCCCAAAGGTGCACTTCGCCAGGTTCAGCTTCATCTGATGCTACCGCAGGTTGTGGAATGACTCGACGAGGTCAACTACGTGGCTCGAGCCCGGCCTGCTCATGATGAGCATGTCATCCACATACACCTGCATATTGCGGCCAATATGGTCTTTGAAGACCTTGCTGACCAGGCGCTGATAGGTAGCCCCCGTATTCTTCATACCAAAAGGCATCATCTTGTAGCAGTATGTCCCTTGGTCGATGACGAAAGCAGTGTGCTCCTCATCCTCCGGATGTATGCGGATTTGATTATACCCAGAAAATGTATCCATGAAGGAGAGCAACCGGTGGCCCGAGGTGGCATCCACCAGCTGGTCGATCTTCGGGAGAGGGAAGCTGTCCTTCGAGCAAGCTTTATTGAGGTCAGTGTAGTCCACACAGATCCTCCATTTGCCATTATTCTTCTTGACCATCACCACATTCGCCAGCCAGCTTGGGTACTGGACCTCTCGGATGAAACTGGCGACCAAGAGTTTGTCAACTTCTTCTTTGATGGTAGCCTGTCTCTCCGGGGCAAAACTTCTCTTCTTCTGCCGAACTGGCTTGTGCCTTGGGTCGACACTCAATTTGTGAGTAATGATGTTAGGGGGGATACCTGGCATGTCTGCCGCCGTCCAAGCAAACACATCTGCATTCGCCCGCAATAATCCCAGCAGTTGAGCCCTCTCCTCCTCTGGTAGCTGGGCTCCTATCTGCACCATCTTCACAGGGTCATCTCCGAGTGGATAAGAAAGTAGACGCTCGACCGGGCCTCCCCTGGGGTCTTGGGCCCTTTGGTCGAGGTCGTCCGCACTGGAGTCGTCCTGAGGGACCTTGGCCCCAGGGAGAGTTTGGAAACAATGCTGTACCGGCTGGGACGCTCACCTCATCTCCCCGACGCCGTAGGGAGTTGGGAACTGTACAAGCAGCCTCTTAGTGGAGACAACGGCATCAAGCAAGTTGAGCCCGGGCTGTCCCAGTATCACGTTGTAGGCGGAAGGAAGCCTTACAACCGTGAAGGTCATCATGACGGTGCTCTACCGAGGTGGGGTTCTGGCAGTGACCGGGAGAGTGATTTCTCCTTTTACTCTCACAGAATCGCCCGTAAAACCGACAAGGGGTGTGTGCACGGGCCTAAGCTGATCGGGGGAGAGATTCATTCTAGAGAAGGCATCATAAAAAAGCACGTCTGTAGAGCTTCCACTATCAACCATGATGCGCTTTACAGGGTGCTTCGCGATCATCATTTCGACCACCACGGCATCGTTATTTATAGCCTCAGAGTCCCCTAACCCCCGAGCCTTCTTGGATGCGCGCGCCGCTCCCCAGAAGATCATGCCCACCGGCTTCTCGGTGGTGCGGTTGTCGATGGCTAGAGCTGGCGGGAGAGTGACAAGCGCCTGGGACTCCACTTGAGGTTTGCCCCCCACGAATCTCTTGAGGTAGCCTCTCTTGATGAGTTCCTCAATCTCCCACTTGAGGTTGTGGCATTCCTCAGTGTCGTGGTCGTGATCGCGGTGGAAGCGGCAGTACTTCGTCTTGTCATGGCCAACGGTGGTCCTCAACGGAGGTGGGTGCCTCAAGTAGTCCTCACCTACAATCTCCATAAGGATTTTTATCCTCAGGCCAAGGAGAGGAGTGTAACTCTCCTCAGGGACAGGGGTCCCTCTCAGCCTTTGTCGATCCCTCCAGGAGCTCGGAGCTTGGGGTGCTGGCTTCCGGATCCCGGACACTTCAGTAGGGGTCGATTTCTTCAGGGGTCCTCCGTCGAGCTCCCGCCTCGTACGGTCCGCCTCCTCGGTGCGGATGTACTTTTGGGCCCGGAGAAGGAGCTCGGAGTAAGTCTTGGGGGGCTTCTTATCCAGCGAGTAGGTCAGGTGGGAGGTCCTGAGCCATCGCTTCAGTGCCAGCATGGCGACTAGCTCTTCAAGACTGTAGATCTCCAATGCGGTGGCCTTGAAACGAGCCACGTTGTCCCGCAGGGGCTCGTGATCCAGATGTCGGATGGAGAAGAGGATGTCTGCCTCTCGTGGCAACTTCCTGCAAGCATCGAAGTGAGCCACGAACTTCTGTCCTAGCTGGGCAAAGAAAGTGATGCTCTCCAGCTCCAGACGGGTGAACCACACCCGGGCTGCCTTCCGGAGAGTAGCGAAAAAAGCGACGCAAAGAAGAGCGTCGGTGGCCCCTTGGACCCTCATGAGGGTCCGGTAGCTTTCCAGATAGTCCAGGGGATCGGTGGTCCCATCGTAAGGATCCACCTGCAGCATCCAGAACCGGTGCGGGATCGGCTTCGCTTGGATTTCTTGGGAGAATGGGGGACGGGCATCGTAGCTCACTGGCTCACTAGCGGAGCCAGGCATGCTGGCGAACCGGCGGGCAAACTCTGCCAGCTTGCGCTCATGTTCCTCCAGGCACCTTTCTGCCACGCGCCGGACGGCTTCATCAGTGGACCCCTCCACCGAAGGAGACGGAGAAGGTGACATGGATGCATAGCACCCGTGGCGGGGGGGTCTTGCTTTTCTTGCCTCGATGGGGTCTAGGCACCTCCCACCATGGGTTTGGCGAGCGGCTCTCTCTGTCAGCAGAGCCGGCTCGTTGTCTCTTCGCCGGAGCTTGATGGCTGCCCTGGTTGTCAGTGGTGGCCCGCAGCTACGACGACCTTCCTTGGAAGGAGCACAAGCTGTCACGGGGAGCGGCGGCATGGGCCGCCAGGGTCCTTGGCTGCTGGTGGGTAGCCACGGACCGGTGCTGGTGTTGGAGCTGGCTTACTGTCGTGGCAAGGACTTGCATCTGCTGGGCGAGTGCAGCCAGCTGGGCTTCTGGTCGAGGTGGCTGGACCGGAGCGGGTGGCTCCGCCTCTTGGCGGTGCGGGTTCCCCCGAGAGGGGGAGTCCCCCGCACGACTGGTGGAGGCTTCCCTTGCCCTTGTCGTGACAATCCTTCCACCTGGCTTGTTTGTGAAGAGATGGAGGGTTTACACCCCCTTCCTGGCGTGCTAATCTGTTGCTGCCAAGACCGTCACGGCCCGTAGCTGCTACCGGCGCCAGAGTGCACTCCCTTCGCTGCCTGCCGGTCCTCTGCTCCTGGACTTGCGAAACAGGGATTAGTGACCCGGGCCGGGGTTTCTGGCAGGGGCACTCCGACGATCAAGTCAGTGATGATCCAGGGGAACAGATCCTCCTGGTCGGGCCCCTCTTGATGGACTCCGCTCTAAGAGGAGTGAGAGATATGTGTGAAGGAGAAACGTAGCAGGGGGTGAATGATATTGGGGACAGAGGGGTTCCCGGTTCCTCCGCTTCTCCTTGTTTCCCTCTGGTTTTCCTTCAGCTATGGTGTTGGTGGCGCTTTTCCCTCTTGGTCGAGCTTGCGCTTGTGTTGTTGGTGGTGATTTTGGTGCTACTGGTATGTTACCTTCCCCTCGTGGGGATGACGATCGTTCTTTGTAGTTGAAAATTGGCCGCTTGCCTCGGGATCCTCGCTAGATTGGCAGGCGCATGCGACGGGATTCCGTGCCGTAGACGAGACGCCTTTCCTGATAGGTGATGGGGGAAGCTTCCATTCGCTCTGACATTCTCTCCGGTAGCCCCATTCTGGGAAGCCTGGCAGAGCCTCGATCCGGGAGCCACCGTCCTAGGGGTGCGTGCTCTCTGGCTGGCCCATCTCCTGGAAGTATGACTGGGTAGGTAGTTATGGCGGTATGGGAGGCGCCGTTCCGTGGTCCTCGGGTGGCTCGCCGGTGTCTTAGGATGGCTGGGCTTGCTTCGGTCTGGATGCTTCAAGCTCGTGCGGTCGCCTTGGTGGAGGAGGGGAGAGTGCGGGCCCGGTCTAGAGGGCACGCGCTTGGAGAGGCTCCATATCGGTGGGTGAGCGATGAGCTTGACCTCGACCACAGGGCACTAGCCTCCGAGGGTCTCGCTCTGGAGGGCGGAGGACGGACCCGGTTCAGAGGGCGCGTGCTCGGAGAGGCTCCACATCGGCGGGTGAGCACTGAGCTCGACCTCGACCGCAGGGCACTAGCCTCCGAGGGTCTCGCTCTGGAGGGCGGAGGACGGCTCCGTCCTAGGCATCCCGAACTTGCGGGCACGACCTGGCGGAGGACTGAGCTCGGCCCGTGGCCTTGTAGGAGCTCAACTCAGCTCGGCAAAACGATCCGGGCTGGGGCGTCGTTTTGGCATCTGTCGTGGCAGCCTCCCTTAATATGACGCCCATCAGCTACCCACGTCAGCGATCTCGCGACATCAATAAGACACATCAAAACTTGGATAAATCGATACGAAATTTATAGTGAGAATAACTTACGAGCCCCGTAATAATAATATATAATCATAATTTTTTTTAATTTTTTTATCTAAAATTAATTTTTAATTTAAAAAATTATATATTTAATAAAAAATTAAGATATTAGTATCACTGTGTAGATCTATCTTAGATCTACCATATACTCTAAAACCATGCCCAACAAAAAAAAATTGATAGCATTTTCTCTTAATTTTTTAATTTTCATGAATTTCAACAAAAAAAAAAGAGGGAAAAGGAAATAGAAGAAAAGGAGGCTCTACATACTTTGAATCTACTTTCCTCTTCAATTTCTAAATCTCTGATTATCTTGAAATGAGAGAAAAAAATATTTTTTCTCCATTGAAGCTACCTGTAACAAAAAAAAGAGCTATTAAAACACCCCTTACTATGCACTACAGTGCCGAACAGGAAAAGAAAAAAAAAAACTAGTACGAACCGGTTCGAACCGGATCGAACCGATCACGAACCAGTTGAACCGACTGGTTCGTCGTGATTCTGACCGATTCAGGTAGGTTCTTTATTTTTTTCTATTTGGTAAATGCTGGGAACCATTTTATATGGCCGAACCGTGCCGGCCAGCTACCAGCCCGGTTCGGTACATCCTGACTAGCCGGTACGGCACAGTTCGACAATCCTTGTATAAAACTATTCCACATTTTCTGTCATTTTTCTAACAAATTAAAATCATAGATAGCAATATTAAGAAGAATGTGTAGATTTAATTACAGAGTATCAAAAGAAAGCTAATCACTTAGTTAAAATGTTTAGATTTAATTATGATGCATCAAAAGAAAGCTAATCACTCAGTTAAAAAACTTACAAATCCACATGTATGGTATTTTCTTTTTTTTTTCTTAGAATAATGATACATAGACAATTTTAACCTTCAAGTGGAAAGGTATCTTCCAGAGGCCAATTAGCCAGAAGACTTTCCATTTCCGAAAGTAGAATATGTTTTTTTTAATATTGTTTATTCAATACCCTCTTAATTTAAAAATCCTATAGAGCAGGACATGAGTTAAAAATAAGAACTAATTCAATTTGAATGGCTTACACCAGCTATGAGTGTCCAAAATTGTTCACCTCTTGAAAACATGATCAATCCTAACCTATTCTGAAAACATCTTCAGTGTATAAGAAAAGTAACTACAGGTGCTAGAAATAATACAGTTTATTTTGGATTTCAAATAGAACAATACTCCTAAAGGGGGATAAAGAAAATAGAGATGAATTAAAAGCATGCCCTTCGTACCAGAATTATGCATTCTTAAATATTAAGGTGAAAATTTGTGACTGAAAGGCTTGATTTTCATTAGCTTTGACAGTAGGTTTATATACACTTTATATGAAATCAATATCCCTACATAAAAAGAATTGTACAAAATTTGATATGATAAATAAAAAGAAAATTTACATAAATATATATAATCTTGGCACGAAGTATGTGATAAAATTTGATTAAGGAATGGAATATGCCTTGACTGCATATCTAGCTAGCCAAATCTAGTTGGATAATTCTTCGAGGGAATCCAGGAGTGATTTTATCACATAGTATTACAATAGCGGGTCATAGTGCCGAGTTTGTTTGCATGATTTGCCGAGAGAATCAAGGAGCGATTTTGATCACGAGACTATGATTTTCATCACTAAATAAACATAAGTGACCGTGATCATAGCTGCAATCCTAAACAAAATAAAATCCAATATTTTTATCCCTCCTTATCATAGACTGCTGCTGCAAAGAGAAATTTTTATAAGCAAAATGTCTTTGACATAAAGAAGCATATAGAAAAATCTACTCAAACAAGATATTCTTGAGTGTAATTTACTTGTATATTTGAAGCTAATCATCCATGACCGATCATTTATAGCCTTTTGACCCAAAATTGAAAAGACAACAATAAATTTTTACGGATATTACCATCCAAGAAACTATTCTTCTTAAGATCAATTTTCTTCATGAGCTATTCTTACCTCGCTGGAGAAGCGCAGAACGTGGTGTTGGATTCAGAGGTGGGCCATGGTTGGGTGCAAAGAGGAGGGCTTCACTAGAGATATGAGATGGCGAGGAGTATGGAGAGAAGGAGAACATGGAACTTGCAACCACAATAATGATGTAGAGGTTGAGGACAGCAAGGTTGAAGGAGACAGAGAAAAATGGAGAGAGATTGGAATTGAGGAGTTTGAGTTCTAAAAGCATTGAATCGGACCGATGAGAAAGGAGATGGTAAAATAGATCGACAAGCATGTGTGTGATAAGGAAATTTTTTTCCCTCCTTTTTAAGAGATGGATAAAGCTGATTCAATGAAAACACTTTTTTAGTTAAAAAGTCCTCAAATAAATAAGAAAATCCATTTTTTACCAAAAAAAAAAAAAGAAAAGAAAATTTACTAATAATATCATTTTGTTGGTGTGGGAAAAAGACAAAATACCAGGGTTTGACCGGAAGTTCGGCGAAGAAAAGAAAATAAAAATGAATAAAGAGAGAATATATATATATATATTGTTCGGATTTTAAAGAAAAAAATATTTTCTTCATGATTCAAGGCAAGGAAGAAATGAAAAGAAATAAAATATTATAATTTTCTTTTATTGTTAGGGAGGTAAGATAAAAATTATATAAAATTTATTATATTTTCAATTTCTTCCGCTCGATTTTGCTAAATTTTGAGGAAAAAAAATTATAAATTTTATGGATTTATAGTCTTTCTGTTTCTCTCATTTTCTTTTGTAAAACAAACTTCCAACCAAGTAAAAGTATTAAGTTTTTCTTCCCCTTTTTTTATCTTGTCTCACATCCTTCTCTCTCAACCAAGGTGTAAGTTGCATGGATAAGGCATTTTATATTGCCAACTCGAGGGTTGCATGTTCTGCACAAAAGAAATGATCTTTCTTCTCTCTTCCTTGGCATAAATCCATCATTGAATCATACAATGATCGCTTTAAGAGCCATGCAGATGGATGAATAAAAGGATTTCAAATATTTTGAGAGAATGTGATTCAATGATCAGCGTCACGAGAAAAGATTAATCATGTTTTCATACGAAAAATATAACTTGAAGTTAAGTTGAGATCCTTAGCAGCATCCTGTGTTTGCATATGTTACATGGAACTCATACTTCATAGCCTTCCTGCCATGTACAGAATGCTATGATTGATCGATTGACCCTCTCCAATTCAATGTCGAATGGGAGCTAGTAAAAGTTATAACCACCCTGCTATACATAAATGGCCATGACTCAACAATATCTCTCTCCAATTCAATATTAACTGAAGAAAAATTATGAGATGGTAATCTTCACCTTTTATCTTATAAATATCCACTACATCTCTCAAGAGTTAGCTCCAGCAAAAAATAAATTCCTATCTCCTTATCTAAGTAGGGTACAAACAAGTCGAGCTACCTGAGTTTGAATAATTCAATTAATTTTTTTTGAATGAAACTCAAATAATGACTCGAAAGTTTTGCAACTTGTTTAAATTTATATATATTGTTAATAATTTTATTTTTATTTATAATATATATATATATATATATATATATATATATATATATATATATATATATATATATATATATATATATATATATATATATATATATATATATATATTATATAAATAAGCTAAGACTCGATTTCAAGCTTAAATATGGCTCGAGTGATATTGAAGTCGAATTGAGTCGAGCCCGAGTGCTGTCTTTATTTATCGAGTAGAATTCGAACTTGGGATACTAAGACTTGATCGATCAAAATTTTGAGCTTAAATATTTTGAATCAAGTTAAGCTCGAATTTTCAACTCCTCGACTCGACTCGATCGCATCCTTAATGAAAAACAAGATTTAACTCCAGCTAAAATGAAATTCCTACCTTCTTGTCCAAGGGGCAAGAAATGATGTCATTCGAACAAGTGCTTGGTGGTATTGTTGATAGTTTATGAGAACAAACTTTGAAGGGCTCGTCGGTGCATATAAGAAATTCTCCAGACCTATCCATACGTAATCTGGCAACTCGACGTTAAACCCCATGCCTAATATTATTTTGGGGACGATGCTGCATGCCGGTGTACCTAGTGCACCATCTACTAGCCTTCAATCATATTATAAACAATCATTTTGGCATGGAATAGGTGCAGATGTTGCATTACACGTGTCGCATCGTCTGTAAAAATAGATTTTTTTCCTACTCATCACACCAGCCTTTCTGCATACCATGGCATGAGAATTAAGATCATGTTATGATATTCTCTCTTCTAAAGTTCTAAAATCAATCGGTAGATGTTAGAGTTTATTGATTATACCAAAGATCGATGTTCCCCTTAGTTTTGGAGGGTTAGGAATTACGGAAAGGAGCTACTATTCCTTGCTATGTAGAATTTTTTTTTTTTTTTTTTTTTTTTTTTTTTTTTTTTTTTTTTTTTTTTTTTTTTTTTTTTTTTTTTTTTTTTTTTGTGTGGCAGCCAAGTTGCTAAGATCGATCTGTTTCGGGAGTGAGCAGTTATTAAAATATAACCCAGCTAGCACTTCAACTTTTTCTTTCCCAAAGGACACATGTTCATGGGGACTTGTCTATTAAATTTAATAGTAAATATGGTAAACAATAGCATCAATGAGCATGCATGTCAAGTTTTGTTGCCAAATCCAGTTTATAATTAAAGTTGTAGATGTTAATGCAGTCTTGTAGTTGATGATAAATAGAAGGCAAAATTTTACAAAAATAAAATTTACAATATTCAAGAACAAACCTTACAAAATAACATATTTTCATAAAGAAACTGACAATGTCTCAAAGATAGAACAGCGGTATATATAGCTAATCACACCAAAACTATTTTATGGAATGCTATGATAAATGCTCTTTCTTTTTTTTTCTTTTTTTTTTTGGATATATTTATGCTAGGCTACTAGTATAATAAATATGATTTATCAAATAAAAGATCAACAAGCAAATGAGCAAATCTGAAAAGCATTCGAAAATAAATTATCATTTATTAGCAAAAGTTTACATTCATTCCCTTTCCGGTGTAGTCCGCGGCAATCAAAATGCTGCCATGTCCTTGTCACCTACAACATCCCTCAAAATTGACAAGCAATCCTAAAAACTCCAACCCACCTGCATGACAGTGGCCAACTAGATGCGCAACAAGAAGACATGGTCAAGCTCCTCTTTAAAAGAGTCTAAAATGAAATATCAAGAAATGGATGGCGACATAGGCAGCACAGAAAGATAGGTTGATAATTAAGTTACATAAGTAAACCAGCACCTTCTTCATTTGACCATTCCATGGCTAGAAAGAAGAAAATAATGTATCCCTTGCCGAAAAGAAAGGAAGGAAGAAAGAAGGGCGGAGGAGAACTATCAAATATTACATCTATCATAATAACAAAGATTATACGGTAAAAAGTAAAAGAGCAAATCACTAGCGAGTGGTGCAGTTGGTTGTGCACGATCAACTGGCAGGGGTTCGAGTCTTGATTTGAACATATTTCGACAAAAAAATCATAATCCATGAATAAAATAAAATAAAAAAAATTAATAAAATAATTCTGAAGTTTCTATTAGTAATGAAAAAAGTTATGAATATATATAATAAATCCCGAAAAAAAAAATTAATAAAATATAATTCTGGAGTTCCTATTAGTAGTGAAAAAAGTTATGAATATATATAATAAATCTCGAAGAAAAAAATTAATAAAATATAATTCTGGAGTTCGAAAAAAATTATGAATATATATAATAAATCCCGAAAAAAAAAATTAATAAAATAATCCTGAAGTCCCTGTTGGCCGTGGAACGGTGTATCGAATATTTTTTGACTGGGATTGGGGGACCGTCTAGAGATGACCATGCCCAGGATCTAACTCTTTCCCCTTTTGTTCTATAAAAAAAAAAAAAAAAAAAACTGTCGGTAGCTTGTCACATTCACCCAATTGTGACAGGATTTATGAAGATAAATAAAGATATAAACGGACTCCGAACAGGATGGCTTACCGGTTTATGATCGTTGCTTTCATTATCCTTGTGCTTGGACCACTGCTTGATGACCAGGGCCGGTGGATATTATTGGGACCCGCACAAGATTTGGGTTCGGTTCATTTGGAGCCATCCAGTTACTCCAATTACCGCGAACAACCTTGGGTGAAAATCCCGGTCTAATCTTATGTGCTTGTGAACTCGAATTCTTGTCTACAAATCGCTGGAGGACGACTTCTTGTCTTGTGTCTTTTATATGCTGTAGAACGTGGCAGGCTTGTGTTATAATTTTCATCTTAATTAGAAATAAATCAAATATAAGTAAATCATATATAAATGCTAAAAGAAGTGCTTGAATCTTTGATATTATGGTTAAAAGATAGATGAAATAGAGGTGGGGAATGAAATACAACAGATTAAAAAAAAAAAAAAACTTGATGGAGAATGGCAAGACTATTTTGTTTCGAAATTAAAATAAGTCCTTTGATCCATGGTAATAGCTTCAATCAATCAATGTATTTTATGGTGGTTTAGTTATCATGCAGTAGTCTATACCACTTATTCATGTTAGAATTTAATTAGAAGGCTTTTTGAGATTATAAACATATCCTTCAAAAGGCCTAACTTTTTTTTTGGGTAACTGAACAAAAAAAAAAAAAAAAACCGACCGGGTCATTTAACTACAAGTCATTTATATAAATTATATAATTTACATGATTCTCATCTTGGAGTGACTAAATTAAATTACCGAAGACCAAACCTGATCAGAACTTCCTTTCAATTAATATTTGTCCTAGCTTATTTCAAACCATCTAGTTCCATGTTAAACTTTCCCGATGTAATTATTTTAAGTATAACTGATCGCTTAAACCATGGCTTTCTTGATCCAAACCAGTTGATCAACAAGAATCACATTCAACTAACCTCCTTCCCACAAACTCAATTCCCTTATCCTAGCATGCTTGACCTATTTCACCCACTTCGATCGAAACCCTACTAACCTATTTCACCTAAATCCTAAAGATATGTGCTAAGACCATAAATTATAATGAAGGCAAGATTGGAACTCGGATCAGTTATATCTCGTCCCCAATGAATTTACCAAGTAAATGTACTAGACTACTAGCTGTTTCAAACCTAATTAACACTTTAACTTCGCTCGTAATTCTATTTAATTCTCTCGAAATGATAAATGCTCTCAAAGTTTCGCTCGTTCATCCGATAAATTTCTTTTGCCCACATAGCAGAGAGGAGCCCCTCCCAATCACCGAAGGACAAAACCCCCATGTACCGAGTTAAGATACATACATTTTTACTAAAATTCAGCTCATACCATGGAATTTAACGGTTCCGACAAGCCAAAACCTAGATGTCTAAGCCTAATTCGAATAGACGGTATTGATATCGCTAAGGTGATAGTGCAGTTGATAGGGATTTTGTTTCCCGTTTCTCTGATCATGGGTTCGAGATTTGAGCCATGCGGGTTACTTGATTAAATCCAGGAATTTTTCCTGGGACACGTGACTGGGCGCGGGGGGAGCGTTCTACTCTGGTGCTTTAATGGGGTCAGGCTGACATACTCACTTTCGGATGGGGATGGCGAGTGAAAAATGCGGCCCGCATTGAACATGGTATGGCGGGGAGGGGGATCAGGCTGACATACTCACTTTCGGGTGGGGAGGGCGAGTGAAAAATGCAGCCTGCATTGAACATGGTCTGGTGGGGAGGGGGCCCAGTGGGGATAGCTACGACGGGTATTTATTCCCCCTTTCCCTTTTTTTACAAAAAAAAAATAGACGGTATTGATCGATCCGAGCCACGACCCATGTAGAGTATATCAACGGGTCAGGTTTGGGTCGGAAACCAGATATCCAAACCCGATCCTGATTTTAGCTACCGGATCCGGATCCGAATACCCGACGGGTCCAATTTTAAAGTACCAGATCTGAACCCGAATGGATCCCGGATATCCAGATCCGAACTTGGACCCGAATACCACTATGATCCATGAGCTTGTAAGAGTGGAGGATTCTATTCTTTTTTTTTTAATCGTTCGATTATGATCCAACGTCCCACATTTATATACATATATATAAATATATATCATATTATTTTATTTAATCGGATCTTGAATCTATTGGATCTGAATATATAATATTATATTTTGAATTTATTTAACTATGATTAATCAAGTCTAGAATCGAATCCAAATAAATAGATTCAGATTAGAATCTAGTTCTGGATTTAATAAATCTAGATCCACGGATCCCGGATCCGGATCCGATCGTTGACAGCTCAAGACCCATGTATTTGCTTCACAGAAGAATCATGGCCGCAGTTGAAAGTATCCTGGTGACGGTGGTGGCCTGGTGGAACCGCACTTTTAAAAAAAAAAAAAAATCATGTCATCATGCATCCTTGTAATCATCCGACGGCTGGAAGGATGCCACGTTTGCGCGCGTGACAAGATTTACGTGGGACAAAAAGATCGTTGACATCGGCGCTCGTCTGACAACGACGGACCCACACCACCTCGGATTCCTCATCAACCTTTCACGATGACGATTCCTCGGCCGTCGGCAAGCCTAATCCTCGCGCATCTTCCCGCGGCATTCCCTCTGGTGACATTGATTACAACATTTTTTTTAACAATCTAATCATTTCGAAAAGGCTTTTAAAAAGAAAGAAAGAAAGAAAGAAAGAAAAAAAAAAAAGAAATTTAGTTTCAAACATCGGGATTCCTCCTGACAATCTGGCCATGATTGCTACTTATCTGCTGGTTCAACCAGATGCCATGGGCTATATGGTACGAGGGATGATGCTGTGCTTCGTCATAATGGAATCAAATCCCAAAAAAATATTGCAGGATTAACTCACGAAGATAATCTTACGGCGTAAGAAAAAATATAATAAAAAATTTAGATAAATATTTATGATTTTTAAAAATAATTATTTTTATTAATATTGTTATGATATCCCGAATTTATTCCAAAAATTTAATTATTTATTATTTTATTTTATTTTATTGATCGCATCAGCCGGTAAAAGGAGTCTTCGGCTTCGTGGTACTGTCTTCTCATTATTAATCCTAAGTCTTCGGCTTCGTATCATTATCTCAACCCGAAGATCAAGCCTAATATTCGTGACATTATGTTCATTCTGGAAGATGTATAACTCCAAGTCTTCGGCTTCGTATTGTTATCTCAACCCGAAGACCATGCTCAATATTTATGGTTTTATGTTTACTCCGGGTCTTCGGCTTCATATTATTGTCTTAATCCGAAGACCATACCAACTTTCTGGGGAGCAAGCTTTGTTTACTGTCTTCGGCTTCGTGCACCCATCTTGATCCGAAGACTTAACCTCCTAGGCAATGTTTTCGGCTTTATTTTTCCAGCATAATCCGAAGACTGTAAGTATTTATTTTTTCTATATTCAAAAGAATTCAAAGTGCTAACATTCCATTCAGGAGCACTACTGAAGAGAATGCATAGTTCACTTCGGATTCACTCTTAAAAAAAAAAGGGGCTCTGGAGCATGTGGGTTTCTTGATCAAACAGTTAATCTGTTTGAGTTGTTACAACTGCCCACATGGTCCGAAGCTTCAGATTGAACAAACCTCGAGTGTAACGGCTTTTCCAACAACCACTACTTACAGTTATGAAGTGGTTATATCCGTCAACCTCCATAATCGTAAGTAGTTAAGTTGGAGCCTATAAATACTGGTAAGAGTGGACACACAGGGAACTTTTGGAAGGGGCATTCTTTTCGATCCCTTTCTTTACTTTTCTTGCTCTTGAAATTCTCCATTCTGCTGTTGCCTGGACTCTATCTGACTTAGGCATCGGAGTGTCCTTCGCCAGAAAATCTCCGGTCAGGGATTTCTTGTAGGTATCGATCGATGACAATTCGGTGGAAAAACCACTCCCTCCGATCTATTTGGTCCAGCATCAACAAATATAATTTAAATAATTATTCTGATAGTTAGTGAATGATTAGGACTTCTGTTATCTTTTTACTCTCAAAATTAACATCTAGGATTCCTATCATGCCCTACTAAATACTAATCTATATTATTCATGTAATTCTTCTCTCTTTCTTTTTTTTTTTTTTTTAAATAAATGATAAGTTGTGAATCCCTACATACGCCGTTTGGCTAGTATTCTTGTAAACTCAAATAAGCACGTGATTCTAATCATAGCCACCACAAGTTCACGCATTCCTAATTCACCAAAGATAGTAATATGAACATTTCTAAGCCGGCTTATTTAGATGCTACAATCATTTGGTGTGATGATCTTTTGGTTAAATTATATTTTGTTTATGAATAAACAACAAGTTAGCTTCATAAGCATGATCAATTTCTATGGTATGACAGTAACTAAAACAAATCAAGTGAAAGAAATTAATTGGCTTAATGATTTGGCAAAACTAGAATATTCTCTTTGTTTACATTATAATGAATAGTTTTGTTTATAAGATATGATTTATTGCTACAAATTTTTAACTTGGATCGAAAGAGAGCGGTGGCTACTAGATAGTGATGGTATGTAAAATCTATAAAATGCTCTTTACTAGAATTGACTCGGATGGAGACTCTTCGATGCTCATTATGTGAAGATTGATGCTGTAGAAAGAAGGTAGGACAAGATGATTGCTCTCTTTCTTATTAGATGAGATACACCCATTATTTTTTATTTTATCCATGAGAAATTGAGGTACCATAGAAAGAAAATAGGATCGGATAGTTACTCCTTTTCTTATTGGATGAGATATGTTGTAGGAGCTGAGATGCCGTAGAGAGAAGGGTGGATCGGTGGTTACTTTCTTCTTTATTGAATGTGATATATCCACTATGTTGTATTTTATTTGGAGGGAACTGAGATATAAGAATGGAGGATCGAGTGTTTACTCCCTTTCTTATTAGATGAGATATATCCATTATTTACTATTATATAAGTATGTTAAAAAACACTCTTGAAGTGCCGATAATCCAATTCCAATAGCTAAATACAAAATAAAACTAGGATTAATACAGTGGAGCAAGAAAGTTTAAACCATCACAAATCAAAAATAGTGTTGGCTTCGAATCCCCGCGGACCGAACGGAGCGGCTGGGTTGCTGGCTCGCCTCCTGAGGTCCTTGTAAAACAAGTTTCCTGACCGAGTTTTTTTCGATGGGGGACACTCCGATGCCTAAGTCAGTGAAGGTTCGAGCAACATAATGGAGAGTTCTCAGAGAGAGAGCGAAAGAGACTCCAGAAATTTTTTACTATGCTTGGCTTACTTGCCTTTCTTATCGTGAGTGTCCCCTCTTACCAGTATTTATAGCGGTAGATATGCCAAAATACAGTTAAGCCCACTTGCCTCTGGTTAAATGGGGTCGATTAGCTTAACCCCCATAACCATAAGTGGTTGATGCCTGATTCTGGCCATCTCGATATTGTTGGTGTTGGAGTTAGTGGCCACATGGCTGATTCTGGCCACCTTGATATCGTTGGAGTTAGTCACTACGTGGTTGGTTACAATAACCATATCTATATTTGGAGATTTGAGATCAATTGAAGATTTGCTTCAGGGCCACTCCTTCAGAAGGGATCAAAGTCGAATTGGACAATCACCTTCGCACCTATTCTCTTCAGAGTAGACTAAAGATGCCTTGGCTGTTTGCATTTTCAGAATTGCCTTCTTCGGAGTGGGTTGGAATATTTACTTCGTATTCATCATTTCTAAAGCCAGTTGTGGAATGAAGTGGCTATCTTCTTCGGACCAGTCTTCTTTGGACTGATCCAAAGAAGATCGGCCCGCCACCTGGCACCTGGCATAGCATGGATCAGGGATATGCTTTGAGACCGACCTCTTTGATGATGGCCGAAGACTGACCCTGCAATGTGATGCAGAACAAAAGAGATGATGCGATCCGGAAGTAAATTAAGACTAATTCCTTTTTTTATATATATTTTCAGAAGTCGGCTTTGACTCAAATAAAAGTTAAACTAAATTGAAAGAAACTATATAATAATTGAAAGTACAATTCAAAGAAACTAGATTATCAGAGTAGTTCAGAAGTAAAGGATCGCTGGGGGTTGAGAAACTCCCAGACCTAGGGTTTCGCTCTGAACTTTCAACAGGACAGAACTAAAGAGAAGGGAAGGGTTATGTACCAGGCAGTGATCTTCACAGAGTTTGATGGAAGGACTCTCTCGAGCAGATTGTTGGATCCTCGGATTCGGATATCTTCGCAATGGATCCTCCAATACTGGTCCTTTGGCAGAGTTGGCTTCTCCTGAACTCAGGATCTGGGAAAGAAGAAGAACAAGTTAAGGAACCAGATACTCAAAGAAAGGATTTACCAGATAAGAAGAACTTGAAAAATTGATGTTACTGAAATCCTGATTCTCCTGGATGCTGATCCGACTTCCTCTGGGATTTGCTCTGTATTCGAAGTAGCCGATCTGGACCTGGATGCTGGTGGTTGGCCTCTACTTGGAAGAGAGGGGCCAGAGATGATGAGGTAGATTAGGGTTTGGATGATTGGTGGAATGAAGAAGATGATGGCGGCTAGGGTTTGGAATTGAAATGGCTAACCTAGGATTTTGGTAGGGTTTTGGGGTTGGAGATCTCACACCTCCTTAAGGTTCCTAGGGAACCTGGATTTACTCCCTCACGGAGCTCAACACCTGAATACAAGTGCGGAAGAGAGAAACACAAAGTTGCTCACACAAAAATTGATTTCATTCATCATTTTTCATAAGATTTCATAAGATAAGTTCAAGTTACAAAAGGGGTCTAATATATAGACCTATAAGAAAAATCAAAACCATACAAGTTCCCATATGGGATTAATAGGACTAATCTACACTTTAGGCATCAAATTCTCTTCCCTTGGCCAACCAAGACTCCTTCCATGAGTGAGCGACCGAAAAACTCCAAGAAAACTTGAAAATCAGCTCCAAATGGCAGGTTATGGGGGTGTCTCCTAGTATCTCTCCATGAATCAAGGATTTTTCCTTCATGGTTTGGCTCTTTTGGACACCTCCTAGTCTTGCTCCACAAGTTTAGGCTTCTTCTTTTCATGGCTTTGGCACTTTAGGAAACTTTTGGGTGCCTCCTTGATTTTCTCTCCAAGACATGCTCTCTTCCCTTTTATAACTTGGATTTTTTATGGACCATTGTGGGGCACCTCCTTGATTCTCTCTTCAAGAAAAATTCTTGCCATCCTGGCTTGGGTTTATCTGGAAAGAAGTTGGCTCCTCCTTGGATTGAGGTATCTTGATGGATTTCTCCCCCAAGTGGTGCAAGAAAAAGGGGAACTTACTTCTTATGGTGTGGGGACCAAAGACACTGGATGGAGATGTGGCAGGGAGTGTGGCACCCACTTGTAGCTGGACCATGGAA
This sequence comes from Areca catechu, assembly GCA_021397845.1. NCBI lineage: Eukaryota > Viridiplantae > Streptophyta > Magnoliopsida > Arecales > Arecaceae > Areca > Areca catechu. The sequence continues at coordinate 39,486,323 of CM038045.1, forward strand.
GAAAAAATGTGGCACCCTATGGCAAAGGGAATGGCGCCAACCTGGACCTGGATTTGGACTGAGTCAACATGACTCAACAAAAATTGAAATGACAAAATTACAGACTCAAAATTGGGTTGATCAGGACAATCCTTAAACCCTAATTTTCTCGGGCACGGTCAATCAGAGATCCAGATGGAACCCTGAAGTCTTCTTCTGATTCTGGTGCCCGCACCAATTCTCCCGGGGTGGGAGGAACTCGACCCTGTCGAGTATGGGTCAAGCTGGCTCTGGTATCTCTCCAAAAGGTCTGGGTCAAATTCTTGTAATTCTTCTCGGGAGATCCAAGAGTCATCAGAATCTGGCCTTCCTTGCCAGCGGACCAGGTATCCTTGGTATCCTCGATTACGAGTAGAGATAACCTGATCATCCAGGATCTTTTCAATCTGCTCTTTCCTCACAGGCCAGTTTGTTGGTAGACACACAGGGTCGGGATCACTCTCAATAACAGGATTAGGTTCAAAAGGCTCGCTGGGAATCATAGCTAGCTCCCTGTACTCTACTATGTCTGTAATGTTGAAAGTGGAGCTAATGCCTAGTTCTGGAGGCAACTCGAGCACATAGGCATTGGATCCTACTCTCTTCACCACTCTAAATGGTCCAGCTCCTCTAGTATGTAACTTTCTAACGGTTCCAGGAGGAAACCATTCATGCCTTAACCTAATCATTACATAGTCTCCCTCAACAAAAGTTTTGACTCGTCTTTGAGAATCAGCCAACTTCTTATAAGTTTCATTACTTAAAGCTATTTTGGCATGAATTTCTTTATACAAGTTCTTTACATGCTGTGCAAAGCCTTCAGCAGACTTGTAGACTCGTGTGTGGACTGGCAAAGGAACTAGGTCAAGTGGTGTGTGAGGCTTGTACTCATGAACAATCTCAAAAGGGCTTTTGCCTATAGACCTATTGACCGAGTAATTAAATACAAATACAGCCCTGGGTAAATACAAATCCCAATTCCTGGTATTCTCACTCAACCAAAATCTGAGTCAATGTCCTAAACTCGATTGATGACGCATTCCTAAAGAATGGACTTTATTCAAAGGAACCCTAGGTCTAAACCTAACAAACTAAGGCTCTCTAGGTTTGACCTTGGGTCAGAGGATGGCATGCAGAGCATGAAAACTTATCATGGGTGCCTAGTAGGTGCCATAAGGTCTTCCAGAAGTAGGTGGCAAACCTAATAGATTCTAAGGAGTCTTGCAATCTAGAAATCTCAGTAAAGTGTAATCTCATAGCTCTAGAAACATGAGAAGATTCAGGGAAGGGTAGAAAATAAGAATCAGAGTTTTGAGGTGGCTTATAGGAAACAAGAAACATACCTTGGTTATTCAGGACGACCTTAAAGTGAGGACATTGTTCTATAGGTGCACTCATCCAAACCTCATGATTTGCTCTAGGAGGGTCTACAAGTGCAAGTTCTAAGGTAGGCTGGGTGCTCCCAGAAGGTGGAAGGTTATCAGGAAGGTCTTTGGAATGTTTATCTAGAAAGTCTTCTAAGCTACTATCTTTTTCTTGTTCTTGGACCTTCTTAATAGGCAATTCTTGTGAACCCCTTCCTTCTTCACACTTCTCTACCAGATTTGACTCAGGGGTGTCTTCTTTGGATTCCTTAATGAGTTCAGGGGTATTCTCACTTAAACTCTCATTGGGTGCAATTTCCTCTTCCTGAACTTCCTTAAAAGGGTCTTCTCTTAGGGTTTGCTCCTGAATTCCTTGAGTAGCAGGGGTCCCCTCAATAACTCCATCAAGTAGGAGTTGGTTAATTGACTTATCGGGAGGGATATCCTTAAATTCTTCTTCTTCATATTCATCTATCAAACTTATGTCAGGCTTATATATTTCTTCCTTAATCTTACTGAAAGGTTCTAATCTTTCTCCTTTGATTCCTCTTTAAGTACGGCTCTGGTCAGGTCAACTAATTTTGGGATGGACATGCCTAACTCCTTCTCAGTGTTATCCTTCTGGTCAAAAGGTGACACAAGTGGGAATTGACAAACAAAAGTCTGGTTCACTACGGGTGTCGGATCAATCGGAACTTGACTCAAGTTGGTAGAGGTTGGCTTTAAGTCTAAAGTACTTGATTGGTTATATCTTAAAAACCACTCATAGTCTTGGGCGTCTTGGTAGGCTCGGTTTAACTTATTGGTCTTTTCAAGGCATAGCTTCCTATAAATGTCTGGGTGTAACCCAACCCTAAACCTCGATGTGATCTGAGCTTCGGTCTCAATGGTATTGCATTTCATGTCATACCACTGGAAGTCCTCGATATATTTAGACACAGGCCTATTACCTTGTCGCAATTGGTACCATTGGTCTAAAAGTCTTTTCTCATAGGATCTATCTAGGTACCTATCTCTCAACTTACTTCTCATATCTCTCCAAGTATATATTTTCTCTTTTCTTTGATAACACTCACGCTCAATAGCATACCAATGCGACCTAGCATGTTTGATGAACTTGGTTTTGGCCAACCAAACTTGTCCTAATTCCGATATGTTGGTTGTTACAGCCGTGACAGTGACGTGGCCAGGCTCAGGTATCGCCGAATGAGAGCAAGCCACGTGTAAGTTTCCCCGCCGGAGTCAGCGCCACGCCCACAAAGCTAGGATCGGCATACCGCACCACCCGACGACTGCCTGAAGCAAACCACCCTCGCCGAGGTCGAGCTCGGCCCGGAGTTCCTCTACCACCTCATTGGCGCCCGGACCCGGAGGGGTCCGCCCGAGTGAGGTCGGCCGATGCCAGGCGACCTCCTGCCACCTCGCCAGGTGTCCACCCAGGAGGGGTCCACCTGAACCGAGGTCGGCAGATCTTTCGCCCTGCGCCAGGTGGCCACCCGGAGACAGGCCCACCTCGGCCAAAGCCAGGCGACCTCCTGCCACCTCGCCAGGTGTCCACCCAGGAGGGGTCCACCTAAGCCGAGGTCGGCAGATCCTTCGCCCTTCGCCAGGTGGCTACCCGGAGACGGGTCCACCTCGGCCGAAGCCAGGCGACCTCCTGCCACCTTGCCAGGTGTCCACCCGGGAGGGGTCCACCTAAGCCGAGGTCGGCAGATCCTTCGCCCTTCGCCAGGTGGTTACCCAGAGACGGGTCCACCTCGGTCGAAGCCAGGCGACCTCCTGCCACCTCGCCAGGTATCCACCCGGGAGGGGTCCACCTAAGCCGAGGTCGACAGATCCTTCGCCCTTCGCCAGGTGGCTACCCGGAGACAGGTCCACCTCGACCGAAGCCAGGCGACCTCCTGCCACCTCGCCAGGTGTCCACCCAGGAGGGGTCCACCTAAGCCGAGGTCGGCAGATCCTTCGCCCCTCGCCAGTTGGCCCCCGGAGACGGGTCCAACTCAGCCGAGGTCAGACCGCTCGTACGGAGAGGCCCCCGGGGGAGGAGACAGGTCCCGAGGCCATCCCTCGGGCCGTACCGACCCCAGACGGCGTCCCGTACGGAGGGCGGCGGCACGCAGAACGTCACTTGCATCGGCCCGACAGGTCCCGCAGCCGAGAGACCCGATCCTGACGGAACAGGCCCCATAAACGGGTGGCGCCCACGCTTGGGGAAGAAAGCGCTCTCACGGAGCCCGAGGCCTGGCGACCGGCCGCTCTGCCAGTGCCGCCCTCCCTCTTTTTCTCTTCTGTCTTTGCCTTTTCCCTGCTGGGCCCGGTGGACGAGGTCGGAAAGCCGCCTGGCCTCCTTCACCGAAAAGGGAAAAGGAAGGAAAACAGGGGAGGGGGAGTTTCAGAGGAGGAAAAGGACAAGCGCACGACGGAGGGAGATAAAGAGGGAAGAATCTGGGGACTAAGACGTAAGCCAATGAGCCTGGGGACAAGGAGGAAGCACCGGCACAAGGCCTTGCTCCGAGAGAAAAACCAGAGATCCCGAGAGGGGGACACTGGGCGCGAGCTCGGCAAGCAGGCCCAGCCGAGATTCCGGCCCCCAGGGCATTTCCTTCACCAACTAACTCTCTGAATCTGGGACCCTCTCGAGGGCCCGGGTGGGAGAGTCTGTTCCTTCTCGTCGTCTACTAACTTGACCGTCGGAGTTCCCTCGCCGGGATCCCCGGCCAGGGTCTTCTAACCCCTTTGTTGCAGGTTCTCCGCAGGGAAGGGAGGCTCCCTCGCCAGGCGGTCAGGAAGGATCGGCTGATCCGTGGCACGGGCGCGGCGATGAGAGCGGCAACAGATTGGCGCGCCAGGTAGGGGGGCAGGACACTAACCCCAAGCGGGAACCAGCTTTCTGTAGGTGTCACGCTCTCTAGCAATGGTGGTCACTCGTGGTCGCGAGGCGTCCACCAGCCGTGTGGGGGAAGCCCACTCCCCTCCAGGGGGCCACACCCCCGAAAGGGAGCTCCCGGCTCCTCCTCCTCTTCCACAGCAGCCTGCCCCGGTGGACGGATCCCTCGCGGCCATCGTCCAGCAGCTGCAGACCTTGACCTCAGCGGTCCGACAGCTTCAGCATCAGAAACGGTCCCTGGCCACTCAGCCGCAGCCAGGGACTCCCGCGGCCCAAGCCGCAGGGCAGCGTGGGAGCCTGCGCTCCATCCAGGGCAGGCCATCCCATCCGAGGGCCATCTCCAACCCCCGGGGGAGCCACCAAGCTCCCGCGAAGAGAAACTATTCCGGTTCGGAGGATCACGAGAGTCGATCCCCGGCCGATGGGACCGAAACGGTGCATCGCAGCAAGCGGCGCCGAGGCCAGACCTCGCGCCGAGACCGATCGGCGCCCCCTTCACCTACGGTCTCCGTGGAAGACTCCACCGACGAAGCCATCAGGCGCCAGGCCGAGAGGCGCCTAGAAGAGCACGAGCGCAAGTTGGCGGAGTTTGCCCGACGGTTCGCCGACCTGCAGAACTCGTCGGCTGACCCGGCGGGCTACGACTCCCGCCCCCATTTCTCTGAAGAAATCCAGGCGGAACCGATCCCGAAACAGTTCTGCATGCCGCAGGTGGACCCCTAGACAGGACCACCGCCCCCCTGGACCATTTGGAGAGCTATAAAGCTCTCATGAGGGTCCAGGGCGCCACCGACGCCCTCCTGTGCATCGCCTTCCCAGCGACCCTTCGGAAGGCCGCTCGAGTCTGGTTCACCCGTCTCGAGCCTGGATCCATTTGCTCCTTCCAGAAGTTGGAAGGAAAGTTCGTGGTGCACTTCGACGCTTGTCGAAAGGTGCCAAGGGAGGTGGACAGCCTCTTCTCCATCCGCCAGCAGGACCAGGAGCTGCTCCGAGACTACATCACCCGGTTTAAGACTGCAGCCCTGGAGATCTACAGCTTGGACGAGCCCGTCACCATGCTGGCCTTGAAGCGCGGGCTCAAGACGTCCCGCCTAACCTATTCCCTGGACAAGAAGCCGCCCAGGACGTATTCCGAGCTCCTCCTCCGTGCCCACAAGTACATCCGAGCGGAGGAGGCCAACCGCACCCGTCGAGAGCTGGACGGGAAGACTCCAAAGAAGCCGCTCCCGAGGGACATCCCGGGAGCTCGGAGGCCCGGGCCATCTGCCGAGCCACGCCCAAATCCAAAGCCGAGAGGCGAAGCCACTCCAGAGCGGAGGTACACCCCTCTCCTCGCACCTCGAACGAAGATCCTCATGGAAATCGAGGGAGAGCGCTACCTCCGCCGACCTCCTCCTCAGAACCCGAGAGCCGCCCGAGACAAATCGAAGTACTGCCAGTTCCATCGCGAACACGGGCATGACACGGAGGAGTGTCGCCATCTGAAGCGGGAAATTGAGGAGCTGATCAGCAGGGGTTACCTCAGGAAGTTCATCAAAAATGAGGCCCCCTCTGAAGGGCAGCCGCTCGCGGCCTTACCGCCTGTCCCTGCGATCGACAACCGCCCAACGGAGAAGCCCGTGGGCATGATTTCGCGCGAGTCCGGCCGGGCAATGAAGAGAGCCCGGGAAGTTCCGGAGAATGTAATCCCTCCCAAGGGAGGGGAAATTAATGACAATGTAAACAACGATGCCGTGGTGGTCGAGATGACCATCGCGAAACATCCTGTACATCGGATCATGGTGGATAGTGGAAGCTCGGCCGACGTACTTTTTTACGATGCTTTCTCTCGAATGAACTTATCTCCCGATCGGCTGAAACCAATACACATCCCACTGGTAGGTTTTACAGGAGATTCCGTTGGGGTCGAAGGAGAGATCACTCTCCCGGTCACCGCCGGATCCCCGCCCCAGCAGGCGACCGTTATGATAACATTCACTGTCATCAAGCTCCCTTCGCCTTACAACGCCATTCTCGGGCGTCCCGGGCTCAACCAGCTGGACGCCACCATCTCCACGAGGAGGCTGTTGGTGCAGTTCCCCACGCCTTCCGGGCTCGGAGAAATGAGGGGGACGATCCAACCGGTCCCGCTCTGCCTCCAGACAGTCCCTGGCACCAGGAGCGCAGAGCTCGCCCACGATATCGAAGATCTCGATCTGAGAGAGAAGGAACCCAGGGGAGGGCCCGTAGAGCGCCTGATGCGGAACTAATATGCATGCAATTTTTTTTATATGTTTTATATGTGGGGTTGGGTGATTAATTCCCAAATTTCAGATTAAAATAAGTTATAGGGAATTTTATATGAATTTTAGAAGATCAGCATGCAGATTAGGACCTAGAAAAGTAGAAAAGAAGGATCGCCGGGGCTGAGAAGCCTCGGTTAGGGCAAGTTCTCCTACAATAAAACTACTGGAGGTAGAGGGGTGTACCTGACAACGTCTGTGAAGATCGCAGCAAAAGGGTCTCTCATTCCTCGACGGATGCGGCCTGGAAAATCGAGCCAAAGACCCGCGGATACCCGGCTTTCTGCTCGGTGATCCGATTGAGGCTTGGCTGGAGTCGTTGGATTCGTAGGAACTCGGGGACCTGCAAACGACCTGTCAGGGGTTAGAAAACTCATAAAGGAACAAGAAAACAAAGGAAAAACAGCAAGGGAAGGCTTCTTTTGGAGTGGGCGTCCAGGGATCTGAGATGCTTGTTGGTAGCAGGAAGATGATTGCAGCACTGGGACGAAGAACTCTCGCAAACCCCTTTATGCACACAGCAGGGTATCACACAACTCAATAGAAGAACTCAAGGTTTTCATTCATCAAAAAATTTCCCTCATACAAGAGGCTAGGGTCCCTTAAATAGACCCTTAACCTTGGGCTCCAAGTAAGGGTACATAAGTCTTTACATAAGAATCCTTTTCCCTCTCAAACCCTAGCTAGAAAATAAGGAAATATTAGGTAGAAAAATCCCTAAAATCTTTCTTGACTTGGTCAAGACTCCAAGGACGCCTAGGGGGGCGTGTTGGGCTTCTAGGAGCAGCAAAAGGCCGGCCCAAAGGGGCCCGGGTGCATGGGTTTGGGCCTCTGGAAGCTGGGGTGGCCTGGTAGCCAGGTAGCAGGAATATTCCCTGGTATCTTGCTTCTTAGGGGCTTGGGCTTGGCACCTGGGCTTGATTTCATTGGGCTAGGATGCAGATGGACCTCTGGAATCATGGATGTCCTTATTTATGAATATACTTTGGCATCTGGAAGGGAATCTGGGCATCTGGAGGGCATCTGCAAGGAATCAGGGTTTCTGATTTTTCTCCTGGGGTCTTCAAATCTTCAAGCTGGGTTGGACTTGGGCTAAACTTCCATGTCTTCAATCTAGCTGGACTTGGTCTTCACTTGTATAATATAGTCTTGAGTCTTCAGTATGCTTGGACAGGACTCAAAAAAATAAAATTAGCTCAACATGAGCTAACTAGCATTGGACTGAACTTAGCTCAACATGAGCTGACTAGTACAGAAGTGAAATAACAACTAAAAATACTCAAATAACAACTAAAATGGACTCAGATGAGCTAAGCCCTTATTACAGATGGACTCATAAATTATTGATCAATTACAGAGGGTTGAGAAGCCTCTGCCTTATTCTGGTGCCTTTGGTGTCCGCACCAATTCTCCCGGGGTGGGAGGAACTCGACCCTGTCTAGTGAAGATCAGACTGGCTCACATATCTCTCGAGAAGGTCTGGGTTGAGGCATTGCAAGTCCTCTCGAGAAATCTACGAATCGTCCGACTCTGGCTGGCCTTGCCATCGGATCAGGAAGCATTGATAGTCACGGCCCCGGGTCGTGATGGCTTGATCGTCCAGGATACGCTCGATCCGTTCTCCTCTCTCAGGCCAATTTGTTAGTGGACACTCTGGGTTAGGGTCACTCACAATGAAAAGGAATAGGTCCAAAGGCCTTACTAGGTATCGCTGCCGGTTCCCTATACTCAACCAGGTCTGTAATATTGAAGGTAGAACTAATGCCCAAATCCGAAGGCAAGTCTAACACCTAGGCATTTGATCCAATCCTTCTCTATCACTTTAAAAGGTCCGGCTCTGCGAGCATGAAGCTTCTTTTAGGCCTAAGCCTAACCAAGATAGAATCCACTACATCAAATTCTTTGACCCTTCTTCGGGAATTAGCCAGTTGTTTTAAGATTAGTGCGGGTGGTGAACATGCTAGGCACATGCAGACAAATGATGCAAAGGACTCATACTGACACCTAACAGACTCGACTATGCATTCCTATCGAAGGAAATTTTATTGAACTCTTTGGATCTAAACCTAATAGATTATAGGTTCTCTAGGTTTGATCCTAGCTTGACATGCACATGAAAATTTACAGTGAACTCCTAGCAAATTCCAAAGAGTATGCCAGAAGTAAGATGCAAACCTTACATGCGTGATGAATGCATGCAGTATGCTAATCTCAGCTAAATGCAATCTAATGATCCTAGAAATGCTGGAGGTGTCAGGAAAGGGCAGAAAATAGGAAGTGGGTTCAGAATTAGTTTGGTAAGGTAGAGAAAAAGGTTCATGGTTAGTTGGATAAAATAGGATAAAAGACGGGGTGTCAGGAACTAATCCTATACTAATGAGGTTAACCTTATGAGGTTGAGCTATATCTACAGGATTTGCATAATGGAAGGATGGGTCACTAATTTCGGGGAAGAGGTCCTTAATGGGAACTATAGGAGGGGACTCATCTTGAAGGTATTGATTCAAAGAGATCAGGTCCTTAATAAATTCTTCTGGTTCTTGTATTTTTGGACTAGACTCTATAATTTGGCTCTCCTCTATGGTTTCCTCAGGTAAGGCTCTAGCAGCAGTACCTAGGTTCTCTTCCTCTATTTGTTCTTCCATTATAGCTTTAGGTTGGATGTGGTCAAGGTCAACTAGCTCTGGGTTGGAATCTACCTGGGTATCTACTGGGTCAGCTAATTCTAGGTCTACTAAAGGTGTCTCCTCTTCTCCCTCATACTCATCCACTAGGCTCACATCAGCTTCATACACTTCCACGTTAATGTAAGCCTTGCGAATCTCAGGAATGGTTGGAGAAGGTCGGCTAGCAGGAAATTGGTTAGGTTCTGGTCTCTGATTATGGGTACCACTCCTAGTAGGTTCAGGTTGTATAAGAGGTAGTGGCTCACTATTGGGTTCATATTTAGGGATACTCATCCTATAGGGTTCAAGTTGACTAGGGGAAGCATGACTAGTACTAGGCTGATACTTAGGGGTTATGGGTTCTCTAAGCTCATAGGACAAGGGTGCAGATCTATGGGTCATGGGATTATAGGATCTGGGGTCATAGGATTTTGGGTCAGCTCTATGATCAGGTTCTAAGGTTGGATCAAGGTATGGGATCCTCCTAAGGTTGGGCTCTCTATATGGGTCAGGATATTGGGTCCTCCTAGGATTGGACTCCCTATATGGGTCAGAATACTGGGTTCTCCTAGGGTTGGACTCCCTATATGGGTCAGAATATTGGGTTCTCCTAGGGTTTGACTCCCTATATGGGTCAGAATATTGGGTGTTGGGTCTACTAGGCTCATAGGGTATGGGTGTATAGGATCTATGATCATGGGATCTAGAGTCATAGGATCTAGGTTCATAGGTTATGGATTCATAAGTTCTAGGTTCATAGGATTTAGAGTCATAAGATCTATAGGTTGTGGGTATACTAGGCTTATAGGGAGAGGGTAAATAGGATTTATCTTCTTGGTCTATAAAATCCTGATTGGGTCTTCTAGGACTAACCTTAGGGATTGGGTCAGGATGATGGGCTCTCCTAGGTTCAGCCTCAAGGTATGGATCATGGTTTGGGGTCCTCCTAGGTTGAGGATTGTAGTACGGGTCAGGATAAGGGGCTCTCCTAGGTTCGACCTCATGGTATAGATCAGGGTTTGGGGTCCTCCTAGGTTGAGGGGAGTCAGGATCTGGCTCAGACTGTGACCCATGGGTTTTTCTTGGGGTCCCTACCCGGACTTTTAACTGATCAAACCTATTGGCACGATGGTCAATTCTATCATTGGTTTGAATACGAGACTGAGTTAACTGGGTCATCTGGATAGTTATCTGGGCAATTTGATCAGCTAGGGCTTTTATTTGGGCTTGTAAATTTTCCATGGGTTCAGACATTTATGAAGGAGGTGGGTGATATGAAACTCCTGATCTAGTGCTCATGCAAGACTCGATCAGACCGACTATAGCTGACTAAACCTAAAGTCCAAACTAGATGCTCAATCAGGGTGGCAAACTAGCCTATAGTAATCCTGTACTCAGCCAGGCAGGTGTAAGGGGAGTGTTAGGTCCCTGATTGCCAATCCTAGACACCAATCAGAGATTGGCCAGGTAGGCGGACCAGCACACAAGCCCTTCGGGATTGAATCCCTAAACCACCGTTCTAGACACTAAGCACAAGGCACACACAGGTTAACTTGACACAGTGATCTAACACTAGCCCGGACCCGACCAGTTGGTGTCCCTAGCCCACTAGGGCAAATTAAGTCTAATTAATTTTAGGTTAAGGCTTGGGACTGAATGCAAGGGATGTGGTTTTGGGCTAAGGAGAGGTGATCAAATCCTCCCCCCATCTGATATAGCAAGAGTGCCCTTAAAAGTAAATTATGCAATGATGGCAGGCAGATGAGGATGCAAATTAGGGTTTAGATATTTTTTTTTTTGGTATTTTTGGAAAATATGTATATATATATATATATTTTTTTTTTGGTATTTTTTAAATAGAAGAAAACTTGCAAATCATGACCTAATATACTGGAAATATACTAAAATTAAGAAATATGCAAAAACTCCTAAACAAAACCCTAAAACTTCCAAACATGTCTTGCTAAAAAAAAACAGAGCCAAAAATTTGCAGGCCCTATTTCGGCTTTCAGAGAATTCACAGGCCATAATAAAATCTAAAAAAAGTTTTAAAATTACTGTGAATTATGATAAATCCAGGAAAATAAATTTCAGAATTTTTGGAGTTTTTAACAGGGAGAAATAATTAAAATAACAGAGTATATACGGACTAAGAAATTACAGAAAATAAGCCCTAATCTAAGCTCTGATACCAAATGATGCGGAACTAATATGCATGCAATTTTTTTTATATGTTTTATATGTGGGGTTGGGTGATTAATTCCCGAATTTCAGATTAAAATAAGTTATAGGGAATTTTATATGAATTTTAGAAGATCAGCATGCAGATTAGGACTTAGAAAAGTAGAAAAGAAGGATCGCCGGGGCTGAGAAGCCTCGGTTAGGGCAAGTTCTCCTACAATAAAACTACTGGAGGTAGAGGGGTGTACCTGACAACGTCTGTGAAGATCGCAGCAAAAGGGTCTCTCATTCCTCGACGGATGCGGCCTGGAAAATCGAGCCAAAGACCCGCGGATACCCGGCTTTCTGCTCGGTGATCCGATTGAGGCTTGGCTGGAGTCGTTGGATTCGTAGGAACTCGGGGACCTGCAAACGACCTGTCAGGGGTTAGAAAACTCACAAAGGAACAAGAAAACAAAGAAAAAACAGCAAGGGAAGGCTTCTTTTGGAGTGGGCGTCCAGGGATCTGAGATGCTTGTTGGTAGCAGGAAGATGATTGCAGCACTGGGACGAAGAACTCTCGCAAACCCCTTTATGCACACAGCAGGGTATCACACAACTCAATAGAAGAACTCAAGGTTTTCATTCATCAAAAAATTTCCCTCATACAAGAGGCTAGGGTCCCTTAAATAGATCCTTAACCTTGGGCTCCAAGTAAGGGTACATAAGTCTTTACATAAGAATCCTTTTCCCTCTCAAACCCTAGCTAGAAAATAAGGAAATATTAGGTAGAAAAATCCCTAAAATTTTTCTTGACTTGGTCAAGACTCCAAGGACGCCTAGGGGGGCGTGTTGGGCTTCTAGGAGCAGCAAAAGGCCGGCCCAAAGGGGCCCGGGTGCATGGGTTTGGGCCTCTGGAAGCTGGGGTGGCCTGGTAGCCAGGTAGCAGGAATATTCCCTGGTATCTTGCTTCTTAGGGGCTTGGGCTTGGCACCTGGGCTTGATTTCATTGGGCTAGGATGCAGATGGACCTCTGGAATCATGGATGTCCTTATTTATGAATATACTTTGGCATCTGGAAGGGAATCTGGGCATCTGGAGGGCATCTGCAAGGAATCAGGGTTTCTGATTTTTCTCCTGGGGTCTTCAAATCTTCAAGCTGGGTTGGACTTGGGCTAAACTTCCATGTCTTCAATCTGGCTGGACTTGGTCTTCACTTGTATAATATAGTCTTGAGTCTTCAGTATGCTTGGACAGGACTCAAAAAAATAAAATTAGCTCAATATGAGCTAACTAGCATTGGACTGAACTTAGCTCAACATGAGCTGACTAGTACAGAAGTGAAATAACAACTAAAAATACTCAAATAATAACTAAAATGGACTCAGATGAGCTAAGCCCTTATTACAGATGGACTCATAAATTATTGATCAATTACAGAGGGTTGAGAAGCCTCTGCCTTATTCTGGTGCCTTTGGTGTCCGCACCAGCGCCTGCTAACTTTTCCCCTCGGTTCGAACCCCGTGAAGACGGTGCAAGTCGGGGCCCAGCTCCCCGAGGAAGAGCGAACCCGCCTGCTGGAGTTCCTCCATGCCAACACTGACGTATTCGCCTGGTCAGCGGCCGACATGCCGGGCATCCCGTCCGTGATCATCATGCACAGCCTGAACGTGGATCCAAGTTGCCGCCCGGTCCGCCAGAAGAAGAGAAGCTTCGCCATGGAGAGGCAGAAGGCGATCAACGAGGAGGTAGAAAAGCTCCTCGCCGCCAGTTTTGTCCGAGAAGTCCAATACCCCAGCTGGCTAGCAAACGTGGTCATGGTAAAGAAGAGTAGTGGTAAGTGGAGGATCTGTGTGGACTACACCAGCCTCAACCGAGCCTGCCCGAAGGATAGCTTCCCTCTGCCGAAGATCGACCAGCTGGTCGACACCACCTCGGGGCATCGCCTCCTGTCATTCATGGACGCCTTCTCCGGATACAACCAGATCCGGATGAACCCGGAGGACGAAGAGCGCACTGCCTTCATAACTAACCGCTGGACTTTCTGCTACAGGATGATGCCCTTCGGCCTCAAAAACGCGGGGGCGACATACCAACGTCTGGTCAATAAAGTCTTCAAAGACCAGATAGGCCGCAACATGCAGGTGTACGTGGACGATATGCTGGTGATGAGCAAACTTGATTCGGACCACGTGGCTGACCTGACGGAGACATTCGGCAACCTCCGGCGCCATCAGATGAAGCTGAACCTGGCGAAGTGCGCCTTCGGCGTCTCCGCCGGGAAGTTCCTAGGGTTCATGGTGACTCAAAGAGGAATCGAGGCCAACCCGGAGAAGGTCCAGGCCATCCTGGACATGGAGCAACCCGCCTCCAAGAAGTAGGTGCAGCAACTGACCGGCCGAGTTGCGGCCCTTAGCCGTTTTATTTCCAGGTCGGCGGACCGCTGCCGTCCCTTCTTCAAGGTGCTGAGGAAGATGAATGGCTTTGCTTGGACCGAGGAGTGCCAGCAGGCCTTCGAGGAGCTGAAGAAGATGCTCGCGTCGCCACCTTTGCTGTCCAGGCCCGAGGAGGGAGAGGAGCTAACCCTCTACCTGGCGGTTACCCCGGAGGCCGTCAGCTCTGTCTTGGTCCGAACCGATGACCAGGGGCTCCAGCGCCCGGTGTACTATACCAGTAAACTCCTCCGAGATGCGGAGCTCAGGTATTCCCGGCCTGAGAAACTCGCTTTTGCGCTAATAGTGTCTGCCCAGCGTCTCAGGCCCTATTTCCAAGCGCACCCCATCGCCGTCTTGACGGACCAACCGCTGAAAGCGGTGCTCAGCCGACCCGACACCTTGGGACGATTGGCCAAGTGGGCACTGAAACTCAGCAAGTTCGACATTACATACCGACCGAGGTCGGCCATGAAGGCGCAGGTGCTGGCCGATTTCTTGGTCGAATGCGCAGGCTTGGGCAAGGAGCCCGAGGAGGGCCCCCCGGCCCGGCCGATGGAGGTCGGCACCGACGAGCCCGGAGCGGACGCCTGGATCCTCCATGTAGACGGAGCCTCGAACTCTGGCGGAAGCGGAGCTGGGCTCATCCTGGCCAACGGCGACGGGGTTGTCGCTGAGTGCGCACTCCGGTTCCAATTCCCCGTGACAAATAACCAGGTGGAGTACGAGGCGCTTCTCGCCAGACTGAGGGTCTCCCGCGAGCTGGGCGTGACCAACCTCAGAGCTTCACTGACTCCCAGCTCGTGGCGGGGCAAGTGTCTGGGGAGTACGTCGCACACGACCCCCAGATGGCGAAGTATTTGGAGCTCGTCAAAGCGGGCGCGTCCAAGTTCCGGCGCTTCAACATCTTCCATATCCCCCGCGGGGAGAACGCCCGTGCAGATGCCCTCTCTAGGCTGGCGACCCTGCCGGACACGATGCTGGGATGCGCTCATGTGGAGCGGCTTGAGGTCCCAAGCCTCGAAGCACCGGTGGAGGTCCATCAGGTCAGCCAGGAGCCCGGCTGGATGGACAAGTACGCTGCGTACATCACCAGCGACACCCTACCGGAGCATCGAGAGGCGGCTCGCCTCATCAGGAAGAAGGCCGTGCGGTTCGTCCTGATGGACGGGCAGTTGTATCGAAGATCCTACTCTTATCCCCTCCTGAAGTGCATCGGACCCACAGAAGCCAAGCTTGTGCTCCAGGAGATTCACGAAGGCATCTGCGGGAACCACGTGGGGGGCAGGGCATTGGCATACAAGGCCCTCCGTCAAGGCTACTTCTGGGAGACGATGAAGGAAGACGCCGCCGACTTCGTGAAGAAGTGCGACCGGTGCCAGCGTCATGCCACGGTGCAGCGGCAACCCTCCAACCCAATCTCTCAGCTCTCAGCCCCCTGGCCGTTCGCCCAGTGGGGGATGGACCTCCTGGGCCCATTCCCACCGGCGTCCGGTCAGCGGAAGTTCTTGATAGTGGCTATCGACTACTTCACGAAGTGGGTCGAGGCCAAGCCCTTGGCAAGAATCACCGAAGCAAACGTCGCCAAGTTCTTTTGGAAGTCCATCGTCTGTCGCTTCGGCCGACCCCACACCGTGGTCACCGACAACGGATGCCAGTTCGACTGTCGGGAGTTCGAAGATTTCTGCAGCGACCTCGGCATCAAGCATCGCTTCACCTCGGTGGCGCACCCTCAGACCAACGAGGAAGCCGAAGTCATGAACATGACCATTCTTCAGGGCCTCCGCACGCGGCTAGACCAAGCCAAGGGTAGATGGGCCGACGAGCTTCCCAGCATCCTTTGGGCATACCACACTACCCCACGGACGGCTACTGACGAAACTCCATTCAACCTCGTCTTCGGAGCCGAGGTAGTCATCCCGATCGAGCTCAGCCTACCCACACTGCGCGTGGAGCAATACGATGAAACAGAAAACCCGGCCAGGATGATGCTCAACCTAGACCTTCTCGAGGAAACGAGGGACAAGGCCCGAATCCGAATGGTGGCATACCGGCAACGTGTAGCCAGATATTACAACTCCCGAGTGCGGCCGAAGGTTTTTCGTCACGGGGACTTGGTCCTCCGACGCGCAGAAGCCTCCCAGCCACGGGAATGCGGCAAGCTTTCACCCAACTGGGAAGGCCCATATCGGGTGGCGGAAGCCCTCCCTCATGGAGCATATTACTTGGAAGAATTGGGAGGCGCCAGGTTCCCCCGGACATGGAACTCCTCGAACCTGAGAATGTACTACCAGTGATGTAAGGCTCCCAGTTTCTGTAACAAAGCTTCCCCACTTCAAACACTCCCTCCAAACTTCGAAGAAGGCCGGCGGCATTGAGCTCAGTCCGGAAGATCCTGGGCTTCGGCCTGGAAGGTGGCGTCGAACCCAGTTCGCCCACGCAAGCCCGGAGCACAGCTCAGCAAGCCGCGCAAGATTTGAGAAAGCCTGCGGCATTGAGCTCAGTCCGGAAGATCCTGGGCTTCGGCCTGGAAGGTGGCGCCGAACCCAATTCGCCCACGCAAGCCCGGAGCACAGCTCTGCAAGCCGCGCAAGGTTTGAAAAAGCCTGCGTCATTGAGCTCAGTCCGGAAGATCCTGGGCTTCGGCCTGGAAGGTGGCGCCGAACCCAGTTCGCCCACGCAAGCCCGGAGCACAGCTCAGCAAGCCGCGCAAGGTTTGAGAAAGCCTACGGCTTTGAGCTCAGTCCAGAAGATCCTGGGCTTCGGCCTGGAAGGTGGCGCCGAACCCAGTTCGCCCACGCAAGCCCGGAGCACAGCTCAGCAAGCCGTGCAAGGTTTGAGAAAGCCTGTGGCATTGAGCTCAGTCCGGAAGATCCTGGGCTTCGGCCTGGAAGGTAGCGCCGAACCCAGTTTGTCCACGCGAGCCCGAGGCACAGCTCAGTGAGCCGCGCAAGGCTTGAGAAAGCCTGCGGCACCTAGCTTAGTCCGGAGATCCCGAGTTTCGTCCTGGAAGACGGTGCAGAAACCGTGTTGTTCGCCCAAGCATGAAGGCAACCCGAAATCGCACCTGCTTAAGGCTTGCCTTGCTGCGACATGATTCAGCGGGCCCCATCTTTCGATTTGAGCAATGGAAGGACCAGGCCCGCAGTATTTTCAGGTGTTCCAGACCGGCATCTCAGAAAGAAAAGAAGAGAAAAGTAAGACGAAACGATGGACAAGGTTTCGGTAAAGCTTGGATCTTCATTAATATAAGTAGTCGCTACAAGCTGGGAGCCCCGACAGACCGGGACTCCCCAAAGAACAAAAATTACAGAGATAAAACAAAAAGACAGCGCCGGGTCACTGGGGTGCGGGTTCGGAGCCATCTGCCGGAGGCGCGGGCGCTGCTTCTTCAACTTCCACAGTGGCCGGCTCCTGGGGCTGTTCCGGGGCCGCGGCATCGCTGGTCGACGGCGCCGCAGGCGTCGCTCTGGCCGTGCCGGGAACCCTGCTCTCGCCCCCTGGTTTTCGGCCGCTGACGACGACCCCGCTCAGGTCCAGGTGGGGGAAGAAGGCCCCCACCTTCTCCCGGCACATCCGGAACCCCTTCAGGAAGGAGTCCACGGCGGCCTCCCGGACCTCCGACGTGAACTCGTCGGAGGCCCGGAACTTGGGGACGGCTTCTTGCACTTCCCGCTTGGCCGCCTCCAGGAGCCCGTTGACGTAGGCGCTCCGCTCCTTCGCCGCGGCCACCTCTCGTCGGGCCTCCTCCAGTTGGCGCTCCACCCAGTTGGAGTGGGCCTGCAGGCGGGCCTTCTCCGCCGCCTCCTCCTCGGTGCGGCGCTGGTTGGAGGCCCGCTCCTCCGACAAGGAGGCCTCCAGCTCCTTGTTCCGCTCCTCGGAACGCGCCAGGTCGGACTGGAGGGCTTGCTTCTCGGCCCGCAGCTCGGCCCCCCTCTCCATCAGATCCTTCACGTCGGCCGCGAGCTTGCCGAGCTTCAGCTCCCGATCGGAGTCCCTCTTGGCGTTCCCTACGAGGTAATTCCTCAGTAAGAGGACGTCGTTCCCGATCTGCAGTGGCAAAAACGACGCACGTCAGAGCAGAGGCAGAAAGCCTCGAGGTTGAAACAAGGAAGAAGAGGAAGCTCGCACTTACCGTGAAAAGCTGAGGAAGGATGCCGAGCAGAGCGTCCGCATAGTCTCGGCCGCCCCGAGCTCGGCGGTCCCGGTCGGTGGAGGCGTACTCCATCATCTTTTCCGCCAGTCCCCTGTCGAGGATGACCGAATCCCGGTGGGAGATCACCGGTGCCGGACCTTTCGGGCCGGCCCCTGCGGTAGCTGCCCCCTCGGCCGGAGCCGCAACCGACGGGCCGGCGGTTGCCACAGACGGCGCTGTCGGGCTGGCGGCGATGACAGGCCCGGAGACAGGCGGAGCGGCGGGCGCTGGAGCTCTCTCTGCGACGCCGCCAGGTCGCGTGGCCGAAGTACCAGGAACCCCGCCCTGAGGTGGCCTGGGCGGGGAAATGGCAGCAGCTGGGTCAGGCACGGTCACCGCCACGACCTCCCGGCTCGTCTCTGTACGAGCCCTCTTCGCTGCGGGCTCATCCACCTCCACGACGTCCCGCTGGGCCGCCCCCTCCAGGAGGTTCTCCAAAGAAAACTTCATCCCTGCAAAATGAAAAAGACAGAAGGTCAGACAGCTCGACCTTAAAGAAAGAGGGGGAGGCAGAAATCAATGCGGGGCCAAATCTCACCAATCTCACGGATGGGACTGATGCCGGCCTCATAAAGGTTCTGCTCAAAGAGCAGAACCTCGAGCGCCGGGACCACGTCACTCAGGAGCTGGGTGTAGGACTCCTGGTCCGCAGACTCCACTCGGGAATTCCGGTTCGGCGACCGGTCCGGTTCGCTCCAGGCCCAATCGACGTCGTCGACCGAGGCGAAGAAAAACCAGCTCTTCCATCCCTTGACCGAGGAAGGGAGGTCAAACCGGAGACACCTAGGCCGGGGCGAGATGTACCACCAGCCGTCATCGGTGGAGCACTTCTTCAGGGTGAACAGGGCCCTGAAGAGAGAAAAACAGGCAACGAACCCGTGAAAGTGGCAGAAGACAATAAAGGAGAAAATGACCCGGATGGCATTAGGAGCCAGCTGGGCCGGGACGAGCCAGAAGTGGCTGAGGAAGGAAAGAAAGAAAGGGTGCAGAGGAAAACGAAGACCCCCGAGGAGGAAGTCTTCGTAGAAAGCAATGCGGCCGGGGCCACTCATGGTGACGCGCTCCCCGGACCGCGGAGCAAAGAGACGGATAGATCCCGGGATGCCATAGGCATCCCGGAGCAGAGAAAGGTCGCCTTCGGTCATGGTAGAAGCATGACCGGAGGGACCGGCGGGAAGAGATGGCGGAGCAGGAAGAGAAGGCAAGGCAGGAAGAGAGTGGAGGGGCACGACAGGCGCAACCGGAGGGGACCGGATCCCCCTGGGGATGCCAATAGTGACACCCCCGGGTTGCAAACGCCGGCGGACCTCCTCCGGAATTACCTCCTCATCCGAGGAGGAAGAAGATGGAGTCCTCGGCCGGGATGGACCGGCCTCGTCCGGATTGGAAGAGACATGGCGACGGCGCGCCATGGAAAAGGAAAGGACAAAGAAATCGGATAGAAAATGCGAAAGAAGGAGGGGGGCCAAAGAAGGAGAAGGAGGCACTCACCGAAAATGCACAGACGAGCGCGAGCAGCAGAAGTTGTTAGCCTGCAGCGAACCGCCCACAAAGCAAGGGAAAAGGCCTCATTCTGGAAAGTCCCCTCCCTTTCAAACTCAGCCGACAGCAGCTGTACCCATCATTCCGCCTCCGACCACTGGATGGTCGCCACGTGGGCGCACGCCCGACACTGACGCCTCGTTAGCAGAGTAACGGCCTCTGCCCCGAAGCGACGCATTGATTACGGGCAAGTGGACGACGCGTGGCGGCTCCCCATAGGTCTTCAGCCGCATCGAGCCATGACGAGCGAGGATCGTGGCAATTATGATGCAAGATCTTCGCCTCCCCACGTCATGTCCGCATTTAATCCCGATGTTCCGTTCTACGGTGCCCCGATGGAACGGCGGGCTGGGGGGCAACTGTTACAGCCGTGACAGTGACGTGGCCAGGCTCAGGTATCGCCGAATGAGAGCAAGCCACGTGTAAGTTTCCCCGCCGGAGTCAGCGCCACGCCCACAAAGCTAGGATCGGCATACCGCACCACCCGACGACTGCCTGAAGCAAACCGCCCTCGCCGAGGTCGAGCTCGGCCCGGAGTTCCTCTACCACCTCATTGGCGCCCGGACCCGGAGGGGTCCGCCCGAGTGAGGTCGGCCGACGCCAGGCGACCTCCTGCCACCTCGCCAGGTGTCCACCCAGGAGGGGTCCACCTGAACCGAGGTCGGCAGATCTTTCGCCCTGCGCCAGGTGGCCACCCGGAGACAGGCCCACCTCGACCGAAGCCAGGCGACCTCCTGCCACCTATCCAGGTGTCCACCCAGGAGGGGTCCACCTAAGCCGAGGTCGGCAGATCCTTCGCCCTTCGCCAGGTTGCTACCCGGAGACGGGTCCACCTCGGCCGAAGCCAGGCGACCTCCTGCCACCTCGCCAGGTGTCCACCCGGGAGGGGTCCACCTAAGCCGAGGTCGGCAGATCCTTCGCCCTTCGCCAGGTGGCTACCCAGAGACGGGTCCACCTCGGCCGAAGCCAGGCGACCTCCTGCCACCTCGCCAGGTGTCCACCCGGGAGGGGTCCACCTAAGCCGAGGTCGGCAGATCCTTCGCCCTTCGCCAGGTGGCTACCCGGAGACAGGTCCACCTCGACCGAAGCCAGGCGACCTCCTGCCACCTCGCCAGGTGTCCACCCAGGAGGGGTCCACCTAAGCCGAGGTCGGCAGATCCTTCGCCCCTCGCCAGTTGGCCCCCGGAGACGGGTCCAACTCAGCCGAGGTCAGACCGCTCGTACGGAGAGGCCCCCGGGGGAGGAGACAGGTCCCGAGGCCATCCCTCGGGCCGTACCGACCCCAGACGGCGTCCCGTACGGAGGGCGGCGGCACGCAGAACGTCACTTGCATCGGCCCGACAGGTCCCGCAGCCGAGAGACCCGATCCTGACGGAACAGGCCCCATAAACGGGTGGCGCCCACGCTTGGGGAAGGGAGCGCTCTCACGGAGCCCGAGGCTTGGCGACCGGCCGCTCTGCCAGCGCCGCCCTCCCTCTTTTTCTCTTCTGTCTTTGCCTTTTCCCTGCTGGGCCCGGCGGACGAGGTCGGAAAGCCGCCTGGCCTCCTTCACCGAAAAGGGAAAAAAAAGGAAAACAGGGGAGGGAGAGTTTCCGAGGAGGAAAAGGACAAGCACATGACGGAGGGAGATAAAGAGGGAAGAATCTGGGGACTAAGAGGTAAGCCAATGAGCCTGGGGACAAGGAGGAAGCACCGGCACAAGGCCTTGCTCCGAGAGAAAAACCAGAGATCCCGAGAGGGGGACACTGGGCGCGAGCTCGGCAAGCAGGCCCAGCCGAGATTCCGCCCCCCAGGGCATTTCCTTCACCAACTAACTCTCTGAATCTGGGACCCTCTCGAGGGCTCGGGTGGGAGAGTCTGTTCCTTCTCGTCGTCTACTAACTTGACCGTCGGAGTTCCCTCGCCGGGATCCCCGGCCAGGGTCTTCTAACCCCTTTGTTGCAGGTTCTCCGCAGGGAAGGGAGGCTCCCTCGCCAGGCAGTCAGGAAGGATCGGCTGATCCGTGGCACGGGCGCGGCGACGAGAGCGGCAACATTGGTGCACTCAAAATACCGATCCATTTGTCCTTCCCACTTAATATATGTCTCTTGTCTTCCATCAAAAGTGGGTGCATAAGGTTCAGTGTTCCTAACGGGTCCCTTCTCTGAGTCAACCAAGTTTGGGTATAGGCTCCTAGGGTTATGCTCGGGATCACGGTATAAGGTCCTCCGAGGCTCCTGGCATGGGTGAGGTTGGGGCCTATTAAATTTTGGATCAGGGGTCCAATTTTGATGTCTATGTTTCTCAAGTCCCTGGGCTCGGTCTCTAAACTGGGCAAAACCCTCATTCATATCCTGACTCAATTTGGTCATACTTTCGGCAAGAGTTCTAATCATGGCCTCTAAATTAGGTTGGGTTTGACCAGGTTAGTAGGGTACTCCGTTCCGGGTGGACATGATGATGCAAGCAAGCACACCAAATGAGACTCGACTGAAATGACTACGGGCTAACTAGACCTAGAGCCCAAACTAGATGCCCAATCAGAGTGGCAAGCTAGCATGTAGTAACTCGAGACTCAGCCAGGCAGGTGTAAGGGGAGTGTTAGGTCCCTAATTGCCAATCCTAGACACCAATCAGTGATTGGCCAGGTAGGCGGACCAGCACACAAGCCCTTCGGGATAGAATCCCTGAACCACCATTCTAGACACTGAGTACAAAGCACACACAGAGTAACTAGACAAACTGACTCAACACTAGCCTAGACTCGACCAGTTGGTGTCCCTAGCCCACTAGGGCAAATTAGGTCTAATTAATTTTAAGATTAAAGGCTTAGGTTCGAATGCACGGGAAGTGGTTGTGGGCTAAGGAGAGGTTATCAACTCCTCCCCTTATCTTAGATGCTCAATTGCCCTTAAGATGAATTAGGAGATGATCACTCAAAAAAAAATTGAATTGCAGAAACACAGAAACAGAATTGCTATAATTTAACTCTCAGAAATTTCACAGAAACCAATTAATTACAGTAAAATTATGTAAAATATTTTCAATTATACTAGTTCCAGCAAAATAAAAATCATGCAATTTGGAGTTTCCTGCAATGAGAAACAATTCCTGCAATAGGATAGTTACAGACTGAAAATAGAATGCTTCCCACGTTTACAATTCCTGTTACGAAGTTGTAATCCAGCGGATCCCCTACACGCCCTAGGAACACCCCATAGAATGGGAAGAGGAGGCTTGCACCTTGCTTCGTTCCTAGGACCGGACGTCCTGGGGATTCTACTTCGAGTAGACAAAGTAAAAAAAGAGAGACACTCAAAACATGCAAGCAAGTCAGAAATCCTAGACAGGGCTCTGATACCAAAATGATGCAGAACAAAAGAGATGATGCGATGCGGAAGTAAATTAAGACTAATTCCTTTTTTTTTATATATTTTCAGAAGTCGGCTTTGACTCAAATGAAAGTTAAACTAAATTGAAAGAAACTATATAATAATTGAAAGCACAATTCAAAGAAACTAGATTATCAGAGTAGTTCAGAAGTAAAGGATCGCTGGGGGTTGAGAAACTCCCAGAAGTAAAGGATTTTCTCCCCAAGACATGCTCTCTTCCCTTTTATAACTTGGATTTTTTATGGAACATTGTGGGGCACCTCCTTGATCCTCTCTTCAATAAAAATTCTTGCCATCCTGGCTTGGGTTTATCTGGAAAGAAGTTGGCTCCTCCTTGGATTGAGGTATCTTGATGGATTTCTCCCCCAAGTGGTGCAAGAAAAAGGGGAACTTACTTCTTATGGTGTGGGGACCAAAGACACTGGATGGAGATGTGGCAAGGAGTATGGCACCCACTTGTAGCTGGACCATGGAAGAAAAAATGTGGCACCCTATGGCAAAGGGAATGGCGCCAACCTGGACTGAGTCAACATGACTCAACAAAAATTGAAATGACAAAATCACACACTCAAAATTGGGTTGATCAGGTCAATCCTTAAACCCTAATTTTCTCGGAGAAGGTCAATCAGAGATCCAGATGGAACCCTGAAGTCTTCTTCTGATTCTGGTGCCTGCACCACAATGTGACCGGAACAGTGATGTCAAGTCATCACTTTATCAGCTTGTGGAGTCGCCTTTGAGCCTTCTAGTATGGGTGGCCGGTTCATAAGGGATTCAATTAGACCATTGAACCAGTAATTAGCCTTTATTGAGTCGATTTATCCTATCAGTTGCCCCCCACTCCCAGTTTTTGAAGTAATTATTTGTCTTGAGAAGTGAGAGTACTTGTGATTGTCGTTTACTGGCGAAAAAGGCATGATCAATGTTGGCGAGTCTTCGATTCAGTCATTTGCAATAACTACCACCTGATTTGAGAGTCATACGGTCGAAGGATCGCATCTCTTCCTTCCATTATAACGATCTGATGGGCTCTTCGGCTTTGGTTTGGATGGAGGATGTGGCATCATCCTGTTCTTTGGATATAAGGTACGAACTCCATCCTAGCCATCAGATGTAGTCACATGGATCGTGGCTGACAGTATGGTTTTTTTCCTGTTGAATTGATTGGCATCGTTTGGGACTTCATATCCACGATTGGTGCCTTCTTATGTGGCATGATCGGAGAGACGTCTCCTCTTTCGAGGAGACGACCCGAAATGCCTTTTGCCCCCACTATATAAAGAGAAGTAGGTTGGCAGAGGAAGCTTCTTCGCCTTGTGTGTTTTGCTTTCTGCTGTCCCAGCTTTTGTTTTCTTCTTGGTTTATATTTCTTCTTATAGGTAGGGCCTCCCCTTTCCTTCTCTTTTTCCCACCATGGTTAGAACTTTAGAGATTCAGGAAACCGGTAGGACCCCCTCCTGTGGAGGAGAGGTCGAATCTTCCAGTGCCCCAAGACCTGTTAAGGGGACTATTATCGAGTCCCGATCAGAGTTGATCTCAAGCTCTCTGTCCTTCGATAGGATTGGTCGCCTACAGAAATATTACCATATTTCTGATAACCTTCCTTTCATACTTCCATAACCCGAAGAGAGAGCAAATAGGCCTCCGTCAGGTGCTATCGCTATATATGAAGACCACTTAAAAGCTAGTCTTCGCTTTTCGTTACACCCCTTTTTTGCTAAAGTCTTTCATATGTACCATGTCGTTCCTGCGCAGCTAACTCCGAATAGCATTCTGAACATCTACGGGTTTCTAGTCCATTACCACATAGCAAATGTGAGGCCTAGGACCAGTTTGTTCACTTCTCTCTTCACTTTGAAGAGAGACTTCCATGGCTACGGGTGGTAGGTCATCGGCCCCCGTCCTGGCCGTAAAATAATGAAGGATATGCCTAGTGCCATCCACGGGTGAAAACCCAACTTTTTGTTTGTCTCTTCTTCTCAATCATGGGGGTTTGATACAGAATGGAGAGAACTCTATCTGAGTGCAAACATCGATAAGAAGATTCTAAAGGCCGACCAACCAGACTTCACATTATTGTCTAGGTCTGAGGTCACTTCTATCCGGAAACTTTTAGAAGAGAGGAATCTTCGTCTCGCTCAGATTAGCGAGTTCTCGTCACTAGGTATAACTAGTAGATAGCTTCGGCTTCTATCCAACTTCATAGTTATCCCAGCTAACTGACCTTGAGATTTGTTTCTATTAATAGGTAGCAGGATGAGGCCTGATGTCAGCTTGCTTCGTCAATCTATCAAAAGGAAAGCAGCCCAAGTTTCTCCAATGGGATCGAAAGCCTGAAAGAAAGCCTGGGAGGAGGGAGCCAGCAGGAACATCGCTCCTGCAAGGGAGTTGTCAAGGAGATGCGAGGTTCCATCGGTAGAGCTTCTGCCCGGGGGGGTTCTCCAATTCAGATCTCGAAAAATTCAATCGTAGCTCTGACTGCCGACCTACCACCGCCTTGCCCATCTGCGAGGGATAAGGGCAAGGCACCTCAAGTCGAGGGGAGTCCGATGAGGAACACTCCACTACATAGGAATTATGAAATAGACCTCTCTCTCTTCTCTGATGCGAGGGATTTTGCGCTTCCCGATGTGGCCAGGAGAGTACTGAAGGCCACATTATTGCCTTACGATTAGGCAACCACCCGGAATCAGTGTCTCGCAGAGGTGTCCGATTCAGCATTCTCTTCCATGTTGAAGGTACGATGTCCTATCTTCCTTCATCTTCTTACGGTGGTCTTCAGCATAACTAACTTCATATTTTAATTATTTAATGCAGCTAGTCCATGACATCACTTTCATGGAAGAAAGCATGGAAGGGTTCGACAACTTCCTTAAGAGCTTGAAGGAAGAGATTCAAATGGTGAAAGCCAAGAAAGAAGTGGCTGAAGAGCTGAAACTGGCCATGGAAGAGAAGCTCAACAATAAAGATGTCAAGGTTCAGGGTCTAAAAAATGAGCTGAAGAAAGCTCAATTAAAGATTTCTGAACATGAGACCAAGCTCTGAAAAAGGAAAAAATAGGTGCACTCCTTGGAACACTGCACCAAGGAGATTCAACAGAAGATCGATGAGACAGTCAAGAGGGCCGAAGCAGCGATCAAGGAGTCTGAGGCTTCGAGAGAGCAGGCGGCCAGGGCAGTCGAAGATTTCAAAAAGTTTTCGATGTTCAAGGAGGAGGTAACTGAGTCAAGTGTGGTCAGTTACCAATATGGCTTTAACGATGGACTCAAAGAGGACCAGGGGCTATACCCTGATCTTGACCTTTTGAGCATCCCGACGTACGAGATCATCGAGGAAGAAGAAGGACCCATGGCCCCCACTGAAATCGAGCCCGTAGTCCCTGCGGAAGCTAAAGAAACACCTAGACAGGCTGAAGAAGTCCCAACCATAGCTGAAGGCCAAGAGTAGATCAGAGAGCCAACCATGGCTGATCCAATAACTTCGGCTCAAGTAGATGAGGCCTCTCCTTCAGTTCATGCTGAAGAGTCTTTCCCTGCAGCTGATTTGGAGGTTCTCGAAGTAGATGAATAGGCCTTGTAGCTTTTATCCTTTGTTTTGTTAGAAAAAGATGTGTAATCAGGTCTATTTGAATATTAATGAAAGCACACTTTTTCTTTCAATTGAGTGAAAATTCTCAAGTATGAAGTCATCGAGCACATTGTGATCTTCGAGTAGATAACCCTTTCTTGAAAGATATAATAACTTATAACTTGAACGAAAGCCTTTCCAAGTGAAGAGTCTTCTAGTGAGTCATCGTCTTCTGATAGATGGCATTCTTTGAATAAGAACTTCCAATAAAATTTTCAAAGTGTAGACTCCTCGGATAGGTGGCCACTTCCGAACATGCAATAACTTTCAACTTGAATATAAATTTTCTAAGTGTGAGGTCTTCGGATAGACCATGGCCCTTTAGATAGAGAGCTATCTTTGGGCATAAGAATGTCTTTGGCTTGAATATGAATTTCTTCATTGCCTGAGATTTTTGAACTTGACTTCGACAAGATCACTAACCTTAAAGACAACTTATTTGTTTCGGCTTCTTGTCAGGTCAACTTTTTCCTACTCACGAGTCAGACTTTTCAACATTTGGATCCGCAATTAAGGAATCTCGATGCTTGATGAGGATCCTAGCTCACCAATCAACGCGATGCTCTATCTTTGCCAGATGTCCAATCACTGTTGGTCAGGTAGTTATTGCCCAGGTCATGAGACTACGATGACCAGAGCCATTAAAGCTGCGTATGTCAGGAATCGGATCAATCGCAGCTCTCAAACTTCTCATAACCATCTTCACATGGATCGAGGCCCATATTAATTAGGGCAGGTATACGTGGCATAATCGGAGGGCTGCCCAAAATATGGGCAATCAATTTGAGCCGCTAATGGCCCTTATATAAGAGACTGATGCCCCCATAAATCAAACCTTTTTGAGCCTTTAGCGACGTTGCCCCTCGAGCAATCTTTCCTCCTCTTCCTCCTGTGCCTAGCTTCAAGGGTCTTATCAATCATGAGGCCAGATGTAGCGTCGCTTTGACGGGCAGCGGGGAAGCGGCCGGTGATGGGCCCCCCGGTAAGAAGGTCATACTGAAAATGGGTTTATGTCCTAGTGCATCCGAGGGCCCGGACTGATGGTGGAGTTCCCATCGACGTAGATTCTTCCTCAGAAGAGGAGCAAGTTTCTTTGCCTGGACATCTGGCCGGACCATCAGGGAAGCCAGGCTTGCTGGGCGTGGGCAGAGCTCCCGTCACTGCTGAGAATACCAAGCCTGAACTTCTGACTATAGAAGGGGAGAGTCCGAGGGGACAAAACACGTCCATTGCCGATGTTGGTCTCAACAATCAAGGGCAGACGAAGACTTTGGCCATCCTCCGGAAGGACGGGAAGGAGACTAATGAGCAAGGGTCAGGAGACCCTCTTTCCTTTATTTACCCTCGGATATGATATGTGAGTGTCGATGCAAGTAATGTAAGTACATCAGCATCAGCCAAACTGACTTTATGTGTGTTTGCCCTTGACAGGTCGCCCATGATGTCTCTCTGTTAGAAGAGAGCATCCATGAGTCTGTCAACTTCGACGAAAGCCTTCGAAGCTAGTTGGCTTCGATAGTAGCCAGAGAGATGAGGCTGAAGGGCTTTGGGCCGCTATCGAAGAAAGACTAGACAAAGTTGTCGCCGCCAACGATTCCTTAGATAAGGAACTGAGGATGCTTGAGACGCATGCGGCCGAACTGGTGGCTGAACTGCAAAAGAAAAGGAGGAAGGCAATCTCAGCTGAACTGATGATGAGAGATTGCCTTCGGAATGTCAAGAAAGTGGCGGCCCACAAGGTTGAACTGATGAATAGAATCGCCCAGCTGGAGATGGATGTTTCATTGGCCAATCAGAGAGTGGAGCAGGCTGAAGAGAGTGCTTCTCAAGCTGTCGAGGCTTACAAGAAATCCAAAGCCTTTGATGATGAAATGCATGAGGCTAGGACAGAGAGCTACTTCATTGGCTACACAGACTGCCTGCATAAGGTCATGGAGGCTTACTCGAACCTGGATATCTCTTCCATTGCCTTATCGGGTGATAAGATGGAAAAAATAAGAGTTGTCACTGAAAAGGCATCAGTCGCTCCAGCTGACAAAGGGGTCGCCAAGGATGTTTTCGTTGCTGCTCCAGTTGCTGGGTTAGCCGAAGAAGGATAGCTTCTTGTTGTAACTCTCTCTCTTTTCCTCTTCTTTCCATTCTTTTTTCCTTTAATGTAACCCAGTCGATTGTACTGCTTTTCCTTTAATGAATTGGAATTTCTTCTTCTTCTTTAAAGTAGAAATTTTCTGAGATTTTTTTTATGGGCAAACGCATTCCAAAATAATGCTAAGTGTAAACTCTTCGGCATCATAAACATTGAGGCAGAGCATTCATGAAGAATCTCAAGATTTTTTGTCGGCTCTGTCTTCTTCTTGGTCTGAGAAATCTGAGCTCGTTGGTGCCAAAGAGAGATTTATCCGTTCGACTTGGTCGGATTCGTCGTTAAGGTAGGCCGATGAGACCGTCCTTTAGGCACTTCATGGATAGAAAGGTAGGTTGTTTAGACCTGCCTCAGCATATCTGCAGATTTACCATAGGGCAGGCTGCTCGAACCATCCCTATACCTTTGGTTGAGAATAAGATAGGTTGATTAGGTCCACCTCGGCACGTCAGCAGATTTATCATAGGGTAGGTTACTTAAACAATCCTTGTGCCTTTGATTGAGAATAAGATAGGATGATTAGGTCCACCTCAGCATGTCAGCAGATTTACCGTAGGATAGGTTGCTTGAACCATCCCTGTGCCTTTAGTTGAGAATAAGATAGGCTTGATTAGACCCACCTCGTCATGTCAGTGGGTTTACCGTAGGGTAGGTTACTTGAACCATCCTTGTGCTTTTGGTTGAGGATGAGATAGGCTAATTAGGCCCACCCTCGAATGGACTTTTATTGAAATCTTTCCAAGAGGAAACTTTTATTGATAGTACTTGCAAAGATTCTCTATATTCCAAGACCAAGGTAGCATAGAACTAGCCAAAGTCTCAAGCTGATAAGTCCCTGGACGTATGACTTCTTTGATTTGGTAAGGGCCTTCCCAATTGGGGGAAAGCTTTTCCTGTTCCATCGGCTTGGATACTTCAGACCTTTGCAGTACTAAGTCTTCGGTTCGAAAGGTTCGTTCCTTCATCCTGGAGTATGGAGTTGTAGTATTTGGTGACTCTCTATTGGTACGCCGCTATTTTCATCTGAGCATAAAGTCTAGTACCTTGTAGTAGATCTAAATCCACTCTTTGGCATTCCAAATTCTCGGGTTCCTTATACCGATCAATCATTAAGGATTGTAGAGTAACCTTCATAGAAAGAACCACTTCGGTGCCGTAAGCCAATGAAATGGAGACTCATCAGTGGTCGTTCTAGGAGTTGTCCGATATGCCCAAAGAATGGAATTTAGTTCTTCGGCCCAGAGCCCTTTGACATCGTTCAGCCTGGTCTTTAGATCGTGGAGAATGGTCTGGTTTGTCACTTTGACTTCCCCATTAGCCTAAGGATGACCGACATAAATCAATTTATGAAGTATATGGTACTGAGCACAGAAGTCCTTGAACTTCGGGCTGTCGAATTGTCTCCCATTATCGGTGACTATGGCATCGAAAATTCTGAATCAGAATATAATGAAGTTTCTCATGAAGCTTTCAACCTTTCCTTTAGTTATATGTGCCAAAGGTTCGGCTTCGACCCACTTTGTGAAGTAATCGATAGCCATAATGAGAAACTTCCGTTGTCCAGATGTTGGTGGGAATGGGCCAAGAATATCCATGCCCCATTGAGCGAAGGGCCATTGTATCGTTAGCTGGGTCAGCTGGCTTGTGGGTCATCTTTGAATGTTAGCATATTTCTGGCACTGGTCACATCTTCGAACAAACTCGGTGGCATCCTTCTAAATGGTTGGCCAGTAATAATATTGGCGTATTATCTTATATGCTAGGGATCTACCTCCCAAGTGATCTCCACATATGCCCTATTATACTTCTCTTAGGGCATAGTTGGCGTCTGATGGTCCCATGCACTTCAGCCGAGGTTGTATAAAAGATCTCTTATATAGAGTTCCATCCAGGATAATATACTGGGATGCCATCCAACGAACTTGTTTGGCTTCAACCTTATCCTCGGGTAATGTGCCTTCATTCAAAAATTTGAGAATAGGGTCCATCTAGCCGGGCTCATGCTCAACCAGATGTACCTCTAGTGTTCCTACTGCTGTACTTGTAGCTTCTAGGTACTCTATGAAGGTGTGATCAAGAGAATTTGGGGCAGTGGTGGCGAGTCTGGATAGTGCGTCGACTCGAGAGTTCTCCATCCTTGGGACATGAGCAATCTCGAAGAATTATAGCTGGGAAACTAGAGCCCTCACTTTCCCTAAATACTGAATCATGGTAGGATCTCGAGCTTCGAACTCACCCTTCACCTGGTTTATCACCAACTGAGAATCCAAAAAGATTTGGATCTTCCAAATCCCCAGCTCTTTCGTGATTCGGAATCCTGCGAGAAGGCTTCGTATTCAGCCAAGTTGTTCGAAGCATGGAAGGAGAAGCGTAGAGCATATTCTACGGTGTGCCCACTTGGGTTGGCTAGTATGAGGCCCGCTCCGCATCCTACCGAGTTTGAAGCCCCATCTACATGGAGCATCCATGTAGACTTTGAAACTTTTCGGATGTCCTCAGCTTCTTCGACTTGTTGCGAGTCATCTTCTGGACTCCATATGCATTCGACTATGAAGTCAGCCAACATTTGTGCTTTCATTGCCGATCTGGACTGGAAGCTGAAGTTAAATTTTTCAAGCTCTACGGCCCACTTAGCTATCCTCCTCGAAGTATCAGGGCATCAGAGGATAGCTTTTAAGGGTTGGTCTATCATGACCATAATAGAGTGGGATTGAAAGTATGGTCACAAGCGCTTCACCACAATCACCAGCGAGTATATGAGCTTATATATCTTGGGATATCTCACTTTGGCAATATGTAGTACTTTACTGGTGTAGTAGATCGGTTTTTAAAGGTTATCCATTTCCTTTCAGGTGAGTACCGCACTAATTATCTCATCCGAGGCGGAGAGATACACATAGAGGGTTTCTCTTTCTCGGGGTTTAGAAAGTAGAGGGGGGTTCTCCAAATACTTTCTCAATTCTTCAAAGGCACCACGGCAGTCTTCGGTCCATTCGAAGTTTTGTGACTAATGAAGGACTTTAAAGAAAGGGAGACACCTTTCGACTGGCCGAGAGATGAATCGACATAAAGAGGTGATTCTCCAAGTCAACTGTTGTACCTCCTTCTTACAAGAGGGATGCCTCATGCTTCGGATAGCTTGTATCTTCTTCGAGCTAGCCTCTATCCCTTGTTTGGTAACGAGAAATTCCAGGAATTTACTGGAGATCACATCGAAGGTACACTTGGCTGGGTTCAGCTTCATCCGGTGGCGTCGTAGAGCGTTGAAAGATTCTTCCAAGTCTTTAATATGGTCCTCTTTGAGGAGGCTTTTCATGATCATGTCGTCGACATACGCCTTCATATTTTTCTCCAGTTACTTCTCAAATACTTTGTTGATCAGCCTTTGAAATATTGTCCCGACATTTTTCAGATCGAGTGGTATCATCTTGTAGCAATACAGTCCCTTCTCTGTTATGAAGGACGTCTTCTCTTCATCTTCGGGATCCATTCTTATATGGTTGTAGCCAGAAAAAGTATCCATAAAGCTTAGTAGCTGGTGACCATCGGTGGCGTCAATCAACTGGTCTATCTTCAGCAAGGAGAAGCTGTCTTTTAGGCAAGCCTTGTTTAGAACTGGTCAGGTAAATATTCAGAAAATACATCCTCAAACTCACTTAAGACTTCCTTAACCTCCTGAGGGTGTTCCTTATCAATTGGGTCAAGTACTTCCTTAGCAGCTAACATCCAAACAGTGGAATGTTCCTTATCAATTGGGTCAAGTACTTCCTTAGCAGCTAACATCCAAACAGTGGAACCCTAAAAAATCTCTTTTTCTAGCTCCTTAGCAGTAATCAGATTAACTCCAGATTTCTTCTCTTTCAGTGAGCTAGATCCCCTCTTAACATTGTCCTTAGGTGGGGCTGGGTGAATCGATATCTTCTTTCCATGAAAATTGAATAAGCAGGAATTCAATCGGCCGTATAGGGTAGCATCATGGTCAAACAACTAGGGTCTGCCTAAAATAATGCTACTTACTCCCATGGGTATGACGTCGCACCACACCTTTTCCTGATAAGATCGTAGCTGAATCTGGACTGGGCATCGAAACTTGATGGGGATGGAGGTTGAGTCTATCCATGAAACCTTATAGGGGCTAGGATGGAAAACTGGGGTCAAGCCTAGGGTTTTAACTGCCATGACTGAGATAGCATTCACGCAGCTCCCACTATCGATGATGATTTTGCATACCTGATCCCTTAATTTCATAAAAGTCTGTAGGATGTTGATCCTGTGCCAATCCTCTTGTATCTTAGTTTGGACTAGGATGCACCTAACTACCCCTAACAGGTCAGATCGCTCATCTTCCTTCTCATCACCTTCATATGCATCTATCAGGTTGTCTTCAGCTTCATAGATTTCCTCTCCTAATTCATCTATGGGTTCAGGCTCTTCCTCCTCAAGTTTCCCTGTGTGTAAGGATCTGGTTGGGCATTGGCTAGCATAATGACCTACCTTACGACATTTAAAATAAGCATTGGGATTGGGGCTTAGATTCCTTTGAGGTTCAGGTACCTTACCCTTGACTTCCCTATTGGCTAGTGGGATACTAGGGCTGGGTCGGGCTGGAATAGGGTTGGGCCGGGCTTGGTTAGGGTTGGGCCAGTGTGTGTAGGCTTGGCTAGGCTAGGTCGTGAGTATGGGGCACTAGGCCTAATGGGCTCAGGTCAACGGGTTGTGGGTGACTTCTGGAACCTCTCATAGTTCTCCGCTATCTAGTAGGCTTGCTCAAGATTACCGACCTCCCTCAAAAATAGCTCTCTGGATGTTCTCGCAGAGACCAGCTCTAAACCTCGATAGGACCACAAAATTAGTCTCTTATATGTTACACCTTATGGCACACTCATCAAATTTGGTGATGTATTTTGACACAGATCTATTCCCTTGACTTAATCTCTGCCAACGGTCTAGAAGTCTCTGCTGGTAGGTTGCAGGAAGGTGTTTTTTCCTAAGTTTTCTCTTCATGGCTTACCAGGTATCTATGGGAAGGTCATCTCGTTGTGTGATTTGGCACTCTACTTTCCCCCAGTATAGCTTAGCCTGATGGACTAACCTCAATTTAGCCAATTTATACTTCCTTTCCTCACTCATTTCATACCAGTCAAAGAATTGTTCCATCTCTCCTTCCCAATCTATGTAGGTCTTGGGATCTAGGGTGCCATCGAATGTAGGTGCGTTTACCCTGATGTTTCTAATGATCCTTTCATCATGGTATAAGAATTCTTGATTGGGCCTCCTAGGCTGGGGCTCCTGAGAGGGGTCAGGGCATGGGGCTCTCCTTGGGTTAAGCTCTATAAATGGGCCATGGGGTCGGGCTCTCCTAGGAATTGGAGGTGTGGAACGAGGTGACTCAGGCTTGGGTTCGGTGTTGGACTATGGGGTTCTCTCTACATTTCCTAAACGGTCTTCTATGTGGGTAAGCCTATTAATCATTTGGATACTGGTATGGGTCAATTGGTCAAACCTATGGTTCATCTGGGCTAACTGATTAGTAATGGCCCTCAATTGAGCACTAAAATCATTGTCCATGGTTAAGCTAGGTCGAGGTTTAGACTGATGATACTGGTCTCCTGACCTAGTGGTCATGCACTCAATTAAACATGGGATTATGTTGCAGTCAAGCACACAAGGGTTAACACATTTTAGAGTTTGCTAGACCTAGAGCCAAAGTTGAATGGGTCAACTCAACTTACACCCAACTCAACAACTAATCCTTCCACTAGCCAGGTAAGAGGTGGGATGGTGGGAGGCTCCCCCTGCAAGTCATAGGATTCTAATTAAAAATCACCAGTCCACTCAGGGTGTTTGCCTCTGGACCTCTAGCCTTAGACACCAGTTTTCAGTAATAGCTGGAGGATTGAGTGCACTAGTCCACAAAACTCGGACCCGACCTGTTGGTGTCCCTAAATTAATTAGGTTGCTAGTTGATTTTATTAGGCTTGGGGTCGAATGCAGGTTGGTTGTTTTGGGTCCAGGATAGGTGATAAAATCATACCCTGATCTGACAGAGGAGAGTGCCCTTAAGATTGAGTTAATGTGGATGATGAACACACAATAAAACCTAATACAATCTAAAATCAGAAAATAGATAATAAAATATATTTTTATTTTTTTATGATGTGGCTGACTTAAATTTAAGTTGGTTAAGTGATCAATCAAATTTGGCTTGGGTTGGGTGGGGTTTGGTAGTTGATTAGGTTTAGTCAAGTCAGGTATGCAGAATTAGCAGAAATTGAATTTTTTTTTCTGTTTTGATGTACAGTTTAGCAACTATTTTAAATCAGAAAAATTTTAAAAAATCTTCAAAATAGAGGGTTACATGTGAGGATGACTCCTACCAAATTTCATGCAAAAAAAAAATATTTTGATGATTCAAAATCTAGGATTTCTAACTATCTACATAAAAAATAGATTTTTGGCTAGGGTTTTTGTTTTGCTAATTTTTTTGTTTTTTATATTCTGTAAAATCTGAAAAAAAATAACAGTAAAATAGAGGACTACTCAGAGAGGAATCAGTCCAAAAATCATAAAAAAATAGTATGCCTAAGATGGAGAAATAGACCTAATCTCGAACCCCTGGTGCAGAAGACAAGATACAGAAATTTTCTTTTTTTATGGTTTTTGTGTTTTGTGGAAGATGCAACTACCCTATACTATGCTCTGATACTAAATTGATGCAGGGTACTGTGGAAAGGGGATGAACATGCATAAAAATAGAAACTAATAAATTTTAATTAATTTTATATTTTTTTATTTGATGGCTAAGTTCCCGAGAAAGAGGAAAAGAACTATTATAGAGAAGATGTAAGGACCAACTACACTATCCACAGATAAGATCATGCAAAGCAATAAAGACTAGGACCATGAGGGTTGATAAACCACTCAATTAGGACAGTATTACCTTCAGCAAATCAGAACTATGAGTAGGGTTTGGTTTCGTACTAGCAATGATGAGATCTTGATTGAAGACGGGGTCGCTTTGCACTCCTGGATCGACGCCTGGATGAACGAGTCCCTTTCTCGCGAATCAACCGGCTTTCTATCAGCTGATCTCGAAGGCAAAGAAGACCTCCTCCTTGGGCGGTTTCACCAGACGGATCTTGCACACGTCAGGGGTTAGGGTCACAGAATATGAGAAAAATAAGTAAATAGAAGAAAGAAGAGTGGAGGGTGGAGGGAAGCTTTAGGTGGCTGGCGGCCAGTTGAAGAAGGGGATGCCTGGCTTGGATGAAGGCTGGCATCCTTGGGCTTCAGCTGGAATGTGGGACGGCTAGGGTTTGATGGATGAGGGAAGGAAGGCTGGCGGCTAGGGTTTGCACACAAAAAAAAATAAAACAGGTCTCACACCCACTCCAATCTGGCGGACACAATTTGACAGAATAACTATAGATTGTATTAAGAGATGATTACAAGAGAGGGAGGGGTGGGGTATTTATAGGTTCACCCAGGACCCTCTCCTTGATAAAATAGGAGTACAAGTCTTTATCAAAGTGGAATACAAAATTAAATCAAACTAGAAGACTAATCTTCTTGTAGAAGTGGGCTGGCTGACTCCTTCTTGAACTATGTGGCTCCTCTTGGGCTTGGGCTAGCTGGGGCGCCTACACTGGATGGGGCTTGGGCTGGGGCGCTAGGTCATGAAAGGGCCTGGGAGGGCACCAACTCCAGATGGACCAAGGTAGGGGCGCCAAGGCCTGGGGTAGCAAAACCTTGGGTGCCATGGGCCAGGGGGGCGTTGGAATCCTGTGGACCTAGGGTGCCTTCTCTTGAGGGCCTAGGGCATCATTCTCCAAGGTTTGGGGTGGCATGAAAAGGAGCCCAGATGTTGTGCTGCTGTCTTAAATGTAGGTTCAATAGTCCTCCTCTTGAACAAAACTTGAAAGTTACAGGACCTATATGACTTGAGAATTACAGGACTCATATGACTGAACTGGAACTGGATAGACTTCTTGACTGGACTATCATAACTGAACTCACACAAGCGGACTCAATTTATTGATGAACAGGACTTGGCTCATTTTAATACAAGGGACACAGTACTAAAGGACTACAAGACTCATAAGAGGACTTAAGAAAACCACATCGGGACCAATAATCATTTCCTGATCTTGGTGCCCGCACTAAGTTACCTCCAAACCCAGTTAGAGGTATAGGAGATTTCTATAGCTTATTTCTAGATAGACCCATTCTGGAGAATGCATCATAAAGTAAAATTTCTGCAGAGCTTCCATTGTCTACTAAAATACGTCTTACATCATAATTGGCCACGACGGCCGAAACTACAATGGGATTGTTATGCGGGAGTTGAACTCCCTGGAGGTCATCAACAAAGAAGTATACGGAGTTATTGCTCTTGAGCCTCTTGGGATCATCTTCTTCGACTCTCCTCCAGTCAGTTTGTCGTGCAGCATGCCCACCTTTCCGTCAGTGGGCCTCTGGTTGGGCAGTTCAGCTTCTTTGATAGCCCTCTGAGGGGCAGCAGCTTTAGGTCGAGATTCTGGATGGCCGACATACTTTTTCAAGTATCCCCTCTTGATTAGATCTTCTATTGTATCCTTAAGTTGGATGCAGTCTTCAGTATTGTGACCGTGATCTTTATGGAATCGATAGTATTTGCTTCTATTCCTTGCAGAGGAGGACGTCCTCATGGGGCGCGGCCGTTGGAGGTAGTTCTCTTTCTCTATCTCCATCAAGATCTCTCTTGAAAGATAAGGGGAGCACACGAATCAATTTTTTTGCCCAATGCCTTGGGCCTGGGACTACATCGTCGAGTGGAGTCATCGTTGTTTGGGGGTATAGGGGGATTCGGCCCCCTGTTGCTCTTCTTCTTAAGAATAGATTTCCTTTCGATTAAGCGTTGATTTGCTGCTTGCTCTTCGGTATCCACATACTTTTGAGCCTTCGCCAGGGGCTCAACATAGCTCATTGGAAACCTTTTGTCCAAAGAAAATGTGAGCCTGGATGACCGAAGCCCCTTCTTCAAGGCGGACATGGCCACATACTCATTAAGATCGGGGATCTAGAGAGTGGCTGAATTGAATCTTGTGATGTAGTCCTTGAGGCTCTCTCCTTCATTTTGATGGAGGAATAAGCTATCCGTATTTTAATGCATCTTTTGGCAAGTCTTGGAATATGAGACAAATAGTTTTTTCAATTGAGAAGGAGTCGATAGTACGTGGGCGTATACTCGAATACCACATTCGAGCTGCCTTCTTTAGGATAGCAGGAAAGGCCAAGTAGTACAACGCATCAGAGGCTCCTTGGATCATCATGTGGGCCTTGAAGCTACCCAGACGATCAAAAGGGTCTGTGGTCCCATCGTAGGATTCCATCTGAGAGACTTTAAAATGTCAAGGGACGATTTCCTCCATTATTCTAGAGGTGAATGGAGGCCACGAGTCGTAGGCCATGAACTCGCCATCTCTTTTCTAATCGCGAAGCCTCATGATCTGTGCCTCAAGCATCTTAAACTTTTTTCATAATTGGAGTGGGCTCCTTTTCACCCAGCACTTTCGGGAGTAGAATCTTCGGAGGAGACAGAGGGAGATCGCCTAGATCTTTTCCTTACATACCGATCATCAGTTTGCTTCGGATGTCTGGAGCTTCGACCCTCGTGAGAGGGCCGATCCTGAGGGGAGCACCGGGTAGACTCATGGTAGTGGTCTCTTCTCTCTCTAGACCGATGACTGTGCCTAGAAGCGACCAGTGGATGCCCCACTTGGAGGGCAGCCTCCTGAAAGTTCTGAACCATGACTGTGAGAGCATCAACCCGATTCATAAGGGCTTCAAATTGGTACTGTCCTACGACCAGTGTAGGAGGCAGGACATATTCTTTACCATAGGATCGTTCCTCTGAGAGAGAAGACGTCCCCTACTTGTCGAAGTATTTTGAGTCTTACCTTTTACCATTATGGCTTCTTCAAATTCTCCTTTTCAAGAGGGGATGGTACTCTGCTCGCTCATAGGCATGCCTTCCCCTTCCTGGTGTGCCAATCTGTTGGCGTCGATCCCCGCGGATCGGACGGAGCGGCTGGGTTGCTGGCTCACCTCCCAAGGTTCCTACAAAATAGATTCCTTGACTGGATTTTCTTCGATGGGGGACACTCCGATGTCTAAGTCAGTGAAGGTTCGAGCAACAAAATGGAGAGTTCTCAAAGAGAAAGAGCGAAAGAGACTCAAGAAATTTTTTACTTTGCTTGGCTTACTTGTCTTTCTTATCGTGAGTGTCCACTCTTACCAGTATTTATAGTGGTAGATGTGCCAAAATACAGTTAAGCCTACTTGCCTCTGGTTAAATAGGGTCGGTTAGCTTAACCCCCCCATAAGCATAAGTGGTTTTGCTTGATTTTGGCCACCTCGATATTATTGGTGTTGGAGTTAGTGGCCATGTGGCTGATTCTGGCCATCTTGATATCGTTGGAGTTAGTGGCTACGTGGTTGGTTACAACAACCATATCCATATTAGGAAATTTGAGATCAATTGGAGATTTGCTTCAGGGCCACTCCTTTGGAAGGGATTGAAACCGAATTGGCCGATTGCCTTCGTACCTATCCTCTTTGGAGTAGGCTGAAGATGCCTTGGCTGTTTACTTCGAAATTGCCTTCTTCGGAGTGGGCTGGAATATTTACTTCGTATTTATCCTTTTTGGAGCCAGTTATGGAATGAAGTGGTTGTCTTCTCAGACCAGTCTTCTTCGGACTGATCCGAAGAAGATCGACCCGCCATCTGGCACCTGGCATAGCATGGGTCAGGGATATGCTTCGGGACCGACTTCTTCGGTGCGGGTCGAAGACTGATCCTGCAATGTGATCGGAATGGTGATATCAAGTCATTGCTTTATCAGCCTATGGAGTCATCTTCGAGCCTTCTGGTATTGGTGGCCGGTTCACAAGGAATTCAATTGAACCCTTGAACCAGCAATTAGCCTTTACTGAGCCGGTTTATCCTATCAAATAGAATTCTCAAATCAAATTGGGTATTTTTATTTATTTTCTTTTTCATCTAGAAAATTATATGCTATCTTTATCCAATATAAAATACTTGACAAATTACTAAATTAATCATAAAGATATGTAGACATTAGCTTTCAATTTAGCCCACAAGAGATCACAGTGATAGCAATGTCATCTTTAGAGCTATCTATGGTATTGACAATGCATTCCTATGGCAAGAAGAAATCAAAAAATTTTAAAAAAATTAAATAATTGGTAAATTATTATGATCTAATCAATTCATACATAATTTTACAATACAAACCTGCAACTATTGCATTAAAATTTATTGCGTGTCTATTGTAATTTGTATATACAATGGCATATTCCACCCAAGAATGTAGAATTCAAATATCAGAGACATTGTTATTGAGTTGAGTGTAATTTATTAAACTTTTCTTTTTGATTTGTAATTCATTATTAGATTTTCTTTTAAAAAACTAAATATGATCTTATTTTGCTGTAATGAGAATTATTAGAATTCTAATACTGATCATTTATATGCCATTCATACATTGAGAAAAGAGACATGCATCTTTGTTAAGCAACGTAGAACAAACATATAATCCAATGATTCATCCATCTTGGATAAAGAGCAATATAAGTTATTCATATAAGTTAAGTAATATATCTCTGCTGTTGATAATTAAATTGTGAGTGATCTCTGATTCAACTACCAAGATAATTTTAGTCAATCAAGCATCACATCACCAAATAAAATTTGACGTCGACGACAGTGATGGGGCCAAGATCTTTTTACCCATGCTGCAAGAAATTAACTGGTGGAAGGTCCATTAGACTACGTGGCACCCAATGTTTCAATTTATTTGATTTTTTTTTTCCGCAATTAGTCCACTAGTAGGGAAATATCATTGGCAAGGTTACATGTTTTTCGCTAACAAGGCGGCTAATCGTCGAGAGGATATTAGAATGTCTACACCGGGGCTTACGTGGACCCCATTAATGCAACACCGTCCCAACCGAACCCGAGGACCAAGCAGCGCGCAAGACCTTTCTCCCTCGAGAACGCCACGTGGCGAGAATCGGTCAAAAGGCAAAAGATAATCTGCCAATGGGCTTTAGCCACGTGCTTGCTCGAGGACGAAGGAAGACGGCCACGTCAATTCCGAAAGTGGGCGGTGGGAGCGCCTGGCCGTCCCGCTACTCGTCCCAAACAGCGTTCCACCCTATGCGGCGACGTGGCATGTTCCAAGCTTCTCAGATTGCGGGACCCACAAGATGATGGTGAATTATGATTAGATCGTCCGATGGGTCACCGGACAGGCACAGATTCCGTCGTCCACGTGGTGGAGCCGCGTATGGCCGCGTGGTGGTTCCTGCCATCCCGCGGTCGAAACCCCGGGCGCTGCGAAAACCGGGAAACCGGATTCGGTGGACCACTGCTGGAATTGTACCGGTGTTCGTTAGCATGCTCTCCGTGACGCCGTTAGTTCAACATAACGGGCCTTATGCTGTTGTCAACTGGCCGCTATGATACAAAGATAAAATTACCTTAACATCCTATGGTCGCTTTCAATTAGTTTACCACAAGTTTAGAAGTTTCAATTTTGTCTTCAATGTGGTATTGAAGCCTACCTAATGCCTATTACCGTACTGACAACATTTAAAAGGGTTTAATTACCCCCCTCTTCATCCCTTTCTTTTCTTTGTTTGTTTCCAAATCACATCACTCCTTTCCCCAGGTTCCCTCTTTCCTATCCCATCATCCAAGACCATGAGATAAGATTATGTTCCTCATCTTCATTAAGTACATGCATTTAATGCAAATTGATTAAACTTGAAACATTCACTTTCGTTTGACCTGTCATGGAACTATCATAGCCCTCTTCCACCACCGATCCACCGCTATCCATAACGGGAGAGTTTTTTTTTTTTTTTTTAATAATATTTTTAATAAATATCTACTAAAAAATAATTATTTGAATTATACTTACGAAAATGGGATTGTTTAGTTGAGGGGAACGCCATAGCATTAAACCGCAGGCTATGCCGAATGAAACCACACGTGCAATTTATAATTTCAAATTTTAAAATAAAAATTTAAAAAATATTTAAAATAATATAATAAAATAAATTTTAAAAATAGAAAAAATAAAGTCACATGTCTGGTTTCATCTTAATTTTGCACCTTTTTCTAAATAAAAAACTTAAAAAATATTAAAAATATAAAAATATAAAAAAT
Organism: Areca catechu; assembly: GCA_021397845.1. Taxonomy (NCBI): domain Eukaryota; kingdom Viridiplantae; phylum Streptophyta; class Magnoliopsida; order Arecales; family Arecaceae; genus Areca; species Areca catechu. The sequence goes on from CM038045.1 coordinate 39,528,244, forward strand.
ATATAAATAAAGTTATAGATTGTTATCTTGATAATATTAAATATTATAAAAAAAAACTTCACTGTAATATATAATAAATAATATATATATTATAATAAATATAATGAATATTTTATAACAGAATATATAATTTATAATTTAATATATTCATCATATTTATTATAATTTTTATATTATTTATTATATATTATAATGAATTTTATTTTATAATATTAATATTTTATAATATTATTAAGGTTATAACTATATTATAATAAATATTTTATATTCTAAAAATAATTAATATATTATAATATATTAAATTATATATTATATATTATAATATAGTTTTATGATGCCCGTACATTGGTGTGGTCATGACGGCGTTGTGCCCAGTGCTGTCGGAATGGTATGATGGGATGGGACATCTGTTGCATGGCGGAGCCGAAGGCAACAAGCACGAGCACGGCGATATCGGTGCAAGCCTAGGGCACGATGGATACTCGTTTGTCTGTACCTCTAAGACCTAATCATTCTGCACGATGAATTCAACTGCCAGGTTGGAGCGCGACTTCATTGCACGCGACATTCATTAATGTAGCAAGATTGATGGAGACCACCAGAATGACAACAAGAGGGAGAGGAACACCGACATGCCAGGTGATTTTGCCATCCTGGTGGCCAGGGGTGGACCACACTAACTTTCCTGAGGGGGGCCAAAAAAATATAAAAATAAAAAATATTAATAAATAATTAAAATTAATTTTAATTTTTATATAAATATTATTTAAATTATATTTATCTTGTTTTATAAAATTAAATTTAGTAATAATTAAATGTACCATAAAATTTTCAACTATCTCCTTATCGATATAAGTGACTAAATAATCAATAAAAATATTATCTTCCATTTGTTGCATAATCTGGTCTCGATAATCTTCATTTTTAAAAATATTTTCTCTATAGTAGTAGTTGAAACCGGAAGAGTAATAAGCGTCACGGACTCGTAGAGGATGCGCGCACCCCGGCCATAATAGTGGCAGCGTTACGCCGAGTACCATTGGCGCTGCACAAGATGATGGTGCCAAAGATGATGGGGTGTGAGTACAGTAGCATTGGTGGGAGCCTGAGGCATAACGGGTGCCCACCTGCTCGTGCCCTTCAAGATCCAATTATGCTACGTGATGGATCCGTCGCTAAGACAGTGCGCGGCTTCACCGCATGCAATGTTCGTCAGTATAGCGAGGCTAACGAAGGCCACACTACAGTGAACAGGATCTATCCCGACGCTTAAATTGACCTGTACCGATGCTTTAAAGCGTCGGTAAAAACATCTTCGACGCTTGCAAAAGCGTTGCAAAGCGAAGAATGGAGAGGGTTTTTCCCGACGCTTTGCAAAAGTGTTGCAATAGCGTCGGGCATTTTTTTGATACTTTAAAGCATCGGTAATTACTGTTATTGTCCACGCTTTAAAGCGTCGGTAATAAAAGTATTTCCGACGCTTTTAAAAAGTGTCGGCAATATATTTTTTCCGACATTTTAAAGCGTCATTAAAAACGTAATTACGGATGCTTTAAAATGTCGGTAATAACGATAATTACCGATACTTTTTAAAAGCATTGGGAATAAATTATTCTAGACGCTTTAAAGCATCGGTAATAAATGACGGAATAAAGATATCCCTGACGCTTTAAAGCGTCGGAAATTTTATTTTTCAAAAAAAAAAAAATTATTAGAAAATTCGAAATCTATACAATTTTTTTAACCTATACATAAATAAGACATATTTCAATTTTATTCCAGGCATTCATCATACATCCAAACATAAATCAAAATATAAATCAAAAAATATAATACATTATAATTTAATATTAGTTTGTTACACATGTCCGTTTAACAAAATTAAAAAAATATATGAAAATACATAGAGTGAAATAATAAAAAAGTCGAGGTCAATGATCTGCAGGAGGTAGATCGTCATCCGGTCCATGTAGATCTGATGCTCCAGAAGCCTATAAAAAAAAATTTAAAATATTTAATTTACGAAATGACAATATATCATATAAATTATTGATTTAACATAAAAATATATATTTAAAATCATATATATATGTACCTGATGTGGAACAAACATCTGTATGACAGATGTAAGCCGCTCAATGTGCTGTCTCATGCTATCCATCGCTGCTCTATCGGCATCAGCTCTCTGTCGTATCTCCTCTACCTCGATACGGCTCTGTCGAATCTCCTCAGCACGGCTCCGTCGCATATCCTCCATCTCCTCCTCGAGTCTGCAAATACGTGCATCCTGAGCACTATCTACAGCCTGACATGTATGTGTACTGACCGCAGATAACTGAGTGGGGGTGACTCCAACTTCATATCCCCTCACTCGACCGTAGCGCTTCGGGCCCATCAACTCTGTAAATACCTCGACCTCGATACGACTACTCTACGTAGATACTGTAGAATCATCAACACGCTCAACAATAAAAGCTGTAGCTCTTTCCTGTATAAATTTAGACAAATTAGTAGGGTCTTAAAGATTAACAAATTACAATTTAAATCGTTATATGAATTAAATGTTAATAACTTACATATATATCCCTCGACTCATCTCTGACAAAAGTGCCGTCATGATGAGTACGAGTCATCCGATAAAACTCCACCTGACCGGGTTCCCTCCCATGCTCATCGGCTTACAAGAAATATTATAATTTTAAGCAAATAACTCAAACTATTTTAAAAATTATTTTAAGTATCAAGATATATATGTATCGCGATACATCGTCCACGATACATCGTTCGTGATACATATATGTATCGCGATACATCGTTCGTGATACATATATGTATCGCGATACATCGTTCGTGATACATCATCTGTGATACATATATGTATCGCGATACATCATCCGCGATACATATATGTCCCGCGACACATATACATGTACCGCGATAGATATACATGTATCGCGATACATAAATGTACCGTTATAAGAAATAACTTACCCTAGCACCTCTAAATCCTAGTATTTAGGTAACTTGATGTTGTCATCAAGTGATCTGTTGCAAGACTAGGACACAATTTTGAAATATCCTGTAAGGACTTAACAAGAACTACTTAATCTATATCACAAAAATTAAGGAAATAGTTTAAGAAACTTACGAACTCCTGCCTGACTCACACATAACTCTTCGATCCTGATGTGTGAGGAACAGACTAAGATGCTCATGCAGCTCTACAAATATCAGAATATGTCTGCAAAATCAAAAAGAGAACTCATATCAAGAAAGTAATGTACATATATATATAATATACCATATTCTTTCATAAACTTGCTTCAAATAAATTAGAAGATACCTGTCCCCTGTCAGAAAATCAATAGTGAACCAACTCCACCCACTGATGAGGGGGTACATCAGGAGGACAGGTACCAACTACCTGCTCCTTTATCATACTCGGCAACTTGTACTTCGTCTTCAACTGGGCTTTATATTCTTTCCATTTCCTGTTGAGAGATTTCAGTACAAAATCATGGAAGGATGGAGGAAGTACAAACTTACCCTACAAAACAAAATAATTAATAATAATATAAAACATACAGTAATATTTGAACTATACAAGATAACAAGTAATTTAATATAAATTTTTTACCTATATAACTTGAAGAATCTCTACTTTATACATCGGAAGCATATCATTCCACTTAGCATAGCTAAGTGGACAAAGCTGATGCCTCCGTGCAACCATCCCCAGAAAAGAGCTCAATAAGCTGGCGGCTTTCTTAATTGGCTGCCCCAGCTCATTGTACTCAATCAATATCCTCTCACCCTCAGGCATCTACCAAACATCATGTACTACTGTAGGCCCGCGCCTACGTCTAACACTCCCCGATCCATCTGCACAGAAATAGATAAAAGTAAGCTATAATAAAAAGTGTAATCAAATTTAAAGTTACCAAGAATATTGAAATAAATTACCCTGAATATGTATCTCATCATTTGCTGGATCGACGGGAGGGTCATGATGCCTTGAGGATGATGAAGCTGTAGTAGTATGCTGTGTGGAAGGAGAGGAAGGACCGACATGAACATCCTCCGAAGTACTAGCCTCAGCATGCTCTCCAGAAGAACTGCCAGCCTCTGTCTGGGAGTGCTGGAACTGCACCCGAAAAAAGCGTCGCCCACGAGGCATCGTATCACCTATCATTTATATCAGAGACAGAATTAGTGAAGATAAATAGTAATTTAACATAATAATTACTACAAATTGCAAACATTATAAAATTTAATACCAATAAGAATCAATTATTAGCATTTTCTTCAACTTTTGTCCTAACTAAGGGTATTATAGCATGTACGTCATCAACTGGTACAAAATTGAATGGCATGGAATGCGTATAAGTATCATCATCTTCATCATCTTCCAGTTGTCTTCCCATATCATATAAGTTCCGAGGTTTTGTCTTAATAACAATAGCCCAATCTTTGTCCTTTGCTTCTTGTACAAAAAATACTTGACGAGCTTGAGAAGAAAAGATAAATGGATCATCCTTCAATAAGACACCACTATGTATCAACCTTGTAAAGTTTACAAGTGTAAATCTATTTGCATCTTTTTTCAAACCTCTTGATAAATTTATATCTACCCAATCACATCTAAATAATATGACTTTAAAAATTCCGTAGTAATCTAACTCGTATATATCTTTAAGTGCACCATAATAAGTCTTTCCATCAGCTTCTACCATAACACCGCTATTCTGTGTTTTTCTAAATTTCTCACGATCTTTAGTGTGAAATTTAAATCCATTGATTATGAAACCATTATATCTGATGATAATTTTGTTTGGTCCTCGAGCCAGGGCTATTAATTCATCTGAACAATTCTTTACCATCATTGTTGATACCTGAAGATCATAAAAATTGTTAACATGTTATTCGATATGAAATCTATACATATATTCTTTAAATATATGTCAAACCTGTTTTGAAAGCCATGTAGGAAATAACTCGACTAACCATCGCCGCTCAATCCTTGGATTAGGTCGAGTGCTATGACTAGCTTGTCGCTGAGACATTAAGAATTCACTGCATAAAAAATATAATTATTAAAATAGTTTCAAAAATAATATATGATATTTAAAACCATTGAAATACATTAAATATGCTAACCTTCGATAGTTAGATATTATTTCACTATGAAGTAACACATAATGGTGTGCTTGTGCAATTGATTTATGGTCCAATACAATACTTTCACCTTTTTCCATTAATCTTCCTGCAGTTAAGAACTTATACAACTCTGCATTAGCTACGAAATCACTATGACGTTGAGGTCTGTTAAACACAGTATCTACACCTCGAAGATATCTTGAACAAAATGTCAGACACTCTTCAGCAATATATCTTTTCACAATAGAGCCCTCTAGATAGGCTCTGTTTCGTTCATAATCTTTCAATCGTCTAAGATACCTACAACATTTAAAAATTTTATTTATACATCATCATGATGCTACTTTTATTAAAAATTATCTAGACATTAAACATTAACATTAATACCTTTCAATAGGATACATTCATCTGTAGTGTATCGGTCCACCAAAATTGACTTCCGAAGCTAAGTGAATGAGTTGATGTACCATAATAGTAAAAAATCCAGGTGGAAAGATCTTCTCCATCTAACAAAGTGTAACCGCAATTTCCGACTCCAACCGATCAAGCTCTCCAGGATCAATAACCTTTGAACATAATGACTTAAAGAATGATGATAACCTGATTATAACTGTAAGAACTTGTTTAGACACCGATGATCTTGAAGCTATTGGAAAGATATCTTGCATCAATATATGACCATCATGACTTTTCAGATTGAAAATTTTCTGATCTTTAAGATGCACGCACCTTGAAATGTTAGATGCATATCCATCAGGTACTTTAATATTTTTCAATACTATCAAAAAATTATCTTTTTCTTGAGCAAACATGGTATAAGATGTAGGAGACAAATAAATTCTATCATTAACAAGCATTTTGGGATGAAGATCATGTCGGATGCCCAGTTCTTATAAATCCATTCGGGCCTTCATGTTATCTTTGATCTTTCCATCAAGATTCAACAATGTTCCAAGCAGATTATCACATACATTCTTCTCTATGTGCATGACATCAAGATTATGCTGAATCAGATTATGTTTCCAATAAGGTAAGTCAAAAAATATACTTCTTTTCTTTCATAAACGTTTACTGGGCTGAGTTGTAGATGCTATCTGTACATCTTCCTCATTTTCATTTTTAAAAAAATTATCAGGATCTTCAAATACCTGTGCATCCACCGTAGTAGTAGTCATTTCTTCTAGCAAACCTTCTTGATCATCCCTTCCTCTTTTTTTATTAGACTTTGAAAATTTACCATATATGTAACTGATGGAATCCATTTGTCTAAGAACATTAGTTCCAGAAGGTGGAATAAGTGCACATCCCATTTCTATGGTACCATCAAATAAATCTTTCAGAAAATGAAACGGATAATTTGGTTCTAACCATCGACGATGCACCATATAACAGAATTTTCCTCCATGTTTTAATCAAATTGAATGTGTCAAATCTGCACAACAAGAACATGCAACCCGTCCTTTTGTACTCCAGCCAGATAAATTGGCATATGTTGGAAAATCATTAATAGTCCATAACAAAGCGGCCCGTAGTTTGAATGTTTCACTATTGGAAGCATCAACTACATCAACACCTTCCTACAACTATTTCAATTCCTCTATTAAAGGTTGTAGAAAAATATCAATATCATTTCCGGGACCCTTATCACCTGGAATAACCATTGATAAGACAAGTGAGGATTGTTTCATGCACAACCATGGTGGTAAATTGTGTGGTATCAGAACAACTGGACAAGTACTGTATGTAGAATTTAGAGTACGGAAATGATTGAAGTTATCTGAAGCTAAACCCAACCGAACATTACGAATATCAGAGGCAAAATCAGAATGCGTAGCATTAAATGCTTTCCATGCTAAACTATCAGCTGGATGTTTTAACATTCCATCCTTCGTACGCCCTTCATGATGCCATTTCATCAATGAAGCTATTTTTGATGATGAATATAGCATTCTCAATCGAGAAATAAGTGAAAAGTAACGCAATACCTTTGCCGATTTCTTTGTATGCCGTATTGTATCTGTTGCATTCACTATATCATTCTCATCTCCTTCATGACTTGTCCATCGTGAAGATCCATAAACATTGCATGACTCTTGATCAGCATTTTCACCATGATATAATATGCAGTCTTTCGGACAACTATGAATCTTTTGATATCCAAGATCCAGATTGTTGACAACTTTCTTTGCTTCATAATAAGATGATGGTAAACCATTACCTTCTGGAAATGTATCCTTTAATAACCTCAAAAGCATAGTAAAACTCTTACCCGACCATCCATTCATATATTTTATATGGAATAAATGTATAAGAAAAGAGATCTTAGAAAATTTCAAACAGCCCATATATAATTGTTCATCTACTTTTTTCATTAAATTATGATACCGAGCTGACTCAGAAGTTGATGGTTGCATCTGCTCATCGATATATGTTTGTTCAATGAATGTAGAACTTTCACACATTCTCGTTGTTTCATGTGTACCACTTGAACCTACAAAGTTTTGAACACCATGTCGAAAAGCATCTGTGATCAAACCCGATATATCATCATCTCCTACTAGATTCTCTTGCATATTACTGGATCCAGGATCATACGATGGTTGATTACTTGATTCTGGCAACATAAGTTTTTCATGAAAAATCCACTGAATATAACCTCTTGCAAAACCATTCCATATCAAATGTTCTTCTACTATTTATGGATCTAAATAGTGACTGTTAACACATCGTCGGCATGGACAAGAAATCTTTCCATTCAAACTACTTTTGTCCATACCGAATTTAATGAAATAACGAACTCCATTTAAATATTCATTGGTATTTCTTTGTTTATTTATCCAGCTTTTATCCATTTTAGGATAAAATGGTCCAACTTTCAAGTTATCAAAATACCAAAAAAAGTTTTAGTTAATAACAATGCACTAAGTAATTTTTTGTTTAAAATATATGAAAAATAACATAGATTAACTAATAAATGTATCATATCACCAACTAATAGGTAAAAAGATCCTATCCCATTCAAGAATAGCATTAATTATATAGGTCATTTACAGTAATCAAACGATACATAATAGAAGCTCCAAAAAAATTTCGACAATATTTTTCTTTAGTTCTTCCCATACAACTAAAAATGTATGAGGAGAACTAAAAGAAAATGATGTCCAAAATATATCTGGAACTCTATCCATACCGCTTGATTACTGTAAGCACCTATAAAATTATTTGCAATTCTCGAACTGTCCAAACTGGACAATCAATTGACCACTGTATATATTTCTTCCATCCGTACAAAAATAAAATAAATGTACGGATATTGTAGATTATGTACTTTAATCAATTGACGGGTCTATGTTTCTATGCAATGCAAGTTTTGTAAAAAATATTTTAAAAATCATTATTGATCATAACAAAGCTATTGATGGTTTTAAAATGAAAGCTATGCAATACTAAACAAATCTTAAAGCATAACATATTCAGTAAAATACAGGTATATACCAAGAATTATATAAAGAAACATAAATAATCTACTAAGAAAAAGAAAAATAAATAAAGAAAAATAATTAGGAGGCTCAGATCTACTATTTAATCCGTAACTAAATCAAAACGACTACAATCGGTTGCCTACAAAAGAAGGACATCCAAGATTATAGGCATTAGAAATTATTGAATCAGCAAAATATACATCCATCAACTAAATCAAAACGACTACAATCGGTTTCCTACAAAAGAAGGCCATCCAAGATTGCAGCCATTAGAAATTATTGAATCAGGAAAACATACATCTGAAATCATCATAGCCTTCATTTACAAATCTTAAACCAATTTCAAAATAGGATAGAAACCCTCTTTACCCTCAAAGCAAACAAGCACCTGATAATAAAAAGACAACAAAACATGTAAAGCATATTTGGATTATGGATAGGGATAAACCTTATATATTGTCTGACAAACTAATAAATGAAGGCAATTTAATTCTCATACCCCACTTTCTCTTATTCATTCTTCTTGTTCTCCTCCTCCTCCTCCTCCTCTCTCTCTCTAGCGTTTCATTTTGGTACCGTGGTTGGGCCCGGTAGCATTACACTTTCTATTATTCTTTGTATCGGAGGCAGGGCAACCTGGAGCTTAGAACCCTAGTTTTCTTTTTTTTTTCCTTTTTTTTAAAATTTTTATTTTTTATGGTAGGTGGGATCTCCCTCTATAATGGACCAATGGTGACTCCGAACATGTCTCTCCCTTATCTCCTTACCCGAGATAAGTTCTTGTTCATTTTTTTTTTCAATTTTCTTCCATTTATTACAATTCTTTTTTGTTGTTCTTTGCTTTTATATTCATCTGTTATGCCTATATTCTTTTATATTTTTCAGGTGATTGTTTAAATTGAGGAGAGAAATGGTAAGCAAGGAAAGGGATGATGTGGTGCTTGGAGGGGGGATTGAAAATTTGATTATTGATAAAGAAAGCTCTGGGTGAAGCAAATCTATTGGGCTTACTACATGAGGATGGGCTAAAATACAACCTCCAAAATCCTAATCTACATCCTAAACCGCAAACCCTAAAACACAAAACCCTAAACCCTAAAATCAAAAATCTGAAATACCCTAAAACCTAAACCTCGACACCATAAACCCTAAACAATAATTCCATAAACCCTAAACCCTAACATGCTAAATCCTAAAAACTAAATCCATAAACCATAAACCTTAAAATCTAAAGCCTAATTCCTAAATCCCAACATCCTAAACCCTAAACCATTTACACTAACCTAAACCCCTATATCATAATCCTAAACCACTAAACCTTAAACCCTACAACACCAAAACTCTAAACCCTAAACCCTAAACCAAAAACCCCTAAATGCTAAATCAAAAACACAAAACCCAAAACCCACAAACCCTCAACTCTAAACCTTAAAACCAAAACCCTAAACTCAAAACACTAAACACAAAACCCTAAAACCTAAACCCCCAACCCTAAATCCCTTAGCTCTTTATTCTAAATCCTAAAACCATATACTCTAAACCTGAAACCCGAAATCCAAAATCCCAAAATGCTAAATCTTAAACCCTAAACCCCAACGTCCTAAACCCTAAACCCTAAAATCTAAATAATAAACCCTAAACCCTAAACATATAAAATTAAGAATCTTCTAATATTACAGTGAAAAACATATAAAAAGCATAAATCACATAGGAAAAAGCATAAAAATTAAAAGCATATAAAATTAAAAAAACTTTCTAATATTATAGTGATTCATGGAAGGGGGAAGAGTACATATTACCTTAGCCAGAGACGATAGTGATTCACGGAGAAAATGGAGAAGCTCAGAGACGAGAAGCCCAGAGCTGACTGGAGAAGCCCGAAGACGAGAAGCCCGGAGACGACCGGAGAAACCTAGAGACGAGAAGTCCGGAGATAACTGGAGAAACCCGGAGACGAGAAGCCCGAAGATGAATGGAGAAGTCCGAAGCTGACCGGAGAAGCCCGGAGATGAGAAGCCCAGAGACGACCGAAGAAACCCAGAGATGAGAAGCCCGATCGAAGATGAATGGAGAAGCCCGGAGACGACCGGAGAAATGCGGAGATGACCGGAGAAGCGCGGAGACAACGATCGCTGGTGTGAACGAAGGAGATGGATCGAGGAGGAAGAGGAGGGGTTGCTGGAGGCGGCGTGGTGCGAACGAACGAAATGAGGGCTAGGGCTCGGGGGGGGGGAAGTAATCAAAAATTTTCGATGCTTTAAAGCGTCGTTATATCCATCTTTTCCTAATGCAAAAAGAAAGCGTCAGCAAACCAAGTCTTTTTCCGGCGATTTTGAAAAGTGTCGGCAACTTTCGCATTCCGACGCTTATAAGCGTCGGAATATATGTTTTTTTCCCGACACTTTTAAAAAGCATCGGCACGTTGAGGGAGTTAACGACGCTAAAGAAAAGCGTCGGCAAAAATCCGTTGTTATTTCTTATAATTACTGTAGTGCCACCGAGATGGTAGTCATAGGCCAGTACATCGATGGTATCCAGTCTTGTGTATCTGCAATCGCCTGGTCTAGTCATGGGAGAATTCTGATTGATCGTATCAAGTTCGGCTACCATTTTATCCATCGGTGTGGCAAATGGAATGGTGCTGACTGCGTGCAGTGGCTTCGACCATAGCAAATTCTGGAGACGGATGCTGGTTGAATAATAAAATGAAAATTCTTTATCTTTTCCTAAAAAATTATGAAAAAATCTTAATAAAAATGAAAAATAAAATTGGTAGTGATCAAACTTTCAAGTAGAAAAAGTTGTTTTATAGTATTTGTTTCATTTTATTTTTTTTTTAAGATTCTTCAAATTATATTTAATATCCCTAAATTTAGAATGGCCAAATATATATATATATATATATATATATATATATATATATATATATATATATAAAAGTTTACATAAAATCTTAATTTATAAAATAAATTTAAAAATTTTAGGGGGGGCCAGGGGGCCTCCTTGCCCTCCAGACGGTCCATTTTTGTACATATTTAAAAATTTACAAAAAAAATAATTTATAAAAAAAATTTAAAAAAATTAAGGGGTCCTGGGCCCCCCTTACCCCCCTGGCGGTCCGCCCCTGCTGGTGGCTTTTGTCAACCTTGCCGCATCGATGAATGCCACGTACAGTGGAGCCACGGACTGGCCTAGTGATCGAACCCGTCGCATAGTATGATCGGGTCTCGGGGACATGGACGAGCGGGTGCCCATCATGTCCTGGGCTCCTATCGACATCACCATGCTCGTGCCCCATCACCTTCAGCCATGCCAGTTAACAAATGCTCCATCCCATCATACTGCATCAATGGCACTGGGGGCGATGCCACTACGACCACGATCGGTACACATACTTCATAAAATTATATTATAATTTATAATATATAATTTAATATATTAATTATTTTTAGAATATAAAATATTTATTATAATATAGTTATAATCTTAAAAAAATTATAAAGTATTAATATTATAAAATAAATTTTATTATAATATATAATAAATAATATAAACAATATAAATAATATAATAAATATAATAAATACGTTAAATATATTAAATTATAAATTTATATTATATTATAAAATATTTATTATATTCTATAATATATAATATGATATAATATAATTATTATATTTATGATATTTATATTATTTATTATATTTTATAATAAATTTTATTTTATATTATTAATATTTTATAATGTTATTAAGATAACAACCTGCAACTTTATTTATATATTTTTAAAAAATAATATATTACAATGAATTTTATTTTATAATATTAATATTTTATAATATTATTAAGATAACAACATGTGACTTTATTTATTTATTTTTTATTTTATATTTTTTAATATTTTTAAATTTCTTATTTTGAAAAGAAATGTAAGGATGAGGTAAAGTCGCAGGGCGACTTTAGTTATTATTTTTTTTTTAATTTTTTTTAATTTTATTATGATACTTTAAATGTTTTTTAAAATTTTATTTTGAAATTTGAAATGCTGGTTGTACCTATGGCCTCACTCAAAATGAAGCTACAAACTATGCCTACAGCTCTTAATATGGTGTCCTGCTCATCCAAATAACCCTATTTTTATAAATATATTTCAAATAACCCTATTTTAGTATATATTTATTAGAAAATATTATTTTCTAAGTTAGGATTAGGGATCATTGGATGAGTCATTGATGAAATCCAAGTAAAGGATTTTAGACCTATAACTACCATATCATCAAATTATTTATTAAAAATAAGATTATTATTATCAAAAGATAATTTTTTGGGCAAGAGGGCATTGAGTAAATTCTGTAGCATCTAGATTGAGGATCTGAGTGCAGAATGATATGGGCATGTTAATTCTATCCCTAGTAAAGGTAAGGATTTCTGAACATGATCATCGGTTTATAAATATGTTTTACATGGCATGATTTTAATAATTAGATATGAATATTGGTATGTATGATTATTTATGCATTATATATTTTGATTTCGCATGATGGACATTTGTGATTATCGGTATTATTATTTATATTTTTCGTATGATATATTCCTATCAAACATGATTATTTTTGGATGGTTTCGATTATGATACCGTTTATTGAAAATCTCGAAAAGAACATGATTTGATAATATATTGAGAATTGATAAAGTGATAATCAATAAGAATGGATATTTGGACTAGCCATGCCACGAGCTGGATCGTAGCTATTGAGTTTGTCAGTTACAAACTTAAGTGTAACAACGAGATTACTAGTCATAGGCTAAAATATGGCAACAAGATTGCCAATTACAAGCTGAAGTGTGATACTGAGATTGCTAGTTATGGATCGAAGTATGATCGTGATTAGTTTAAAATCTTAAAGAAGATTGATGATTAAACAGAAACATAAAAATATAATATAGTTTTATGTTGTATTATTTTGATTGTTTGACATGTTGTTTCTGATTTTCTATTCTATTATTATTTTTTTACTATTTTTAAATTATATTATTATTGATGTGAATATATAAAAATGTTTACTGAACTGTAAAGTTCATTCATTATTTTTTTTCGAGTCGGAGGATGCATAGCATGGATCGCGTCGAGTATGAAATTTGAGTACAAGATTTATTAAATTAATTAATTAATTCTAATAAAATCAAACAAGTTGATCATTTAATTTTTATAAATTTATTTAGATAATATTTGATTAATTAAATTTAATTTCTAAAAATAATAAATTTTTTTATATATTTTAAGCTTAATACGATTTATAGAATGATGCCCAGAATTTATACCGGCCATCTTACGACTCCTGTGCTGAGTTTGGAATGTTATAAAAAGTACATGGCCTTATCATGCGAACCACAACTTAGCTTGGTTTATTACAGCTTCCGAGAGCGCTACTGAAGGCGGCGTACAACAAAGTAACAGGAATATAGGTAAGTGTATTTTGGTCCACAAAATACACATCAGCGAGACAAATCTCGCCGCATCAACCGACAGCTAGCCACGTAACGGCCGTTTTTTCTTTTTGGTAAAATGTAACGGCCGTTTTAGGACAGGTTCCCTCACTTATCACGGTCCGCAATATAAAAAAAATGTGGGGTGAGAATATCAAGCCCGGGGAGCAATTGGAATAAAAGGCGAAAAAAAGGAGTGAGGGAGCGCGGGGGTGGGGGGAGAGAGGCAGAGACAGAGAAAGAGAGAGAGAGAGAGGGATCAAAAACGTTTGGAGAACTTGAGGGAGAGTTGGTGGTGCCGCGGAGGATAATTAGATTATAAGAAAGCGTCTCCGTCGGGGCGGGGGGAGGGCGGAGAGGAGAAGGTCTGGCAGGCAGGTTTGGATCCTTCGCGGTGAGGTACGCCGCCATCCGGCGGCGGAGGATAGGTGCCCGGGTGATGGCCTGGTGGCAGAAGAAGGTGGTCTTCCCGGTCAGGCGAGCCTGGGTCGCCGTCTCCGCCCGCGTTAAGGCCCGAAAGAACGGTGAGATTACCGCTCTGCTCCCTCTCTCCCTCTATTCTCGGTCTTTCCCTGCCTTCCTCTTCCTACATAAGAGAAATATATTTGTCCTTATCATTTTATTTTTTAAAAAAAAGATAGGTTTCGATCCAACCGCAGCGGTCGGATCACAGGGAAGTTTCATTTTTTAAAATAAAAAATTGTTTTTATTCTTTTATTAATAAACATAATAGGATTTTCAGATATACTCCTGATTCTTCTACTCCATATATCTATCCAGAACGGAATTTTAAAGTAATTGGATAAAGGGAGAATAATTGTTTATTATCTATAACTTCGCCTGGCTTGTAAGCGCACCCCCCTCTTTTATTCCTTTTTATTTCTGGTGATTATAATCATCACGATATATACACCAGCTTGAATGAGCGGACGGTGGTTTCTGTTTCTTTATCTGTTTTTTTATGAAAAAGAGTTAATCGTGCATCGCCTTGCAAAGGGGCTTCCATGAGAGGGGTGTTGGACGAAGGACTTCGTCCTTCTTTTGATCTTAGCCGTTGATCTTGGGTATCTTAGCCGCTTTTTTTTTTTTTTTTTGGGAGGGGGGAGGTGGGGGGGAGGGCGGGGGGTGGGTGCGGTGATGAGGACCACCTGGTTCTTTGTTTTCTTCTGATGGATGGCAGTGACATGTTGGATGATAAGATTCATGTTCTCTAGCCTTTTGTTGCTGAAGATCGGTGCGCGGGTATCCCTTGAGCCACATCCACCTCGGTGCAAAGCTCCCTATTTTTATAAAAACATTTAAAAATAAATATGGTAAATTTATGATATTGTTTTTTTTTAAAATAAAATAGCTGAATTTCGGAGAAAAGATAATAGTATATAAAAACTTTTTAGTTGGTCCAGATTTGAGCTCACGGACTAATCCAATTACAGATGAATAGGCATAAAAGGAGCCCATATGTCTTCTCTCTCTAAATGAGTATAAAAAATATTTTTTTTAATTCCTAAAAAAACATAATATTTTGAATTATGATTTTCTGAAAATAGATGTTATTGTTGAAATATCATAATTTTTCACAGAAAATCAAGAGAAATATATATTTTTACCATTGAAAATTTAAAACGAAAAAAACTAGACTGTATTAGATTTTTACAATATCGAAGACCATGCGGCTCTTTTATTAATTAGGACTGCATGATCAAATTAAGTGAGGCATGCACAAAAAAAATTATTTTCTCGTTGCATATCTACCTATTTTAATATTTTGGTGGGCCTACGGCTAGATTGGGTTACGGATTTCTGGTGCAAGGGTGAGGTACGGACAATGATTAAGATCTGTCCGTTCTAAAAGGTCACAGTTTTATGAGTTGGTGGGTCAAATATTTAATTACCTAAATGATGATCGAGTTATCAAAAGTTAGGCCAAATCATATGTTGAACTCCGGAAACTAGCTCGTGGAATTCTTGAAAGAGGATATATCAGCTCAGAAAGCCGTATATTTTCTAAAAAATGCAATAGAAGGGCTGCTTTTAATTATCGGTAGAGAGAGCCGTATCTATTGAGCAATTGCTAGAGGTGCTTGAATTGAGTTTGGCTCATTTGTAACTCTTTATTTAAGTGCTCGCTCTGAACATAATACACTCTACTAAAGTAATACTAGATTGATACAAGAAAATATAAAAATAATTAATAATTTTTTAATAAATATTATGCATTTAACCTGCTCAAAAGTGAAATGTTTATATTCATAAATAATAAAAAAAGAAGAAGATATATCAAAGCTAAAAGGTGTTGCCTTTTCTTCTTGTTTACAACATCTATTAGAAATGACATGTACCATGCGTACCCTTAATTAGAAAGTGGTGGGACGAGCAACAGGAGCCAACCATTATTACGGTTACAGATATGAAATGTGGGCCTTGCCTGAGCTTGGGATTAGCTTGACCCAATCGTCTTAGCCACGGCAGAGTCTCTAATGTCCAAACAAGCGACTAGTTTTGATCATGGAGGCTGTCCGTGCTGATGAAATCTGCTATATTTTTGCCGAGATCTGTTATTATATATATATATATATATATATATATATATATATATATAAGTTTCTTGTGTCTGTTATTCTGTGGTGCAAATCTAATTTAATTCACGGACAGCAATGATGGTAACCACGTCTATGATGTGATATGAGTGCAGGTGGTGGAATCCTTGAGCTGCGGGATGACGTACAAACCTGTGGATACCAAGATGTGCAAGTGATGTGGGAGATACTGAGATCAGAGATGGAGCTATCACGCACGCCCAAGCAACGCAGGCGACCATTTTGGAGGTTCCCAGCCTGGTCCAACCGGACGGCGTCATGCGGTCCAATAGAGCCCCAACATCATTGAAACAATGAACAAGAATTTATTTAGTATATATATCTATATATATATATATATCACCCCAATTCCTTCCTATATCAATAAGATCACAAGAACTACAGAGTTGTATAGTTTTCCTGCTCTTGTGTACGTGTACATGTATAGGTTCAACAACCTTTTCTATCGCGAAGGAGGGGTGGAAAGAGAGAGTTTATAATTAAGCACTCTTCTTTCTTTTTTAGCCACTTTTGGGCTTTTTAAAGGTTTAGCCCTATTTGTAAGTTTTCAGTTACTTTATTTCCTTTCCTTGATTCGCTTATGATCTTCTATACTGTTCAGCAAATTCCAACCATCTCCGGATCATGTTGCTGCAAATTTGTTCCTCGTGGAGAAGGTTGGGATGGAGAGAGAAACATGAGACCATTTATTGTTGAGGACACTGTAGGCTGGTCTTCTTTCGGATGCTTCGTATGACTCGATCTGGCTGGATCGAACCGAAATTAGTTCAAAACATTCGAGTATGGTTTATTTAATCAAACTTTGCATATCTTAATCCATGCTTGCACCCGGTACCCTGATCAAAAGAATTCTCGGGTATCAAGAATAGCGTTGTTATATGGTTACATGAATAGATTCTGGACTTCGTATCTAACGGTTGTCAAACTGATGCATTTTGCTCGATGTGGGTAGTTTGATAGCTTTAGCCATAAATTTTGCCCTCTTTCAAGATTGTAAACTTAGTTGGCATAAATGTAACCGTAATCATTAAGCTTTATATCAATTATTTGTTGTCGATCTGCTTTATGAATTCTTTTCTCCAAAGAAAAAGTAATTCTCATTCACCAAGTATCTCCTTCGAGAAAAGTGGAAATTAATGCAGAAAAGAATCACGTTCCACTTGTCATTATCAAAATAACTTGTCATGTACCTAGAGGCTTGAAGGGAACCGGGGTACATGAAAAGGGACATCTTTCCGGCATTTGACGGCTTAAATTTGATACATCTGCGTCGCTGAGAGGGAGTCCTCTGATGTAGCATGTTAGAAAGCCTCGATCATTGACAAAGAAATAGCTCATCTAATCTAATTTATAATTCAAGATACCTGTCCCAATCTACAGTCTTTAGTGGACCAAATGGCCTTGAGGAGTAATGGGCGAGCTCCACAACTTTGAGGGACGTGGAACTTGGCACAAGGGACACCCTCGAACCGGATAGGGTACCGTGGTCCCTTGAATCGATCTTGCTTCTTGGATGTTAATTTGATGGTGACCAGAAGTGATGCCTGCTATACCAAGTGTTCGGACGTGCAATACATGTGCTTAATTAAACTAGGCAATCAAGCAATTAAAATTGGGAAGTCTTGCCTCCGGATTCCTATTGCACTCACCTGGATGTTCTAAATCACTATTCATAGGTCATGGTTAGGAAAGAAAAGAAAAATCCAGACGAACTTTTTGTTTAGATATTATGTTCATTCTCTCTATTCTAACGAGTATGCGACGCCAGTACACTTCCATGCGTGGAAAAGAACTCAAAAACATCAAATGATGTACAAGATGATGATTTTATTAAAGTACTAGAGCACCGTATATATCCCATTAGAACTCTATATGTAGATGAGGATATCACTAGGATGGATGGGTTATCCCTTGCAAAGTTCGTCTGTTACAACCTTTTTCTCTCCTTTATTATTTTTTTTTTTGAAGATTTGTTTATCTACCTACCTATCATCTAATTATGTGTAAACATAATCGGACATGAATCTCGATATGATCACATCCCACTAGTTGTGTAAATATAGACCATCACCTAACTTTTTTTAGGTTAGATATCTTTCGGCTTTAGGACCAGGAGGTTAAAAGAAATGGAGCCCGCTATCTTATTAGATGGTGGATTCCACGCCTACCCTAGTCAATTATTGGCTACATTTCTATTAGCTAATGGCTATTGGTAAATTGACCTCTCCTATGTATCTAGAAAAAAAAGAAAAGAAAAAAAGAGACATAAAACCGACCAACAAATTAGGTTAGATATCTTTATCAGCCAGTTTTTGTTGCTCATAAAAGATGGGATCTCTACAAGGAATTCATATAAACAGAACAGTCCAGATCAGCAACAACCTTCCAATGTCGTAGTGAAAGCGTGAAAACTAGGCAAGAAACAAATCCATGCATCATTCCTTTCTGATCGATCGAGTAGGAACATAGACTTCGGAGGTTCTGGAATGACAAGCACGAAGAACAAACCCGAAATACCTTGGAATTGGGTCACGTTGAATGTTCATTTTTCATGTAAGTGGATGGATAAAAGTATGAGGAAAATCGAAACGCAAACATGGATTAGGATGTTTTGTAATGGTTAATTTATCAATTCCATTTCATTCCTGCCATTTCTACCGTTTTATCCTTCTATGGTAAAGTGGTTGGTGGCTCGTTCCCCGCATCTTGAGAGGGCAGGAATTTTTTTTTTTTAAAAAAAAATAGAATTCCGACACATAAAAGTGGCTACCTAATTGTTTATTACTTTGTATGATCTTTAATCCCTCACTCCCGTGTGATGAATTATTTGCATCCCCCATCTCCAGCACAACAAATATTCTATATGAGGTGATGAGGCTGGCTAGAAGGAAAACTCTTCCTTCTTGCAGGAGATGATCTCCTTTGACATTCAGAAGCGCCGAGGAGTCGGCCGCAAAAAATAAAGCAAAGGGAAAACTCAATGCATGCATCTGGTGGTGATGTTTCTCTTTTAAGCGATGATGGTCCCGGTGAAAAAGAAAACTCCATGAGAATGCCAACTTCGGATGAAGACATTCTGGAATAGAATATGGAAGGCCTGGAGAAGGTTGGAGACAATTAAGGATGCCAACCAGAAGAATGGAAACAAGGTGATGCCCACAACCAAATACTAAGTTTAATTTGACCTGGTTCACGGTACATTAAAGTAAGCAAACCAATTTTGAAACTCCTTAACCGAGTTGCTTTCCAGCCAGCCAAAGTACCAACAAGGAAATGATTAGGTCGTACTCAATTCAAATTTGATCACCAACTTGTTTGATGTGACACATCATACTGATGTTCATCAAATCGAGGTTATATTAGTTCCATTAGAGTGATTGCACATGTACTAATTGAGTTCTCCTGTCGTTTTTCATTTTATATATATATACATATATAATTCTAAAAGAAAGTTCTTGGACCATGTCACTGGGGGAAAACACCGGGGAAAACAGAAATTACAAGTGAAATAACAACACCATTCCTATAGTAACTCTTTCAACTGAATTAGTATTACAAACTAAAAATGAAGAACCTTTGAACTGCATAGAGATTCTCCATTAGCTGAAAGAAATTAGAATATAAAAGATGGCAGTGTTTGGTCTTGTTAGAATAACGCTGTGTTGCTTTTAATGCAATATACCCCTGCTTGTGAGATCTAAACAGGATCCACCAGTGATCACCAACATAAAAGCTGCAGGATACGACATTTCTCGTACGACCCAAGTCATGTAACAGTGCGTAACTTCTTGTAAGCAAGAGTTTTCTGAAAACTTAAGAAAACAAATAGAAGCAGAAATAATTCTTGCATATAATGTTACCACCAAAAGCTTAACCATAGCGTGGATTATATTATTGTTGGTAGGGCAGACAGACAATAATTGTGTGAAGTCTGCATAACCTGATTCTGATTTGAACTTGATGTTTAAAAGTTATGTTAGATTTAATATCTAATATATGATCTAATTATTATCTTATCGTACTCAATTTTTGAATCAAACAGGTGTACTGAATTAGAGTCCAATTAATTAAAAAAAAATATTTTTGATGAAATTGCTCAAATAGAACTAAAGTAAAACTCTAACCAAGATTTTGTTCTTTTAATAGGAGAGACATATGTAGCTATAAATATAGAGATTATTTATTCATTTTTTTCAACTTTCATAATAGTGATGAACAGTTTCCCATCGATCGTCCATATAAAAACAAATGATGAGATTTTATAATAGTGATGAACGGCTTCCCACGATTATCCATATAAGAAAAAATGATAAGTAAAAAAAAAATTAATCATCTCGCGATAAAGAAAAGATCTCTAAAAAACTGCATGATCAAGTATATCTTCTGCAATCTATGATTTTACATGCACATAAAAAATATGATCTAGATAAAAAGAATTAAAGGTCTTATGCAATAAATTGTTAGCATGTGAAGGGCCTTCGCACTTCAAATTTTGACTTCATCGAGGCCCAATTTAGTTAACGGTGAAAAGAAATGAAAAAAAATAAATTAGGCAGTACGAGTCTGCGACTACTGTTAATAATAATATTTATTTTTTTTTAATAAAAAAAAAAGGTAAAAGATAAATTTTGATGTAGTTATCTTTATCGGATCCAATCCTGCTAGATTATATTTGATTCGGATTATAATTTTTTTGTATACCTTTTTTATTATTGATGAATATACCAGCCTAATATTACTAAAATATTGAAGCAGTGCGCTTCCTCACTATCCTTGTAGAAAAATTTTTGGATTTGATCATTCACCCATGCCTCGAAATTGTTACGGATGAAGACGAGCATAACATTTAATCACCTTTATTCCGAACATTGTCGAAGAACACCGTACACGCCATGTCTCTCTCTCTTCTTTTTTTTTTTTTCAAAAAAAATTGAGTGAAGTACACGCCATCTGTGATGCGGACCTTCGTTCCTAATGTTCACATCATTCCTTGGAGGAGGAGGAAATGGAAATAAAAAAAAGAAGACATCTTTAATAATTTCATGGTCATCCTAAACTTTAATTTAGTGGATAAAACTTAGTTTACAAGATGAATAGGGTACACGAATTAAAAAAAGAATGAAGCCAGTCGGAGGGATTGAGACCACCATGGAAATTTCAAATAAGCATGTTTTTAATAAGCTTAAGAAGGACGAATCCATCTGGTTACTTTATTTTTCTCCATCATCCATTCCCCATCTTTGGAATTGGGAAAGAAAATGAAAATATCTTTTTTTTAAAAAAAAAAATTAATTCCACCTTCAAGAAGAAATCCTTGCTTCCTTTGGAGCTGAAGTGAGATCTAAAAATTTGATCTTTGCTTCGAATCGGGGCGTCGGTTCAGGGTTTTCGGAGACGAAATCGATGGAAGAGGAAGGGAAAGGAGAAGGCGGAGGAGACTTTGTTAATAAAAAGGGAAGCGAACGGTAGAAAGGGGAATTAATTCTGCTTTTTTGAGGCTGCAGTAAAAGGGGATTTTTGGGGAATAAAAATGCCTCCTTTTCGGTGGGCGGTCGGCTCTTTTTCCCGGTGAGCGGCCCAGGGGGTACCAACGCGGTCCAACCTCCCGCGTCCGATCCTATCTTCTCGTCGGACCCGACGGCTGTGATCCGGTCTCGGAGGCGAAGCATTCGGTTATGACCGCTATCCGTCACTCGCGGCGTTGGACACTTGTGCGATCGTGTATTAAAGCTCTAACCTTCGCGTGCTTCTCGCTCCCTAGGAACGATCCCCTCGGCTTCGGCCTCTCCTTTCTAAGGTGCGAGAATAAAAAGATTAATTTTTTTTCCGCTTTTCTTTAAGGGTCTGGACTTCCATCGCTCTGTTCTTGGGGTGTGACGTGTTGGTCTTTCGGCTTTTTTGGGTAGCGGTGTCGAATTTATGAGGAATTTGATCGTTTTCTACGCCACAAATGGCGAGGTTTAATTCCCGGTTTGTTTGCATGCCATGACGTGTGGTTCTGGAGGTAGCTGGAATAGCTACAAGCTCGTCTAAGTTTGGAAATTTGGCCTTTTTAAAACGGATAAGGGGTTCTAAGTCATCTTCTTCTCTTTGCTCTCTTGTTCCATCTTTAGTGGAATAGCTTTTCCTCTATTTGTGAATGGATTTTTGGAGATGTTTTTGATGGTATAGAAATCTATTTCTCTCCATACGGGATGTAGTTTTAACGATTCGTGTGTTGTTTTATGTTTATGCTAGTTGATGTGGATCTGCATCGCAGTTAGCAATTCATCGCTGGAAATTAAACGCCACTTGGAACTTTTTTTCTTGTTGTTGTTCAAAACTGGATTCCGCCCCCCCCCCCCCCCCCCCCCCCCCTGTTTTCCTTTTTGTCTGTCATCCATGGACAATCTGGGAAGCTAGGAAATCGAACTGTTATGCCTTTGTTCCTTCTTAGGTCTGTTATTTTTCTTCTTTTATATTTCATTTATTTTTTTGGTACAGTTTTTAATCTACTTATTTCGGGCTTGATACAATAAGCGGAAAATTACTGGATATGTTATTGATGTGGAATTGGGTTCTGGAAGTGATGGTTATTATATGCTCCCACATGTATCTGGTATCCATATCCATATCTGTATCAGTATGGTTGCTCTGCACACTGCTTAATGACTTGTTTGCTATCTATGACTAATCCTCATGAGAATGTTTCATTTTCTTTCTCCTTAACAATCTTGTGATGCGGGTACTTGTGTTGATTTGGAGTTTACCATCTGTAAGCTTTGAGATTAAACTTTGTTATGGGCCCAAAAACATGCTAGAACTGATCCTCTTCATTGAATGAGATCATGGAAATTGATGTGCTGAAACAATCTTCTGCAAATGAATTTACTCTTTGTGCTATAAAATACTTTTCATGAATTCATTAGATATGCACATTTGTTCATGCAGCATTGATCTCTCATGTCGGGATTGATTATTTTTTGTGACCGATATTTTTATCTATCGAGGGAATTGAGGGATCTTCAAGTCTATAATAGATGTTAGAAAGTGGTGTATCCTTGAGTTTGTGCTTAAAATGGTAAATTTTCTCTTTAATGTTTTCTCTTGGCTGTGTTCTTAGATTATTGATGACATAATTGACTTTAGTTAGCAGCTAAGTCTATGATAGTGAACATTCTAAGAGAATGCTATGAAGCGTTGCCAGTAGCCTGCCAATTACCTGTCTGATGTGGCATGAGGGGATTGATGTGAAAGTGGCCCACAATCTTCTTACTTAGACTGTGTAATAGAACAGAGTTGTTGGCTTGTGAGGCTGATACTGTATGCTTGCTTGATCTTGCTTAGGCACTGAATTTCTCGTTTACAAAAAATAATAAAATTGCAGCTATTAGCAATCATTCTCTTGTTGTTTATGTCTGCTGCAGAAATAAATGTCACTCTTTTCTCAGCACCTTCTGTCTGTTGACTATTAATTTTGTAATATTTTGCATTAAAGATCCCTCAGATCTTCTTGTTGATTCAAGATTTTACCTTAGCATTGCCATCCTGACATCTGTGACTTGTACTGCACAGTTTACTTTTCACACTCAGGATCCTTGTTTACAGCTGACCATCTCTTTTCCCACTGGGTGTACTTATTGTACCTAAGAAATTGCATTCCTGATATGGATACATGTTCACTTGTTGCAGAACTGAAGAATCCTATATCTTTAGGTTGAAAGTTGCATCTTTCTCATACACATTTCCATCCCGAAATGGATGGATACATGGGTAGGAAAACTGCTATCGGGCTTGTTGTTTCTAGAGGAGGCTCAAGCCTTTCTTTTAGAGAACAAAAATTTGAGGACAGAAGCATTAAATATTGCAATCGATTAGGATGCAGCACTAGGCTTTACTCCATGAATGGCATCCAAACTGGCAACCAAGAAAAGGTCAAACATTCAAGGGGTTCCTTCCACTCTATGAACAGCAAAATGACAAATGGAAGCTGTTATGAATCATCTCATTCCTGTGATTTTAGAAAGACTCGTCAGGAGCAACGTAGACAAACATCTTTGCATGGGAGAGCTATTGCAGAAAGCAGTGATAGGCGGAGGGAGATTGAAGACTTGGACAATAAAAACAGAAGACGGGAGATGGATAACTTGGAATATGATGGCAGACAGGGGCAGCCACAAGATTCTGAATCCATTCGCATAACTCGAGGCAATCAGATTGTATTTTCTGCTCCTGATGAATTTGAACCTGTAAATCTTCAAGGGTTTTCTGAACATGCAACAGAACCATTGGGAAGCTGCAGCACCAGATTGAGTTCAAGAGCATGTAAGCAAGTCAGCCGACGACACAGATATGGTGATCAGGCAACCTCTTCAATTTCCTCCACCAGGAATTCTACGATATCCAGAAACACCAGCCAGGCTGCTAAGTGTGCTTCAAAGGGTGGGGGAGCAGAGTCAAAGAAGTCTGGTCTCAAACATCTTGGTTACACATCAGTATCAGATGTCCTTCCATCAGGTTGTTCCTCCAATTCTGGTCCTAACAGAAGGGTTAACACAGTGCAAAAGGGATCCTCGAAGGGAGGGAGTTTGTCAGCTAGAGGCAAAAGGATGAGTGCATCCTTAAGTGGGGCAAATTCTGGTTCTCCAAGCGGAGGTTCTTCTGGCCTTGTTCTGTCTCACCGAGAGCATTTGACGCCTCAACAAGCTTTAAGAAGGACAGGTGCAGTCTCGGTAGGAACAAGCCATGTTCCTAGTGGGGTGACTAGAACAAGGTTATCAGAACAAAGAGATTATTCTCTTTCAACACCGGAGCCTGCAACAATTGCTCAAATGTCTCAGGCTGATTTTCCTGTACAAGAAGTTGTTCCTCGATGTTTATCAAGATCATCTTGTCCTGAAGATAGCAGCACACAAATGTTCGATGTACCTATGGGGGACAGAAATGGCGACCAGCATTTTAACATGGGAGGAATTGCAGAGGTATGCATATCCTCTGGTCCCTTAATTGTAAATTCTCATAAAGCTTAGCTAATATGTTGGTTGGATGAATCCTAAGATCCAGTGAGAAGAGGAAAGAGAAATACACAAAGACCAGAAATCAGTAACATAATGGCTAACATGTTCTTTCATTTAAATTGTTCGCTGTTCTTGGACTGAAATCTTTATTTTCTTGTCTCTTACTTTTGCTAATGCTCATACTGATTGAACTAGGCATTCGAAAATGAAAGAGCTGCTTTCTGACTTGCAGGTTTTGTTGGCCCTGGAGAGGATTGAACAGGATGAAGAACTGTCTTTCGAGGTTTTTAATTTTTCTTTCCCTTCTTTTTCTCCTATCCGTTTTATTTACCTATTAGTTGAGAACTGTTTCATAATTCCAAAAATGTATTGGTGAAAAATGAATTTTTAAGGTAAATTCCTGACTGTTGGGATGAAGCCTGGGTTTAAAGTCATGGTATTAATAACAAGGTTGCTATATTTCTTGCAGCAACTATTGGCGCTGGGGACGAACTTGTTTTTGGATGGCCTGAACTTTCATGATCAGCATAGAGACATGAGGATGGACATTGATAATATGTCATATGAGGTACATTCTATCATTTGATTGTGTATGTTGTCTTAGAGCGAGTGATCACAGTTTTGTCTTCATAAAGTTTTTGTTGCTTAGCATTCCATCTTGTTTAGTTTCTTGTCTGAAGTTCAAAGTAATAAAGTACATAAACTTCTGGTTATAGAAGAATAAGAACTTCTTCTGGCTTTACCAGAAATTCCATCTCCACTGTGGGGACTCGCAAAGTTACCACATAGTGTGTATATGACACCAATTTGATTCAAATTGTTGGAAATGGTCTTCATCCTCTTAAACATTGGTAACCTTTGAGCTGTCCCTCTGTTGTGTTCCTTAATTTTTTTTCTCCTCCTTCAATTGATCATAGATCACTGTGACTTTCTCTAGTCTATGAAGTGGAAATTCAAATAACTTATTTATAACCAAGATGGCTGAGGTCTCAAATGTCACTATTTATTTATTCATATTTTTTGTTATCTATTCAAGCCTCAACTTTTTGAATTCTTTAAGTTTATCTATTGTTTGTAGGATTTCATTAACTTATCCAAATATGTTTTTCACGAGCAGGAGTTGTTAGCCTTGGAAGAGAAAATGGGCACTGTCAGTACAGCCCTTCCAGAAGAAATAATATCAAAATGTCTTAAAAGAAGCATATATATGCCTGCTTCCACTGGCTGCGAGGAAGATGTCAAATGCAGCATATGCCAGGTAATCTAACATCCACATTGCAGTAACTTGTTAGAAAATCTGTGTCATATTATTTCATTTCTATTGCATACCTTCATCTGACATGGAATTGGCTTTTCCAATATGTATCCATGTCTATATGTAAGTGTAATATTTGCATCGTTTCATGGTAGCTTGACTTCTCGGATATGTTGCATCCTTTCCAATATCCTCTATATGGGACGAAATACTTCTCAGATATCTTTAATTAGCTTGTGCAGTGACTATAACTGTTGGACAAAAAACCCATGCTTGTATTCAAGGGTTAAAAAAAAAGGTTCCTTTTTCCAAATCGATCAATAGAACACAACAGAAAATGAAACCTGTATGAAGAAGTCACTGGATGCATTTTGAATCCAAACAAATAGAGAAAAAAAACTGTTGCTAAGCTTGTTTTAATATCATCGCAAAGGACATATTATTAGGAGGATGGGCTTTGGCGTGCTCCATTATGACCTGGTTGTCACGGATTTGAAACATGAAAATATTACCTCTACATGCATGCAGGGATAAGGCTGCATATGAATACATCTGACACCCTGTAGTGGTAGAAGCCTCGTGCATCGAGCTGCAAAGGACGTATGGTGTATGACTGCCTAACATGGTGATGATAGACTCCTCACCATCAGTCTGTGTTTGAGACCATGTGCTTGTGTCGTTCAAATGCTCATAATGGCCAGCATTGCTGCAAAACATGGGCTAATTGCTGCTCTTGAAATAGTTTGATAGAGTTCTCTCTGTAGGATGACATGCCTAATATTTTCGTCTTCCTTTTCTGTTTGCTTTCTCCCTTTCTTTTTTTCAGGAAGAGTATCTTGTTAGAGATGAGGTGGGCAAGTTGACATGCGAGCATCGTTTCCATGTAGCCTGCATTCATCAGTGGCTTCGGCAGAAGAACTGGTGCCCTATCTGCAAAGCTTCCGCATGTCCAGTCTGCTGAAACCCTTAGGAGCTTACCCGCTAAGACAAGGATATCTGCAAAAGTACCCGTACACCGCTTTTTCTTCTCTCTGTAAATAACATTATCTTTCACCGTTCTTATGGAATAATGTGTGTGGAGCGTAGGGATTTCTCCGAATTATTTTTCTTGTCCCAATTGTCAACAGAAAATTCTGCATTTTGTTTAAAAAAGAAAAAGCAATGTCCATTGAAAATCTTTTTTTGCATGGGCTTAAACATGGGGAGTATGTGAAGATCCGTGCGGACGTGTATTTAGTCTTGTATCGATTATTTATCAAAAAGTTATTGGATATTTATACAGGATCAAGGAAACCAAATAATATCTTTCGGCTAATTTTTTAGGACAAGATTTTGGATTATTATAAATGGTATCAGAGCCAATTCAGTTCGCAGTTTATATGGAGTCTGTGATATTGTAGCGCATGAATTTATTGGATTGATCATGGACCGATCATAATATTTATAGATGGATGCATAAATTTGAATCCTTGGTTCGATGAAGATGCCAGGATTTAAATGAGAGAGTATATGAAATCGTAATTTTTACTGGAAAAATATTAGATATTTATATAAAATTAAGAAATCAAAATAATACTTTCTAGCTGGTGTTTTATTTTTTTGGATAAGGTCTTACAAAACATTCTCCCTCTATTTCATTTGGTCTGTCTATGCCATCATTAAACTTAGAAAGTGTTTTTAGCATCGTTGCATGATTTTTGTGATGGTTTGGCCACCGGGCAAGCCTTTTGGGGGTTACGATTTATCCCAAATAACCGTGTGAAAATAACCTTGTGAATCATTGGAATTTTAATTTCAAGCAAAAATAAAGATAAGTACATTAAATATAACCCACATCATCAAGGTGGTAGTCTAGCTGGTTGGGGTCCTGCCTCATAACCAACAGGTCACGGGTTCGAAGTGTGACTATATTGAAGATTCGATTAAATTCAGGGATTATTCCTGAGGTCTTGACTAGGGAGGTCAAAACTTGACCCGACTCGCTAACTCGACCCTAACCTGTTTAATATATGGGTCTAAACAGGTTAGGTTATGTTGGGTTATTAACCTATTTAATAAAACCTACCTGTTGCCCAGACATGGAGCCCAAGAGGAGAGGTGAATTGGATCTATTAAAAAATTAAAGCAATAATGGAGCCCAAGAGGAGAGATGAATTGGGTCTATTAAAAAATTAAAGCAATAATGGAGCCCAAGAGGGGAAGTGAATTGGGTCTATTAAAAAATTAAAGCAATAATGTTCAGGCCTTGTGGTGATTGTGAGTAATGAAATTGATGCACTAGATTATATGCAACAGAAAGCAATAATTAGAGTGCAAGAAGCAAACACAAAGTTTATAATGGTTCGGTGAAAACCTAGCACCTACATCCACTCCCCAAGCCACTCTTGCAAATTTCACTATAATCTCTCCAAGATTACAGCCGACTTGCCTTTCCAAAGGCTCACAAGTCTATAGTGGTTTTATCACCAAGGCTCATCAACAAACCTTTACACTTATTTCGTCTTCAGGCTCACAAGTCAACCCTAGTTGATTTTGTCCCTTTGGCTCACCAACAACCACAACAACCTACTTTCAAGAAACCCTTGAAAGCTAGGTCAAAACATAAGAGAATTTCAGATATATAATTTAAATAAACAAAACAAACTCTCTTCAAGAATAGAATGGAAGCTTTGAGGCTCTAATTGATGCTTGTCTTGTCTTTTCCTTGGAATATTCTTCAAGTTCTCTTTTTGGAATAATGAAAGGATAGCCTTGTAAGCTTTTTCAGGAAATCTCTCTTTTAATGGCTTTTGAAATGAAATTCTTGAGGGAATATTGGCTTTTGAGCTTTCAATGGACTTCAATGCTTCAAGAATGAGTTTGGTAAAGCTTAAATACTTCAAAAACTTTCAAAAAACGGTTTGTGACCATTGGAGCTTCAAATCTAGCCGTTGGAAGCTTGAAAAGACGTTTTTGCAACTCAGAAAAATAGATCCGTTAGGGCTGTCAGAACCCGAGTGTTGACACTTGGCTGTCAAGTATCGACACTTGATTTCCAGGAGTCGATACTTGAACTTTCAAGTGTCGATACTTGATTCATAGATGTCAACACTTGACACAAAAACACTCCATGGCCAAGTTCTGGATTTTTAAAAAGTCTCAGGCCTTAAGTCGATACTTGAGAATTTAAGTGTTGATACTTGAGTTTCAGGTGTCGACACTTGAGTTCTGGGTGTCGACACTTGGCATGCCAAGGAATTTTTCTACGTGCCAAATGCTGAAATGTCGACACTCAGGCTTCCAGGTGTCGACACTTGGTTCTGCAAAATTCAGAATTAAGTGCCAATCAAGCCAAAAACAAAAGTATTGTTTATGAAACTTAAATGTAATATAAATAAGCAATAATTGAACTCGTTTAAGTCCTTTTTTGCATGAAAAAGACTCCTCAAATCGTGAAAGATAGTTCGTGCCAAAGCATGCCACGATACTTTAATTTTGAGAATTTGATGTGCTTGTTTCCTAAAAACTCACAACTAGAAATAAACATTAGTACAAAATATGTACTCAATATTTTATTATTCATCAAAATCACAAGGTAGAGCCAACAATCTCCCCCTTTTTGATGATGACAAAACCTTGAGTATATTATCATTTAAATTCAAATTTTATGATTTGATACTTCACAAATATGATCTCATGCTCATACAATCACAACTTATATAGTTAAGAGGGATGAATCTCCCCCTTAGTGAAACAATTCATATTAGAACAAGTTTTGAAGAGCAAGATGAAGTTTGAAATATCAAATTTGAAATTTAAATTTACCATATAATATCCTATATTTTCTAATCTCTCTTTTTGTCAATCATTAAATAGAAAAGGAAGTAAGCTCCCCCTCAAAAAGTGCATATAGACAAAAAGTAGTAAAGCATATATAAGATTCAGTTTTTCAAGAGTAAACAGGTATCAGAGCCAAAAAGTAGAGTATCAATTTCAATATAATCAAAGTCAAAATCAGTCATAGTGAATTTAAAGAGTGTAATCATCAAAGTGAAATGCATATATATATATATATATCAAGTAAAGTTTTCAATACAAAACTTGCTGACATACTCAGCAACACTAAAACAGTCAATATACAACTGAAACATAAATCATAAATAACATACAATATCTGTGAGGCTAGTCCTCATCAAATGGAAGCTCAAGAGTAATCGGGTTGCTAATCCTGGACCTAGGAACTAAAGCCTTAGGAGGTCCCTAGGCTAAGGCCCTACGACTCCTAGTACGGCCAGAAGGTCCTAGTACGGGTACAACCCTAGAAGATCTAGTGGATGGAGGGGAAAGCATCACAGCTAGAGTAATGAAATCTGGAGTGGAATCAACTACATCAGCTGGAGGAGGAACTGTAGGAGTAGCTAGAGGATCATCTCTACTGAGCATCTGATATCATCTAGCACAATCAACGCTGCCATCCGAACAATCATCACTGGAACCATCAGCAATAGAATCAATATCATCACCGGCATCCGCATCATCACCACCACCAATATCATCATCAGGTCTATCTGGGTGGTCATCGTCATCAGCAGGTGGGGCTACAGGAGCTACTGGAGGAAGGAAAGATCTGAGCAAATCCTCAATGCGGGCGAATCCTGCCTCCATAGTGTGATGTAACTCAGCATGTTCTGAAGCTGTGTGAGCTCTAAGGCCCTCAATCTCAATCCTCAGCTAAGTTGTCTGCACTCCAAGTCCAATAAGCTCGCTCCGCATCTCAGCAAACTACTGCCGGGAGTGCTCCTCAAAAGATATCTTAATAGTCGACGGAGGAGGAGCTGAATGTATAGCAGTAGGAGTCACAGGCTCTGCCTCTGATGCTGGAGCAACAAGAGGAGGTGTACTGACTGGCCCTGATGGCCTGGCCTCAGCCTCTCTGATCTCATCCTCCTCGTCCGGCTCCTAACCATACTCCCTCTTAACCCAACATCCTGCGACCAAACGATAGCCCATCCGGTGTAGTGACCGCTCATCATACACATCAGTGTGTAGAATCTCCTTGGGGATCTCCCCCTCCAAAGGAACTCTACAGGCACGAAACAGATGGGTCAGCGCCATCCCGTATGGTAGACAATGTCTCCTCTGTGTCGCCGCATCGTGCATCTGAACCAGCATAAGTAAGGGTAGATCAATCAAAGTCCTCTAGGTCAGACTGACCATCAACTCAACTCCCACTCCGTGATGAAGTCAAATCAGTCTATCTTCAGAAGCAAGATCCGGGCAGTGATGTGATGTAGTAAGTGCATCTCTATGGATAGCTGGTTCGTGGTGACCACTGTCACTCCGTGAACATCCCCCCGCTCCAGTATGCACCTAAATGCTGCCTCTTTGTCCTCTACTAAGAAAATACATATACCTCGGTGAGGAATCTCCCAAACACGACTCAGTAGCTCCTCAGTCAATGAAATCTGTACTCCCCTGACAGTGGTGCTCCATGATAATCATTGGCAGTCCAATGCACTATAGAACTCTCTCACTAGATGAGGATAGTACCTCTCCTGCATAGTACAGAAAGGTACTAATCCGGCATTTGAGAGTGTCTGACATATCTGGAAGTGCTGTCGGTCAAAGAACTCCAAGTCAATCTGTCTGCCCACTGCCACGACCTTCCCTGCCATCCTCTCTGCAGGGGGGAACCTAGTGCTGCAGAACTACTAGCCTGTCCAACATCATGTCTTGCCTTTGTCCTCCTCTCAGAACCCTGTCCATACCTCTTCCTAATTGCTAGTCTCTTCCTCAGACCCATTATAACAAGCTGAGCAATAAGGGAAAGGAAGAAGGTAAACATACAGAAGGGGGGACAGGTTCTAAGAAGGTTGAGAACTAAAGATTGGCCAAGGGTTAGACTAAAAGAGACTAATCAAGCCTAGATTTTTCTTTAAGAAGGATACAGGTTTAAGAAAAAGCTAGGGTTTGTTTTGAAAACTGGGATAAAAATCAAATTGATTTACTTCAAAACATGAACTCGAGGGACAAAAACAATGCCAAGTAAACTAAATATTTTAATAGTTCAAAAGGAGGGAAAAATCTCAAATGAGTGGTTTTTCAAAATTTTATCCCAACACTAAAACTTAGTAAACTAAGGCAAAGTGGCGTACTTAAAACAAAATTAAACATATAAAATGCTTAGACAAAATAAATCCATGAAATTAGGACTAAAAACAAAGGCTATTAGGGTTTTAGGTTAAAAGTATGTAATCCAACAGTAAAACAGTGGAAAGAGGAGTAAACAAGAAATGTGGAACATGAAATCAAGACAAACACTCCTTCCACATGAATGAAATCCGAGAAAACTTAACATATAGCCAAGAAATTTGAAATTAATTTGAAAACATTTGGATTTTCAGTCAAATAAAGCAATGTAACAGTGAAAAGGTGAAAATCGAATGGTTTAGGTGGGGATTCATTCAAAATCCGGGAGGAAATCCAAGAATAATGTGGATAAACAAGTTTCCCACAAAATGGAAACCAAGAAACGTTCCAAAAATATCGAAAAACCTGATTTAAATACGTTAAAATGGACAAAAATGGAAGAACTAGGGTTCATAGTTTGAAAAATGAATGAGATGGAAGAAGATTACCTTGATTTGGTAGGGCAAAGAGGAAAAATGAAGATTTCGGAGGGTTGAGGACTCTTGGGGACCACAACGGCTTGAGAGAAAAAGGGGAGAAATGAAATACAAAAGCTCAGTTTTGTCCTAAAAAAGTATGAAATTTTTGCGAGTGTCGACACTTGGAATTTCTCAAGTATCGACACTTGGTCAGGTGTCGACACTTTGTAAAATCCAAGTGTCGACACTTGGCCGAGAAATTTCCAAAAAAAAATTGAAAAATTTTTAAAAATTCAAGAAAAGTTTTAAATGCTTTTGGGACTTAATAAAAGTGATTTTTGAGTAAAAATAACTTGGGTATGATGGAATTTGAGAGAGTTCTAGGAGAATGGATCAATGATACCTAACTCTCTTCTAATCATACAAAATCTCTTTTCATTCAAAGGTTTGGTAAATACATCAGCTAATTGATCATCAGTACACACAAATTCAAGTACCATATTAGAGTTTTGTACATGATCTCTTATGAAATGATGTTTTATTTCAATGTGTTTACTTCTTGAATGTTGCACAAGATTCTTAGTTAGATTGATTGCACTAGTATTGTCACATCTTATGGGTATCTTAATTAGTTTAATGCCAAAATCTTTGAGTTGTTGTTTGATCCATAGGATTCGAGCACAATAGCTTCCAGCTGCTATATATTCAGCTTCCACCGTAGATAGAGCAACTGAATTCTATTTCTTACTACTCCATGAGATCAAATTTACTCCAAGAAATTGACAAGTTTCACTAGTACTTTTACGATCAAGTTTACACCTTGCAAAGTCAGCATCGGAATAAGCAATCAATTCAAATGAAGAATTTCTAGAGTACCAAAGCCCAATTTCAAGTGAGTCAGATAGATAACTAAGTATGCGTTTAACAGCCAAAAGATAAGACCCTTTAGGATTAGACTGATATCTAGCACACATACAAACACTAAACATGATATCTATCCTACTGGCAATTATATATAACAATGAACCAATCATGCCACGATATAGTTTTTGGTCTACAGATTTACTTGATTCATCCTTGTCATGTCTACAAAAGGAGCTCATAAGGCGTACCTAATGGCTTGGTGTTCTCCATCCCAAACTTCTTTAGTATTTCTTTTGTGTACTTAGCTTGGTTGATGAAGATCCTCTCTTTGATCTACTTTATCTGGAATCCGAGAAAGAAGTTAAGTTCTCCCATCATGCTCATCTCGAACTCACCCTGCATTAACTTTGCAAACTCTTGACAAAGAGATTCGTTAGTAGCACCGAATATGATATCATCTACATATATTTATACTACTAAGAGATCATCATTCTTTTTCTCCAAAAATAAAGTTTTGTCAACATTACCTCTAGTAAAATCATTTTTGAGCAAGAAAGAACTTAAACGATCATACCAAGCTCTAGGAGCTTGTTTCAAACCATACAATGCTTTATAAAGTTTGAAAACATGGTTTATAAATTCATGATTTTCAAAACCAGGTGGTTGTTCAACATAAACCTCTTATTCGATAAAACCATTCAAAAAGGTACTTCTAACATCCATTTGAAATAATTTAAAATCTATAAAGCAAACAAAAGCCAACAACAGCCTAATTGCCTCAAGTCTAGCCATAGGAGCAAAGGTTTTATCAAAATCAATCCCTTCCTCCTGATTGTATCCTTTGGTAACTAGTCTAGCTTTATTTCTTGTAACAATTCCATTCTCATCAAGTTTGTTTCTAAAAACCCATTTTATGCCAATAATTGAAACATTTGAAGGTCTATCTACTAAAGTCCAAACATTATTTTTTTTAAATTGGTTAAGTTCGTCTTGCATAGCATTCATCCAATTACAATCATTTTCAATCTGAGAAACAAATGCTAAGTAATCACAAATATTCCTAAGGGATGATCGAGTACTTACACCTTTAGATGGATCACCAATGATAAGTTCTTTGGGGTATCCATGAACATACCTCCATTCTTTGGATAGAGGATCAACTGTAGATGTGTTTTCATCTCCTTATGCTTGATCTCCTTCATTGTTTTGATCAATTTCTTGTTCCTTTGTAGGCTCTTCATTGTTGTTCACTTCTTCAGTTCTTTTAGTACCTGTTTCATCATAAAGCATATCTTCTTTTCTAGAAGATTTCTGGTCAGATTCATCAAACACAACATGTATGGATTTTTCAACAACAAGTGTTCTTCTGTTGAAGATCCTGTGTACTTTGCTAGATGTAGAATAGCCTAAAAAGACACCCTCATCTGACTTGGCATCAAATTTGTTCAAATTATCTTTACCATTATTTAAGATGAAACAACAGCATCCAAAAACTCAAAAATATCGAATTGAAGGTTTTCTACCCTTCCAAAGCTCATACGGTGTTTTCTTTAAAATTGGTCGGATTAAAACACGATTTAAAACATAGCATGCAGTGTTTATGGCTTCTGCCCAAAAATATCTACGTAGGTCATTTTCACAAAGCATGGTGCGTGCCATTTCTTCAAGAATTCTATTTTTTCTTTCTACCATCCCATTTTGTTGAGGTATCCTAGGTACTGAAAAATTATGATGAATGACATTTTCAATATAGAATTTATCAAATTTAGAATTTTCAAATTCTGTTCCACGGTCACTTCTCAAAGACACAATTGAAACACCTTTTTCATTTGAAACTCTTTTATGAAATTGAATAAATGTAGAAAACATTTCATCTTTATGTACTAAAAACATGACCCATGTAAAACATGAGAAGTCATCTACAATGACTAGACCGTACTTCTTACCTCCTAAACTAGATGTTATAGTTGGCCCAAAGAGATCGATATGAAGCAACTCTAAGGGTCTAGATGTAGAGACTACTCCTTTTGGTTTAAAAGATGATTTGGTTTGTTTTCCAAGTTAGCAAGCACTACAAATATTGTCTTTTTCAAAACTGAGTTTTGGTAAATCTTTTATCAAATTCTTTTTTCTAAGTTTTGAAATCAAATGCATAATGGTATGTCCTAGTCTACGATACCAAAGCCAACTAGTTTCATTGATCTTGGCTTCCATTGCTACTAGGTATTGACCATTTTGAACAGGAAGATCATCAAGATCAACCATATAAATATTACCATGCCTATGACCAATAAACTTGATGCCATTATCATCTAAACTAGAAACAATACACACAGAAAATTCGAAAAAAACCTTGAAATCTTTGTCATAAAACTGACTAATGCTAAGTAAATTATGTTTCAAACCATTTACATACAAAATATTATCAATATAAGTAGAAGATGTGATATGGACTTTACCAATTCTGACAATCTTGCCCTTACCATTATCACCAAATGTTACATTTCCACCATTTTGATATACAAGTGATGAAAACTGCTCTACATCTCTGGTCATATGCCTTGAGCAACCGCAATCGAGGTACCACATTCTTTTTTTATTAGTTGTAAGGCATACCTATAATAAAGATCAAGTAGAGACTTTAGGTACCCAAGTCATCTTGGGTCCTTTCAGGTTAGTGGTAATGATTCCTTTTGGAACCCAAATTTTTTTAACATTACTCAATTTTCTCCTATTGCATAGGTAACATTTATGCCCTACAGTACCACAAGCATAACAAGTAATGGATGATGATGCAGGCACAAAGAAATTTTTGAAAAATTTTTGTTTCTTCTGAGTTTTGAACCCTAAACCGACTTTATCAAAAATAGCTTTTTGATTATTTAAAAGCATATTTAATTTTTCAGAACTGTATATAAATTTATCAACAAAAGGTTTTAACTTTTGAATTTTTTCTTTATATTTTTTGTTTTCATCCAAAATTTTCTTGTTCTGTTTTGAAAGGCTTTCATTTGATACAGAAAAGTTTTTCTTTTTCAAAACTTCTTTTTCTTTTTCAAGAGCAACAACCTTATCATTTGACTTTCTATTTTGAAGAATTAGGCAATCATTTTCAGTTGAAAACTTATTATTTGTTTTAACCAAAATTAAGTTTTGTCTTTTTAGTTCTTTATGTTTTGATTTCAGTTTTTGAAATTCAATAACCAATTCGTCAAAAACTTCATGCAACTCGTCAAATATAAACTCATTTTCAGTTTCAGATAATACTTCATCATGATCGGCCATCAAACAGAAGTTTGCAACTTCTTACTGTTCTTCCTCAGAGCTGGAGTTCTAGCTGTTACTCCAGGTTGCCATCATGACCTTCTTTCTTCATCTTCTTCTGCTTTTCTTAAGTAGGGGGCATTCCATTTTAAAGTGGCCCAATTTTTTGCTTTCGAAGCATGTGGGATGCTCCTTCTATTTCTCTTTCTCCTTCTCTTTGCTCGACTCTCCTTTTAGAGGTTTCTTTTTGAAGTTAAACTTTTTTTTTCTCATGAACCTCCTAAATTTTCTTGCCAAAAGAGCCATCTCATCATCTTCATCTTCTTCTTCCGAGTCTTCACTTGAGTCATTTTTACTTGTTGACTTGAAAGCGATCACTTTCTTCTTCTTATCAACATCTACATTCTTTTGCTTCAACGAGAGCTCATATGTCATCAATGAGCCCAACAATTGCTCAAGTGGAAGAGTGTTGACATCCTTGGCTTCTTCTATAGCCGTCACCTTGGCATTCCATGAAGCCGGAAGAGATCTGAGAAGTTTATTTACAAGTTCACCATTAGAAATAATCTTTCCTAAGCTTCTCATGCCATTCATAATATTTGTGAACCTAGTATACATCTCACTAATAAATTCAGTAGGTTCTATTTTGAACATTTCATATGTATGAATGAGCATGTTAACTTTAGTAATTTTCACTTGGTGTGTACCCTCATGGATAAACTCAAGTATATCCCATATTTTTTTAGCGAAGAGACAGTTAGATATTCTATTGAATTCACTCGGATTAAGAGAGCAATATAATAGATTCATAGCCTTCGTATTAAGCTCTATTTGCTTAATATCATTTTCATCCCAATCATCTTCCATTTTTGGAGTGAGAATGCTATTAACCAACATAGTAGGCTGATGAGGACCTTTTATGATTGTCCTCCAAAGATTATAATCAATTGCTTGTATGAATATGCGTATGCGAGTTTTCAAATAGGTATAATTCGTGCCATTAAATAGTGGGGGACGATTTGAAGCTTGACCTTCAACAACACCTATTCTCATTGGGGCTGCCATGATCTTTTACTCAAGATCCTTGGACCTACAAGAGATTATCGAAACTCTGATATCACTTGTTATCCAGAAATGGAGCCCAAAAGAGAGGTGAATTGGGTCTATTAAAAAATTAAAGCAATAATATGCAGGCTTTGTGGTGATTGTGAGTAATGAAATTGATGCACTAGATTATATGCAGCGAAAAGCAATAATTAGAGTGCAAGAAGTAAAGAGCAAGAGGTAGAAGAGATAATCACATACAAACACAAGGTTTATAGTAGTTCGGTGCAAACCTAGCACCTACATCCACTCTCCAAGCCATCCTTGGGAATTCCACTATAATCTCTCCAAGATTACAGCCGACTTTATTTCCAAAGGCTCACAAGTCAAAATCTATGTTGGTTTTATCACCTAGGCTTACCAACAAACCTTTACACTTGTTTTGTCTTCGGGCTCACAAGTCAACCCTAGTTGATTTTGTCCCTTTGGCTCACCAACAACCACAACAACCTACTTTCAAGAAACCCTTGAAAGCTAGGTCAAAACACAAGAGAATTTCATATATACAATTTAAATAAATAAAATAAACTCTCTTCAAGAGTAGAATGGAAGCTTTGAGGCTCTAATTGATGCTTGTCTTGTCTTCTCCTTGGAATATTCTTCAAGCTCTCTTTTTGGAATGATGAAAGGATAGCCTTGTAAGTTTTTTCAGGGAATCTCTCTTTTAATGGCTTTTGAAGTGAAGTTCTTGAGGGAATATTGGTTTTTGAGCTTTCAATGGACTTCAATGCTTCAAGAATGAGTTTGGTGAAGCTTAAATACTTCAAAAACTTCTAAAAAATGGTTTGTGATCGTTGGAGCTTCAAATCTAGCCATTGGGAGCTTGAAAAGATATTTCTGCAACTCAGAAAAATAGATTCGTTAGAGCTGTCAGAACTCGAGTGTCAACACTTGGCTATCAGGTGTCAACATTTGATTTCCAGGTGTCGACACTTGAACTTTCAAGTATCGACACTTGATTTACAGGTGTCGACACTTGACACAAAAACTCTCCATGACCAAGTTCTGGATTTTCAAAAAGTCTCACACCTTGAGTCGACACTTGGGAACTTAAGTGTCGACACTTGGAACTTAAGTGTCGACACTTGAGTTTCAGGTGTCGACACTTGAGTTATGGGTGTCGACTCTTGGCATGCCAAGGAGTTTTTCTGCGTGCCAAATGTTGAAGTGTCGACACTCAGGCTTCCAGGTGTCGACACTTGGTTCTGCAAAATTCAAAAATTAAGTACCAATCAAGCCAAAAATAAAATTAATGTTTATGAATCTTAAATGCAATATAAATAAGCAATAATTGAACTCGTTTAAGCCCTTTTTGCATGGAAAAAACTTCTCAAATCATGAAAGATACTTCGTACCAAAGCATGTCACGATACTTTAATTTTGAGAATTTAAGGTGTTTGTTTCCTGAAAACTCATAACTAGAAATAAACATTAGTACAAAATATATACTCAACGTTTTGTTATTCATCAAAATCACAAGATAGAGCCAACACTACCACTAGGTTTTGGTCCTAGCCCATTAGTGGGAGTGCTGAATCTGTCAATGGCCATTTGCTGATTAGCGGCATTTGCTTCACCATCTGGGCATCTGGTCCATCTCTTCATCTTCATCTCTTTGGTCTTCTCGACTTCTTTGAAGGTAGAAAAACTAGGATTTGCCTTTTCTTTGCCCTTTGCCCCTTTCACGGTGGTGCACGACGTGCACCTACCTCTCCTCGACCCCCTCTCCTTTAGGCTTCTCCCATTTTCGATCTCACGGCGGTGTGCCGTGTGCACCATCTCCTGGTCCCACCCCTAGTCTCACAATGGTGCGTCGTGCACGGCGTGCATCTCCCCCCGGCCCCCTCTTCTTTGCATTTCTTCTCTCACGGTGGTGCGCATCCCTCCAGCCCCCTCTCATTCTTCAGGCTTTTTCCCTCTTTCATGACAGTGTGCATCCCCCCAGCCCCATATCCTTCTTTTGGCTTCTCTCGCTCCCCATCTCACAGTGGTGCACGTCATGTGCCTCCCATCAGCCCCCTCTCCTTTGGGCTACTCCCCTATTTCACAGGTAGTGACTTAGTGAGCATCCCCCCAGTGGTCGGCTCCCTCAGTCCCTCTCCTTCTTCGACCTTCTTTCATGATGGCACGCGTCCCTCTTGGATGGCCGGACCCCTCTCCTTCGATGTTCTCCCTTCTATCTCACGGTGGTGTGCATTCCTCTCTTTTCCTTCCCCTCCGCCCCTTAGATTTTTTTCCCTTTCTCTCTGTCTCCCTCGTGTTTGATGTAGTAACTGCAGTGCAGTTGGAGTGCAAGTAGGTTTGAACTCTGAACTCTGAAGGTAATTTTTCTAATCTATTTTTTGAGATTAGCCTTGTGCTTTGGATTGTAAGATTTTGTTCTAATCTGGAGGCCTTCCAAAATATAATATTTATTTTGTTACTTTTGTATCGATTTCCTTTGCTGCTCATGATCTATAATTCATGATCTTGTTGTTGTTGGTAGTTCTTTCATCATATATATCTACCTATTTTGTTGTCTTTTTCTTATCAGGTGCTTCACTGCTTGGAGGGTAAAGAAGCTTTCTAACTAATTTTGAAATTGATTTAAGGTTTGTATATGGAGGCTATGATGATTTTAGGATGTATATTTTGCTGATTCAACTGTTTCTAATGGCAGCAATCTTGGATGGCCTTCTTTTGTAGGCAATCGATTGTAATCGTTTTGATTTAGTTGCAGATTAAATAGTATCTGAGCCTCCTCTTTCTCTTCCTTTATTTATTGTTCTAACTTTTTGATGATTAAATATCAAATTTGATCTTCTGATATAATTTAAAATTATATGATATAGATGGATAAAGATCTTGTCGTCAATGTGGATTTGAGAAGTGATGATGATATGGCCAATGAATCGATACCCATATATTCTAATATAGCCGTAGTAGGTGATTCTATACATAGCAAACATAAAAAAAAGCTAATTTCAACTGTTTATCAATTCTTTCACATAAATGATGCAACTAAAAAATATAAATGCATAAAGTACGGTATGGAGTATCAATTTGGGAGCAAGGTTGGGATTGAAAATTTGAGAAGATATTTAGAAAGTTGTAAAAAGAACCATGATGTAGGACAGATGATTTTATCACAATCTCATGGATCTATATCTATGCAATCTAGTAAATATAATCCTGAGAAATTCTATGAGTTGGTAACTTATGCAATTATCAAGCATGACCTACCTTTTCAATTTATTGAGTATGAAGTCATTAGATCTCTATTTGCTTATGTTTGTGAGGATGTCAAGTTGATATCATAGAATACTATAAAGGCAGATGTATTGAAGATATATAAAAAGAAAAAGAAAAAATTAGAATTATGGTTATAGTCAATTCCTTCTAGAATAAGCTTGATTTCAGTTTATGGACTTCTATTGCAACTGATGGATATTTGTGCTTGACCGCCCATTTTATTGATGAAGAATGGGTATTGCAAAAGAAAGTTCTCAACTTTCGTTTCATACCTCCTCCACATAATGGCATATATTGTGTGAAGTAATTTATGATCTATTAATTGATTCGGGGATTGAAAAAAAATATATTGTATGACTTTGGATAATGCATCGATGAATGATGCTTTTGTTGACATGCTAAAGATTCGACTTATTTTAAATGATACACTTTACTCAAATGATGAGTTTTTTCATATCTAGTATTGTACTCATATCCTTACTTTAATTATGCAAGAGAGATTGAAGGAGTTAAATGAATCTATTTTCAAGGTTCGTAAAAGTGTTAAATATGTAAGAGGTTTACAAGTTCGAAAATAAAAGTTTTTGAAATGTGTTGACAAGTATCTTTAGAAAGCAAAAAAGGTTTAAGACAAGATATTCCTACAAGATAGAATTCAATTTTTTTGATGTTAGAAAGTGTTCTTACTTATCGCCGTGCTTTTTTTATCTGAAATTAAGTGATTCTAATTACAAGTATTGTCCATCTAAAGAAGAGTGGGGCAAAGTTGAAAAGGTTAGCAAGTTGTTGAGTATATTCTATGATGCTAGTCTTGTATTTTCTAGTGTTAAATATCCTATGGCAAACATGTATTTTCCTTATATTTTTTGATGAGCTTACTTTAAAATAAGAGATGGAGAGTGTAGATGTTTTTATGCAAAGAATGGCATGACAAATGTATGGAAAACTTGAAAAGTATTGGTCATATCATTATTTAATCTTAGCCATGGCAATTATTTTGGATCCTCAGTATAAATTTTAGTTTGTTGAGTATTGTTATAAGAAGTTATATGGATATGGTTGTACCGAGACCCTATGCATCCATGAGCAGTTATTTTCTCTTTTCAATCAGTACATGGTTTCATTCTCTAAAGCTTCAAATATTAGCATATCAACTCATGGAGACATGGATAGTGATATTTCTTGTGAGACTTTCGAGCCATGTAAAAAAGTAGATGCTTTTAAGGTAATATAATTTTTTTATCAAAATAAATTTACTCTTTATTTATGGTATTATTTGATTTATTTATAATAAATAATAAATTTTATTTTTATAATAATATAGAATTTTGTTATATTTGAAAGTTTTGATTTTGTTACTGCTATACAAAAGTTTCAATTGGAATTATATTTGGATGAGCCTAGAGTTGATAGGAAGTCCAATTTGGATATCCTTGAATTTTGGAAAGCCAATCAATTTCGATATCCTCAACTTTCTTTAATGGCTCGAGATATTTTAACTATTCTAATAACTATAGTTGCTTCGACTTTTAGTATTGGAGGGCGAGTACTTGATAAGTATTGTAGTGCATTTAAACCAAATATTGCTGAAGCCTTGATTTGCATTCGAGATTGGATGTTTGGAAAGAAAGGTATATGTTTCATTAATTACGTTGCTATTATATTTTAAATATTTCATTATTAACCATTGTAATATTTTAATATAGATGTTTTGGAACCTAGATTGGATGAAATTATGGAAGATGTGATGGATTCAAGTTTTATCAATGAAGCTGAAACAACTCAAGGCTCGACCAATATTGATGCAAACCCGTATTAAGATAAATCATGGTCATGTATACTTTTTTGGATTCTGATACTCATATTATTTAGACATATTATCTTGTTTGTAACTTCTTTTTGGTTCT
Organism: Areca catechu; assembly: GCA_021397845.1. Lineage (NCBI taxonomy): Eukaryota > Viridiplantae > Streptophyta > Magnoliopsida > Arecales > Arecaceae > Areca > Areca catechu. The sequence goes on from CM038045.1 coordinate 39,572,175, forward strand.
TGTTTGAATATAGATGTTGTTATATTGCATTTTCTTTGGAACTCATTTCAAGTACTTGTTTCATATTACAATTATTTTAAGGTTTCTATGTAGAGGCTATGATGATTTTGGTATATGATTTTACTGATTTAGCTATTATAAATGACAACCTGTTGTCGCCTGGACTGTCGTGGCCCGTAGCTACTGATGGTGTCGAGTGGTCCATGCCCGCCCGCCGGGGATGCCTCCGGTACCTCGAGACCTTCAAGATGATCAACGTCAGTGACCCGGGCCGGGGATTCTGACGGGGGCACTCCGACGATCAAGTCAGTAATGGTCCAGGGAAACAGATCCTCCTGGTCGAGCCCCTCTCGATGAGCTCCATGCTAGGAGGAGTGAATATAGTGTATGAGAGTGTGAGTGAGCCGGGAGATATGGTGGTCGATGTGGTCTTGCCCTCCTGTCTGGCCTCTCCCCTTTCTCCTCTTTCTTTTTGTGGTGGTTGTGTTGTTCTTGCATGAAATTGAGAAATGAGTTTTACCTCCCTTTTTTTTACATCGGCTTGCCTCGGGGTCATCCCATGTTGGCAGATGGGTATGACGTGATGTCGTGCCGTGGATGGTATGCCTTATTTATTAGGTATCTGGGAAAACTTCCACGAGCCTCTGACATTCCTTCGATTTGCCCTTCCTGGAAGTACGGCAGGGCCTCGACTGTCGCGCCGCTGCTCTCGGTAATCGCGCTCCCTAGTATCTTTTTTCCAGTCGTACAGCAAGCCGGTGGGGGGCACAGTGCCTTGATGTGGGCTTCCCTTCTTCCTGGGGTGAATGGCAGCCATGGACATTAATGATGATGTGGCGGGTGCTATCGTACGGTCCTCGGGGGGCCGCCACCGTCTTCGGATGGGAGGTGCTGCTTCCTCGACGGTTGACATCTTGACTTGTGTCGAGGGCCGAGCTGGAAAGACGGGACCCGCTCGCAGGAGACCCGTCTTGCGGTGGCTCGTCGTTGTGGAGAGGGGCCGAGATCGGCACCACGCTAGAGGGGCCTAGCTTTGATCGAGCTCGAACTGGCTGAGGTGGCTGAGGTGCGCCCAGGCCAGGGGACCCGGCCTTGAAGGGGTCCTGCATGGCGGAGGAGGCTTGAGCTCGACTCTGGACCGCAGGACCCGAGCTCGGGCTCGGAAGATCTGCCTCTGATGGGATTCAAGCTTAGCTCCGACCTAAGTGCCCCGACCTAGCGGGTATCGACCTGGCGGAGGACAGAGCCTGGCTTTCAACGGGCGGCCTCGTTGGCATCAGGGGCTCAGCCCGGTGAAGGGGCCCGTGGTGGTAATCCCGTGTGGCGCCCGATGGGGGCTCCACGTCAAGCTCCTTGCTCCACGTCAGCGATCTGGTCACATCATTTGCCCCCCCACTCCCGAGGCCCATTGTCGCGTGGCACTCGTGGTGAAGGAGTAGTTACGGTGCTGACATGGAAAGGTGGGAATTCTGGTACAATAATGATCGATATCAACAGTGTCTCGCCCGGCGGGCCCTTGAGCCTGTGCGGGGGCGCCGCGTGGCCACGTCTTGGAAGCAGTTATGGCGGGCACGGAAGCTGAAGCGGCTGTGGTCAGATGGGGGCACTGGCTCCGTTGATCAGCGATGCGTGGCATGACTTTTGGAGAAGCCATGACGGTACGGTCGGATGCAGGTTGTCTCGAAGGGATGGGTAAGTCCTTTCGAAACATACCTTTTTTCAAATCCTTTGCGCCCGGAGTCGTATAGGAGTCTTCCTCTTCTTCTTTTCTGGCCAACGGCACCTTCTGTGAGCATTAGCAGGTTAGCTCTTCCTTCTCGTCCATTAGAAGTCACCGTAGACCTTCTTCCATTCTCTCCCTTTCTCTTCCATGGACCGCTTCGGGCCCAACTTCCATCCCTCTTGCCAGGCTGAGGCCGGACCTTCCTGGTCGAAGACTCCTTCCTCTTCCAACGAGGAGTTGGAGGCGGCGAGGTACGAGCTTAGTAGAAGGCCTTTCCATGGCCCGGTGTCCATTAGGGAACCCGGGTCTTCTCCTCCTCCTCGCTTGGCTTCTCTTCCTTCTCCTGCTTCTACTTCTGTTTCTATTCCTCTCTCTGAGCCTGAGTCTTCTCGGTCGTCAGGTCCAAGAGGGATCACTTCGGTGATTACCGCTGAGGACCTTGCATTCATCCGGGAGGCTTATGGCATCCCCGAATCCATCCAGCTCTCCGTTCCCCATCTCGGAGAGCGAGTCACTTCCAGTGGTCCTCGGCGGATCACCTTCTACGAGGAGACCTTCGCTGGGGGTCTTTGCCTCCCTGTGCACCCTTTTTTTCTTTCTTTCTTGGCCAGCTACTGGCTTGTCCCAGCCTAGTTGGTCCCCAATGCCATCAGAACAATATTTTGTTTCATCGTTTTGTGCCACTTCCACGGGATTGTTGCCCGTTTTTCCTTGTTCAGGACCTTCTTCACCTTGAAATGCCACCCTACCGAAGATGGGTGGCAGTCCCTTTCTTCCCACCCTCGGGGCATCAAATTTGTGCTCCCCTCTTCCATCAAAGGATGGAAGAGCAGGTTCTTTTTCGCCTCTGTAGAGGGGATCGACTGGGTTTGGAGCGACCCAGATCGATCTCTGAACAGGAACTCCTCCGTTGAAGCTACCGACCTCGATATGTATGACCTGCTTAGATCGACCGAGATCCCATCACTGGAGGTCTTGCTGTCAGAGTAGAATCTTCGCGAGGCCGGGGTCAACTCAGCACGGGAGCCGGGTGAGTTTGACTTGGCCACTTCCCCATCGTTTCCTATTTATTTTTCTTTCTCCTCCTTCTCCTTCTTCTTCCCCCCCTTTTTTTTTTGGCTGCTGCTGTTGGGCTGACCTCATTCCCTTCGATGCAGAAGTGAAGTTTTCGATGGATGAGCTACCCTCATTTTCTAAGGAATGAGACCAGGCTGCTGAGGCAGGTGAGCCCGCTCTGAAGAGGGCTCGAACCGAGGATGGGGCGAGGATGGTGCAGGCCGGGGCGGACGCACTGGTTCAGGAACGATGGCAGAAAAGGATGGCCGAGCCCGTTCCCGCACCAGCCGGGCAGCATGAGCTAGTGGCGGTGCCCGAGCCCGAGATGGTGGCCCATGTGAGATCGGCTGTCGGTGCCGCCAGGTCGGCACTCCCCATCCTGGAGGTTGTCAACATTGAGGAGGAGGAGGGCCCAGAAGAGATCAGGCCGACGCTCCAAGTGCGGTCCGATGCTGCACCAGTCTCGCCGTTGGCGCCGAGGGTGCCACCCGTTGATGAAGGGGCTGAGCCAGCGAGGACCAGAGATAGAGATTACCAACGGGTCCCCTTTAAATTGGGGCCAAACGTATCTCTAGTGAAGGATCCCAACCTCGCAGAGCGGAAGATGGACTTCTCCATCCAGTCTTGCGATAAGCGAGTTGGAAGCGGGAGGCTCCTGGGCGACGTCATCGGCATGACGTTCACGAACCTCTATGCTGTAAGTCCTTCACTCGTCGTTGCTTTTTCAAATTACTTCTTTTTCTTCTTGCCTGATAGCTGACACCCCTTCCTCGATGCAGCAAGGCAGAGAGCTCTTCCTCATCCAGGACTTCTACCGGAATTGGGCCAGAGGGGAGAAGGAGCAACTGGCCGAGCTCGAGTCTCTACGGGCTGAGGCGAGAGAGAAGAGCCAAGATGCCCAGGATGCCCACCTTAGAAATAAGAGCCTCACGGTCGAGGTTGGCGACCTCGTCCGGGCGAAGAAGGAGCTCGAAAGCGAGCTCGAATCGAAGAGGACTCAGCTGAAGGAACTCTGGGTTGAGTCCGAGAGGAAGGTGGCGGCTGCAGAAAAGAGGGCCGCTGAGGCCGAGGGGAGGGCTGTTGATGCCAGTTGTGCCGCTGAGGCCGAGCGCGCAGAGGACCTGGTGGCCATTGAAAGAAGCAAGACGGAGGGTGCCAGAAGGGATGTTGCCGGTGCTGTGGCCGCCTTCAAAGCTTCTCCTGAGTACCTCAAAGACTTCAAGGAGGTGGCGAGGGACTCCTTTGCCAAGGGGTTCGCCTATTGCCGCCAACAGCTACAGGGTATTCTATCCGAGGAGCAGTTGGCTGCACTCCATTTTTCGAGGAAAAAGGCTCCCTCTGCAATGACGACAGTGGCGGTAGGGCAGGGGGTGCTCCAGCCGAGGCTCACACCCCAGCGACCTCGGCAGTGCCCGGTCCCACGGAGTCGATGCCGACGGCGGCGGGGGCAGCCCCTGCGCCACAACCGGGGGCTACTGATCTAGTCCCAGTGGCTCCAGCAGCTGAACCTGCTCCTCCAGCGGAGGTTGCCCAAGGTCATGCCCAAGCGACGGAGGTCGAGGAGGGGGAGGTCTCAACCGTGCAACCTTCGGGGAAGGAGCCGGCTACTTAGGATAGGATTTCTCTCTTTTTCCTTTTTACACTTGTGTCTTCCTTTTGCCTTTTCTTTTTCTTTGCCAGGTCACCCGGACTGTCGAGGCTTGGAATATAGTGTAATTAGCTCTTTCAACAATGAAACTCACTTTTACGGGATGTCCCTTCTCTCTCTTCTCCTCCCTTTCTTTGCTACTTCTTTCCTTTCGGTGCAGGGAGGTCTGAGAGGGGAGCTAAGGACTTCAACTGGCACGGACCTGGCATCGGGCTTGAGGTCACGTCGTTGATGAATGTTGGCCTTGGACTCAGCTGCTTTGGGACATAATTCAGTAGTCGGCGTCTTGGAGCTAGGCTCGAAGATGTTGAGGGTTGAGATCCCTGGTATTGGAAATCTAGGTCTTGAACCTTAGCATCCCGGAGCCAGTCTCGAGGACGTTGTCATTTGGGGATTGCGGCGCTAGAAATCTGAGTTCTAGGCCTTGGTGTCCTGGAGTTGGGCTCGGAGGCACTAAGCACCTGGGGGTTTCCCAGGTCCTTTGCCGGGGAGCTGGGCTTGCCGGTGTCAGAGGGTCGTCCGGTCTTTGGTGTCGGAGGGTCATCTGGTCTTTGATACCGGGGAGCTAGGCTCACCGGTGCCTGGGGGCTTCCTAGGTCTTTGTGCCAGAGCACTCTTCTCTGAGCTTTGATGTCGGGGAGCTAGGCTCGCCGGTGCCAGAGGTCATCCAGTCTTTTGATGCCGGGGAGCTGGGCTCGTCGGTGCCGGAGGTCGTCCGGTCTTTTGATGTCGAGGAGCTGGGCTCGTCGGTGCCAGAGGTCGTCCGATCTTTTGATGCCGAGGAGCTGGGCTCGCCGGTGCCGGAGGTCATCCGGTCTTCTGATGCCGGGGAGCTGGGCTCGCCGGTGTCGGAGGTCGTCCGGTCTTCTGATGCCGGGGAGCTGGGCTCGCCGGTGTCGGAGGTCGTCCGGTCTTCTGATGCCGGGGAGCTGGGCTCGCCGGTGCCGAAGGTCATCCGGTCTTCTGATGCCGGGGAGCTGGGCTCGCCGGTGCCGGAGGTCATCCGGTCTTCTGATGCCGAGGAGCTGGGCTCGCCGGTGCGGAGGTCATCCGGTCTTCTGATACCGGGGAGCTGGGCTCGCCGGTGCCGGAGGTCATCCGGTCTTCTGATGCCGAGGAGCTGGGCTCGCCGGTGCCGGAGGTCGTCCGGTCTTCTAAGGACTGGGAGCTGGGCTCGCCGGTGTCGGAGGTCATCCGGTCTTTTGATACCGGGGAGCTTGGCTCGCCGATGCCGGAGGTCGTCCGATCTTTCGATGCCTAGGAGCTGGGCTCGCCGGTGCCGGAGGTCATCCAGTCTTTTGATGTAGTTTCCTGCAAGACAGATAGATCGTGTTGCGGAAAGAGATCTTCATTTCTCATGGGAGGAATACTTACATTACTGATAGTATCTCCTCAAATTACAAGCATTCCAGGACTGGGAAAACCTGGCACCATCCAAGTCTTCTAAGTAGTAGGCCCCCTACGACAGGGCCTCGGCCACTTTGTAAGGGCCCTCCCAGTTCGGTAAGAGTTTGCCGCTCTCTCGGGGCTGGGATGCTTCTGCTTAGTGCAGTACTAGGTCGCTAGGTCGGAAAGCCTTCTGCCTCACCCGTTCGTTGTAGTACCGGGCGACCCGTTGCCGGTATGCTACCATTCGGAGCCGAGCTTTGTCTCTTGTTTCTTCGAGGAGGTCTAAGTTGAGGAGAAGGTGTGCCAAGTTATGTGCTTCGTCATACTGCTATACTCGGAGCGTGGGCACGCCGAGCTCAACTGAAATTACTGCTTCCGACCCGAAGACCAAGTTGAAAGGTGTTTCACCCGTCGCTGTCCTGGGCATTGTGTGGTAGGCCCACAGGATGCTTGGAAGTTCTTCTGCCCATCCGCCCTTCGCCTGGTCCAACCTGGTTTGGAGTCCTTGAAGAATGGTTCGGTTAGTGACCTCAGCTTCTCCATTTGTCTGGGGATGGGTGACCGAGGTGAATCGATGTTGGATCCCGTGCTCAGCGCAGAATCCCTCGAACTCTCGGTTATCGAACTGTCGCTCATTGTCGATGATGATGCAGTTGGGGAGTCCAAAACGATAAATGACAGACTTCCAGAAGAATTATCTGATATTGGCCTCTGTGATCCGAGCTAGCGGCTCTGCTTTAACCAATTTAGTGAAGTAGTCGATCGCCACCAGTAGGAACTTTCGCTGTCCTGGAGCGGTGGGGAACGGTCCCAGGATGTCCATCTCCCATTGCACGAAAGGCCAGGGAGATGACAGCTGGGAGATCGGTGCAGCCGGCAGGCGCTGGATGTGGGAGTGGCGCTGGTACTTGTCACACTTTTTGACGAAGTCAGCGGCATCCTCCTTCATTGTTTCCCAGAAGTATCCTTGACGAAGGGCCTTGTACGCCAGAGTCCTTGCTCCTACATGATTCCCACAGAGGCCTTCGTGTATCTCCTGGAGCACGAAGGTTGCCTCTGTGGACCTGAGACACTTTAGGAGAGGGTAGGAATAGGAACGGCGGTAGAGCTAGCCGTCCATCAAGACGAAGCGGACGGCTTTCCTTCTGATGAGGCCAGCTTCCTTGCGGTCTTCCGGTAGCAGGCCGTCCTGGATGTACTTGACATACTTGTCCATCCAGCTCGGCTCGGGGGCTACTTGCTGCACCTCTTCAGGGTTTTCATAGCTCGAGCTCTCGAGATATTCGATATAGGCACTCCCTAAGGATGAGTCCGGTAGGGTCGCGAGCCTTGACAGTGCATCTGCATGAGCGTTCTCTGCATGAGGAATGTGGGAAACACGAAAGTAGCGGAAGCCTACCGTGCTCGAACAGACCTTCTCTAGGTACTTCATCATCTGGGGATCTCGGGCCTCGTACTCTCTGGAGACTTGTCCGGCAACCAGCCGGGAGTCGGTGAAGACCTTGAGGTTCTGTTTGCCCAACTTGCGGGACACCTTCAGGCCCGTGAGGAGTGCCTCGTACTCCACTTGGTTGTTTGTGGTGGGGAATCTGAAGCGAAGCGCACACTCCGCCACCACTCCGTCGGAATTTGCGAGGATGAGGCCTGCTCCGCTCCTGTAGGAATTGGAGGCGCCGTCCATGTGGAGGATCTAGGGGTCCTCTAGTGGGGCGGGCTCGGCTTGGCTCTCCGGGACCATCCACTCTGGTTCATCGGGAAACCCTGTGCATTCGACCATGAAGTCGGCTAGGACTTGGACCTTCTACGATGACCTCGGCCGATATGCGATGTCGTGCTTGCTCAGCATCAGGGACCATTTGGCTAACCTTCCAGAAGTCTCGGGGTGGCTTAGCATGGTCCTCAGTGGCTGTCATTCATAACCATGATGGGATGCGCTTGGAAATATGGCCTGAGGTGCTTAGCAGACATTATTAGTGCAAAAATGAGTTTTTCGGAGTGGGTATACCTGATCTCCGCATCATGGAATATTTTGCTGGTGTAGTACACCGGCTTTTGCATCCCGTCCTGGTCTGTATGGACGAGGACTGAGCTAACGGCCCCCGGGGTGACCGCCAGGTAGAGCAGGAGCTCTTCTCCCTCTTCGGGTCTAGACAGCAGAGGCGGGGAGGTCAGGAACTCCTTCAGCTCTTCGAAGGCCATCCAGCACTCTTCAGTCCAGGTGAAGTCATGCATCTTACGTAGCGCCTTGAAGAAGGGGAGGTAGCGGTCAGCCGACCTCGAAATGAACCGGCTCAGGACTGCGATCCTTTCCGTCAGGCGCTGAACCTGCTTCTTGGATGTAGGGTGCTCCATGTCCAGGATTGCTTGGACCTTCTCCGGGTTTGCCTCGATGCCTCTCTGGGTGACCATGAAGCCGAGGAATTTCCCGACCGCCACCCTGAAGGCGCACTTCATCGGGTTGAGCTTCATTTGGTGCTTCCGAAGGTTGTGGAAGGCTTCAGCGAGGTCGGCAATGTGGTTTGAGCTCGGTTTGCTCATGATGATCATGTCATCCACGTACGCTTGCACGTTCTGGCCAATCTGGTCCTTGAAGACCTTGTTGACCAGGCGTTGGTACGTGGCCCCAGCATTCTTCAGGCCAAAGGGCATCATTCTGTGGCAGTACGTCCCCCGGTCAGTGATGAAGGCGGTGTGTTCCTCATCCTCTGGGTGCATCCGGATCTAATTGTACCCGGATAATGCATCCATGAAGGAGAGTAGCCTGTGCCTTGAAGTGGCATCCACCAGCTGGTCTATCCTTGATAGAGGGAAGCTGTCCTGCGGGCATGCCTTGTTGAGGTCGGTGTAGTCTACACAGATCCTCCACTTGTCATTATTCTTCTTCACCATCATCACATTCGCCAGCAAGCTCGGGTATTGCACTTCTCGGACGAATCTGGCGACAAGGAGTTTCTCGACTTCCTCGTTGATGGCCGCTTGCCTTTCCAGGGCAAAGCTTCTCTTCTTCTGCCGAACTGGCCTGCACTTCGGATCAACACCAATTTTATGGGTGATGACTTCAGGAAGAATACCTGGCATGTCGACCACCGTCCAGGCGAACACATTTGCATTTGCTCGCAAGAACTCCAATAGCGGAGCCCTATCCTCCTCGCGCAGCTGGGCTCCGATCTGCACGATTTTCACTTGGTCGGCTTCGAGCTGATAGGAAAGCAGGCGCTCGGCCGGGCCTCCTCTGGGGTCTTGGGCCCTCTTGTCGAGCTCGTCCACCCTGGAATCCTCCTCGGGCACTTGGGCCCCGGGGAGTGTTTGGAAGCAGTGCTGCATTGGCTGGGGCATGCCCCTCATCTCCCCCACGCCGCAAGGGGTTGGGAACTGGACAAGCAACCTCTTAGTAGAGACGACAGCATCGAGGAGGTTGAGCCCAGGTCGGCCCAAGATCACGTTGTAAGGTGAAGGAAGCCTAACAACCGTGAACGTCATCATGACGGTACTCTACCGAGGTGGGGTCCCGGCAGTGACTTGGAGAGTGATTTCCTCCTCTACTCTTGCGGAGTTTCCCGTAAAACCAACAAGGGGAGCATATACTGGCTGGAGTTGAGTCGGGGAGAGATTCATCCGGCAGAAAGCATCGTAAAAAAGTACATCCGTAGAGCTTCCACTATCTACCATGATGCGCTTTACAGGATGCTTTGTAATCATCATCTCAACGACCACAGCATCATTATTCATATTTTTCTTCCCATTATCCCCTTCCCTCATAAAGGGGAGTACATTCTCAGAGTTCTCTGCCCCCTGGGTTCTCTTAGACGTGCGCACCGCTCCCTAGAAGATCATGCCCACCGGCTTCTCGGTCGGGCGGTTGTCGATGGCCGGAGCTGGCTGGAGACCAACGAGCGCCTGGGACTCTGGTTGAGGTCTGCCCCCCACATATTTTTCAAGGTAGCCCCTCTTAATGAGCTCTTCAATTTCCGACTTGAGATTGCGGCATTCCTCGGTGTCGTGCCCGTGGTCACGGTGGAAGCGGCAGTACTTCGTCTTGTCACGGGTGAAGGATGGCTTCAGTGATCGAGGATGCCTCAAATAAGTCTCGCACTCAATCTCCATGAGGATCTTCGTTCTTGGGGCGAGAAGGGGAGTGAAGTTCCCCTGAGGGACGGGAGCGTACCTTGGCCTTAGCGCCGGTCGGGAGCTCTGAGCTGGTGGTCCCGACCTCCATGCTTCAGGCTTCTCGGTGGGTGCTGGCCTCCTAGTGGCTTCCCGTCAAGCTCCCGCCTCGTGCGATCCGCCTCCTCAGTGCGGATATATTTCTGGTCCCGGAAGAGCAGCTTGGCATAAGTTTTCGGGGGCTTCTTGTCGAGCGAGTAGGTCAGGCAGGAAGTCCTGAGCCCTCGCTTTAGAGCCAGCATTGCCACCGGCTCCTCCAGGTTGTAGATCTCCAAGGCAGTAGCTTTGAAGTGGGCCACGTAGTCTTGTAGCGGCTCGTGGTCTTGCTGCCTGATGGAGAAGAGGCTATCTGCCTCACGTGGTATCTTCCGGCAGGTGTCGAAATGGGCCACGAACTTCTGCCATAGCTGGGCAAAAGAACTAATACTTTTCGGCTTGAGATGGGTGAACCACACTCGAGCGGCCTTCCAAAGGCTAGCAGGGAAGGCGATGCATGGAAGGGCGTCAGTGGCCCCTTGGACCATCATGAGGGCCCGGTAGCTTTCCAGGTGGTCCAGGGGATCGGTGGTCCCGTCGTAGGGATCCACCTGTGGCATGCGGAACCGACGAGGAATTGGCTCTGTTTGGATCTCCTGGAAGAAAGGAGGGCGGGCGTCATAGCCCGCTGGCTCACTAGTGGAGCCAGGCAAGTTGGCGAACCGGCGGGCAAACTCCTCCAACTTGCGGTCGTGCTCCTCTAGGCGCTTCTCCGCCATACGCCTGATGGCTTCGTTTGTGGACCCCTCCGACGAGGGGGGCGGTGAAGGCGATGCGGACACGCGGCGCCCATGATGGGGAGCCCTGTCCTTCGGCCTTGACGGGGTCTGGGTGCCCCTCGGTTAAGGTGCGGTGATCAGCTTTCTTCTTTGGGGGAGCTGGCTCGTCGTCGCTTCCCTGGGGCTTGATGGATATCCCGGGGGTCTGTAACTGCTCGCGGCTGTAAGGGCCTCCCGTGGAAGGAATGCAGGCTATCACGGGGTGCTGCGGCGTGGGCCGCAGGAGTCTCTGGCTACTGGTGGGTAGCCAGGGACCGATGTTGGTGCTAATGCTAGAGCTGACGCATCACCGCAGTGAGGGTATGCATCTGCTGGGCAAGTGCGGTCAGCTGGGCCTCCAGTGAGGGAGGTTGAACCGGGGCAGGCATTTCCGCCTCAGGTTCGCGCAGGTTCCGACAAGAAGGGAATGCCTCCATATGGCTGGGAGAAGCTCCCCTTGCCTGGGTGGTCACCATCCCCCTAGTGGACTGGCTAAGTAGGACTTGAACTAGAGGAAGTGTCATTTTGTCCGCCCCCTTCCTGGCATGCCAATCTGTTGCCGCTTGGACAGTCGTGGCCTGTAGCTGCTGATGGTGTCGAGTGGTCCACACCCGCCCACCGGGGATGCCTCCGGTACCTCGAGACATGCAAGACGATCAACATCAGTGACCCGAGCCGGGGATTCCGGTGGGGGCACTCCTGCGATCAAGTCAGTAACGGCCCAGGGGAACAGATCCTCCTGGTCGAGCCCCTCTCGATGAGCTCCACGCTAGGAGGAGTGAATATAGTGTATGAGAGTGCGAGTGAGCCGGGAGATGTGGTGGCCGAGGTGGTCTTGCCCTCCTGTCTGGCCTCTCCCCTTTCTCCTCTTTCTTTTTGTGGTGGTTGTGTTATTCTTGCTTAGAATTGAGCAATGAGTTTTACCTCCCTTTTTCTTACACCGGCTTGCCTCGGGGTCCTCCCATGTTTGCAGATGGGTATGACGTGATGTCGTGCCATGGATGGTATGCCTTCTTTATTAGGTATCTGGGAAAACTTCCATGAGCCTCTGACATTCCTTCGATTTGCCCTTCCTGGAAGTACGGCAGGGCCTCGACTGTCGTGCCGCTGCTCTCGGGAATCACGCTCTCTTGTGTCTTTTTCCTGGTCGTACAGCAAGCCGGTGGGGGGCACAGTGCCTTGATGTGGGCTTCCCTTCTTCCTGGGGTGAATGGCGGCCGTGGGCATTAATGATGATGTGGCGGGTGCTGTCGTACGGTCCTCAGGGGGCCCGTCACCATCTTCGGATGGGAGGTGCTGCTTCCTCGGCGGTTGACGTCTTGACTTGTGTCGAGGGCCGAGCTGGAAAGACGGGACCCGCTCGCAGGAGACCTGTCTTGCAGTGGCTCGTCGTTGCGGAGAGGGGCCGAGCTCTGCACCAAGCCAGAGGGGCCCAGCTTTGACCGAGCTCGAACTGGCTAAGGTGGCTGAGGTGCGCCCAGGCCAGGGGACCCAGCCTCGAAGGGGTTCGCATGGCGGAGGAGGCTTGAGCTCGACTCCGGACCGCGGGACCCGAGCTCGGGCTCGGAAGGTCTGCCTCTGATGGGATTCAAGCTCGACTTCGGCCTAGGCGCCCCGACCTGGCAGGTACCGACCTGGCGGAGGATGGAGCCCGACTTTCGACGGGCGGCCCCATTGGCATCGGGGGCTCAGCCCGGTGAAGGGGCCCGTGGTGGTAATCCCGCGTGGCGCCCGATGGGGGCTCCATGTCAGGCTCCTTGCTCCACGTCAACGATCAGGTCACATCAACAACAATCTTGAATGGCCTTCTTTCATAGGCAACCAATTGTAGTCATTTTGATTTAGCTACATATTAAATATTGGATTTGACTTTTGAGCCTCCTCTTTCTTTTCTTGTGCGGCTTATTGGTTAATGACTTGATACTGATGATTTTGAGATATCTTTAAGGTTTGTATGTAGAGGTTATGATAATTTTGAGATATTTTTTGTTGATTCAACTATTTTTGATGGCAACAATCTTGGATGGCCTTTTTTAATAGGAAACCGATTATAGTTGTTTTGATTTAGTTGTAGATTAAATACAAATCTGAGCCTCCTCTTTTTCTTCCTTTCTTTTTGGTCAAGCAAGTGACTATTTTTCTATATAGCTTGATACATATATTTTTTTTGCAGCTTATTAGTGGATACTGATTATAATTTTTTTGGTATGCTAACTTATCTGTTAATTTTTATGCAAAGAGAGTCTATCAACAATTCTAGAGAGTTAGTAGTATAGATGAATAATATTTTCTTGATATCCTGTATCTCTCTGCAAACAAACTTTAAAACTTTCAAGTATGTAGCAGAATTTAATTTGATCAACTTTTATATTTTTTTACTTTGTAGTGTCATCTCAATTACTTTTGTAAGTTGCTACTTTGTTATATTTAAGTAGCATAAGTTTCTATTGTCCGTTATAAGGTTAAATGCATTCTATTAATACAGTTATAAGTTCTAGTGTTCTACAAAAAAAAACTTTTTTCCTACTTTTCATGTGCTACTTCTACTTTTTATTTTAAATAGGTTAAATGGGTTGGGTTGGGTTACAAATTAAATGTTGGATTTAATTTTTGAGCCTCCTCTTTCTTTTCTTGTGTGGCTTATTGGTCAACAATTTGATATTGATGATTTTGAGATATCTTTAAAGTTTGTATATGGAGGTTATGATGATTTTTGAAATGTCTGTTTGCTGATTCAACTATTTCTGATGGCAACAATCTTGGATGGCCTTTTTTTAATAGGCAACCGATTGTAGTCATTTTGATTTAGTTGTAGATTAAATACAAATCCGAGCCTTTTCTTTTTCTTTCTTTCTTTTTGGTTCAAGCAACTGATCATTTTTTCTATACAGCTTGATATATATATATTTTTTACAGCTTATTAGTGGATATTGATTGTGATTTTTTTGATATGCTAACTTATCTGTTGACTGTTATGCAAGAAGGGTCTATCTACAATTTTGGAGAGTTAGTAGTATAGATGAAGAAGAAGAATGTTTCCTTGATATCATGGATCTCTCTATAGACAAATTTTAAAGCTTTCAAATATATAGCATAATTTAATTTGATCAACTCTTATATCTTTTTACTTTGTAGCGTCATCTCAATTACTTTTGTAAGTTACCACTTTGCTATATTTAAGGAGTATAAGTTTCTGTTGTTCGTTATAAGATTAAATATGTTTTATTAATACATTTCTAAGTTTTTTTAAAAAAATTCTTTTCTTGCTTTCTATGTGCCGCTTCTACTTTTTATTTTAAACAGATTAAATGGGTTGGGTTGGGTTAACAGTTTATTTATATAGTAAATAGGTTAAATGGGTTGGGTCGGATCGGGTTGTATTATTAGGTTATTTATTTATTAAACGGGTTAAACAGGTCAGGTTGAGTCATGTTAGCAGGTTGTTTAATAAATGGATTAAACAGGTCGGGTTGGGTTACCTGTTTATTAAATGGGTCAGGTTCGGGTTTTAAATTATGACCTGTTTAATAAATAGATCGGGTTTAGGTTGAGACTTTTCTGATCTGATTCGAATCTAACCCGACCCGTATATACTTGACCCGACTCGATTGCCACCCCTACCCGTGACGGTTGGATAAGTGAGACACCAGGGTCCTTCCCCGTTCTGACCAACTGGCATCTTGGTGGTGTCGGGTTGAAGTACTTATCCTTGGGTGGGAAAGACTGAGAAAATCTCGCGTGATGGTGTCGGGTTGACGTAGTTACCCTTGGATAGAAAAAGGCTGCGAAAATCTAGCATCTTGAATCGAATATTTTCTAGCAAGATAGGGGCCTGCAGGATAGCTATACTGAATTTATCCTCTTATCCCCTTTTTTTTTTATAAAAAAACCTACAAAAAAAATTAAAATTCATGCCTTTATGAATCAGTTATTAGTTGTTCCATTCTCAATGCTAAGGGCCCGCCTTTGAGTTTCAACCGCCAAGGTATTGTGATTTTTTTCTAAGTGGAAGTACCTTTTGTTGGTTCTGAATTTAAGTAGCAGGAAATTTTTTTTTTTTTTTGTAAGGAAAGGGGATGGAAGGATAAATCCCGGTGTAGTTACCCTCTCAGGCCCCCATCTCGCCCGGTAATGTTCGATTCGAGATATTCAGATTTTCGCAGTCTCTTCCCATCAAATGGTGAGTATGTCAACCTGACACTACTAAGACGCCGGCTAGTAGAACGGGCTTCAGGCTCTAGGCTGGGCTGGCTTCAGTAACTAGGCTGGGCTTCAGGTTCTGGGCTGGGCTGCTTCAGATTCTGGGCTAGTCGATGTCCCCATCATTCTCTTGAGGTGGGGAGAACTCGACTCCATCGAGTCAAGCTTCAGCAATCTTCTGGCTCCAGGATGTGCATGACCTGCAAACTGACTTTTTTTTTATACAAATAATTCAAATGCAATAAAATTGACTAACCTAACCCTACCCTCGCTCTGATACCAAAACTGATACCAATTCGCTCTCGCCGACGATGGCGCTAGGAAGGCGGCGACATCATGGAGGTGGTAGCGCGACTCCATTGATGGTGGTAGTCCGGCGATTGGGTGGCTTGGGCAGCGGTGGACTTGATCTGACGGCAGACGACGGCTTCTCAGGTGGCAACGCTCAGCAAGGAAGGGATTTTGGAGGAGGAGACTGGCAGGGCAGCAGTTGCAGGTGGCAGAGTCAACAGTGTCGGGCATTGCGGCAGCAAGGAGGAGATCTGGAGGGATGAGTAGCACGATGGGCCGGTGGTGCAGCCTCTCTTTCGGTGGTTGTCGACGACAATGAGAGGAGCAGGTGGTTCCTGCGGGTTGCGTTGGGCTCGGACGGGTTTCGCCGGTAGCTGGCGGTCTGGAAGATGGGCTGGTCTGGCGGATCTGGTGAAGATTGCTCAGTGGTTGATTCACGGATTGGACAGAGAAAAGGAACAGAGGGGGAAAGGGGAAAGAATACAGATAAAGAAGAAAGACGGAATGAAAAATTTAGGAAGAAAAAAGAAAAATCATGGTTGGATTACCCACCTAGGCTTCAACGCCCATTCTTACCCAGAGCGACCATGTAGGGCATCAGCACCCTCTCCTTAACCAGGAATTTTTGTTTTTCTCTTCCTTAATAATATTTGCCTAATTTTTATTCGAATGATAAAATAATTAAATAGGCAATCTGAGATATCCGATATCCTAATCTCAGATACCTCAACCACAATCCTAACACATTCAAACTATTTATTTAAAAAACAAACTAATCCAATAAATCCTAAAACATCGAAACAAACCAATCCTAAAACAACGGTAAATTTATATGATCGAGGTGCTGCATCGAGAACCATACTGCATCAGAGTTTGAGCTAGGCTAGCTTCCAGTTATAGGCTGACTTCAGGTTCTAGGGTGGGTTTCAGATTCTGGACTGAGCTGCTTCAGATTCTGGACTAGTCAATATCCTTATCATTCTCCTAAGGTCACTCTGATATCAAAGATGACGCGAGATGCAAAAAGCTCTAAACGACACAATCTTATAGGCCCTGTTTGCATTCTCGGACAATCTTATAGGCCCTGTTTGGATTCTTGGACAGCCTATCTCTCTCTTTCTTTCTCACCAAAAAAATTCTTGAATTTAATCAAATCATCCATGGAATCATGCCTCAAACTCGTGACCTATTGATAATGAAACAAGATCTCTACCAACCGGACTTCCACCTTAATGATAGATTCTTGGACAACTTGCCAACAGAATAAATCCAAACATGGCTGATAGACCGAGCAAACGAGTAATTGCACAATGGGGAGAAATCTCTACAAATATGGGAAATTTTGATTCTTTCATGCAATCTGGCAGAACACAAATCCCCTAGAGGAATGTAATATCCTAATTTTTTTTAGGATTGCATGACCTGGGGACTCCCAGATTAACCGTCAAGCTTCTCTTCCAAGCACTTCGATTTTTCTCCCTTTCCGCTAAATTTTGAGTCTATTTCCAGGACTCACCCTGGATGATGGAGTTTTGTCAAGTCACCAGAGCTGCCATTACATGTAATCACCTCTAATGATCATGAATGATGAGAAGATATCTACCAATGCCAGAGCTATAACATATGGGAATTCACTTAAATGGCGGAAAAGCCCAAACTGTTACTTGGTTACATTAGCTTTTTCTCATGACACCAATGCATCTGAACAAAGGAAAGAGCTCTCAATAGGAGTTCGGCAATGAGAATTGCATTTGAATATCAAAATTCTACTAAACAATCCAGAAGAAATGCAGGCGGCAGCTTTGTGCTGCACTCAAGAGACCAAAGTTTCCTTTCAAAATCTGTGGAGAACAGTAGTTCTTGCTGGTGAATCCTTCTTATTTGTTCCAAATCTGACAAACCCTGTCTGGGGTACAGCTGAAACCACTCGAGTCGGCACCTTGGACTGAAATGCGTGCTGATGCACCTGCGATAGCACAAGCTCATCTAGAGCTCAGATAGCAGCTTCCTGTCTTGTACAAGGCAAAGATTCTGCTAAACTCCTGAGATGAAATCCAAGAACCAGAAGTATGGCAAATAAAATCTATATAGCATCATCACTAGCATGAACATTAACATATAGGCTTAACTTTTTTGTGACAATCTCTGCTGTGTCCCCGTTGATCCTGATATATAGGTGACTCCCTTTCATTTTTCATCCTCTTTTGATGATAGTATCCTTCTTCCACCGAACGGTTAAATAAAGTCTTCAAATGACCAACCTACAAAATCTCAGTTGACAGTCAATATGTAAGCAATTATTTTTTTCTTAGAATTATTAATACTGCTAAGGTTTGCATGACTTTCAAAATGAATTTCCCAATCTATGTTAGACATGAGAATTTTATATTTGACGAATAACCTCAAGAAAAGCATAACAGAAGCAATGACCTGTACATTTGGGTTGTGGAGGGTTTAAAAACCAGTGGAGCAGAGAGTCAACGCATGGGTCTCAATTCTCATAAACTTATTTTATTCATATTGCTTTAAATATACATACAAGTGAAACAACAATAGTTAACTTCAATTTTCAGTGTAACTATGGTATTCAACAAGCATAACCTTGAATCAATGTTGTAGGCAGGAATTATCTGTATGCAATTAAAATATTATCACCTCCTAGAAAAGAAGATGAATTAGCACTTCTTAACAACAGATCTAAAGTAAAACATGTGGAGCACGTGAAAAAAGATCATGACCGGAAGAGACATTGACAGGCAGAATTAGCAGCAAGTTTAAATGCTGTGGTGCAAGGACACTGAGAATGTGTTCTAGTATTAGCATGTATTGTCTTGGAACGAGCTTCATACATCTGAAAATATTTTAGTTTCATCACAAGATGCAATTATAATTTACTCTACTGTATGATGTGCAGTTCATTTGAGTATCTGCACTATTATGTAATGAAGGAAAGCTCTGTTAGTCTGTTAAGTGAGAAGTCAATCAGAATCCAATAAATCCTTTCACAGAATAGACATTGTAGCTAATGTTAATGAAGAATATTAGCATGCAATGATCATATAGGAAATATTAGAATTTAGCAAACAGGAGCACATATGATCTCAGGAATCAAGATGGCAGTGCAGTTGATGTTCATAAACTCAGGATCTTTTATGCTATTTCTTGCCATCCAGTGATGAGATGGAAGATGCATGACCAAGGATTTCTTCTTTTTTTTTTTTGGCTTGCCTGAAAAAATGGCCAATCAATGCTAGGAAAGAGCAGCAATTCTAAGGAACTAAGAATGAAGTTGACCCCAACACATAGAATGCAGCTAGCTGTTCACATTTACTTATATTTTTTAAAAATATATTTGCACCAATAGAGCCAACATTCAAAATGTTTAGATCTTGGAAATTATCGAGTCATTTGGTATTCAGTGCTGCTTTAAGAAAATCAAATCAAATCATTGTCACTCCATGTAATACTTCTAAACTATTGCCAGGTGAAAAGAGATTGATGCCATGCACATCTTTTAAATCTTTTCATAAGCACAAACTAATTGCTTCTATCTTTAGTATATTAATGAAACAGACGCATTCACAGAATTAGAAGTTAATTTATATATTTATATATTGGATGGTTCTTCATAGCATGATAATCTTATGCTATGATTATTTTCACCTAATAACGTGGGAGAAGAATCCTGCAACAATGTTTAAAGGGGAGTGTAGTAGGGGATGCAAAGTTATTTTTAGGTATGCAATAGCTAGTGGGTGATCTGTCTAACGAATCAAAATAAGATGATAGCAAATATGCAAATGATTAAAGCAATACCTTTTCTGTCATCCAGCTGCTTGAAGCCCTTGTTGCCTCTTATAAGCCAAAGCACCATGAATTTTTGACCTTGAAACCATCACTCATGTAGCCCTACCTATAGATTATTTCCCTCCTATCTCCAAAGTCAGCAGTTGCAAACTTCATGTCCAAAATGGAACAACTATTGTCCAAAGAGAAGGTCTGTAATGCTTAATAAACTAATAACCTATCCCTCTCTTTCTATAAAATAGTTCTGTTCCAAAATTTTCATTCCAGGAAAGGACTGTGGTATAGAAGAAATGATGAGGTAAAGAACAAGAGCATATATGCATTTGAAAGAAGTTAAAATTAGGACAAATGCAAACAATTAGAATCTAATATTTTCCTGAGAAGCCATTTTGCATAAAGTCCTCATATGTGATTCACTCCAGGAAAAAAATGTTGGTCAGCATGTGATTATAATAAAAGACAAATGCCAATATTTTCACAGTCAACTTGGTGCATAGCAAGACTAATCTGCATGGCCCTTGCTGACTTCCGCTGTTACAATTTAGGGACACAGAGAGCCAGCAACATGGGGGAAAAAACAGACCAGGAACAGCAAAGGGAAAAAAAAGCCTTTGAAGGAAGAAAAGTTTCTTCTGTTTTTTCCAACATAGCAAAAATTCCCAATAGAGCAAACAATATTAAAGGTCTTCCTTGCCAAAACCCTCTTCTACATAAGAAAATAAAAGACAAAGAAAAGATACAAAAATTTAAAGATAATAAAAGAAAACTTTGCCAAAAAGTGTACTCGAAGCAAATAAAATCAACAGACTCAACAAAGCTGAAGATTTGATATATGAAGAAAAATACTATATAACCAACACCCTTGATTAGGAAAACACATAAAAGAAAATAATGCAAATTCTCTACTTCATTAGAAAAGATGACCAGAATGGATAATAAACCAAAATACCAAGGAAAAGAAATCAATAGAAGAAAAAGAATGCCAATCAAAGGATGACAAGGTTCAAAACCACAGACAACATATTTAGCCAAACTAAATCATACCCATGGACACATCCCCTTGTGACAAACCAGATCAGCCTTTGAAGATATTAAGCTAAAAGTCATAAGGCAGAGAACATAAATAGAAAAAAGAACTCTTTTGTATTTTTTTCTCAATTGAAACATGGCTAGGAGTGCTCTCAATTGAATACAAGTTCTTTGTTTTTGGGTGGAATCAAAACTTCTCATGCATTGAACAAGGTCCTAGTCTCTTGCTTTATAACTAGAATGAAAAGCTACATATACTGTTCCAAATGAACATTATCAAATTAATATCAATTTCTACCCACAATCATCAGCAGGTCCTGATACATGACTCGTCCAAATACAGTAAGTTAGGAACAACATCAAGATAATTGTAACCAATTATTACATATTTCAACAGATATCATACTACAAAGATAGTTATTCTTTGATATGTATCAGCATGCCTCTGACTGCACAAGTAACATCAAGAATATGACACTAAGAAAATAAATAGAAACCAAAAGAATGAGTTTCCTAGAAAATTAAAGGTTCAGTAAAGTTCAACCTCTTTTGAGTTTCAATTCACACACAAAAAAAAGCATGTTTCAAAAAAACTTGGAAGCTTAGAATGCATATGAGTTGCAATTAAAAGTTGTAACCAAGTAAAACATAGGAGAGGCAAAACTTAGTAGCAAAAACTTTCTTGTATAAAATAAATAAAAGAGTTTTATGTAAGAACAGGGCTACAGTCAAGGAAAGATTCCCAGCTGGTAATGCCACAAGATGGGAATTGCTACGTGGTAAATATTGAACAACATGATTGGTCTCCCAAGCTCTTTTTTCAGCAAGCTCATTAACCTACTATGCCAATCTTAGATATACTCAATAACAATATCGTGGTCTTCAATTGAAAATTCATGCACCTTTTCCATGCATTTTCAGAAAGCAACAAAGTTTCCATTATGCAGTATCTAGTCAGTAATATCAAGGCTACAAATCAAGGATCACTGAACTAGTATCGGAAGCTATACCAGTCAACGACTAACACGGTACGATTCAGACCATACCAATCAATGACCGGTATGGTACAATACAGTACTATAGCAGTATCCGTACAGATTTTGTGAAACTAAGGAAAAAAACCCCTCCTCCCCCATGGCTACGTTGTCTGACCTGGACAGGACCCGAACCGGGCGGAACATACTGGTACAGGCATTTTTGGATGGTCCGGGGTTCCGGACCATTTTCCATGGCCGAACCGTATCGGTTCTTGGCCAGTACAGTTCGGTACGCCTCGAATTGGATGGTTTGGGACGGTTCCGAAAATCCTACTACAAACAACACCAAGAAATCTGACACTAATAGAATAACTGGATGTGGATTCCTGATTGTGTTCAGTTTGGACATGGGTATATTATCTCAATTGGCATCCCGAGAACAACTCTGAAATGATATTGATGTAGTTCCAACATGCTTGCCTACCTACCTATGAAGAACCATTATGCTGACTCAATATATTCTTTTTCATATTTGGTGGCATTTTAATAGCAGAATTTTAGTTCATATTATGATGAGTCTCATCCTGAACTTATGGATTTATATTATGGTTAAACAGGAGTTAGGAAAGTCTTAAATCACTAGGCTTTTGCCTAGAAAAGTTTGTTTGTATTCAATAATATATTTTATTTCATAAGGTTTCAAAACATGCAAGTTGCTTGCTTCCAAATCTTCTCTTTCATTTGTTGGTCCGTTTAGAAATCCACCAGCTAACTTTGTTTTTGTGTTGTAGGAGCCCTTAATTGACTTCTTACAAAGGAATTTTTTTGTCCTTTTCACATAAACCATTGCTTGTTTCTTCAAGAGAAAGAAAAACCTTTTATGTATGTTGTACTGTAAAGCTAAAAGGAATCCATGATGGCTTGTATAAGAAACACTCCTCCATTATAATACACTTCAAAGTTTGAG
Organism: Areca catechu; assembly: GCA_021397845.1. NCBI lineage: Eukaryota > Viridiplantae > Streptophyta > Magnoliopsida > Arecales > Arecaceae > Areca > Areca catechu. The sequence continues at coordinate 39,594,220 of CM038045.1, forward strand.
CAATAAAGTGAGGGTTTTATCTCCTTTTCTATATTGTGAGGTTCCAAGATTTTAAAGTGCAAACACTTCAAGCCTAAGTGCAATACCTGGGTTTTTTAATGCTGCCAAATGACCATCATTTTCTATCTCTGTCAGGGTTTTTCTAGCTGTACTCTCCCCTCCTCTATGTTATCTCACTCTAAGCCCATAAGAACATTCATGAAAAGCCTATGAACATCATCAAATCCATTTGTCTCTATTCCTCAACTTTTTCCCAACCTCCCAACATGATTCTTCTAACCCATTTAGAGCCTATGTTAGCACCCTTTTTTCTGTTTCTGAAAGCTAGTTGTGAAACTTTTCTCAATCTCAAAGGCATTGTCTATGGTGTAACATTAAGATCTTATATAGCAGTATCAGTTCAAGATGTTTAGGTTTGATACCTTTATAGTTTATTCATAAAATGCATAACCAATATTGCATAAAAATATGTTTTTTTTTAAAAAAAAAGAAACCAATACTGTGAAGTATAACTCATGAAACTGCTCCATATCATTTCATGCTTTGATATTTGATTCATTAAGCATAGCAATATGGCAAATTAAGTGACCAATGTTATTCTTTGACCAAAAAGAAATTAAAAAATAAAAATTCCAAGAAATAGTACCTAAAATAAAAAAATGAAGATATTATTTTTGTTAATTTTTTTGACCTTCATTTGATTAAGAATGATGCATGATTTTGACTTGATTATAGGAAATGCATCTAAAATCTATTGTTAACCCTGGTTCATATGTATATATGTGTGTGTGCGTGTGTGCGTGCGCATGTATATGTATTTATGTGCATAAATCTATCGGCATACATATGTATTTTCAGATATATTTTGGCATTCATGTGCATTCTTAATAAAATTAAAGCTCATACATTTTATAATATGCATTAACATTAATAAATTATTCCATTTTAAGTTTTTGACAGCTCATATAAAATATGAGTTTTTTTTTGAGTAAACATTGTATATGACTTTTGCAATGGAAAAATCATCCTCTACCTAGCTCTGATATAGAGTATCTTTGAAAGGTTATTATAGTTCACTCTATCAAGCAACAATTATGGTAAGAGTATCTTTTGGGGTATTGATTGCACAGATATGTACCAAGTTACAACCCTAAAGTGATAAACATACAATATTACTTGGATGATGCACAGCTATCGGTAATTGTATAACAACATTTAAAGCTGGGCAGTCAAATTAGCGTATCAGGGTTTTCCGGTTCATCATCTATGTTACAGTCCATACAGCTATGCATGTTGTGGACAATATAAGATTATTTAGGTAAACCAAAGAGGAGAATTAACTGTACAAAACATGTTTCTTCTTCATTATTAAAACTATACTCTTGACAAGGCACTTCCATGGATTGCTATTGCCACCATGATGAATTTTGTGAGTTAACTTCTTTAAATGCTCTCAAATGTTGAAAAACATATGACAATAGAAAAGTTTCCACAAACACATAACAACACAAACCCAAGTAGCATGCTGTGATTCTTAATACAACGTACACATCAGCATAGAGGAAGTCGAAATATGAGATAGTCAATAATTTTATTTAAGAAATCATACATATTTATTTAAGAAATCATACATATTCCCCCTAAAGATGCAACACATCCAAAACATCCCAACATATACTACAGAAATATATTAGTTAAGAGCCTAGAAGAATGTAAGAAAGAAGGCAATTATACAAAATTGAAAGCAGAGAACATACATAGCATTCTTCCACATACTTGAATTCTTATGTATCACTTGATTAGATAATTCAAATTTAATCCTCCAAAACAATCCATGGAAAGGTAAGAGGCTATCACCATTAAAACTACCCAAGCAATTTATGCAATTAATAATACACATACGAAGACCCCCCAAGACCTACATGACATGACTGTACCTATACCAAGTAACACATCAGTATTCCTGCAAAACTGATTTCCTCCACATTTGCTGTAAATTATGTAAAGGCTTGAGATCTCTGGAAGTGGTGGAAGATATCCCCCTCATGGATGCTAACACATACAATGAATGCACCAAACAAGGGGATAATTTTTTTTTAAAAAAAATTCCTTCAGATGGACTGATTAAAGGAATATGATCTTCAAACAGCCAATAACTTTACAGAGATTTTGGTTCTAACCTCTGATGATTTTTACCAGAGTGGAGATCTGTTAATCTGAGTTCGGTTATGTTCAGACTGGCCCAAAGGCCACCCCTTAAGGCTGTTAGAGATCTACCCAACAACAATTTCATAGATCCAGAAAACTTGATAAGGATCTGCATTATTCTTCAAATGAATGGAGGCCTATTTTCTCAAGTAGCAATGGCCAGTCTTCACCAAGCTGTAGTGGATTTAGCTCCATCGCTACCCTAAAATCCTGTAAAGTTATTGAAGACAAGTTTCTCAAACCGTGTGTACCCTCTGAAGACCCACCACTACTCTGTACATGTATGTGATTTCCTGGCCAAAAACCATTGATAGGCTTCGCTGCAGGTTGCTGCTTGTAAACCACAAGCTTTATTGGTTCATGTCCTGACCTTGCTCCTACTAGCTCAACACATGATGTAATCAGGTTCTTCAAGTAAGCATGTAACCCATTATTCAATAAATTAGCACATTCCATCATCACCCCTCCCAAGCCCTGTGACTCTGCTATTTTTCCCATCCATTTCTTCAAGGCCTCGGTATGACATAGCTCACCATCATCACAGTTGCTTCTAAAACTATCAGTGCTAGTACTAGTTACCAATGGTACAGATCTCGGCGGCCCACCAACACTAGCAGGACAGAATGGTATCCCAAGTGGAGCCCGAAGAGGACCTCTCTCGGAGTTCAAATAATTACTCTGTTCAACCTCTTCCCCATCTTCCACGACACCCACTTCAACCAGACCTTTGCTATGTACAGGGGCCCGATCATGTGGTGACAAATTCTCCACCCGAGGTCTCTTTGCTGGCTGCTCTGCAGATCCACCTTGATGATGATGAATGGGTCTCTTCAAATCACAAGGACCAAAAATGCCATTCTCCCTGACAGCTTCTTCATCAACAGGTAATAAAGATTGGTGAGCAGAAACATCTGCGCTCCCGCTGGTTCCAAGAGGACTTGGGCGGTCTTTGATCCTCCAGTCTCGAATGCAGGACCTGACCTTGCGAGGGGACGGTGGCAAGATGTCCCCGTTGGACCAAATAGTCGGCAGTGGAGTTGAAGAAGCAGGTTTCCCATTAATTCTATCATCTCCTTGAGGGGATATCTTCCCAGTACTTCCAATGGGTTTCGTGGTGACCTTTTTGACATGGGGTGGGGTCCTGGGATTAAAGGCATTCTTAAGGATCGAGCGGACGAGCTGGTTGTGCAATGGGATGTTGTCGCGTCCGAGGATCAAAAGGCAGAACTTGTTGAACTCTAGCTTGCTCAGCTTCTGGGCCAGGAACTGATTCAGGTAACCAAAATACTGCTGGGCTCGCTTAGGGCCGAGCTTCTTGGCTATCTGGAACTTGAGGCTGCCGAGATTAATCCGAGCGGCAGGTGGCGACGGTGGTGGCAGCATGTCTCAATGCAGGGCAGCCATATAATTCACCAGATCAACAGAATTAGGGTTCTCCTTTGGTTCCCTCTCTCTTATATCCCAATTCAAAGTTACGGTTTTGCTTTTCCTCCTACAAGTAAATGAGCTAAAACCAATTCCCTACTGCTCGACCAGAACAATGCAGGCCAAAATCTCATCCTCGGGGGCATAAACCCTAGGTTAAGCCGGGACAGAAAGGCTCGCGCCCACGAAAAAGATCTCAAGCTCGAACTCCTCCAAAAACCCTGTCCGGAGACCCGAATTCCGATCCAGAGTGATCTAAACCCTAACGGGAACGGGACCAGCTAGAGGAGCACCCAACTTGGCAGCCTGGAGCTCGAAAAAGCGCTCATTTTACAGATGAATTGCTCGTGGAGGAGCTTCCATAGATCGACTCCGTGCTCTGCGATCGGGAATCCGCCCGAACGGGTTGGATCGCGGCGGCGACCGCGGCCGGGGTGCGGGATTGGAGGAATCAAAGCGTGAGAGAATAGAAGGGAAAGACCCGATCTTTAGAAGAGAGGAGGTGGAGGGACTGGTGGAGCTGACCTTTGGGAGCTCGAACTGGGGAGGGAGACAGGGATTCGAAGTGCATCACCGAGCAGAGAGAGAGAGAGAGAGAGCTCGAGTTCTCCGTATCTCTCCCTCGTCTTTGCTTCTGCTTGCCTTTGGGCTCTCCTCGGTCTCTCTTCGCTACGTCGGCTCTCTTCCTCGATCGTGGAGGGCCGTAGCCTGTAGGATTGGATCGAGCTCTCTTTCTCTTGCTGTCGCTCTATCGATCGCTGAATAGCCAAACTTTAAAAAAACCAAAGCAAAAAAAAGAAGAATACGTCCGTTCTCTCCCTCCCTTGTTTTCCCCCCCTCGCCTCTGTCGGCCCTTTGTTTTCAATTTTTTTTATTATGTCTACCTTTCGGTATTTTCTTTATATTTTTACATTAAAGGTTAAAATGTTTGTTGGAGTCAAATTTGTCAGAATTTTATTTAAAATAACAAATTCAAAATTTTTTTATTCTAAATTTTAATTATTTTAAATCTTTTTAATTAATAATTTTCTTAAAATAGATAAGTCTAGAACATTAGTTTCGAAAATATATAATATTTCAGAAACACCGTACTTCTTTGAAATTATAACATCTTCTTGGTGATCTTAGTTATTTTTTTTCTTTCTTATACTCTAAAGATTTTTCTTCCTGAGATAAAGACTCTTCATTTTTTTTTTTTTTTTCTTTTTCGCTTTTCTTTTCTTATTAGAGCATGTGGAGAAAGTCTTTTGAATTAGTCTCCCTAATGATTATGCCCATTAAAAGAGGATTAGGCCGAGCAAGACTGTTAAACATTGAAAATGTGATGGCTGAAAAAGCTCACACACAAGGAATGAATAGCATTTTTAAGGTAGTATTTTAATACTTCAATCCAGGCAAACTATATTCATTCTTTACTTCTTTTACTACTTTCTTTTCTTTATAATATTATCTTAAAATCATATAAGCAACATAGATTTTTTTTCTTTGTTTATCAATTTTTTCAACAGTCTAAAAATATGATTTTGATATAACTAGAAAGTTGGTATTAGTTATTTAGAATTTTAAATTGATTACATAAAATCAGAAGTTTTAGTCTTTATCATTTAGAAGTTATTCTTTTTATAAATTTTAGATATATTAACAAACTTATTTTCTATGAAAATAATAAAAATTATTTTTCTATAATTGTTAAAAGTAATACAGAAATTTTCTATAGTTCTAAATTCTTTGCATTTTTTTTTGCAACTTTAAAACATGTACATAAATCTTTTTATTGATTTAAAAATTAGTACATAAATTTTTCTGTTGCTTTAAAATCCATGAAAAGTTTTATGCAACCTTAATTTCTAATTAAATTAATTTTTGTAGGTTTTAAATTATGTACAATTTTTTTTTTGCAACTTTATAACTATTGCATAATTTTTTCAGCATCTTTAAATTATGTACTAAAATTTTCTAAAGATTCAAAAATCCATGGAGAGGACTTATACAACTTTAATTTATGTGTAATTTAATTCCTATAGACTTTAAATTTTGTGAAAAAAATTGTATCTTAAAATTTTATGTAGAAATTTTTTGAATCTTCAAAAATTGTGTAGAAATTTTTTGTTGCTTTGAGAACTAAACAATACATTAATCATTCTTTCAAAATATGTATTGCTACTATCTTAAAAAATATGCAAAATTATATAGTTATTCTATTTATCATACTCCTAGTGTAATCATTTAAATTTTATTTTTATTTTCATTCTTGATTGCATTTATTTTAAAACCTTGAATTACATTATTATAAGCCATTATTAATTACATAAATATATAAGGCTAATCCCCTTGAAACTTGTGTTTGCATAACCAAATAGTTAACTGATGTGGCAACATCCGCTGATGTGGAGCCTACACGGTTGCCAGCCGGCAGCTGCATGGGTGAGGACTGCCACTTGGACACGGCCCCCGAGTGGAAGACCGAGGCGAGCCCTCCTACCGAGGCGGCTCCCAGCTGGGGTCGTGCTCATGAGGCGAGCCCTCCGTCTAAGGTCGGCACCCGGCCAGGGTCATGCTCACCAGGCGAGCCCTCCTGTCGAGGTCAGCTCCTAGCCAGGGTCGTGCTCATGAGGCGCGCCCTCCATCCAAGGTCGGCACTCAGCCAGGGTCGTGCTCATGCGACTAAGGCGAGCCCTCCTACCGAGGTCAGCTCCCAGCCGAGGTCATGCTCATGATGCGCACCCTTCGTCTGAAGTCAGCACCCAGGCGGGGTCGTGCTCATGCTGTCAAGACAAGTTCTGGGGTGGAGTCCTCCCAAGACAGGACTCACTCCCGCATCAGAAAGGCCAACAGAAATTCAAACCATGGCGAGACAGAGCCTGACCACACCTAGCCAATAATTCAAACTCTATGACGTGCCACCTGCAAACTCTGCACGGAGTGTGCTCCGCCAGGCTTTGAGCCCCGTGATGAGCTGCCACCCTAACAATCGTGCAACCAGGGGCGGTAACCCTCGCAGCACGAATCTCTCCTAAAAAGAATATTCTATCAAGGCCCTAGGGCCCTGCGATGCTCGGACGGTCCCTCCAGTAATAGAAACATCCCACCATGGCACGGGGCTCAGTGGCACAGCGCTTGTCCCTTTTAAGAAAAATGACACTCCCAACAGAAGGATCTCCTCCGAATGACCAATCCAAAAGGGGGGGAAGAACGAGAAGCTACGAGCAGCGGCAAGCCCCTCTAGAGAAGACACCATGAGAGGGCACACTAAGAAGGACACCATGACGAAGTCCTAGATCTGGTTTGGGCCATCACACAAGGCATAAGGTCAGAAAAGAGAAAGGCGAGAGGTAGGCAAGCAAGTAAGGGAGAAAGGGAGACGAGGGAGCTACCGGGTAGGGAGCTAGCCAGAAGATCCTTCCAGGCTCACCTATCCCATCTCCATCTTTGCCATAGAGGTTATATTCTCCTTGGTCATCCCACTGACTTGATCATCGGAGTGTCTCCGCCGGAATTCCCGGCCTGAGTCTCCTCTTTTTTGCAGGTCGATCGGACCAAAGAGCCGACCCTTGAAGAAGAGGAAGTGCACCTAATGGGAGGAGGCACTCGACGCGGTGGCGACATACTAGAGCTACAGGCCATGACGATCCAGGTGACAACAGATAGGCATGTCAGGAAGGGGGACGAGAGATGATTCAGGAGCTAAGAGGATCATGGCCAAGGCTAGAAATCCAGGCTCTCCAACCGACAGAACAATAGTAGCCACCTCCCCGGGAGGCAGGTGGGGGACACGAGAGCTCCCCCTTAGGGGCTCGACCAAAGAACTAAAAGAGAGGGGTCTAATGATAGCGGAGAGAGGGGCTTGTGTTTGTGGTCTTTTCAAACACCTGCCATCTTTCGTGGCACTCTCTACTTAGACCCAGAATCTAGGCATTCCCCTACGTGCGGGGCTTCCGTCATCTCATGCAGGCCTAACGGGTAACTCCCTTCCCCACTGTCTTTACAATATAAAAACTGTGTTACAGTTCTACAGGAGGAGCCCTTGTATCATCATCAACGGCAAGCACCACAGCCTCGTTGACGGCTCGGAGATGGCAGCGAGATGCCGTCCACTGCATGACTCACAACGAGGTAAACCAACCAGGTGGGACCCTCTAGCAGGCATGCACTCTTCGCCATGCTCATAGCTCAGAGATGGCAGCAAGATACCATCTACCGCGAGACTCACAGCATGGCAAACTGGAAAGCTCGGCTCTTTACTGCCTGGCTCAGCTCCATAGCCTCGCTCACAGCTCGAAGGTGGTAGCAGGATGCCATCTACCGCGTGACTTAGCATGGCAAACTCACCAGGTAGGCCCTTCCATTAGGCCCACCCCCATTCAGTCGTGCTCACAGCCCAAAAATGGCAGCGAGATGCCATCTACCGCGAGACTCATAGCATGGCAAACTCATTAGGCGGGCCCCTCTATCAGGCCTGCCCTCCTTAGCCATGCTCACAGCCTGGAGGTGGCAGCGGGATGCCATCTACCACGAGATTCACAGCGTGGCAAACTTATCAGGCGAGCCCCTCCATCAGGCTCGCCCTCCTTAGCCGTGTTCATAGCCCGGAGGTGGCTGCGGGATGCCATCTACCGCGTGACTCACAGCATAGCAAACTCACCAAGTGGGCCCCTCCATCAGGCCCTTCCTTCTCAGCCGTGCTCATAGTCCGGAGATGGCAGCGGGATGCCATCTAACGTGAGACTCACAGCATGGCAAACTCATCAGGTAGGCCCCTCCATCAGGCCCACCCTCCTCAATCATGCTCACAACCCAGATATGACAGCAGGATGCCATCTATCGCATGACTCAGCATGATAAATTCATCAGGTGAGCCCCTCCATCAGGCCCGCCCTCCTCAACCATGCTCATAGCCCGGAGATGGCAGCGGGATGCCATCTATCGCATGACTCAGCATGGCAAACTTACCAGGTGGGCCTCTCCTTCAGGACCGCCCTCATCAGCCATGCTCACAGCTTGCCCTCCTACCGAGGTTAGCTCCCAAGCGGGGTCGTGCTCATTGGGCGAGCCCTCCGTCTAAGGCAAGCTCCCGATCGGGGTCATGCTCATGTGGCCAAGGCAAGCCCTCTTACCGAGATCAGCTCCCAAGTGAAATCATGCTCATTGGATGAGCCCCCCATCTGAGACAAGCTCCCGGTCGGGGTTGTGCTCATGCGGCTAAGGTGAGCCCTCCTACCGAGGTCAGCTTCCAGGCGAGGTCGTGCCATTGGGCAAGCCCTCCGCCTGAGGCAAGCTCCCGATCGAGGTCATGCTCATACGGCCAAGGCGAACCCTCTTACCGAGGTCAGCTCCCAAGTGGGGTCATGCTCATTGGGTGAGCCCCCTGTCTGAGGAAAGCTCCCAGTTGGGGTCGTGCTCATGCGACCAAGATGAGCCCTCCTACCGAGGTCAGCTCTCAAGCAGGGTCGTGCTTATTGGGCGATCCCTCCGTCTGAGACAAGCTCCCGATCGGGATCATGCTCATGTGACCAAGATGAGCCCTCCTACCAAGATAAGCTCCTAGGTGAGGTCGTGCTCATTGGGCAAGCCCTCCATTTGAGGCAAGCTCTTGGTCGAGGTTGTGCTCATATGGCCAAGACATGCCCTCCTACCGAGGTCAGCTCCCAGGTGGGGTCATGCTCATTAGGCAAGTCCTTCGTTTGAGGCAAGCTCTCGGTCAGGGTCATGCTCATGCTGCCAAGGCGAGCCCTCCTACCGAGGTTAGCTCCCAGGCGGGGTCATGCTCATTGGACGAGCCCTCCATCTGAGGCAAGCTCCCGGTCAGGGTCGTGCTCATGCGATCAAGGCGAACCCTCCTACCAAGTTCAGCTCCTAGGAAGGGTCATGCTCATTGGGCGAGCCCTTTGTCTAAGGCAAACTCTCGATCGGGGTCATGCTCATGCTGCTAAGGTGAGCCCTCCACCCGACACGGGCTCCCGGTCAGGGTTGCGCTCAGACCACCAAGACGGGGCTCCCTTTGCTCCACGAAGGCCAACGTTCCAGCCAACGGCAAGAGAAGGGATGCCATCTATTGTGAGACTCACCGTTCAACATTCCAAGCCAGGGAATCCCAGAAACCCTATGCATAACCCGCCGAACTCCCAATCCAGTAGAGGCAAGTCAAGACATTCCGGAGGTCTTGCGACTAGCCGACCAAACTCCCGGCCCGGTGGTGGCAAGCTGGGATGTCCCAGGAGTTCCACTTCCTGCTGCTTGAGCTCCGGATCGGCAAACTAGGAAGCAGAAACAAGGTCCGTCGACTTAGGAACGGAAGCAGACCCTTCATAGTCCTCCATGAGCTCCCTTCGAAGCGTGCCGAGCGAACGATGAAAAAGAAGAGGAACAGAAGACAAAATGCAAGGCATCCCAATGGAGGTGGAAAGAAAAATTACATTCATTAAAATGCTCTTTGCATTGCAAGAAGGCACTCAACGATCCGAGAAGCCTAAAAAAAAAGAAGAAGAAAAAGAAAGAGAGAAGAAAAAGAGAGGAAGAGAGAATAGCAGCTGTAAAGGAGGGAAAGCTTTCATTGCTAAGTCTTCTGTTATATCTTTTGGAGAACCGCAACAGGCCGGAAGGCCTCCTAAAATCCAAAATTACAAAATGAGAAGAAACAAGCTCAGGCCTCCCTGCCATCCCTCGTCCAACCAATAGGCTAGTACTCCGGCTCTGGACTTCACCCTCGGGATCGGGCGGAGCATTCTAGTACCTTCTATCCCAAGAGGCGGGGGCCCTTCCTCAAACGAACCTGCTGGGAAGAAGAACAACAATGCATTCACCTCTACCGCGCCGTCGTCCTTGGAATTCACCGATCTTGTGATTCCAAGGCAGCTGCAGTAGCCCCGTGTTAGGATACTTCTGTTAGCACCACAACGGTCATGGCCTTTTTTGTAGTGACCGCGATCGTGGCCACCACCTCCTCTTATAAGATCTTCGGCCTTATGAACTGGTAGGTGGCTCCAGATGCCTGCCTTGCTTTGCCTTTTGGGGGCACTCCCTCTTCTCCTCTTTCGAGGGTGGCTTCGAGCTCGGTGGATTTCTTCTCCAGGCCAGATACCTTCGCCTTAGCACTGGCCGCTTGCTCCAGAAGGGCCACTACTTGGCCCCCCAGTCTTCAGGTCGAAGATCTAAAGTCTATCAGGATTCCTCCCTCAGTACAGCCTGAGGAAGAGAGGTTGAAGGAAAGAAACATGAGAGGAGGGCTTCAAAGCCTTAGAGACAAGATGAAAATCAAGGAAGGAAGGAAGGGCTCTGTAGATCGAATGCGACCAGAGACCCTTTAAAAGAAGCAAAGGAGGGAGGGGCGAGCCCTCTGCAATAAAGCCTGCCACCTTGCCACCTCCTGCCCGCCAAAGGCATGCACCCTTTCAACTCCTAGGCCAATCAGGAGCCACCACGTACCACCATCTAGCTATCCCAATGCCTTGGGTCAGGGGCGTCACTTCGACTCCAAGGAAGCATTAATAGCCCCCTTCATCAGAAAATCGAGTGTGGCACTACTTTTGAAGTGGGGTCGTGCTCATGAGGTGTGCCCTCCGTTTGAGGTCGGCACCTGGTCGAGGTCGTGCTCATGCGACCAAGGTAAGCCCTTCTGTCGAGATTAATGTTGAGTCTCAGGTGGTGCATCCAAGATTTTGGGGGGATGGGCCAAGGTTCAGGTTGGTCTAGTTTATCATGGTCACACATGATGTATCTAAGACTAGGAGTGAGTCCGGGATGAGTCTTAAATGTTAGACTGAGTTTTGGTTAGTCTGGGCATTAGAGCCGGCTCGGTTATGGTCAGAATCGACTCTAATGGTTGGCATGGCATGGATGCAGGGAGCAGTTTTGCTGAGAGTCAGCTCAGACTGCTAGGAGTCGGCTCGATATTGCTGAGAGTCGGCTCGGATCACTAGGAGTCGACTTAGTTTTGGAGAATAGGTAAATCGCAATCTGGACGAGTCGACTCAAGGGGTTCGAGTTGACTCATCCAGAGTGCCCTCTGCAGCATGGAGTCGACTCGAGGGGTCGAGCCGACTCGGATGACAGGATCTTTTGAATCACGTGTTGCCACGCCATGAAGTTCTGGGGAGCTAGGTCCTTTGCGATCTAGATATATATATATATATATATATATATATATATATATATATATATATATATATATATATATATATATATATATATATATATATATATATATATATATATATGTAAGTTGGGATGGTTATGAGTGAGGACAGAAGAGAGAAAAGGTCATTTTGTAACAGTCCAAGGAAACAACCAGAATCAAGAAATCCCACCGTTTCTTCCAGATCTCATTCTTTCTCCTTTCCTTCTTCTTTACTTCTTGATCAATCCAAGGGATTGATTGATCTTTGTTTGACCTGTATCCTATCGTGATCATTGTGGATCGCTGGCAGAGGGTCTTTCATGCACCTGGACACTTCTGCTGGGAGTGGGTTCGCCGGATCATCTCCATCAATTTGGTATCAGAGCAAGGTTGCATGAAGGAGGGAAGATCTCTACATCCAAGAAGTTCTAGAAGGTAAGATCTAGTACATATTGATTCTACTTGTTGTGGTAATGGTATCAAGCAATTTCAAGATGGATTTCGAGAAGTATGATGGCAAAGGAAATTTTACTCTATGGCAACAAAGGATAAAAGACTTGCTGGTTCAACAGAGGATCTACAAGATCTTGATTTGAGAGAGACCATAAAAGATCAGTGTTGAGGATTGGGAAGAGTTAGAAGAGATCATTTTTAGCACCATCAGGATGTGTTTGGCAGATCAAGTTTTGCCAGAAGTGTATACAGAGACTACGACAAAGGATCTTTGGCTGAGATTGGAGAACACATATATGGGAAAGAATATAGCAAACAAGCTGTGGTTGAAGAAGTAGCTATATAGTCTGAGAATGTCTGAAGGAGGAGACTTCGTTGCTCACATTTAGAGGTTCAACCAAGTATGTTCTGAGGTGATGAGTCTGGATATGAAAATCGATGAGGAGGATCGGGCATTGTTGCTGTTGTGTTTGCTCCCGAGATCATATAATAGTCTAATAATAACCTGGTGTATGGAAAGGAAACCCTGATTTATGAAGAGGTTGTTGGAGTGCTTAGGTCAAATGAGTAAAGGGAGAAGATCTACAAAGAAAACCCTAACTCGGAGGCTCTTGCTGTGAATGAAAGGCAAGGAAGACCAAAGAAAAGGGTTAGGAAAAAATCAAAGGGCAAGTCACAGTCTCAAGGCAGTAAGGAGGGCTTGAAGTGTAATAAATGTCATCAGCCTGGTCATTTTAAAAGGAATTGCCCTCTTTAGAAGATCAAGAAAGTGAAAGCCAATACTAGTGGTGTTAGTGTATCTGAAGGCAGTAGAAAAGATGTACTGATAGCTTCAGATGGATCGATTGATTGGGATAATACTTGGATGTTAGATTCAGCGTGCTCTCATCATTATACCTCACATCAGGAGTGGTTTGATACCTATGATAAATCAGATGGAGGTAGTATAAGCCTTGGTGATGATCACCCTTGTCTGGTAGCTAGAGTTGGCACCATTAGGATGAGAATGAATGATGGAGTGATAAGGACTCTGTCAAATGTTAAAGATGTACCAGAATTAAAGAAGAATTTGATTTCTTTGGGCTACTTGGAAGAGCAGGGTTATGCCTTCAGTTGCCGGTCTGGTAGTGGATGTTTGAGGATACCAAGGAAGCTTTGGTGGTGATGAGAGGGAGAAGACTGAGCAATAATCTGTACAAGATGGAAGGCTCAGTGGTGAATGATAGGGTGGAGGTGCTTGCAGCAGCACAGGAGGAGAAGCTCTCCTACTGGTTATGGCACTATCGAATGGGTCACTTGAGTGACCGAGGGCTTACTGAATTAAGCAGAAGAGAAAACCTTCCTGCACTGAAAAAGGATGGAAATGACCTGTGTGAGCCTTACATTTATGGCAAACAGCATAGGATAAAGTTTGCCAGCGGTACTAATCAGAGTGAGGATGTTTTAGAACTAATTCACTCGGATATATGGGAACTAGCACCTATTTTATCCAAGGGTGGAGCAAGGTATATTGTTACCTTCATCAATGACTTCTCTAGAAAATTATGGGTGTATCTGATGAGAGAAAAATTAGAGGTATTTGCCCGGTTCAAAGCCTGGAGGGCTGAGATAAAGAAGGAGACTGGAAAACATGTGAAGTGCCTTTGATCAGATAATGGTGGGGAGTACTCTAGTAAAGAGTTCAGGAGTTACTGTGAGAAAAATGGGATCAAATGCCATTACATAGTAAGGATGACTCCATAGTATAATGGTGTTGCGGAAAGGATGAACCGGACACTATTAAAGAAGGCAAGGAGTATGAGGCTGCAGTCATCACTGCCGAAAACCTTTTAGGGTGATGCTATTACTCTATCATGTTTTCTTGTAAATAGGTCCCCTCATTTCAAGCTGGATGGAGGACTTCGAGAGGAAGCTTGGAGTGGAAAGAAGATGGAGCTTGGTCACCTGAAGGTGTTTGGTTGCCTGGCCTATGCACATGTGGAGGCAACTGAATGGAGTAAGTTGGACCCTAAGTCAAGGAAGATGATCTTCATCAGGTATCCACAAGGAGTCAAGGGTTACCTATTGTGGGATCTGCAGTCTCAAAAGACAGTGATCAATAGGGATGTCATATTTGATGAAAGCAGCATCTTGGAGAGATCGGGGAGTACGGATGGAATTGCAGCTTCAAAGGTGAACAGCAGTGACTATCCTTCACAGGTGGAGGATAGGCCATCTACATCAACTGGCAAGGGTGTTTCAATTGAGGTGGAGTTAGGTGGGAATGGTCCTCTTGTGATGAAGGATCAGAAAGGAAAATTAGTTGTTTAAAGTGAAGTACAAGAATAACCACAAACAGAAGAATTACAGGACAGTGCAAGGGGAGTGGCATTGCATAAACCTCAGCGCACAATCCAAAAGCCGATGAGATATGGCATGGATGAGAATATATCTTATGCTCTTATATTTGTGAATGGAGATCCAGAAACATTCAAGGAGGCCATGGAAAGTTCTGATAAAGAATCATGGATTCGAGGTATGATGGAAGAGATGGAATCTCTCAGGAGAAACAAGACATGGCAATTGATGGATCTGCCTAAAGATGCTCATGCAATTGGCTCCAGATGGATGTTCACAAAGAAAACAGTACCTTCAGAGCAAGGTGGAGTGAGATATAATGCAAGGTTGGTAGCAAAAGGATACTCACAAAGGGAAGGAGTTGACTATACTGAGGTACTTTCTCCTATGGTATGCCATACTTCAATTCGGGTGTTGCCGTCATTAGTGGCAGAACATGGTATGGAATTGGAGCAGATGGATGTGAAGACAGCCTTTCTACATAGAAGTCTGGATGAGAAGATCTATATGAAGCAACCTGATGGCTTCATAGAGATTGGATAAGAGGATAAGGTATGTTTACTTCAGAGGTCATTGTATGGTCTAAAATAATCACCTCGCCAGTGGTATTAGAGATTTGATGCTTTTATTTTAAGCCTTGGGTTTCTCATATATGAACATGACTGCTGTGTTTATGTAAAGGATGTGGATAATGATAATGCTTTGTATCTATTTCTGTATATGGATGATATGTTGATAGCCAGCAAAAGTATGAATGATGTAAATCAGCTAAAGAATGTATTATCTGAAGAATTTGAGATGAAGGATTTGAATCCAGCTCAGAAAATCCTTGGAATGGAGATTTACAAGGATAGATGCAAGGGGATTCTCCATTTGTCACAAGGACGTTATATCAAGAAGATCCTTGAGAGGTTTGGGATAGAGAAGGCCAAACCAGTGGAGACTCCATTACCAAGGCACATATCTCTCTCTAAGATTTAATGCCCTCAGATAGATAAGGAGAGAGAGTACATGGAGAGAGTTCCATATGCAAATGTTGTAGGCAGTGTTATGTATGCTATGGTATATTGCAGGCTAGACATAGCATATACTGTAAGTCAGGAAGCAGGTACATAGCAAATCCTGGGAAGGAACACTGGAAAGCATTGAAGTAGATTTTGAGGTATCTACAGGGAACTTAAAAGCATGGACTGGTATTTGGTGGGCAGCCAGAAGGACAAGGAAAGAACTCCGGAAAATTGTATGAAAGTTCGGGTCCTTTGGAAGGGTATGTAGATGCAAGTTATGCAGGTGATCTTGATACAAGAAGGTCTACTATAGGTTATATCTTCTGCTTATATGGTGGACCGGTTTCTTGGAGATCTACCCTTCAACCTATCACTGCTCTATCTACAACAAAGGCTGAGTATATAAATATTACAAAGGCTGCAAAGGAAGCAGTATGGCTGAGGAGGCTAGTCCCTGAGATGGGGGTGGAACAGTGTATGGTGGTCTTGCACAGTGATAGCCAGAGTGCCATATATTTGACTCAGAACCCAGTTTATCATGCATGCACAAAGATATAGATGTAAGGTACCATAGGATCAGAGAGCTGGTGGAGGAAGGAGAAGTGGCACTGGTGAAGTTCCATACAAAGGAGAACCAGGCTGATGCACCTACAAAGGCTCTACCAGGAGAAAGCTTTCGTTCATGTATATGGTTGATGGGTCTAAGGTATCTAGTGTAATAACCTATAATCTTGAAGCATCAAGGTAAAGATTATTGAGTCTCAGGTGGTGCATCCAAGATTTCAGGGGGATGGGCCAAGGTTCAGGTTGGTTCGGTTTATCATGGTCACACATGATATATCTGGGGCTAGGAGTGAGTCTGGGATGAGTCCTAGATGTTAGACTGAGTTTTGGTCAGTCTGGGCATTAAAGCTGGCTCGATTTTGGTCAAAGTCGACTCTAATGGTTGGCACGGCACAGATGCAGGGAGGAGTTTTGCTTATAGTCAGCTCGGTATTGCTGAGAGTCGGCTCGGATCACTGGGAGTTGGCTCGGTTCTGCAGGACAGGTAAACCGCAGTCTGGACTAGTTGACTCGAGGGGTTCGAGCTGACTCATCCAGAGTGCTCTCTGCAGCATGGAGTCGACTCGAGGGGGTCGAGCTGACTCGGATGACAAGATCTTTTGAATCACGTGTTGCCGCACCAGGAAGTTCTGGGGGCCTAGGTCCTTTGCGATCTAGGTATATATATATGTAAGTTAGGACGGTTATGAGTGAGGATAGAAGAGAGAGAAGGTCATTTTGTAACAGTCCAAGGAAACAACTGGAACCAAGAAATCCCTCCATTTCTTCTGGATCTCATTCTTCCTCCTTTCCTTCTTCTTTACTTCATGATTAATCCAAGGGATGATTCATTTTCGTTTGACCTGTATCCTATCGTGATCATTGTGGATCACTGGTAGAGGGTCTTTCGCATACCTGGATCGCTTCTGCTGGGCATGGGTTCGCCGGATCATCTCCATCTCCTAGTCGGGGTCATGCTCATGAGGCATGCCCTCCATCTGAGGTTAGCACCTGCTAGGGTCGTGCTCATACTGTCAAGGCAAGTTCTGGGGTAGAGTCCTCCCAAGGCATGTCTCACCCCCGCATCAAAAAGGCTAACAGAAATTCAAACCATGGTGGGACAGAGCCTGACCACACCCAGCCAAGAATTCAAACTCTGCGATGCGCCACCTGCAAACTCTGCACGGAGTGTGCTCCACTAGGCTTTGAGCCCCGTGATGAGCTGCTACCCTAACAATCATGCAACTAGGGGTGGCAACCCTCGCAGCACGAATCTTCCCTAAAAGGAGTATTCTGTCAAGGTCCCAGGGCCCTGCGATTCTTGAACGGTCCCCCCAGTAATGGAAACATCTCACCATGGCACGGGGCTCAGTGGCACAACTCCTACCCCTCTTAAGGAAAATGACACCCCTAATAGAAGGATCTCCTTCAAAGGACCGATCCAAGAGGGGGGGAAGAAGGAGAAGCAGCGAGCAGTGGTAAGCCTCTCTGAAGAAGACACCATGAGAGGGTACACTAAGAAGGACACTGAGATGAAGCCCCATATCCGGTCTGGGCCATCATACAAGGCATAAGGTCAGAAAAGAGGAAGGCGAGAGGTAGGCAAGCAAGTAAGGGAGAAAGGGGGATAAGGGAGCTGCCGGGCAGGGAGCTAGCCAGAAGATCCTTCCAAGCTCACCTATCCCATCTCTATCTTACTCTCACAATCTCAATCCTACATCTTTTCACCCTCTATGTAGAGAGTCCCCCGAAACTCTCTACCATAGAGGTTCTATTCCCCTTGGTCATCCCAATGACTTGATCGTTGGAGTGTTTCCATCGAAATTCCTGGCCCGAGTCACCTCTTTTTTGCAGGCCGATTGGATCAAAGAGCCGACCCCCGAAAAGGAGGAAGCGCACTAGTGGGAGGAGGCACTCGATGTAGCGGTGACGCACCAGAGCTACAGGCCACGACGATCCAGGCAGCATCTTAAGGAAAATGACACCCCCTACAAAAGGATCTTCTTCGAAGGATTGGTTCGAGAGGGGGGAAGAAGGAGAAGCCGCGAGCAGTGACAAGCCCCTCTGGAGAAGACACCACAAGAGGGCACACTAAGAAGGACATCGGGATGAAGCCCCAGATCCAGTCTAGGCCATCACACAAGGCATAAGGTCAGAAAAGAGGAAGCCGAGAGGTAGGTAAGCAAGTAAAGGAGAAAGGGGGATGAGGGAGCTGCCAGGCAGGGAGCTAGCTAGAAGATCCTCCCAGGCTCACCTATCCCATCTCCGTCTTGCTATGATAATCTCAATCCTACATTTTTTCACCCTCCACGTGGAGAGTGCCCCGAAACTCTCTGCCACAAAGGTTCTGTTCCCCTTGGTCATCTCACTGACTTGATCATCGGAGTGTCCCCGCCAGAATTCCCAGCCCGGGTCTCCTTTTTTTTGCAAGCCGATCAGACTGAAGAGCTGATCCCTGAAGAGGAGGAAGCGCACCCAGCGGGAGGAGGCACCCAATATAGCGGCGACTCGCTGGAGCTACAGGCCACGACGATCCATGTGGCAACAATAACCAAAATATCATAAATAGCTTCTTTGGATGATCGTAGTACAATAAAACCTAAATAGTTTAGTGGGTCATATTTTAAAAGGTGGCAAAGCTAAGTAGAATATTAGCTCACTATTTTAGGATTGATTTTTGCTTTAGAATTCCTAGATCCTAGATATTCTTTTGAAGCAACCATTCCTAATCCTTAAAAGTATGGATCTTCTGGCCCTTATTTAAAAACTCCTGAAAAAATTGATTTTTTTTACCACCACAGGATCCTTAGTGCTTTATTTGATTTTTTATATAATGTATATCTTCCCATCAAATTGGCAAAGGAGCTTTGGGATGCTCTTGAAGCAGAATATGGAATGGATGAAGCCAATCTTGATTGGTTCACCGTATCCAAATTTCTTAAATATGCCATGATGGATTTCAAATATATTAGTCTTTAAATCTATGAGTTTCAAGATCCCTTTTGAAAGGTTGAGTTAACCTATTGCAAATTTTCTAAAAGCTATAAAACCCAATCATTAATTGATTCACTTCCTCCTTCTTGGCCAAACTTTTCTCGTGAGTTAAGTCATAAGCTATGTGATTTGACCCTATTAGAGGACATAAACTCTTTTAGGGTTGAAGAAGAGCATCAACTTAAGAATAAATCCATATCTGATTTTGGATCCAAGATCAAATTGAATCAAATCAAAGTCAAACCAATCAAACTCTTTTCAAATATCAAAAAAAAAAAAAAAAAAAAGAAAAATCCTTAAATCTTTTAAACCTAGTTTCTTCCTCCAAACCTCCTAGAAGTCATAACTATCTAAATCAAAAACCAAATAAGAAGGAGATCTTCTACTCATGTGTAGATGGATAAATCATATGGTGAAGGACTGCTACCATAAGAAGATTGAACCATGGAAGAAAAAAATACCTAAATCTCAAGTCAACATGGTTGAAGATGGTTCCCCGACCTTTCTTTATGTTAGAAAGTTAAAATCCTTTGGTATTCCTAATCTATTCTCGTTGTGATTGGTGGTTTGATTCGGGAGCTAATGTGCATAGTTGTTTTCATTACTTCTAGTTCTTCATCTTTTAAGAATCAAGTGATGAAGGTGTAATTCTTGGAAATGATTCTGTAGCATATGTGTTATGAAAAGGTCAAGTGGATTTGAAGATGACATATAGAAAAATACTAATCCTTGATGAAGTACTGTACATTTCTAACGTTATGAGAAACCTAATTGGTAGATCTCTTCTTGTATCTAGAGGCTATAACATTGTATTAGAATTTAGGATAAAACATATTTTGTACTATGAAGTTTATAAGTATTAGCAATCGAGAGATCGAAATTTTGCATTTGTCAATTAGGTCAATAAAATGACCAAATCGATTGAAATTAAGAAAACAGGCAGATGGAACTCAACACCTTTTGCCTATGCCTGTAATGTGATTGCATGTGGCCTACAAAACAATCAAACATGACAAAATAAGTTGTAAAACATTGTTGACATGGCATCTTATTGCATTAATCAATAACTAAGATAGAATATGATCAAATTTCTAATTAAGCATTGTTAGATTTGACATCTAATGTGGTCTAATTATTACTTAATCAAGTTTAACTCCTTGGATCAACCATATGGACTAATCAATTATAGAGAGTCTAATTGATTAAAGAAATATATTCCTGATCACACTAATCTTCTTAATCAAACAAAACTGGAGTCAAACTCTAATTAAGATTTTAATCTTATGATGGAAGAAATATGTGTAGGTATAAATATAGAGGTACTCTGATCTCTTTCTCCAACTCTCATTATAGCGATGAATAATTTTTCATCGATCATCCATATTAGGGAAAGAGGGTAAGGAGAGAGAAAACTAAATATCTCAAGGTGAAGAACAGACATCTCGAGGACTACATGGTCTACGTGCTTGGGATAATGATACAAGGTATGTCTTCTACAAATTTTTGGTTTTGCATGAATACAAAAGCATAATCTAAGTATAAAGGATTAAAGTATTTTCGAACATGTGGTATCAGATCATTAGTTTCATGCTTTGCATTCATACAAAATTTGTTAGATAAATTTTAGCTTAATTTTTGAATATTAAAATTATATTTTTATATTTTTGAAATTAAATTAAGAATTCAAAATTTAGTTTTGATTTCCTAAAATAAAAAAAAATAGAGGAGGAAAAATGGAAATTTTTCCCATTCCTTTTTCACTGGGGAAGGACACTTGTTTCCCTCTCCCATTCGGCAACCTTCTAGGGTGGACTGTCACCACACTGCTGCGCCTTTTCCCCCTCTCCACTAGCCACCTGTCTATCGGTCTACCACTAATTTAGAGGGGAGAGGGAGGATAAAGTAGTAACAACAAGATTTTTGGAAACCGGTGGTTCCCCCTTCTAATCATCAGTAGATAGGGGCAGCAATGCTGGAAATCATCTAGGATTTTATACATGATTTTTTATAATTTACAGCAAAAGATAATCTATTATAAAATTATTTTAAATAAAAAAATATATATATAGATCATATCTAATAAACCATATAAGGATCGTAACATGATATACAATATAAAAAATAAATTCAACATGCATCAATCTAATCGATGCATGTTGTAGATCTAATATGCAAACAACATGATATCAAATCCCATACCTAATCACGAGTTGATGATTGGCCCTATCAATGATACATGGTAAGAGCTCTCCATGTTGCTCATAGCTGTATTAGGTGCCTCTACGAGTCATCCATATAAAGCCCTAATGCGATCAACCTTCTCGAACTGCTAGATCCGCACGAAGGCCACTGGATGGCGAAAATAAAATTATTTTTAAATCTTCTTAGATCCTCCAAGAAGATCAAGAGGAGGATCGAGAGGAGATTAGATAGAAAAATAAAAATAAAATCAAGAAAACCCTCTCTTCATTTTCTTTTCCTTTTTCTATCAGCTCTAGTGCTAGATCTAGAACTCCTCACGCTAATCTAAATCCATGTCCTCTTTTTCTCTTATTTTTTATGATTATTTTATTTTAGATTTTGCATGGTAATTGGTCTCTTAATGTTGTACATATGATAAAAAATTAAAGTAAAATTTCATTGATTAGAGAAGGGATTAGATTAGGATAAGGTGATGTAGTTTGAATAGGACTAGGAGTTCTATTCCAAATAGAACTCCTTTAATTAAATTCAAATAAATTCAGATTTAACTCAAACCAATCCTTATCTAAATGGAAATGAAGAAGGATGAAAAAAATTAATTTTTTTCATGGATAATTCATAAAAAAAACTCTACGAAGGCATGGAGAATTTTAGTGAAGAAAATAATTTGGATTGATTTAGGATTTGACTAAGATTTGACCAAAATTAGTTAGGAACCAAAACTAATTTGGTTATGACTAATTTAACCAACTTAAATCCAATCCAATTAGATCCTAATTAGGCTTAATTAAATATAGAATTAACTGAGTCCAAGTTTGAATCTAACTGAAATTAGAGATCCTTAGCGATTAGGTCATCGAATAACCTAATTGGGTGAAACCCAATTAAATCAAATTTAGTTAGGCTTGACCTAAACCTCTTTGCTCAATCAAATCAAACCAATTATCAATCCAATTACTAATTAGTTCTTATATAATTAATTAATTATTGAATTATAATATTTATATAGGATTAATTATTAATTATATTTATAATTTTATCATTGAACGATTCTTAATCGTTAATCAACAATCATGATCGATCAAAAACTTTTTATATATGAGATCTCATAGATTCGAACTCTAAGCTGATAGCTTAGGAATAATTTTTCAAACTAATCGATTTAACCATTTAGCAATGATATCCAACATTCGGATAGATTGAATGATGGTAAAGCGATATTCAAGAACCTAGGCTATGGTTATCGTATAATTCATCCCTTTGATCTAAGCTTAAAGATGAATTTAGAGTCAACTGCCAACTTTGAATAATGCATCCAAATATATCTCAACTTGCTAAATCCTATGACTCCTTTAAAAGATTACCCCAGCTTAGGTTCGCTAAATTAAAATACTATCGAGTATCCACTCTAACAACTTGGAGTGGTCAATCTCTTTTTCACCAATACCTACTTAACAAGTACTTGATTGTACCTACAAATTTTTTATTACTGGTTTAGAAATCTAGGTTTTCTGGCACCAAAGTACAGTGAATTGCTTGCCAAGTCACCATGATAGTCTCATGTCGGAGGGACACATATCCATACCCTTTCTACGAGATACTCTTAACAGTAGAGTACTCTACAAAGTTGATTACTGTTCAGTGAGATATACCCCTACATCACCTGCATGCCACTTCTTGGTTAAGAGGATAACCAATATATATGGCACATAATGATCAATTCCCGATAAATGTTGTCATCCTTAGTAATAACATATCATTTGGTTATGAACCAATTTAAGAACCACTCGATAAATCCTCTTTTATTAAATCCATGCAATTCTAAGGACTTCAACACATTAAAGTTCACAGGAAGATAATAAATAGTATTGAGCTATCAAATATAATATTTATTTTATTAATAATTTTTATTTTTATAAGATAGCTCAACCATTTATAACCTAGATGATTGGCTTTAGGATACTTTTTTCAATAACTCTTACTTAGTCTAGAGCTAATTGAAACGGTATTGTATACCCATCTTCCACATATGATCATCGAACTCTTTGATTCCAAAGACTTTAGTAAATGGGTCAACCGGGTTCTCCTTTCCATCGATCTTTTGAAGGTCAACGTCACCTTATTCTACAATATCTCGGACATGGTAGTAGTGACACAGAACGTGCTTGGTATATTGATATGCCTTCCATTCCTTCGTTTGAGCAATGGCTCCAGTGCTATCATCATGCAGAATAATTGGACCATGAATGGAGGGTGCCACTCTAAGAACTTTCTCAACCATATAGCTTCCTTTGCAGCATCAAATACTGTAATGTACTCTATCTCTCATACAGAATCAGCCATAGTATGCTATTTAGAACTTTTCTAGTAGACAGCTCCTCTATTAAAGATAAAGACATGATCGACATACTTTTGCTATCATTCTAGTCTGACTGAAAACTGGAGTCAGTATAATCAACTAGTTTTAAATCAGAATCTCTATAAACCAATCATTGATCCTTAACATTTCTTAAATACTTAAGGATAGTTTTTACAACTTTTCAATGGTTCTCACTTGTATCAAATTGGTATATACTCACAACTCCTAGTGAGTATGCCACATCTAGTCTCATACATGTCATAACGTACATAATGGATCCTATTACAGAGGTATATAGAATCTTACTCATACATTCTCTCTCTTGAGGACTTATCAGATAATCCTTCTTAAAAAGAGTAATTCCATGGTCTATCGAAAGATAGCCTTTCTTGGAATTCATTATGTTGAACCACTTCAGCACAGCATCAATGACATTGATTGGGATAACCCTAGCAACCTTTTAAATCTATCCCTATAGATCTTTATCTTTTGGATGTAGGTCACTTCTCCCAGGTCCTTCATGAGGAATTGGGATGACAACCAAATCTTTATTCCCTACATTGCAGAAGTGTCATTTTCGATTAAGAGAATGTTATCCATATGCAAATAAGAAATGCAACCACTAAACCATTGGCCCATTTGTATATGCAGGGCTCTTCTACATTCTTAAGAAAGCCAAACGTTCTGATTGTCTTATCAAAATGCATGTTCTAACTTTGAGATGCCTGCTTTAATCCATAAATAGATCTTTAAAGTTTACATACCTTTTGATTAATCAATGGATACAAATCCTTCAGGTTGAATCATATATACCTCTTCTTCTAACTCTCCATTTAGAAAAGTAGTTTTGACATCCATTTACCAAATTTCAAAATTAAGATGCATCGCTATTACAAGCATAATCCAAATGGACTTGAGTATTGTCACAAATGAAAACATCTCACCATAGTCAATACCATAATACTGATGATAACCCCTGGTAACCAGACGGGCTTTATAGGTCTCCACCATCTTGTTTGTGCCCTTTTTTTTGAAAATCTACTTACACCCTATGAATTTTTTCCTTTCGGGTGGGTCAATAAGTATCCACACATTATTGATTTTCATGGACTCCATTTTGGATTTCATGGTTTCAAGCTCTTTTTTAGAGTCGAAACTTTGCATCGCATCCATGTAGGTGATCAGATCCTCGCTATTTTTATCAAGTTTAACAGGATCACCATCTTGGATCAAGAAATCATAGTATCTATCTAGCTGACATGGTACTCTACCGGATCTCTTTAAGGTTGCCTTTATAACATGCTTCAGGTTTGATTTAATCAAATCTAATTATATTGGTTTAGTTAATTGTATCGGTTCTTCTACCTATCAAACTTCTTCAAGTTCAATTCTAAAGACATTAGTTCCTTTTTCAAGGAACTACTTTTCTAAAAAACTATCTTATTACTAACAAACACTTTTTATTCATCAGTATGATAGAAGAAATAACCCTTAGTTTCCTTCGGGTATCCTATAAATATACTCCTATCAGATTTGGGCCCAAGCTTGTCCATTTTTAAATGTTTGACATAAGCTAGACATTCCCAAATACTAAGATATAAGAGTACCA
The DNA here is from genome assembly GCA_021397845.1 of Areca catechu. Lineage (NCBI taxonomy): Eukaryota > Viridiplantae > Streptophyta > Magnoliopsida > Arecales > Arecaceae > Areca > Areca catechu. The sequence goes on from CM038045.1 coordinate 39,619,470, forward strand.
ATATATGCCCTATCCATATCTCATGTGGCATTTTATCTATAGACTTGCTAGGAACTTTATTTAGAATGTAACAAACCGACTCTAGTGCATATCCCTGGAAGGAGATAGGTAGACTTGCAAACCCTATTATGGACCAAACCATGTATAATATGGTTCAATTCCTCTTTTTAGATACTCCATTATACTGAGATATCCCAAGAGGTGTCCATTATGAGAGAATCCCATTATTTTCTAAATATGTTATAAACTCATCGATAAGATATTTACCTCCTTGATTAGATCGAAGGATTTTGATATACTTGCCAATTTGTTTCTCTACTTCATTATAAAATCGTTTGAATATTTCAAATGACTCAAACTTATGTCTCATTAGGTAGATGTACCCATATCTCGATAGGTTATCAGTAAATATGATGAAGTAATGATATTCACTATAGCTGAAGTATTCATGGGTCCACATATATCACTATATATTAGACTCAGAATCTTAGTAACTTTTTCATCTTTTTCAGTAAAAGGTGACTTAATTATCTTTTCAAGAAGATAGGATTCGTAGGTGGCAATGATTCAAAATCATTGATCTCAAGGATTCTCTTTTTAGATAACCTGTTTATCCTATTCTTGTTGATCGACCTAATCTACAATGCCAAAGATAGACATCAAACATATTTTCTATCATAGAATATTTATTGGACGTGTACATTACATTTACAGGTTGTAATAATACATAAATATTATTCTTCAATTATCCATGCATTACAGCAACGCCATTCATAATGATATCATAATAATTATTTTTTATTGATAAATGATAACCATTCTTGGTCAAAAGGTTTACAAAGATTATATCCTAGTTTTATGATAATAGTGACAATCACCTAAAATAAGGACAATAGTGATAATAGTGACAATCACCTAAAATAAGGATAATAGTGATAATAATGATAATCACCTAAAATAGGGACAATAATGATAATAGTGACAATCATCTAAAACTAGGATAATAATGATAATCATCTAAAACTAGGATAATAGTGACAATCACCTAAAACAAGGATAATAGTGATAATAGTAACAATCATCTAAAACTAGGATAATAGTGACAATCATCATAAAACTAGGATAATAGTAACAATCATCTAAAATAATGACATTAGAATCAAAAACAAGCTTGACATTTTCTAAAACTAGAACTGGAACTGAACTTTTATATCCAATATTTAGGAATCTTTCACCATCTTTGAATCTTCTAATAACCTGAAGTTCTTGCGATGAATTGTAAATATTAATAGGACTACTGGTATCCAATACATAGGTAGTAGTATCACATATAAAAAAATTATAATATGTTATCATATAAGTACTTTGTCCAGCAACTCCTTGCTAGTTCTTCTTCTTTTATAGCCTATTTGGGTCTAGCGAGGCAATGTAAAAAGGATAATTCATCTTCTAGTATCCCTGTTTTTTATAGTAGAAGCACTCTGCCTAACTCTGGCTAGACTTGGACTTCATGATCTAATTCAGCCAAGCACATTCCACCTTCTTCTTATTAGTTTTTTTTTCCTTTCTTAAAGGAACGATATCCTGTCGAACTTCCCACTACATTCACCAATCCCTTATAGAGCTGATGAACCTTCTCATAGGTCTGTAATAACCTCAACAGATCATGGTAGTTGACTATAGGCCTAGTCATTCTGTAATGATCAAGAAAGTCGAGGTAGGACTTCGATAAAGAATTGAGGATCACATCCTTTCCCGGCTATTCATGTAGGGAAAATCCAAGTTTGCTCAGATGCTCGATCAGTTTGATAATGTACAATACATGATCAGTGATCGATGCCCCTTCTCTCATCCTAGTATTGAAAATGGTACAAGATATTTTGTACCTTTCAACATCGTTAGGAATGTTTAAGGATTCTTTTAATACTTGAAGCATGTCCTCTGGTTAAGCATCCTCAAATTTGCGATTTAGTTCATCATTCATGGATGCTCGTATAATGCAATGGATCATGGTTTGGTCATTGAGCCACTTCTGATAAGTATCTCGGGTCACACTATGAATGTTCTGAGTAGGCTCCTTAGGTGTTAGATCCGTCAGCATATTCAAGATCCATTTATACTCTAGGACTATCTTTAGCTTTTGATACCAACTACTGAAATTAGATTTCATCAGCTTTTCATTGTCTAACAATGAACAGAGCAATAAAGTGATAGCTATATTGCTCTGAAAAGAGAACAAGATCTAAATAGTATGTGAACCATTTAATTCTAAAGACTTGGACTTTAGTATAAAGGTTCTTTCACTATTTTGATCAAATTGATAGCCTCTACATTTAATTTGAAGAATTGTACTAATTCCTTAGTGGGTACAGGAATCTAATAGACCACACATGAGCCGAACTTTGACCGACTCATCCATATGCATCTAAAGGTAGGTTCTTAACCAATTATTTCTCTAAATAATTTTTGATAATAATTTCATTCCAAGAACTAATCAGTAAGCCTTTAGATTACTACTAGAAGCCCTGGTTAGGTCCAAGGTTACTACTAGAAGCCCTAGTTAGGTCCAACTATTAACATGATAGGATTGAGTGCTTCTAACCAATGATGGCCAAGCTCGATGTTGGTTGGCCCACCTAACAATCATTTAAAAAAAGTGAATAAATCATCATAATATGAATGATAATTCCAATAGCCAGATGAGCACTAGGTCTTTGGATATCCAATGATCATCTTAACTATTTAACTCATTACCACTCTCTTAATGGGAGGCTATGACTTAATTATCTTCATAATTTTATCACTTTAGGAATCTAATAATTTTAGAGGGTTTAAGTAGATGTCAAGAAAAGAAAAAGATATAGACCAATCAACAATCCTCGCACTGATCTTTGTGATTAAGGATCCCACAATAGGTAACTTTGACTCCTTATGGATACCCAATGAAAATCTTCTTTGATTTAGGATCCAGCTTGCTTCTTTCAGTTGCCTCCACATGTACATAGGCCGGGCAACCAAACACCTTCAGGTGGCCAAGCTCCACCTTATTTCCACTCCAAGCTTCCTTTGGAAGTCCTCCATTCAACTTAAAGTGAGGGGACTTGTTCACAAGAAAACATGACAGAGTAATAGCATCATCCCAAAAGATTTTCGACAGTGATAACTGCAGCCTCATACTCCTTGCCTTCTCTAATAATGTTCGGTTCATCCTTTTCGCAACACCATTCTGCTGTGGAGTCATCCTTACTGTGTAATGGCGTTTGATCCCATTTTTCTCATAATAACTTCTAAACTCTTTACTAGAGTACTCCCCATCATTATCCGATCGAAGGCACTTCACATGTCTTCTTGTCTCCTTCTCTACTTCAGCCTTCTAGGCTTTGAATCGAGCAAATACCTCTGATTTTTCTCTCATCAGATACACCCATAATTTTCTAGAGAAGTCATCAATGAAGGTAAAAAAATACCTTGCTCTACCTCTTGATAAAACAGGTGCTGTTCCCCATACATCCGAGTAAACTAAATCTAGCACACCTTCACTTGGCTCGGTACAAATAGCAAATTTCACCTTATGCTGTTTACCAAAGATACACGACTCACACATATCATTTCCATCCTTCTTCAAAGCTAGAATGTTCCCTCTTCTGCTTAACTCCGTGAGCCCTTGGTCACTCATATGACCCATCCGATAGTGCCACAGTTTATATGTCAACTATTCCTCGTGTGCCGCTACAAGTGCCTCCACACTATCATTCACAACTGAACCTTCCATCTTATATAGATTATTGCTCAGTCTTCTTTCTCTCATTACCACCAAAGCCCCCTTGGTTATTCTCAAACATCCACTACCATATTAGCAACTAAAAGCATATCCTTGCTCTTCCAAGTAGCCCAAAGAAATCAAATTCTTTTTCAACTCTGGTACATGTTTGACATTTGACAAAGTCCTTATCACTCCATCATGCATCCTCACCCTTATGGTGCCTACTCCAGCTACAGTGCAAGGATGATCATTCCCAAGGCTTACACTACCTCCATCTGACCTGTCGTAGGTATAAAACCATTCCCGGTATGAGGTATAGTAGTATGAGCATGTAGAATCCAAAATCCAGATATTATCCCAATTTACTGATCTTCTGATATAATTAGTACATCTCCTCCATTACCTTCTGATACATTTGCACCACTTGTGTTGACTCTTTCCTTTTTTGTCTTCCAAAGGGGACAATGCTTCTTGATATGCCTAAGTTGATGATACTTATAGCATATCAAGTTCTTATGGTTCCGAGACTAAGATCTGCTCTTGGACTTTTCCCTAGCTCTTTTCCTGGATCTACCTTGCCTCTCATTCATAACAAGAATCTCTGAGTTAGGATTACCTTTGCAGATCTTTTTTCTTTGCTCATTAGATCTGAGCACACCAACAACCTCTTTATAATTCAGGATTTGCTTCCCATATACCAAGATTGTTATGAGATCATCATACGATCCAGGAAGTGAACACAGCAGCAACAATGCCCAATCCTCATCAATCTTCACATCCAGATTCATAACCTCTGAACATACCTAGTTGAACCTCTGAATATGTGCAACAAGGTCTCCTCCTTCAGGCATTCTCAAGTTATACAGTTGCTTCTTCAACCACAGCTTGTTCATCATGTTCTTTCCTATGTATGTTTCTCCAGTCTTCTCCAAAGACCTTTTGCGGTAGTCTCCGAACAAACCTCAGGTAAAACCTGATCAGCCAAACACATCCTGATGGTGCTAAAAGCAATTTCTTCTAACTCTTCTTATTCTTCAATACTGATCTTTTCCGATCTTTCTTTAACCAAGACCTTGTAGATCCTTTGTTGAACCAGCAAATCTTTAATCCTTTACTACCATAGGGTGAAGTTCCCCTTGCCATCGTACTTTTCGAAATCTACCTTGAAATCACTTAATGCCATTACCACAATCAAGAAATCAAGAGATCTGAACATCGTTCCTGTAAGAAGCTTTCCTTCCAACCCTTTGATCTTGAGATCTTCCTTCCACGAACCTAAGGGATCTGATACCAAATGTTGAGAATTTTGGATCCAACTTCAATCCAAATGTTGAATCAAATACCCAAGAATAGCCTTATTCTCGATCAAGAATGAACACCTTGATCAACAAAGCAATAGCAGAAGCGTACAAGCCTGTGGATGACCCTCTGCTAGCGATCTCTTTTGAGAACACAGTAGGATACAGGTCTTTGAAGATCAAGCATGTCAAGATCCAAGAATGGGAGAATAAAGGAAGAAGAAATAGAATAGAAGAAATTCTCAGGAGAAAGAGGATTTTCTTGATTCCGCATCCAAAAAGTTCATTTACACCACTTCTTGCTTCTTCTTTCTAAACCTCTCAATTAGTTACAATATATATACCTTGGTACCCCAAAACTCCCTCCAGCTGTCATCGTTTAAAAAATAGCTCACCCGTCATTCGAGTCGGCTCTAGACACTAGAGTCGACTCGACCTTGGAACCGAGTCGACTCTAGGCATCAGAGCCGACTCGTCCAGACCACAGGATTTCCTGACTGTGAAACCGAGCCGACTCATCCAGACCACAAGGTTTCCTGACTGTGAAACTGAGCTGACTCAAATCCATCAGAGCTGACTCATCCATAACATAATCTCCTGTTCTGAGTTGTGCCAACCAGCAGAGCTGACTCTTACACCAGAGGAGTCGACTCTAAGACCCAGACTGACCAAAACTCAGCCTAAATACCTAGGACTCATCCCAGACTTACTCCTAGCCCTAGATACATCATGGAAAACCATGATAGACCGGACCAATACATGGACATTGACTCGACAAGCCTTGAATGCAGCACCTGAGACTCAACAGTGATAACCTACAAGACATGATTAACATCTAGCAATGTATCATGCCTATCTAGAAGATGAGAAATTTGGTAGAAATTATCAAAATATCCTTCAGTGATAGTTACCATATAATTCAATCCTTCGATTTTCCTTTATCCTGAATAAGTGATGGATATGGAAAATTATCAAAACCTCATACTTTATTCATTCGAACGTCAAATCACTAATGAAGACTCGATCAATGAAAAATTAGAAATCCTTTTCTAAATTCATCTTGCTTTGATCAAAGACTTCCTGAGTCATCATTTGATGAGATTGCATGGGATAAATACTTCTCTTACTAGGAGTGATCGATTCCTTGTTGACCTACTCATAACCTTCATACATAATTCACCATATCCATGAACATCCCGTATATGACTAAGTCATGAATGAGTATGAACCAAAACATGGATTCATGTATATAAGATATCATGGTGATCTCAAGTCTAAGGATCACCTGCACAACTTTCACTAAGAGAATCATCTTTTGACAAGTAAGTAAGACTTCCATAAGATGTTCTCATGATGGATCAATTTAGTGAACTCATATCCTGATGAGCATCTACATTCTTGTATTAGTGTCCCTATATAAGTGGTCGTGAGACCAACCACTCTCTCCATTGAGCATACATAGGATGTACAAGTCTCTCTAGAAATATCGATCCCTGACTCGATGATCATATAACTAGAAATATTTTAGATTAGGATTTATAAGATCTTAGGTCTCATTATATGAACTCCATCATAATCTTAAAATCATTATCCTAATTTATGGGATTCATCATAATCTTAAAACAACAAAGTATAAGATATAACATATGATAAAATAGAATATCTTTTATTAATATCATACACGAGTCTAAAGAATTTTACAAATAAGTCCTATTTTATAAAAAATATAATTGGCTTTTAGAAAACTATTCTTTCAATCTCCTACTTGCACTAAAGCCAATCATCCTTGTATTTAATTTCCATACAATCTAAATGGTGATCAAATTATTGTGAAGGAAGGGCCTTAGTGAATGGATATGCTATGTTGTTCTTTGTATCTACTCATCATATCTTTCAATGAGATGGAAGCATCTTAGGATGCGCTTGGACTTTTGATAAGACCTTGATTCCTTAACTTGTATAATTGCTCCAGTGTTATCATAATAAAGTAGCACCAATTATTGTATTGCAAGAACTACATCCAATTCTTAGATAAACTTTTTCATCCAAACAACTTTCTTAGCGGCTTCATTAGCAGTTATGTATTCTATATCAGTAACTGAGTCAGCTACAGTTTCTGCTTGGTACTTTTTCAACTACTGCACCTCCAAACAGAGTAAAGATATATCCTAATATTGATTTACTATAATCTGCATCTAATTAAAAACTAGAGTTAGTATAGCCTTCTAGTTTTAAATCTGATCCTTCATATATTAACAAATATCTTTAGTCCTTCTAAGGTACTTAAGAATATTTTACACAACTTTCTAATGATCCTCTCCTAGATCTCTGTTTGCTATGCCTAAGGCATAAGCAACATCAAGCCTGGTACATAACATGGCATATATGATTGATCCTATATGGAATCTTACTCATCCTTTATCTCTCTTCAAGTATCTTAGGAGACATCTTTTTAGAAAGATATATATCTTGACTCATGGATAAGTAACCCTTTTACTTCCCTCTATATTGATTTTTTTTTAATACTACGTCAATGTACCTAGATTGAGATAAGCTGAGCATTCTCTTAGATCTATTTTTATAGATCTTTATACTTAGTATATAGGATGCTTCTTCCAAATGCTTCATGAAAAACTATTTAGATAGACAAGCTTTGACTGATTGCAATATTAGAATATTATTTCTAATGATAAGTATGTGATCAGCATATAATATTAAGAAGATAATGGCACTCCTATTTGTCTTCTTATACATACATGGTTCATCCACATTTTTGATGAAACCAAATTTCTTAATTGTTTCATCAAATCGGATGTTTCAACTCTTCGATGCTTGCTTTAATCTATAAATGGATTTTTTAAGCTTGCATACTTGGTTTGGTCTCCCAATTGAGACAAACCCTTCTGGCTGTGACATATAGACTTCTTTCTCACGATACCCATTGAGAAAGGCAGTTTTTACATTCATTTATCATATTTTATAATCATAGTATGCAGCTATAGCAAGCAAAATTCTAATGGACTTGAGTATAGCTACTAGCAAAAAAGTTTCATCATAGTCAATTCCATATCTTTGTTTGAAACCTTTTATCACTAGTCTAGATTTATAGGTTTTTACTTGGCTATCTACTATGATCTTTCTTTTGAAGACCCATTTGCACCCTATTGAATTTACTTCCTTAGGTGGATCAACCAAGGTCCAAACCTGGTTGGTTTTCATGAAGTCCATTTTAGATTTCATGGCATCAAGCCATTTGTCAGAGTCTTTACTCTTGATAGCTTCCGTATAGGTCAAAGGATCATCATCTTGAATGATGCTGGCTTCATTGTCATTACTAATGATAAAGCCAATCTGGGAGGTGCATCCCGCATTCTCTCTTACCTACGTAGAGGAGATGTGTGTTATGATGGTGCCTTATTAATAGGTACTTATGGTTAAGAAATTTGAGGTTAATTATCTATAGGAGTAGGTCATTGATCTTGTACTTCATTAAGTTTAAGTATCCTCCCACTGCCACCTTCTTGAATAAACTCCTTTTCCAAGAAAGTAGCATGCCTACTGATAAAAACTTTTTGTTCAGTAGGATGATATAAGAGGTATCCAATACCTTCTCGAGGATAACCTATGAACTTACATTTATCAACCCTAGCACTCAGCTTATGTCCGAATACATTTCTAATATAAGCTGGGCTATCCCAAATCTTAAGATATTTAAGACTTGGCCTTTTGCCTTTCCATAATCATATGGAGTGCTAGCTACTAATTTTGATGGTACTCTGTTTAGTATATAAGCAACAATTTCTAGGGCATAACCCCAAAAAGATATAGGAAGATCAGTGAAGCTTATCATAGACCTTACCATGTCTAAAAGGTATGATTCTTCCTTTCTACTATACCATTTAATTGTGGTGTATATGGAGGTGTCCATTCTGAAAGAATATCTTTGTCCTTAAAATGATCAAGAAACTTACTAGATAAGTATTCTCCTCCTCGATCTGACCAAGAAATTTTAATACTCTTTCCAGTTTGTTTTTCAACCGTACTTTGATACTCTTTAAATTTATCAAAGGCTCCGAATTTATGTTTCATAAGACACACATATCCAAACCTAGATAAATCATCAGTAAAGGTGATGAAATAAGAGTATCCTCCTTTAGCTTGAGTTGATATGGGTCTATATACATCTGTATGTATTAACCCTAATAACTCAGTTTTCCTATCTCCATAACCAGTAAATGAAGATTTGGTCATTTTACTCATGAGATATGATTCACAAGTTCCTAATGATTGATAATTATAAGGATCAAAGAATTTATTTTTGTATAACTTGTTTATCCTAGATTTACTAATATGACCTAATCGGTAATGCCAGAGAAAAGTAACATTAATATTTTCTCTCTTTCTTTTCTTGTTTTCAACAAGTAAAACTACGTCATTGAGTGAAAGAACTAAAAGATCATTAACACAAACTAGTTCCAAAAAAAATATTAGAATGAGAAATAGAGCATCCACTGCTCTTTATATTAATTTCAAAACCTTGTTGTAACAACAGGGTACAGAAATAATATTCCTAATAATATTTGGAACATAGTAACAGTCTTTCAATTCTAAAATTTTGCCTGAAAACAATTACAATAGATAAGTGCCCACAGCTTCTGCTTGAATGGCTTCACCATTCATGCCATAAAGCTCGAAGTCACCTTTCTTCAAGCTCCTAATTTTATGAAGTTCATGCAAAGACTTGCATATATGAAACCCACATGTGATATCTAATATCCATGAATTAGAAGCTGAAGTACTCAATGACAAATTAGTTTATATCATGTACAAACCTTTTGATGCTCTACCAGCATCATGCTTCAAACTAGCAAGATATGGCTTGCAGTTCTTTTTCCAGTATCATTGCTTGTCGCAGTAAAAACAGGTTCTATCAGTAGAGGGCTTCTTTGCCTTCTTCCTCTTCTAGATGCTTTTCTTAGGATTCCACTTTCTCTTTGAACCCTTTTTCATTACTATGTTCTTCTCCTCATCAATTAGAAGAAGATGAGCCTTGTCTCCTTTAAAATAGCTCTCAGTGTCTTAAGCATGTTAAGCAGCTCTGGTAATGAAAGGTTCAGTTTGTTCATATGATAATTCATGACAAACTGAGAGAAAGATTCATAGAGTGATTATATGATCAAGTCCTGAATAAGCTCTCCTTCTATAATAAATTTTAATTGACCTAATCGAGTGATTAAGTCAATCATCTTTAGTACATGGACTTGAACATACGAGCCCTCACTTATATGTGCTCGGAACAACTACTTCGATATTTCATATCGGGCAACCATACTTTGCTTTCCATAAAGCTCTTTAAGATTGAGCAGTATGGATTGAGGTTCCATTTCTTTATGTTATCTCTACAATTCATTACTCATAGAGGCCAACATAATGTACTTGATAGTTAAACTGTCATTCTACCATATTTTATAAGTAGCCCTTTCCTCCTCCGAAGCATCATCTCCGATTGGATCTGGATCAGGAGAATCGATAATGTAGGATACCTTCTCTTGAGTAAAGACAATTCTCAGGTTCCTTAACCAATCCATATAATTAGGATCAATCAACTTATTGGCATCTAAAATACCCCGTAGTGATAAAGTATAAGCCATATTAATCTACATAAATAAAGAAGAATGTATAAATAAACCACTTAAGATGATACACACAATTAGATAAGGACTTATCAATCTAATTATGTCTCCCACTATTTTTCTATGAATACCATAGTCCTCACCTATGGTAAGTGAGAAATCCTAACAGGATTTCTTTAGTGGGGTTAAGATCCCAATTCCTCATAAATGTCTTATGTTTATACAACAAATAGTTATAAAACTCAATAGTAGGAAATTTTATTTTTCAATTGCAATCCATGCAACTCTCAACATGACATTGCCTCTAAGACACTTACAGCCTTGTATTTATACAACAAACTATAATATCTTAGTTTAGTCAGACCCTTTATTTCTATATAGTCACGATTGAATAATGTTGCCCTTGTGTTTACACAACAAAGCAACACCATCAATCATGCTTAAAGCATTAGATGCACCAAGATAAATTTTACATCAAATCCTAGAGTAGGCCTTGTATTTACATAACAAACTTACTATAGTTTTAACATAAATTTGGCTTAGCATGAAGGAAAGCAACAAGTAGTATTTTAATCAATTGGTATTTCCAAATCAAGATCTAAATCAATCGAATTGGCTAAGTGGGAGAGAGGTGGAAGGCCCCCTGCACTTGCCTTAGACACCAAAAACTTTGGTCAGGTAAGTAGTGGATCCAATTAAAAATCACATTCTCTTTACCTTCCCATAATCACTTTCCTAGACACCAATTGATCAATCAAATCCTAAATGGATTTGTATTATGATTTTATGACACTGCGACTAAATATAATTTTTAAAGAGGGCTTTCATGGTCTCATGTACATCTTAATTCTATAAACTATCTAACAAGTATACAACAACATCATATGTGCCAAGTATGTTATCATTCTAGGATAACCTTACAACATAGCAGACATTCATCGCTATGTTAGGATAACCTTATTTCATAATGATGATTGAATAATCTAAACATATCTCTATATCGATTAGGATTTAAGTAAAATCCTAATCAGTGGTATACACCTATCAACATATGCTACAACTATTATTCTAGACAAATCATCCAAACATTTCATTAACTATTAATTGAATGAATCAAAGTGGCTCTAATACCACTGTTGGGTTATGGTTGCATAGTGAAAGATTGGATTTTAAAATTTTAATCCTTGAATCTTAATCAACTAAAGTCCTAGATCCAGGACTCCCTTGATTATATTAATTAACAAGGCAAAATATTAGAAAATAGAAGAATACCTATAATGCTAATATCTTTTTTTTACTAGGCACACAAGTGTATGCCCTTCAGAGATGAACCACACTGGAACTAGATTAAGGAAACACTCCTCTTTCTTGCTTGACTCTTCCCAGCAGCCTTTCTTCCTTCAGCAACCTTTTTTCTCTTCTAGGACTTTTTTCTTTTTGAAGAGTACCTCTAAACCTCTCCAAAAACTCTCTTACTATCCTATTATCCCTTCTAATTTTCTTTCTAAGCCCTTGTCTTAAAATGGTGGACTTGTCTTAAAATAAATGACTTATCCTAATAAGGGAAGGAAGAGAGTTGTCAAGACAAACTTCGGATGTTTTGGTTTCAATCACTGAAGCCTTTAAATAGGAAGAGAGGAAGCACCTAATATACCCTTTCATCAATCCCTAATCTGATATTTAACATGTCAGATATGACCCTTCAAGCAGGAGTCTTTTGGCAGAAAGGTGTAAAGTGAAATGTTGTTTCACTAACCTTTTTGCGTCAAAAGTTGCTTATCGCAACTCTTCAAAAAAAATTTGATAATTAGTCTTTAATTTCAGAATTAAAGACTTGGTCCAATACTCTAATAGGCATATAAATTGGAAAGGCTTATCTAGAAAAATGTATTGACAAGTAGAAGGACTCCAGCCCATCCCATGTGCCATATTATCCAAACATCGTATCCCTTCATGAAATCATTACCATTATTACATATTTTGATTGATCAAATCTAGTCTAAATGGATGCCTATTAGAGAGGATAGGGACTAGGGCTTATCACCAAAAAAGTGATTTTTCTACAGAAGGACTCTTGGTCCTTTTGCATCCCTTAAAAATGCATACGCCAATATTGGCACCAAGAATCCCAAGCCCTTAGAACTCTTGGTTAAATCAATGGATAAAGGCTATAAAATCATGATAAATCCTAATTTAGCAGCCCCACTTAAGTCTCAACCTAATTTAAGTCACACTCAAATTAGTTAGCCCAAATAGCAATCATTTAAATCCAATCTAATTGGTTAGGAGTTAGGCTAGCCAACATATGCTAGTATGTTAATTAGCTTGCTAATTAGGATCCTATGATCCTAATAACAATATAAATGACTTTCTTGATCAATTTCTTAATGTATGTAACCCTTTGGGCTCCTCATCTAGCTAGTAGTAGGTCTATGTTCATGTTGATTTAGTTCGATTAGAAATCAACTAATCGAATTAGGTCAAATCGAGCTAACTCTAGTTGCCAATTTGAACCATCTTTCAAATTGACTCATGAATTCAATCAATTTAATTCATGATAACTTACAAGACATGATTGATATCTAGCAACATGTCATACCTACCTACAAGATGAAAAACTTGATAGAAATTATCAAAATATCCTTAAGTGACAAGTTACGATGCAATTCAATCATTCGATCTTTCTTTATCCCGAATAAGTGATGGATATGAAAAATTATCAAACCCTCATACTTTATTTATTCAAACATCAAATCACTAATGAAGACTCGATCGATGAAAAATTAGAAACCCTTTTCTAATTTCATCTTGCTATGATCAAAGACTTTCCGAGTCATCATTTGATGAGATTGCATGGGATTAATACTTCTTTTACTATGAGTGATCGATTTCTTGTTGACCTACTTATAACCTTCACACACAATTCACCATATCTATGAACATCTCGTACATGAATAAGTCATGAATGAGTATAAACCAAAACATGAATTCATGTGTATAAGATACCATAGTGATCTCAGGTCTAAGGATCACTTGTACAACTTTCACTAAGAGAATTATCTTTTGACAAGTAAAACTTTCATAAGATGTTCTCATGACAGATCAATTCAGTGAACTCATACCTTAATGGGCACCCACATTCTTGTATTAGTATCCTTATACAAGTGGTCGTGAAACCAATCACTCTCTCCATCGAGCATACATAGGATGTGCTAGTCTCTCCGAAAACATTGATCCTCGACTCGATGATCCTATGACTAGGAATATTTTAAGATCTCACTGTTATGAACTCCATCATAATCCTAAAATCATTGCTCTAATTTATGGGGTTCAACATAATCTTAAAACAACAAAGTATAATATATAGTATATGATGAAATAAAATGCCTTTTATTAATATTATACATGAGTCAGGAGAATTTTACAGATAAGCTCCTATTTCATAAGAAATATGATTGACTTTTAGGATACTATTCTTTCAAGGGATATACCATATACATTTGTAGTGGATAGTCTGATGTTTGCCCATGTATATATTTATCTTGATATTAGTTTTACTTTGAAAATGCTTGGTAGATATCAGGATGATCTAGGTATAGACTATTAGAAGGTTGCCAAGAAAGTGATGTGCTATCTTCAAGGGACTAAGGACTATATGCTCACTTAAATGATGATCGATCAGTTAGAGATGATCAGTTATTCATATGTCAAATATGTTGGTTACTCATCTTAGGGCTCAGGATTATTGATTTTATTTTCAAGAGACTGAGAATTTATTGTAATAATTTTACTATAGTTTCATTCTCCAATAGTAGCTAGATTGTCAATGCATACAAGTACATTGATGCTAAGTATCTTATAGTAAATGAGAGAAATAGCAATTGTCGAGTGTCTATTGATCTTATTGATACTACTTGTATGATAGCTAATCCTTTGATTAAATATTTAGTATCTAAAGTTTTCAAGGAGCATGTAAAACTTATGGATATTTATCATTAGAATATTTAGTTTGTAATAGATACTTATGTTGAGATCTTTTATAGTTTAATGGCAACTATTACTTATATTTAATTATTATTTATATATATTATTGTTAACTTTTATCAAAATTAAAGTAAACAGAGGAGTTATTAATATGACATTATAGTGGGACCATTATGATGGTATTATGATTTTGATAACCTATATACTCCAGCATATAAGATTAGGTTAAGTAAGAATTATTGATGTCATGATACATGAAAGAAAGTATATCATTGAGATATACAATCACCATGATTTGCATCAATGATTTTCTACTTAATCAAAGTATAAATAATTTTTCAAGGAACAAATAATTGGATAAGTTTTTTAATGAGTGCACACTCATTGGATCAATTTTCAAATCTTAATTCAATACTATTATTTTATTTTTGAAAATTCAAATGTTTTGTTTTAAAGCAAAATATTTTGGTAGAATCAAAGATTATTTTTAAGTGATAATATAGGCCAAGTGGGAGAATGTTAGATTTGACATCTAATATGACCTAATATTGCTTAGTCAAGTTTTACTCATTGGATCAACTATATGTATTGAATTAATTACAGAGAGTCCAATTGATTAAAAAAATTTATTTCTGATCAAACTAATATTCTTGATCAAATAGAACTAGAGTCAAGCTCTAATTAAGATTTTAGTCTTATGATGGAAAAGACATGTGCAGGTATAAATATAGAGGTATCCTGGTTCCTTTTTTTAACTCTCATAATAGTGATGAATGATTTCCATAATCATCAATATTAGTGAAAGAGGGTGAGAAGAAAGAAGACCAGACACTTCAAGACGAAGAACAGACATCTCGAAGACTACATTAATAGGGACATTGGCAAGAGGAAGAAGTTGCAAGCTAACAATCTCTGGTTTTGTAGCTAGTCCAATTTTTTTCAGGTTCCACTCAAAATTATGGAGATGAAGCCCAACCTCATGAAGCATCTTGAAGGCTCCTAGTTCCATCCATTTAAGAAGAAGAGCCCCTATTGTATGAAGCAAGTTAAGACCATTTCCATTTGAGACAAGCAAGCCAAAGAAATTCAACTAATGAAGACCTTTCTTTCCAAAATTCCAAGCAATCCATTTGGGCCGGCCAACCTATGATTTGATTCACCTAATTTGAAGCATATTTGAAGACTAAATCTTAGAAGACACATGGAAGGATTTTGATGAGGACACTTGGCGAAATAGGATTCTAGTTTCTTCTCTTGTTAGGATTAGTTACCTAGAAGCTTCTCAATGTAATTAGTTGCCAACTAAACTTGGATTAGTTAGCATTTAATCCTCTCTTTTGCCGTCACTTCTGGGTTCTCTTGGCCTATAAATAGGACCAAGGCCCCTTTATGTAAAGTAATTGAAAAAGCCTATGAATGAATGAATGCTTAGTTTGGTTCTTCTTCCACCTTGCTGAGTTCCATTGTTTTCTCTTTGAGTTTGAGTGTTTGGTTTGAGTTTGAATGTTAGTTCCCTAGCCATTAGAGCTAGGTCACTCCTTTAGGTAGAGGGTGAGAGGCCCAAAGTTCCATTCCTAAGCCATTCTACCAAGGTTCCAAGGAGACCAAGAAGAAGGAGAAGTGCTGCCCAAAAATTCAGCAACCTTATTCAAATCTCTTCAGTTTCCTTTGTTGAATCCTTCATTTTCTTTTAATTTTTCATCACCATGACCTTACTTTGGATCATTTGTAGGTTTTTCTTGATGGTTTGAAGCTAATGATGAAGGCTCCATGCCAAGGACCAAACTCTAAAGATAAGTTCTAAGTAGGGAGTGTAGATTTTGTCTCTAGACTTCAATTCTTAAGTGATGAGTGCTGTCCTTCTATTTTAAGCTTTGATCCTCTTCATTATTGGGAAGAAGACCCTCTTGATCCATGGATCTGAGGTTCTTAAAGGCAGCTTAGCCTAGTTTGAGGGATTCTATGCCTTTAGATCCTACCTTTTATTTTTTTGAAAGAAAGCTTGCACAAGGGTGTTCAGAATTCTGCTCACCTAGTTTTTAGATTGAAGTTCTTCATCTCTTCTATGCATAATTTTGGCCATATCTAAAGCTCAAATTCTTGTATGATGATACTAAGTGAGTAGATCACACCTCCACACACTCATTTCATCAAATTCATCCCCCATCATACATGGTTTACATGCTTGGGGCAATGATGCAAGGTTTGTCTTCCATAAATTTTTGGTTTTGCATGAATACAAAAGCATGATCTAGGTATAAAGGATTAAAGTTTTTTCCAACAAGCAGGCCCTAGGAAAGAAAGCAATGGAAATCATGTTCCTGGTCACCGACCAGTTGGCCACCCATCATGGCCGAGCCCTCTCCCATTACCAAGCTCGACACTGACCACCCCATTGGGAGCTATATATCCTCTCCCACCTTGGGCCCTATCCTTTCCTCTCCTTGTTGCTGGGCTCCTTGGAGACCCTAGAGTTGTTGGCCTTGGTCGTCCCCTTCTATCCTAGCAGAGATCAACACCCTCCATTACTCCCTCTACAACTGCATCTTCTCCTTTGTTGTCATCTACTTCCACCTCTTTGAGATTGTTTCTACCCTTGCCTATGTCCACTCTCTTGGTATCGTTTGTTGTGATCTCAAGCTCAATAACATCCTCCTCCTGGCCTCTAGCCACATCACCCTCACCAACTTCAACAGCTCTTGCCACCTCACCCACAAAGCCCTCCCCTCCCCCACCTACATCAATCCCATCTCCCTCCCCTCCCCAGCTAACAACAACCATCGACATCAACGCGGCCACCACTACCACCACAATGTCACCTGTATCTTTTTCGATGGCCATGCTAGCTTCGAAGGTGGATCCCTTGATATCACTAGCTACCTCCAACAGTAACTCAAGAAGGCCAATCCACTTGCATCAACACCATTAGCTATTGCCACCCCACCATCTTCAGTAGTGTCACCACATGTGAATTTTCACACTCTTTTGTTGGCACCGAGCAGGAGGAAGCCCTCTAAGGAATAAGGAAGAGAGTTGGAGAGGGAATCGAGAAAGGAACCTAGGGGTTTCTCAACTAGATCAGATGGAGAACTCAAACTCTAAGAGTGTAGGGGGTGGAGGGAGGAATGGATGTGATTTGATTATGGGAATTAAATAGATTGCGAGTGGGGAGGATAACTTGCCTTCAATCAGCTTCTCTCTCATTCCACCCTTATAATACTTAATCACTCTCTTTCTTGGCCCTTCTCTCTCTCCCCCCTCCCTTCCCCTCTCCTCTTTAAGCACGGATGAAATTTTCCTTTTAACCAACTTTTATTCAATTTTATTTAATGGACCATGTGCAGTCATGTGACAGACATGGACAAATGACGTTGAGCTTCGTCTATCCATTTTCCTAATTTTAATTGTTTGGCAATTTCATTGACCAAATTGGCAAATACAAAACTTCGATCACTTGATTGCTAGTATCTCTAAACTTCATAGTATGAAAACATATTTTTTTCTAGAATCTAATAATCTTGTAATCACCCATAATAATGAGTTTGTTGGAAAAGGCTTTCTATTTGAAGGCATATTCAAATTGAGTATAATTCTTAGTTCCCATATTCCAAATCTTGAATTTTCTAATGTTTGGCATGGTAGGCTTGGTCATATTAATTTTGATCAGATCCAATATATGGCCAATTTAAATCTAATCCCTAAGATCAATTTGGATAAAAAGATCAAATGTGAAATTTGTGTATAAGTCAAAAGTATCCAAAAAAACTTTTAAATCTATTCATAAAAGTTCTAATCTTCTTGATCTAGTTCATAATGATATGTGTGACTCTACTAAAATTTCAACTCGGGAAGGAAATCATTACTTTGTAACATTCATTGATGATTTCTTCCAATATTGTTATATATATCTAATTAGATCTAAAAGTGAAGTCTTAAAAAGGTTTAAGATCTTTAGAGTTGAAGCTAAAATCCATACTAAGAAAATTCTTAAAAGACTTAGGTCATATCGGGATAGAGAGTGTATCTCAAATAAAATGGTCCTATTCTATCAAGAATATGGGATCATTCATGGGGTAACTTCTCCTTACTCCCATAGTCCAATGGTGTAGTAGAGCAAAAAAACTGTATCCTATTAGACATGGTTAACTCCATAATAATTATTTTAGGTGTGCCCCAAAATTTATAGGGAGAAGCCCTATTAGTAACCTGTTTCATTCTAAATAGAATACCTTTTAAGGATGGAAATAAGATTCTTTTGAACTCTGAAAAGATAAAACTCCTAAATTAGATTATCTAAAAGTATGGGGGTGCCTAGCTAAGATAGGTATACCTAAACTTAATAAAAATTGGTCCTAAAATCATATATGCAATCTTTATAGTGTACTCCTTAGATAGTAGTACCAATAGATTTTTAGTAATAAATTATGTAAAAAGTGACATTTCTAATAATATTCTCATTGAGGCTAGAGATGCTATTTATTTTGAAAATATATTTTGTTAAAAAACTAAGTTTCAAATTTAACTCAATCTAATATATTCTCTAATCCTGGTCTTGTTGAATCAAATTCTCCTTGTGATTCAAGAAAGATGAAGAGGTCTAATTTTGATCTTGGACCTTCTAAATCTAGAAGAAGCATAAGAACTAGAAATAAAAAGGACCTTGATGAAGGATTCTTTACCTTTCTAAATAAGGGTGAACCTTTTACTTTTGTAGAATTAATGTTTTCACCTGATGTCCATTTCTAGAAAGAGGCCATTAACTCTAAATTTAACTCAATAATCTAAAATCAGACATGGATCCTAACCTATCTTTCTCCTGGTAGTAAACTATTAGGTTGTAAGTGGTTATTCTATAGGAAGCTTAGACTTGATGGATCAATAGAGAAGTTTAAGACTAGATTAGGAGTTGAGGAATATAATTAAAAAAAAGGCTTAGATTATTTTGAAACATATTCTCCTATAGCTAGAATCTTTACCCTTAGAACTTTTTTGGCATTGATCCATCCATAAGTTGATCTTTCATCAAATAAATGTGAATATTGTATTTCTAAATAGAAATCTTGATGAAGAGATCTACATGGAATAGCCTAAGAGATTTATTATTAAGGGATAAGAGAAAAAAGTTTATAAACTTGTTAAGTCTCTATATTGTCTTAAACATGTACCTAAATAATGGCATAAAAAATTTGATAGGACCATTCTTTTTTTTAGTTTCTCAATCAATGATCATGATAAGTATGTATATTCCAAAATCATTAATGATGATTATGTGATCCTTTATTTATGCATCGATGATATCTGATCTTTGGAAGTTCTCTTAAAATCATATTTAAAATCAAATAATCCCTTTAAAGTCACTTTGACATGAAAGATTTAGGTGAATTTGATATTGTTCTAGGGATGAAGCCGATCAAATCTCCTGAAGGGATAGTTCTCTCCCTTTCTCATTTCTTCAAAAAAATGATTGAAAAATTTAGATATTCTAATCAAAAACCTATTTCTACCCCTTATGATTCAAGTATTCATCTTAAAAAGAATTTAGGTAAATCAGTCGATCAACTTAAATACTCCTAGATTATAGGTTCTCTTCTTTATGTGACAAATAGGACAAAACCTGATATTACCTGTGCTATAGGGAGATTAAGTAGATATACCCAAAATCAAAATCAATCTCATTTATCTACTATTGAAAGTTATTCTAATAACTTTAGGAAATGTTGATCTATCTCTCTTGTACGTTGAATACCCTGAGGTGGTTGAGGGTTACGGTGATATAAATTGGATTACTAATTCTTTTGATTTTAAATCAACTACTAGCTATCTTTTTCTTCTCAATGACATTGTTGTAGCTTGGAAATCTTCCAGACAAACTATTATATCTTGGAGCACTATGGAGGCAGAGTTGATTGCTCTAGATACTACTTGTATTGAGGCAGAATGGATTAAAAATCTTATCTTAAAGCTACCTTTAGTATCTAAACAAGTTATGGCAATATCTATTCATTAAATAATAAGGCCATAATTGAACTAAAAAATCAAAAGAGCACTAATAAAAAGATGAACCAATATATCTAGATTCATCATAAATTTATTAGACAACTCAAAAAAAGGTAATGTTATTTTCTTGGAATTTGTCAAGTCTGAGAAAAACTTGGCAAATCAATTAACAAAGATTAATCTAGGAATGGATTCCTAGAATCAATAAGGGAGATGGGGCTTAAGCTTACTATTAGATACCCAACCTCTATAATTGGAGATTCCATGAATGAGATTCAATATTTTCAAATATGAAGTTGATTAAGTGATTGTGCTAAAGCACATTCTTAGAGTATATCTCATCCCATCTTTATCATAAGTGCTCTTATTAGTGTCAAAATAAAATTGGAAAGATCGAGTTATATTCTTAATGAGTCCAAATTAGGAAATTTGTAGGGTATGGGATCCTTTGAAGGACTTATTTATATGAGAATTATCGTATAGGCCACGACTATGGGTTTTGGCTAGTCTTAATAAATTCTTATAAAAAATTAATGTACTAAGCATAAGGCATTTGAATGGTGCTAATTGCATAAAGATTTATTTGATTCATATTATGTATGTGATAAGTTGATTTCTGAGTTGAAAAACTTAGTTCAAGGTCTAATCTACTATGATTCCTTCATATGGATACTATCAATACTAATTGAGGTTTAAGTTTAGAGGGCACCTAACCTTTTGATTGATATAAGATGCCTAGATATTTTTCATGTTTTTTAAAAAATTAAATCTTTTGTGGGATTATTATAGTTTATCTAAAATAAAAAAATTAATTTTCTTATCCTAAATTTTATTTATTTAAAACTTTTAGTTTTTTAAATGCAAAAAGAGATGAATCTTTGAAAGAGAACATTTGTTCTGAAGAAATATGATATTTCAAAAATATTGTATTTTCTCGAAACTATGGCATCTTCTTGGTAATTTGAATAGAATTTATAAATAGACTTTGAATCAAATATTTTGAACTCGATCTCAATTATTTTTCTTCTTTCTTACACTGAGACTCTTCTTTCTAAGATAGAGACCCCCATATTTCTTCTGTCCTTTTCTACTTTTTCTTTTATTATTTAGATATATGAAGGAAGTCTTTTAGGTCAGCCTTCCTAGCAATCATGCTTGTTAGAGATAGATCGGGTCGAGTTGGGTTATTGTACTTTGGAAATAGTATCGCTGAAAAAATTGCATGTAGAGGATGAATCATATTCTTAGGGTAATGTTTCACACATCTCGGCATAAGAAGCTCTATTCAATCTTTACTTTTTTTACTATTTTTTTCATAATACTATTTTAAAATTATATAAATAATATAATTTTTTTTCTTTATCAAATTTTTCCAACAAAATTTTCTAGTTGAATTCTATGATTGATGGTAATGATGAGCATAAATATAATAATGATAATTATAACAATAATACTCAATAATTTTTAAAATAAATAAATGAAACCGGTCTTAATGAGTTCATTATGCTCATAGGATACGAATAAGGGTGTACATCATGGCAATATATTTTCTTTCAGCATGGAAAGAGAAATAAGCTTTATAGTACAGGAGAAGATCATTGTAAGGTGAGGGGTAGGGAGGATGGGATGCAAGGCAATGGGTTCCAAAATTATCTAATAGCTTTTAGTGGGTGCCACCAGCATGAGCAAGGATTTGAATGTCATTTATCCAAGTTCACTGGATGCATATTAACTTTAAAGTAATGTGCTTTTCACGTTAATTGCATCTCCATTATTATTATGAAAATCCATATAGATATATATTTAGTTTTATATTAATTATTTACTGAAAAGATCTTGAATATTTAGACAAAGCTAATAAATTCACATAAGACATTTTAGCTAATCCTTTAAGGTAAGTTCCTGGATCGTTACAAATGATATCAAAGCCAACTAAGCTCATATCCCATGTAGACTAGGAGATATTTAGCACAAGTTCATTGGAGTTAACCATGAGTTGATCGTGGTGTTTATAAATAGATACATAGATTTGGATCCTTAGCTTGACAATGATATCAAAACTTAAGTGGAAGAAGTATGTGATAACCCGTGTAGGCATATATTTAGTCCCACATCGGTTATTCACTAAAAGACCTTGGATACTTATATAAAACTGATGAACCTAAATAATACCTTCTAATTAGCCCTTTTGAAAGTTTGTCCATAACATATGTAGAATAGGAGATACTACAGTACGAGTTTATTGGAGCTAATCATGGACTGATCATGATATCCGCATAGATGTGTATGCAATCTAGCATATGTTATTCACCGAAAAGATTTTGAATATTTATACAATATCGAGAAATTTGAATAATATCTTTGACTAGCTTTTTTGGATAAGGTCATGAATCATTACAACTCTTGTACAAAAGGAGATGCTCCGTAAAGAAAACAATTTGCTTGCAGTAATGTCGTTTGACAGAAATATGAAAAAACAAAGGGGCAGAAGGCATCAAGAAAATCCATGATTTAGTAGGTACATCTGTTTAGACCCCATATAATTGAATATGGGAATCTGTTTTATAACTAGCCTTCCAAAAAGGTGTGAAAGACCCCACCAATCGATAGGAGTATCTTAGGCACTCATGGGAGGCCAGTATTGTCTATGCTCGTATAATTCTACAGGCTGACCATCTTATTATGGAGGGTGACTCTGCTAATGTCATTGCTTGGATCCAAGAGACCAGAGGATCCAGGCCGAGCCACCCTCTCCTCGTGATATTGGTCTTCTCCTTTATGGATGCTCTTCGGCTATTATTAAACATGTGTACCGGGAGGCTAACTCGGCTATGGATTGGGTAGCCTCCTATGTTGCTCATCATTCGGATTCAGTTTTGTGGACTTACCTGGGATATACTCCAAGATCCTTTCGTGACATAGTACTTTCTTACTTTCTTGGTTGTATTCATATTAGAATCCTAATTTGAATGCAACGGTTTATCAAAAAAAAAAATTAAAAAAAAAAAATAATAAAAGGGACCCCACCCATTAGCCCAAAACGTTTCACTTTGCTTTTGGCTTGTAATCAAGAAAGTGCAAAAGCTGATGTCGGTCAGATTAAATTAGTCAGTCGATTTATGGAAAAAAAAATGCAGTTGGTGCAGCCCATGCATAGGTTAATTTAACTGCCATTTCTATATATATATATATATATATATATATATATATATATATATATATATATATATATATATATATATATATATATTGGGTAAGGTGCCATTTCTCTACTTTAATAAAGAGAAAAAATAGACTACTTCGGTTCCACCAAAGCTGGCAACATGAAGTATTAGCATCAGACCACAAGGCATGATCAATTATAAGACTGCCTTGGGTTGTGCAAAAGCAGCAAAGTGATGAGGCATGCAAATTACTAAACCGAGGTTCATTCCAACAAAACAAGATATCCCTCGTACTCAAATGCCTTCAAGCAGTGGAGTGTAAAGCAGACTGCTATCTTATCTAACGTTGCACGGGCTACCCATCAAAAAAAAAAAACTTGCCCTAGCTAGCAATTCTACTTGCAAATGAGTTATAATTTCTACGATCATGCCTTTATCCCAAATCAATGTAATTACATTGAAACCCAAGAACTTACAACTCAATTAAGTAGGCAGAGCAATTATCAGATCAATGTTACAACTCAGATAACTATGTACAGCAAAAGTTTGAACGCTTATTGTAGGGATTTGCATGGTGCTCCTAAGCTTTGGAGAGACTTGGAAGACCATGGCAGGAATGCTAGAGACGATTCCTAGAGCTTGGGGGCATGTCCCAAGCACGTCCTAGAGGTGTTCCAGGGATACTTTGAGTCTGAGGTTGAGAGACATGGATGTACATAGACTCGGGTTCGAGTTTTCTCATATAACTCAGAGGGGGAAGTTTTTTAGGGCGAGGTCGATTATGACCTAGGATTATATCTGTTATATATATAAAGAACGACGGGAACGTCGAGAAATAATACGCGATCCCTTTTCTCCTCCAAAACTCTAGCCTCCCTTCTTATTTTCTTGGTTCTCTCTTGTGCGTGCAACCCCATGGGGGGCACGCCTCTGTGACGGGAGCGGACAGCATGCCCCATCCCTTCCCGGATTGTGCGTTACCTTTCCACCATGGCAGCATCAAGTTGGATCCCGGGTGTTTCGTGGAGCGATCTTGCTCCAACAATTGGTATCATAGCCAATCTTAATGCGATAGCGTGAAGGAAGAAGGGAAGAGGAAGTCATGATGGTGGTGCAGATCTCTAGTACCGAGATCTGGAGGTGAGGGCCTGCTGCCCTCCCTGGGAACAGAGAGAGAAGGCCGTCCATGAGGGATCGCCCCCTTCTGGGGCTTGATCACCGTGAGGAAGAGGAAGACCGTGAGGTCTTCTCACGATTTAATCCAGACGAGGAGAGGAAGATCCGGTGAAGACGGCGATGCGGCGGGCATCATCGGTTGCTCGCTGGTCGCACGGTGGCGTGGAGCATCACGGGCTTGTCGGAGGTGCGAGCTCGATCATGAAATGGTGCAGGGCTCGGCGGATGGTGCGGTTGCTCGCCGGTCGCAGGGCACAGCAGAGGCGGTGGGCGGTTCACCGGAGGGAGGCTCGACGGCGGGAAAGCATCGGAGGAGATGCTCGATCCCGATCAAAGTGGATCGTGCAAGATCGTGCATGCGAGTAGCCACCGGAGGCTCAGCCATGAGTGCGGGCAGCCACCGGAAGCGCGGCATGATGGTAGGCAGTCACCGGAGGTGAGGCACGGTGGCTGGAGGCGATGGCGGTGGCCGGGAGGAGCTGTGGTCCACAATTCTCTACCGTGGACCGATAACAATGGTGGCTGTGGACTGCTTTGGCATGCATGAACCGGTGGATCGGATCACGGTAGACTGGCATCTCAAGTCACTCTGCTCTGAAATGTGTGCCGATTGGTCTTTTGGTGATTATGGGCTCAATTGAACTTTGATTTGAGCCTCGTCTACGCAGTTGGATTCCATTTTTTGAGCTCTTCATGTTGAGCTAGGATAGATATGGTGATGGAGTTAGATTATAAGTGATGTGAAGATTGTGGTGCAACGACCGTGCGTGTGGGCAGCACGAGCAGGATTGTTCCATCTTCGGCCTTCCAGGCGGACAGAGGTTCGAGGTATCGAAAGTAGTGTGGAGGTCTACTGGTGGAGTGGATCTCATCGAAGATGATGGATCCGGTGGTGCAGGAGCTTGCAGTAGTGGTGTAGAGCTACGGGTCTTGTGCTATGGAGTAGTGGTAGGTTGGGTGATCTGTAGTTTAGCATAGGTGGAGCGATACATACCGAGGATCTTTCACAGTAGAGTGGTAGCTCCATCAGTAGTGGACCAGTTCTTGGTCATTGTGGAGGAGAGCAATAGGTAGTACTCCAGCTACCTTGTCATGATGGAGCTGGACGTGGGTGGTATCCCGCGTGGTTGGAGGTGGGTCTCGAGAGATGGATATCTTAGGGAGACCAGAGTACATCAGCAGAGGTGGTGCCAAAGGCATCTCAGGGAGACAAGGGATAGTCTCAGGGAGCGCTAGAGATATCGGACAATCGGGAGTGTCCCGGTATGGCGGCATTGGCTTAGAGACAGAGATTGGAGCTGATGGAGATGGCAGCTCAGGAAAATCAAGAGGATAGGTCTCAAGGAGCGCCAGGGATATCATGCAGCCAGGAGATAGGCTGGGGCATGATGGAGCAGCCACTGGAGATGATTGCTAGTTCAGTCGCTGGGTTAAAGAAGTTGGGATGAGCTCCTAGGTTTCAGAGGTTCCTTCGAGGATGCAGAGTATCCAAAACGATCTCGGAGGGATCCGCGATGATGTGGAGGGTCCGAGGTGGCAGCGACTGAGTACAAGGTTCAGGTGCAAGCTTAGTAGGATAGCGTTGAGTTGCTGGCCTCGGAATTTCTTTATGTGGCATTAGGGAGACTTCAGTCTCAGGTGGAGCACCGGTGACAGGTGGTTTCACGGGTGGAGCAGGTTTTGATACGAGTTCAGAGCGGGAGGTGCAGGGAGGACCATATCCTAGCATGAGCGCCAAGGGTGCACTTAGCCAGGTGGAGCAGAGTGTGCGGAGATTGGCATGGCTCTGAGGTGATGGTGTTAAGTAGAGATCCAATTATAGCAGGTTCCGGTTCAGGTTCACTGGGTTCTCTCCAGGGAAGTCTAAGAACAGACTGATGCAGCTGCCATGCAGAAGGAAGGCTACAATCGATGGCGCCAGGATACAAGCGAGGATCTTCAACTGTAGAGGCGGTCATCCCAAAGGCCTCCAGGTGAATTTATCAGCTGAAGAGTGTTGGCGAAGGCGAGGATATTTGCATGGTGCTGTCAAGACACGTGTTACAGCAGGGTTGTGCGTTGAGGACATTGCCAGGTTTGCCAAAGCTTGGGGGTACCAAGGTGGAGATTGTAAAGATTTGCGTGGTGCTTCCAAGCTTTGCAGAGACTTGAAAGACCATGGCAGAAATACTGGAGGCGATTCCTGGGACTTGGGGGCATGTCCCAAGCGGATCCTGGAGGTATTCCAGGGATACTCTAAGCCTGAGGTTGAGAGATATGGGTATACATGGGTTCGGGTTTGAGTTTTCTCATGTGACTCAAAGGGGGGAGTTTTTTAGGGGCTAGGTCAATTGTGACCTAGGGTTATATCTGTTATATATATAAAGAACGATGGGAACGTCAGGAAATAATATGCGATCCCTTTTCTCCTCCAAAATCCTAGTCTCCCTTCTGATCTCATTGGTTCTCTCTCGTGCATGCAATCCCATGGGAGGCACGCCTCCGTGACGGGAGTGGACGGCATGCCCCATCCCTTCTCAGATTGTGCGTTACTTTTCTGCCATGGCGGCATCAAGTTGGATCCCGGGTGTTTCATGGAGCGATCTTGCTCCAACACTTCTTCTATCTCTAAAATGAGTATTTATGAAGTGTATACCTCAATTCAAATATTTGATTTAAAGTTTTGAAGATATGGACTAAAGAATTGATTAAATTAATAATTAAGCTATCAGCTGACAAATTTGGATGGATAGCTTCTCTAGCCATCACTTGTCTGGATGGGACTACGAATTGAAAGTTGCATGCTTTCAATTCAGATGTACCAAATCCAATAATCCATCTATAATAACTGGCGAAGAAAAAAGAAAGAAAAAATGGATGGGAATAGGGGATAGGTCCCCTACTTGACAGAGCAAGAAATTCACTATAGAACACGAAGTAGAGGCCGTGGTTGGATGAGAGAAGGCCGGCAGAGTGATGGAGATGGGCAAGGATCTCGATTGGCTGAGCAAACCTGCCATGCGATGGCACTATCCCCTCCAAAACCCCTCTTTAAATCCTTTCCCGCATTGCCCTTCATAGAACCAGAATCGAAGCTTCTCACCACCGGTCGCCTCGCTATCGCACGCCTCATCGGTAAGACCCCTTTCCTTCCATTACTCATTCAAAATTTTTTTACTTTGACTTGAAGAGATGGAGATGGTAAGGAGAGAGAAAGAGGAGAGAGAAA
Organism: Areca catechu; assembly: GCA_021397845.1. Classification (NCBI taxonomy): domain Eukaryota; kingdom Viridiplantae; phylum Streptophyta; class Magnoliopsida; order Arecales; family Arecaceae; genus Areca; species Areca catechu. The sequence continues at coordinate 39,647,693 of CM038045.1, forward strand.
GAGAGGAGAAGAAGAGGAGAAAGGAAGAGGAGAGAAAGAAGAGGAGAAAGAAAGAGGAGAGAAAGAAGAGGAGAAAGAAAGAGGAGAGAGAAGAGAGAGAAAGAGAAGAAAGATAAAAGGAGAGAGAAGAGAGAGGAAGAGGAGAGAAATAAGAGGAGGGAGAGAAGAGAGAGAAAAGAGGAAAGAGAGAAAAAAGAAGGAACAAGATAAATAATAAATATTTGGAAAGAGAGATCTAAAAATCTCTCTCCTAGGGATTAGAAAATTATGAAGTTGGGACTAGAAATCAGTGGTGTACCGCTGATAAAATTCGGGTAGAAGGTTTTGGATTTATAATTGCTATCATAGAATTATTTATTGATATTAAAATTATTATTGTAGGAACATAATTTTCTGGATAGGAAAACGTCGAGCGAATTTCTTATCACCTAGATTGGGATTTGAGTGTAGATTAGTATCTAATATATTAAGTCTGTCACTGATAGAGATAATAATTTATGAATATTGATCCCCTAGTTATATAAAAACTATTTTATGCATTGATGATTTTGCTCCATATGATTTGATAATTGCATGTTATATACTTATTTATTAAGTATATATAGTATTTGATAGTCATCTATTATATATATTCATCTGTTAAGCATATATGATTTTATATGAATTATATTAAGCTTGGTTGGATAAATTATGGGTGCATTCAATTGGGTGAAAGAGTGTATTTTAGTATTAAATTTGTTAACAAATATGAATTGATTTTAAAATTATATGATGGGTGGTGGTGCATTAGACTAGCCATGTATTTATGCCCCTCTCAAGCCAGAAATGTAGTATTGTGATGCCCCGCTATAAGCCAGAAATATAATACCGTTGATGCCCCGCCACAGGCCAGAAATATGAAACTATTAATGCCCCACCATGGGCTAAACACATAGTTATGGTAGTCTAGAGCCAAGCACCCTAAAATGATTAAATTTGATTTATGAAGATCACGAGTGTTATATGACATGACATTTTGCATCGCATGGCTTTTGTTATTATACATGATCGTAGTATCATGTGACATTATATATAACTTTTAAGTTATTTTTATTATGATGGTATGGGTGTATGAAAATTCTTACTAGGCTGTAAAGCTCATATCCTTTTATATTATTTTTTAGAGATACGGGATGCTTAGTACGGATCGGTTGGGTGAGCGGTTCAATGTCAAAGTTGGTTCATTAGTTAGTGAAACTTCTGATATCGCTAATTATTTAGATAATTATAATTGAGCAAGTTAATAATGAATTCCTTTTATAGATATTTGATTATTGATTATCATTGAATAAATCATATTTTGTTAGAATATTTGCATATGCTATAGGCCTTACATGGTCTTTAGAGTGGTGCTTAAGAGTTTATGTGGCGATGTCACATGGTCGACCCAGGTGCCGGGTTCGGGGCATAATATAGTGGTATCAGAGCTTAGGTCATAAGATGTAAGTTCAGGGAGAGCTTAGGTCATAGGATTCTAAGATGTAAGTTTAGGGAGAGAGAGTATGGGTCGATCAATAGGTTGGGATAAGATAATGTAATATATGTATAGACTTAGGTGATATGTGAATGCTAACAATGACTGACGTGGGATCTCATGGTGCATAAAGGTAGGTGTAGGCATGATAGGAGGCCTACATGATTTGTAGATGGCTCAAATGCTTGGAAGCTTGATAGGCCATGATATTATCATTAAGACTTTGTGACTATCAGTTTAATTAACTGACTTTTAAATTAAATTAAGAACACATAGAAAAGGTGAGTCGGTCGAATCCACAGGGAAGGTGGTATATTGAATGTTTTGAAATCCATAGTTTTAGAAAATAGATAGATCAAAGTCAGAAAAATGAAAATTAAAAGTATAAAATATAAATAACTTGGTACTATGATCTACTATTTAGATCCTAGCATCTACTTGCAATAAAAATAAAGAGCATGAATTTAAAAGTGCATGAAAATAATTTTTTAAAATTAAATAAAAGGATAATTCTATTACAATAAATTAAAAAGGGTAATTTAATAACTAAAAAAAATTATAAGGAAAACAATAACAAAGACTGGAAATAGATCGGTATAGCCTTGTCAGGAAAATGATCGACGAACTCCCTTCTTCCTTCATACTCCTCGGAGTGAACTAGCATTCTTTGTTTCTTCCTTCTTAGATCTTGATCTTGGAGATGGAGTAAGCTTGAAGATGGTGTAGGGGGCAGAACTCTCCTCTAAGAAATCTCACTCTTAGAGACCAACCCGTAATCCAAAGCTATGCCCTTTATCCTGTACCGTACTCTCTATAGGATGCTTTCTTCTATAGCCTAGGGTCCTTTAAATAGAGAGGGCTAGATAAATTCCTTCACTCGTGACTGTCGGATGGTTTGAGATCACGGTGGATCGTATAATAGGTTAGAGTCTCCTTCATCCGTCAGATTGGCTGCTTTGGATGGCTAAGATTTATTGGCATTAGTGGCCATGGATTGCACTTGGAACGTGCCTGGGACTCCTTGCATCAGATTCGTCAACCATCGGATCATGAGGATGAAGGTGATGGATGGCAAAGAGCGAGGGAGCAGAGCAGGGGATGGATTGCGTGGGATAGAGGGTGGCTGATCGACAAAGAGGGTAGTGCCGGGATGATGGCCAGCAGTGATGGAAGATTGAGCAATCGGCTATGATGTGCATTGGGCGGTAACTGGGAGGAAGATCAGGATGGGGAGGTATGGGGAAGATGATGAGAGAGGAGGTCAACAGTGAGGAGAGCTTGGAACAGGGGCAACGATAGTCGAACAGTGACTTTGGGTGGTGGACAGTGGTCTGAGGAGGAGCAGCGGTGCTAGGCAACGGCCAGCGGCAAGAGGCAATGGAAATGGCAACGGGATTTGGTGAAACCATGAAGATTGGTGAGAGGTGGCACTTGGACAGTGGCCGATGGCTTTTCCCATGGTTTTTTCAATGAGGGAAGGCTCCCGGTGACAAGGGGAGGCTCCTAGCGACGGGACGGCGGCTCGGGCGGTGGGGTGGTGAAAATCCCTCCATAGTCCAGGATTTAGAGCCACTGGCAATGGCATCCCGTGGACCACCTAGACCTATGTAGACCAAGCGGCCGATCCATGATGGACCGACTACTTTAAAATCCATACATAACTTCAAAGTTCAATTTTAGGTTCGTTCCAACTTCGATTTGAGTGTAGTTTGCATCATTGGACTTCAAAGATTGATCTCTTCGTAATGGCAATATTCTTTCCTATAAATAATGTATAAAAGTATCAATTTAACATAAATAAAGATAGTTTAATTATTAAATTAATATTTTTATATGTGTATATAATATAATTATCAAAGCCCTCAAACAAGCAAAAAGATGCTGGACCCTTATTAGATAGTGGTATGCACCGATAAGGACCACTGCACGATCTTGCAAATAATACTTTGGAGACTGGGATGATAGAAATGGGAACCTGGGGTAGACTTGAGGTTTAGCTTGGGGAGCATGTTGGCCTCTCTCAGCTTATGTAATTACTAATGCAACAACAAGCCATTACTAAGATTGATATGATAAGGATAGTAGAGGCACAGTAGTAGTAATAACTACTTATGCAACAGCAACAACAGTTTTTATAGCAACTACTACAACAGCAATAGCAACAAGAGTGTTGCCTAGTGATGATGAAGATGCTATCCAAGAGGGAGGGTTAATTAGACTTTAAAACTTTTTCGCAAGACATCACTAATGTGCCAATTTAAAGCATGTATTTGTGAGCATGATAATAAAGTACAGCAGAAATAAAGAAATAAATGCAAGAATAAAAATAATCACAAACACATCAAGTTTATAGTGGTTCGGTGCACTCCAAGGCACCTACATCCACTCCCCAAGTTCTTCTTGGGAATTCACTATAATCACACTAGATTACAGTCGATTAGTTTTCCGGGCTCACTAATCAAACCCGACTTGTTTTTCCGGGCTCACAAGTCAAAATCCCTTGGTTTTCACGAGCTAACCAAAAATTCTTTGGTTTTGCGGGATAACCAAAAATCTAGTTGATTTTACAGGCTTACCAATAATCTTGATGGTTTTACGAGCTCACCAATAATCTTGACAGTTTTTCGGGCTAACCAACAACCAACTTGTTTTCATGGGCTCATAAGTCAAAACCCTTGTTGGTTTTTATCATATAGGCTCACCAACAACCTAGATGGTTTTTTCAAGGCTCACCATCAACCTATATGGTTTTCTCAAGGCTCACCATCAACCTAGATACTAGTTTCAATTCCATTGAAACTAATAAGCATTACAAGTACAAGAATAACAATGAAAATATAAAAGCTTTTTTATAAATAGCGGATTTATCTTTGAGGCACTTGATTATTGTGTTGAGCTTGTCTCCATATTATAGAAGCTTCAATGGATGCTTGAAGATGCCACTCTTGGAAGCTCCCTCTTTACTTTGAATCCTTGGAAGCTCAACACTCTCAATATTGAATCTTTAAAAATCCTTTACATATTTTTTCTTGTAAACCAAAGGATTTATCATTCAAACCATGGATTCTCTCTATCAATCCATTTTTATTTTTTTCCTTGAGCTTGGTAGTGTTTAAATAGCCCTCCAAACCTTATTTGACCATGGGTGACCATTAGAGGAGAAAATATGGCCTTTAGAACCAAGTTGAAGAAGTTCTGCATTTCAGAAAAACTAGCCATTGCAGCAAGTGTCGACATTTGACCTTCGTGAGTCAACACCTTGAGTCGACACTTCATTTCCTTGAGTTGATACTTGACCAAAAAAGTTTTCTGCTCTGTACTGGTGAGTTGACACTTCATCTGGTGAGTTGACACTTTAGTTCCGTGAGTCGATACTTGACTAAACTCCTGAAATCACCACGTTCTGTATCCTATTTGGTCTTAGGCCTTGAGTCGATACTTCACTGTTCATGAGTCGACACTTTGAGTCCACACTTGGATTTCATGAGTTGACACTTGGCTCACCAATGCTGTAACTTCTCTAAATTCAAATCTTGAGTACCTATAACTGATTAACACACTTAACGCACAATTAGTACTCAAATATACTTAAGTATTTTATCATAATCAAAACCAGAGTCAACAATCTTCCCCTTTTTGATAATGACAAAATCTTTAAGTATATAAACAAGGTAAGCTCAAAAATAAATATAACATGCTCCAAAAGATTAACACTAAGCATAGAGCAATATAGCAATGAAAAATATTGAGTTCCCCCTCAAAATATGATCTAAAAAATGATTTTTCAAAAGCTCCCCCTTAACATATGATTTTCAAATTCTTTTCAAAGTTTTTCAAAAATTTTAAATTTTCAAACTTGGGCTGCCATGATCTTTAACTCAAAACCGTTAGATTTTTAAAAAGAGTACCGGGCTTTGATACCAATTATTGTCCAGTGACGATGAAGATGCAACCCAAGAGGGGGGTGAATTGGACTTTAAAATTTTTTTGCAAGACTTTAAATAATGTGCCAATTCAAAGCTTGTGTTTGTGAGCATGATAATAAAGTGCATCAAAAATAAAAAAATAAATGCAAGAATAAAAATAATCACAAACACATCAAGTTTATAGTGGTTCAGTGCACTTCAAGGCACCTACATCTATGCCCCAAGTTTTCCTTGAGAATTCACTATAATCATACTAGATTACAGTCGATTAGTTTTTCGGGCTCACTAATCAAATCCAACTTATTTTCCCGGGCTCACAAGTCAAAATCCCCTGGTTTTCATGGGCTAACCAAAAACCCCTTGGTTTTGCGAGCTAACCAAGAACCTAGTTGATTTTATGGGCTCACCAACAACCTTGATGGTTTTATAGGCTCACACCTTGATGGTTTTCCAAGCTAACCAACAACTTAACTTATTTTCACGGGCTCACAAGTCAAAATCCTTGGTTTTTATCATATAGGCTCATCAACAGCCTAGATGGTTTTCTCAAGGCTCACCATCAACCTAGATGGTTTTCTCAAGGCTCACCATCAACCTAGATGGTTTTCTCAAGGCTCACCATCAACCTAGATACTAGTTTCAATTCCATTGAAACTAGTAAGCAATACAAGTACAAGAATAACAATAAAAATATAAAAGTTTTCTTATAAAAAGAGGATTTGTCTTTGAGGCACTTGATTGTTGTGTTGAGCTTGTCTCCATGTTGTAGAAGCTTTAATGGATGCTTGAAGATGCCACTCTTGGAAGCTCCCTCTTTATTTTGAATCCTTGGAGGCTCAACACTCTCAATATTGAATCCTTAAAAATCCTTTACATATTTTTTCTTGTAAACCAAATGATTTATCATTCAAATAATGAATTCTCTCTATCAATCCATTTCTATTTTTTTCCTTGAGCTTGGTGGTATTTAAATAGCCCTCCAAATCTTATTTGATCGTTGGTGACCGTTGGAGAAGAAAATATGGCCATTGAAATCAAGTTGGAAAAGTTCTGCACTTCAGAAAAACTAGCCGTTATAGCAAGTGTCATCACTTGACCTTCATGAGTCGATACTTCATTCCCTTGAGTGACACTTGACCAAAAAATTCTTCTGAAATCTTCTACTCTGCACTGGTGAGTCGACATCTTGAGTCGATACTTTAGTTTTGTGAGTCGATACTTGACCAAATTCTTGAAATCACCATGTTCTGTATCCTGTTTGGTCTCAGGCCTTGAGTCAACACTTTACTATTCATGAGTCGATACTTGGATTTCATGAGTCGACACTTGGCTGCACCAGTGCTTAAACTTCTCTAAATTCAAATCTTGAGTACCTATAACTGATTAACATACTTAACGCATAATTAGTACTCAAATATACTTAAGTATTTTGTCATAACTAAAACGAGAGTCAATAAGGAGCTTCTCAATGGCAGCAAAGGATCGAAACACAGCAAGAGCATCAAATCACTCTGATAGACTTCAAGAAGTATGCTCCATTTGTATTTAAGAGAATTTTCGATCCTATGGAGGCTGAAGGTTGGTTGAAAGCAATAGAAAAAGTGTTTCGGGCCCTAAGATGTCTCATGGAGGAAAAGTTAATTTCACCACTTTTATGTTACAAGATGAGGTAGCTGACTGGTAGGATATGGAGCTCGAAAAGTTGGGACCAAATGATACATCTTTTACTTGAAAATATTTTAGAAGAGTCTTTTATGAGAGATACTTCTCTTAGAGTATCCGATTTCAAAAATTTTGAAAGTTTGATCACTTGGAACAGGACAGTATGACAGTTGCTCAATATGTAATAAAGTTTGAAGAATTATCTAGATATGCTCCGACATTGATAGCGGATGAAGGGATCTAGACTTGAAGATTTGAGAATGGACTTAGAGATTGGATCCAATAACAGATGACTGTATTTGAGCTGCCCACTTATAAGGAGGTCGTTAACAAAGCATTGATAATAAAAAGAGATTTGAACATTGCTCATGTAAAAAGGAAAAAGTTTTAAAGAAGAGGTCCATATCAGAAAATTATCAAGGTCAATATGACCAAAATACTAATGCAAATATAAGAAGTTTAATGATGATCCTCGAATAACAAAACTTTACAAAAGAATGAAATCAAATATCACAAATGTGGAGGGCCCCATCATATAAACCAATTCAAATGATTTCATGAAAATTACTATACATGTGGGTAGCAAGGTCACCAAGTGAAGAATTGTCTTAAGGAAAAGGAGCTATAAAAGCAACAAGTATTTCAAGCAGAATCACAACAAGAAGAAGGACGATAAAAGCCTAGAATTCAAGAACAAGTTTATACGCTCACGCCACATGATGCCAATGCTTTTAACCTGATGGTGATAAGTATGATTCAGCTTTCACCTAAAAAGTATTTATTTTTATTCAATCCTGGTGCTAAGCGTTCTTTTATATTAGCTTATTTCATTAAGCAAAATAATAAGATATTATTCAGACCCTAAGAAACTGACATTTGTACATTAAGTAGAGATGTTATTTTAGTTAACCTAGCTTATAAAGATTGTGTTCTAGACATTAAGGATAATTTTGCGAACTTTAGGTACGTTAATTCGAGGATGAAATTATTTTAAAGAGAAGAATGTAATAACTGGTGAAGAAAAAAAAAAAGAGAAGAAATGGACAGGAACATGGGACTTTATCCCCTACTTGAGCGAGCAAGAAACTCACTAGAGAATGCGAAGTAGAGGTCGTGGTTGGGTGGGAGAAGGCCAGTGGAGTGATGGGGATGGGCAGGGTTCTCGATTGGCCGAGCAAACCCATCATGCGATGATACTATTCCCTCTGAAACTTCTCTTTAAATCCTTCCCTACATCGCCCTCCATGAAACCGGAATCGAAGCTTCTTGCCATCAGTCGCCTCGTTGTTATCACACCTAATTGATAAGACCCCTTTCCTTCCATTACTCATTCGAAACTTTTCCGCTTTGGCTCAAAGAGATGGAGATGGAAAGGAGAGAGAAGAGGAGAAAAGAAGAGAAGAGAGAAAGAGGAGAGAGAGAAGAGAGAGAAAGAGAGGAGTGAAAGAAGAGGAGAAAGAAAGAGGAGAGAGAAGAGGAGAGAGACAAGAGGAGAGAAGAGAGAGGAAGAGGAGAGAAATAAGAAGAGGGAGAAAAGAGAGAAAAGAAGGAACAAGATAAATAAACAAATATTTGGAAAGAAGGATTTAAAATTTCTCTCCCAGGAATTAGAAAATTATGAAGTTGGAGCTAGGGATTGGTGGATGGATCACTGATAAAATCTGGGTAGAAGGTTTTGGATTTATAATTGCTATGCAATAGAATTATTTATTAATATTATGATTATTATCGTAGGACAATTTCTTGGACAAAAGAATATCGAGCAAATTTTCTAGCATCTAGGTCAAGATCCGAGTATAGATTGGTATCTAACGTGTTAAATCCGTCACCAGTAGAGGTAAGAATTTATGAACATCGATCCCCTAATTATATAAAAACTATTTTATGCATTAATGATTTTGCACCATATAATTTAATAATTGCATGTTATATACTTATTTATTAAGTATATATGGTATTTGATAATTATTTGTTAGATATATTAATCTATTAAACATATGTAATTTTATATGAATTATATTAAACTTGGTTGGATAAATTACAGGTGTATTCGATTGGATGAAAGAGTGTGTTAAGGTATAAAATTTGTTAAGCATGAATTGATTTTTAGATTGCATGATGGGTGATGGCATATTGGACTAGCCATGTATTGATGTCCCGCTATAGATCAGAAATGTTATATCATCATGCCCCGCTACAGGCCAAAAATATAGTATTATTGATATCCTGCTACAAGTTAGAAATGTGAAACTATTGATGCCCCGCTACCGGCAAGAAATGTAGAACTATTGATGCCCTATCATAGGCCGGAAATAAGATTATGATAGTCAAGAGCCGAGCACCCTAAGTTGATTAAATTTGATTTATGATGGTCACGAGAATTATATGACATGATATTTTGCAATGCATGATATATATTATTATATATGATCGTAGTATCATGTGACATTACATATTACTTTTTAATTATTTTTATTATGATGGAGAGGATGTGCGGGAATTTTTACTGGACTGTGAAACTCATATCCATTTATATTATTTTTCAGAGATACGGAATACAAATGGATTGGGTGAGCAGTTCCAGTATTAGAGTTGGTTCATTAGTTAATGAAACTTTTGATATCATCAACTATTTAGATAATTATAATTGAGCAAATTAACGATAAATTCTTTTAATGGATATTTGATTATTGATTATCTTCGAATAAATTATATTTTATTTGAATATTTGCATGTGCTATAGGTCTTACCTGATCTTTAAAATGATGTTCAAGAATTTATGTGACCATGTCACGTGACCAACTCAGGTGCTGGGATCTAGATGTGTCGTCACCCAAAGAATATTCAGGTTGCATAGAAGCACTCACTGCCATATAAATTTCAGTCCGAGTTAAAAGTTTTACAGCAGAAGGCACACGACCCCATGAAAGATTAAAACAACCAGAAGGACCAGCAGACGTTTCTTTACATGCCTCTCTCATCCTCCAAAACTTTCATGAGATGATTTGCTACAAAAAGCAAGCAATAGGTCTAACATGTTTGGATTTATGTACCCTCTGGTTTGGGCTGGCATTCCTTTTCTTCTTGATAGATGTGGAACATGTAAAACATGGTAGCTACTATTCCACTAAAATTCTGCCTCTGGATACACACCATAACCTATAAGATGGGAAAAAGAAAAAGGGGAATGGGCATGAAAACAGAATTCACTGCTGGGCATTCATACGGAGGATGCAACAGGAAGGAGAATGCTTGCAAACGAAATGATACACAAACATGCAGATAAAAAAATATAATTACAGAAAATAATTGATTATAAAGCAAAAGAATTATTTTCAAAATAACAAAAATCATTAAAAAACAAAGGAAAAATAATTATAACCTGGAACAATCAAAAACTATACAACCAGAGTTTCCTTAAGAAAAAAAAGGATAAGCCGAAGGATCTTAAAAAGCACGATATGCTTAAATGATTTCTAAAGTAGTTTTTGAGTTTTTTGTTTCTTTTTCTAATTTTCAATTTAAACCTTTTTTTGCTTTTGGTTGAAAACCAAAAAAGCTGACATGGTACTCCACAAACCACAGAAAACAAAATCTAGTCAGCCCAACTGAATTTTGGACTAAGATTTCTCCTAAAATAATAAATCAAAATAACACAACTATAAATTGATGTTGAAATCAAATCTGCCATGCCGTATTGGTTCTATGGTTGGAGTCATTTCAAAACTAACTTATGTAATCACATGCAATGATGTAATAGAAAAAAATGTCTACCTGGAAGGTTTAGAATTCAAAAGCCAAACTGACGGGCTAGAAACCGTTAGGTTCATGAAAACTTCTCAAACACTGGTCTAATGGAACAGCCAATGGTCTCTTATACTTTGAGTTGTCTTATCTTGATGATTTAAGACTTGGTGCATTGAGTGCAAAGCAAATCGATCATACATCATAAGGCCATGATTAAGTACTGGAAATTGGAATACCAGTGAATCAGCATTCAAATACGGTACTCTACAACTAAGATATGGAACAATTACCTGTATAGGATGTACACAGTAGGACAACCTCTCAACCTTGAAAAACTATTTTAGGATCCAATGGCCCACTGCAGTAACTGGAAGGAACAACAGATAGCTCTTGTGTTCCTCTCCATTCCTCACCAGGCTTCAGAGTGATGGGCTTCTCAATGGCTGCAGGCTCCACACAAAGCATATGTTTGTATTCATCATTCCCAAAATCCGTCAGGGCTTTAGCTTTCTTGTCCCAAGGATTCCATACCACTGCATGGAGGAAAAAGGATATGCCACCAAGGACTTCATTATAAAAAAGACTCTACTGATTCTGACTTCAATTTTTCATTTCCCTAGAATTCATGATGCAAACAGTAAATATGATGGGAATTCTCCAAGGTTCAAAGAAGATGGTCAGAAGGTAATGGAAAAAGAAGGAAATAGATACTAATATCAAGCTCACCAGCATCGGGAAGACCATCTTTCAGCAAAACAAATGTCCTTTTCTTTTTGTGATCCAGAATAGCAATCTTGATTGGTGTGCTCAAATATATTTTCTCCACCTTTTTTGAACAAGAGCATTAATATCTAATGTCCAACTATAACAAGTCAATATGACCATTCTGATTTACTTACTTCAGATTCAAACGTAATTGCATCTCCTTGTTCTGTGAAGCGCTCCCTTTCCTTCAAGTTGTCAAGGTAATCCAGCGTCTCCAATCCTTCTATCCGCACATCACTGAAACATTTACTTGAAATTCAGGTTGAGGAATGTGGGCACGATTAAAAAAAATAAAGGATCACTGGACTGTATGTGGCCAAAACTAAAATTAACGTCAGATCTACCCTAAGTAGAAATACTTGACTGATGAGGATTCAAAAAGACAACAAAATAATTCAAAAGAGATTTGGTGGCTAGAATTATGGTTATCATGTTGTTAAACAAGCACAACAGAAAGGCTAGGCATATCTAACTGTACAAAATAATAAAAACCTATGGTCAGATTTTTTTTTTTGTTTGATGGACAAATTCTGATTGATTTAAGGAAGATTAACAAACTGCTGGCCAGATATTTTTCTTATTTATATATCTAAATTGCCAAGTATTTTTCTTACTAAAATACTTGGCAAACTAGATATAGTAGAAATTTAATGGCACTTGGTCTTCAGAAACATGATTATTCTGCAAATATACAGATACTGCACAAGTGCACATGCGCATGTGTGCAGGTAATAAATTGCCACTAATGTAATGCATGAGGCATCATTCTTTCCGCATATATATATAGCCAGGTAGGCATGCATGCAAATGCACGCACACACACACCCACACCCACACACGCTCTTATTAAAAACATATCAAGTCCAAAAAACCTACAATTTTTCATTTCTTTTCCTCTATTTTTCCCTATGCAAGAGATTTCCATATTGCTCAGAATTGTGCATGCTCATATGATTAGACTACACATGAAAACATATTTATAAAAGATAATACACGAACATACCAGAAACTTAGCAAAATTTGATTGACAAACCTGATGTCAGAAACAGAAAAGTAAGTCTCGTATGCAAATGTAAATAAGAATTGTTTTCCATCAGTATTGGTGTTTCTTATGCGCGATGTCAGTCTCAGAGCTCCTCCAGGAGCCAGAGCAACTCTTAGACGAAATTCATAACTGCAACGATAGAAAATACACAGTAATGGTTCAGCCAAGCATAGAAGGATGTAAAATATGTGCAGTAAAAGAAACAAACAAAAAGAAAATATAGACAGACACATTACTGATAGCTTGCATATAAATTATTAAGGAAAAAAAAATCTGAAGTCAATCTGCATCATAGCAACCTGTGAGGCCAGATCTTTAAGTCTTTGTCAGATGGCATGAGGATTAAATCAACAAAAGTTTTCACGACACTGTTTGCTGGAAGAGGTGGTGGGTTAGTGTCAATACTCCAAAACCTGTTCCTGGCAAACCCATGTAGTTCAAGAGCTCCATGGCTCCCAAACTGCATGATCAGAGCATTTTTGGGTGACAATGATGATGAAAGTGCAGATGAGGTGTAATTAGACCAAAAATACATGATAAGATAGTCATACTTGAGGAAAGCATATTGGGATACCCCCACGTATTGCCTTTGGAGGCTTGAAGGTAGCCTATAAAGAATAAAAAAGGGGGAAGTTAGACAAGGATATTAGATGAACAGAGAAAGATTAAGGTCAGACTTAGTTAATGAAACCACTAAACATAAGACGAACATCTCCCATCTATTGACTTAGGTCTACTTAAGCACATGTTGTGCCAAGAAACACTTTCATTGAATTAATTCAGTGTGAAGAAGGGATGATATAAAAACCAGCATTAAGAGAGACAGATGTCACATTCTCTCTGAATTTAATGACCATAACTAAAGAGCCTCATAACAAGGTATCATATGTACAATGAAAGTTCATGCACATGGTTTGCATGATAGCAGCAAGTTAACAAATGAAACACAAAAGAAATCTTGGGAAGAGTACAAAGCACATAATGTTGACATTGACGTCGGGAGTTTCAAAAACTCCTGACACCTAGAAACAAGGATGCCTGTGCAAGCGTTCCGCACATGCAAGCATTGTGTGTTACGCGAGCTCCACGCGGACGCCCATTAACCCTTTTTTATTTAATGTTTCAAACGAGCCAAATTTTATTTAATTTTGCTTTAATGTTGTAACGGCCAGCTAGGAGCTTTTTTGGGATTTTAGAAGAATTTTGAGCTTATAAATTGACTTCTTTTCCTGATTTCTATTCCATCCAAGAATCCCAAGTTCTTTCTATCATATATTTTTCTCTCCCTCTCAAAATTCTCCAAAATTCTCTCTTTTTCTCTTTTTCACAATTTTTATTTTACTTTTAATAATTTGGGTTGAAGATGGGTTTGATCGGTGTTCTTTTGAGATCGTGCGATCAGCAAATATTAGAATGTTGGTTTTTGGATTGTACCTTGGAGGAGAGCAAGTGGTACAGTTATTTTTTGCACGAGAAGGGAGCCAAATCTATTTTAGGATGGTAGTTTCTCCGCATCCCAGTTCAGGCTTCCAAACTTTGGTATATATTAATTTATAAATTATTTGACACATCAAGCATTTTGTTTCACACCCCTCACGAAAATTATTTTTAAATTTTTAAAATTATATATATTATAATTAACAGTCTAAAGGAGATTTGATAAATATTTGTATAATACATGCATATAGTTCTATATCAATATAATTATTTGTACATAATTATAATTTATGTGCTTTGAATATTTATATCTATATATAAATTATATTTCTAATTGATTAACCATAGTATCCTTTTATAATTTTGTATTGTACAAAATTAATCGAAGATCCCTATAAAACTCATATTACAGCATGCAAAAATAATTTTTAAAAGATAATATAAACAAATAAATCAAATCCTTTAAGATTTAAAGATAAATAAATTAAATAAAAATCTTAACAAACCACAAGTCCGATCACTTTGATGATCATTTTAATAAAATTTTAATTTTTTAAAAGAAAATAAATCAAGTGACATTATAGAAATATATACCAAAATAAATAAATAAATAAAACAAAAATAAAAAATATTTAAATATTTTAAATATTTTTTTAATAAAATTTTTATTTTCTAGATGTTTTTCTCTGAACTTAACTCCTAATGGTAACCCTTAAGGATGACATTATTAGCCAAAAACTAGAAAAAATTATGGATCTCATTTTAGGAGGTGTCAAAGTCAAATGAAGTTTTGGCACACCACTTTAAGTCTTTGGTTAATGATTGACCAGTCTACTAGTTCTTCTAGTTCAACCATTCCTACTATCCCAAAAGAAGATTACCTGTATAAAGGTAAAATTCTTAGTGTCCTTTCTGATTTATTCTGTAACTATTACTTGTCAGTTAAGAGAGCGAAGGAATAACGGGATACTCTAAAATCTAAGTATAGCCTTGATGATACTGGGATTGAACGATTCAACACTGCATTATTCAACACTTTGATGATCATTTTAATAAAATTTTAATTTTTTAAAAGAAAATAAATCAAGTGACATTATAGAAATATATACCAAAATAAATAAATAAATAAAACAAAAATAAAAAATATTTAAATATTTTAAATATTTTTTTAATAAAATTTTTATTTTCTAGATGTTTTTCTCTGAACTTAACTCCTAATGGTAACCCTTAAGGATGACATTATTAGCCAAAAACTAGAAAAAATTATGGATCTCATTTTAGGAGGTGTCAAAGTCAAATGAAGTTTTGGCACACCACTTTAAGTCTTTGGTTAATGATTGACCAGTCTACTAGTTCTTCTAGTTCAACCATTCCTACTATCCCAAAAGAAGATTACCTGTATAAAGGTAAAATTCTTAGTGTCCTTTCTGATTTATTCTATAACTATTACTTGTCAGTTAATAGTGCGAAGGAATAATGGGATACTCTAAAATCTAAGTATAGCCTTGATGATACTGGGATTGAACGATTCAACACTGCATTATTCTTTAAGTATAATATAGTAAAAGACAAACCCATAAATGACTAGTTTTGCCAATTCCAAGAGTTTCTAAGAGCTTCAAGCCAAAAAAGATAAATTCTCAGAAGAATTTAAGATCTCTAGCCTTCTAGATAAGATATCTCATTCCTGGAATGGTTTTGTCAAAAGTCAACTTCAAAAGCAAGGAAAGCTAATCCTAGCCTAACTTTTGAACTCAATCAAAATAGAAGATTAACATAGGTCCAAAATCTAATAAACCAAAACCCCAAATACCCAAGCTAACTTGACTTAATAACACCAAACCAAAATCAAAATCTAGATTTCATTCAAACCAACAATACCAGTCAAACCAACCTAAATGTCCTAACCCAAATAAATTCAAACCTAAGGATAAAACCTTCAAAACCAATAACTTTAGATCCAACAAGCCAGCTCAAGATCTAAGTAAAAGTTTTTGTTTTGTATGTGGAAGGATAAATGTAGGCCAGGGTGATGATGCAACCCAAGAGGGAGGATGAACTGGACTTTAAAAGTTTTTCGCAATACTTCAAATAATGTGCCAATTCAAAGCATGTGTTTGTGAGCAAGATAATAATGTACAGCGGAAATAAAGAAATAAATGCAAGAATAAAAGCAATCACAAACACAAAGATTTATGATGGTTCGGTGCACTCCAAGGCACCTACATCCATTCTCCAAGTTTTTCTTAGGAATTCACTACAATCACCAAGATTACAGCCAACTTGTTTTTCGGGCTCACAAGTCAAAATCCCTTGATTTTTACGGGCTAATCAAAAACCCCTTAGTTTTCACGGGCTCACCAACAATCTTGATGGTTTTCTGGGCTAACCAACAATCCAACTTGTTTTCACGGGCTCACAAGTCAAAACCTTTATTGGTTCTCATCACATAGGCACACCATCAACCTAGATACTAGTTTCAATTCAATTGAAACTAGTAAGCAATACAAGTATAAAAATAACAATGAAAGTATAAAAGCTTTCTTACAAAAAGCGGATTTATCTTTAAAGCATTTGATTGTTGTTATTGAGCTTGTCTCCATGTTGTAGAAGCTTCAATGGATGCTTGAAGATGCCACTCTTAAAAGCTCCCTCTTCACTTTGAATCCTTGGAGGATCAATACTCTCAATATTGAATCCTTAAAAATCCTTTACATATTTTTTCTTGTAAATCAAAGGATTTATCATTCAAAACCATGGATTCTCTTCTTCTCCAAGAGCTTAGTGGTGTATAAATAGCCCTCCATACCTTTATGATCGTTTGTGACCGTTGGAGGAAAATTATAGCCGTTGGAGCCAAGTTGGGAAAGTTCTGCACTTCAGAAAAACTAGCCGTTACAGCAAGTGTCGACACTTGACCTTCATGAGTCGACACCTTGAGTCGACATTCCATTTTCTTGAATCAACACTTGATTAAAAATGTCTTCTGAAGTCTTCTACTATGTACTGGTGAGTCGATACTTCATCTAGTGAGTTGACACCTTGAGCCGACACTTTAGTTCCGTGAGTCGACACTTAACCAAACTCTTGAAATCACCATGTTCTGTATCCTGTTTGGTCTCAGGCCTTGAATCGACATTTCACTGTTCATGAGTCGACACTTTGAGTCAACACTTGGCTACACCAGTACTGAAACTTCTCTAAATATAAATCTTGAGTACCTATAACTGATTAACACACTTAACGCATAATTAGTATTCAAATATATTTAAGTGTTTTGTCATAATCAAATCTAAAGTCAGCAATAAACTATTTTGCAAGAGACTGCTTTCACTAGAAGGAGCATTTTCGCAAATCTTCTGCTTCATCTAGATCCTAAGCTCATGTAGTTGAAGGTCTAAAAGACTCCACCTCTAGGTTAGTAAGTTTAAATCCTGAAGTTAATATTACTTCTTCCAACCTTGATTAGTAGTTGGATTCAGAAGCTAATGTTCATATTTATTTTGACCGCTCATAGTTCACTACTTTTCAGGACTCAAGTAAAGGAAGTGTGATCCTAGAAAACAATACAGCCACCAGGATCATGGGACTAGGTCGAGTCAACTTGAAGATGATATTAGAAAAGTCCTCGTCTTGATGGATGTGCTATATATTTCAGATCTTAGAAAGAACATTGTTAGTGGATCTTAGATGATTCAGAGAAAATATAAAATTATTTTTGATTGTAATAAAGTTATAATAACTAAGAATAATACCTTCAAAGAAAAATGATATGTTATTGAAGGCTTATTTAAATTAAATATAATAAATCCTTTTATTAATAAAACTGAGAATCAAGTTTACTTTATGAATGAATCCAAACAAAATTTATGGCATGATAAGTTGAGTCATGTGTATTTCGAAAATTTTCAAATCAAACTTAGATACATCTAAGTATGAAATATGTGCTAAATCTAAACAATCAAGAAAACCGTTCAAATTAGTTAAAAAAAATTCTTCAATCTTGGAATTGATACTTAGTGATGTATGTGACTCCATCAAAACTGAACCCGTGATGGCAATAGGTATATAGTAACCTTTATAGATGACTTTTCTAGATACTGTTATTGTAATCTAATTAAATCTAAGGATAAAACCTTCAATAAGTTTAAAATTTATACGAATAAAGTAGAAAATCAATAAGAAAAGAAGATTAAAATTCTTAGATCTGATAGAGGAGGAAAGTATATCTCGAATGAATTCGACCAGTGCATCATACTCTATTGGATATGATAAATGTTATGCTTAACAGTTTAAGCTTACTTAAGAACTTGTAGGGAAAGCTCTTCTATCTTCTTGCTTTATCTGAAATAGGATACCTGTTAAGGATAGTAGCAAAACTTCTTATAAACTTTGGAAAGGAAGAACTTCTAACTTGGATTTTCTTAAAATGTGGGGGTACTTAGCCAAGGTTAATATTCCTGAACCTAAAAAGAAAAAATTATGACCTAAAACTACATATGCTGTATTTATAGGCTATGCCCAAAATATCAATGCCTATATATTCTTTGTAATAAAATCAGAAATTAATAATATAGCATATAACACAATCTTAAAAGTTAGAAATCTCTCAATCTTTAAGGATATATTTTTTTATAAGACTAGAATTCCTGGTAAGTTAAGTTATAAACCTTTAAATCTGAATCAGTAAAATCTCAACCTATACTTGAAGTTGAACCTGAATTAAGAAGAAATAAAAAAAAGTTAAAAAATATTTTGAAGAAGACTTCTTCTCATTCTTAGTAGAGGATGATCATTTAACATATGATGATGCGGTGTTATCATCAGATTCATCATACTAGAAAAAATACATAAATAGTAAAGCTCAATCAATCCTAGAAAATAAAACTTGGATTTTAATTGATTTACCTCTAGGAAACAAACCTATAGAAATAAAATAAATTTTTGAAAATAAATATATAAAGCTAAATTAGTAGTAAAAGGATTTAGTCAAAAAAAAGAAATAGATTATTTTGACACATATGCTTTTGTAGCTAGGATAGCAATCCTAAAAATTTTAATAGCTTTAGCCTCGATTCATTAATTAATAATCCATTAAATGAACATAAAAACTAAATTCTTAAATGGAGAACTAGAAGAAGAAATATATATAAACCAACATCAAAGACTTAAAGTAAGAGGATAAGAACATAAGATATGTAGACTAATCAAATCACTTTATAGTTTAAAATAAGCTCCGAGACAATGATATATTAAGTTTGATAAAATTATCTTAAAAAATAACTTTAAAATAAATGAGTATAAAATATATATATATTATAAAAGACATGATACATACTTTATAATATTATGTTTATATGTAGATGATATTTTTTTATTTGAAATATCAATGAAAGTAATTAAAGAAAATAAAAGCTACCTATCAAATAATTTTGATATAAAAGACCTAGGAGAAGCTGATATAATTTTAGGAATGAAGCTTAAAAGAGTAGATAGTAGAATAGTAATAAACCTACATATTCAAAAAAAAACTTAAAAAAATTGAATATTTTGATTTAGATCCTATATCTATCCCATATGATCATAGTTCTCATTTAATTAAAAATTTAGAAGAACATGTTAAACAATTAAAATATTTCCAGAGAATAGAATTCCTACTATATATTTCAAATAGAACCCATCCAAATATAGCTTATACAGTAGGCAGACTTAATAAAATATACTAATAATCTTAGTGAAGAACATTGAAAAGTTCTAGAAAGAATCTTTAGATATCTTAAAAAAATCTTAGATTACTCTTTAATATATTCAAGGTATCCATAAGTACTTGAGAATTATAGTGATACTAATTGGATAATAGATAGCTTAGATGTTAGTCTAGCACTAGATATCTTTTTTTGTTAGGAGTTATAGTATTTTAAGATTCTTTAAATAAACAATAATTATTAGAAATACATTAGAATATGAGTTGACTGTTCTTGACATTGCATGCACTGAAGCATGATGACTAGAAGATCTAATAAATGATATAAAAAATTTTATACCAAAAATTTTAAAAATTTTATTAAATTATGATTATAGAGCTATAATTCATCTGTTAAATCAATAGACGACTAATAAAAAGATGAACAATCATATCCTGATCAGGTATAAAGCTGTAAGAAATAAAATAAAAGATATGATATCACTTCCATGTATAAGATCAACAAATAACTTGGTTGATTTTTTTATCAAAACCTTTCAAAAGACTACAATATCTGAGACATAGAAAGAGAAGGAGCTTAAACCCATATATTAGTCACCAGAGTGGACCCCTACCATCATGGCAACTCCATGGTTAACGTTCAAAGAAAAACATCTCTGAGATGATGTCTGGGAGCACCAGTTCGGAGTTTGTCTCCATCACAGCCCTATCATATGGTATTCTATTGCAATGGTTAGGTTGAGCATGGCTCTTAATAAATTTATGGATGTGAGTTCAGCAAGGTATGATTCCGTTACATATCCTTGGAGGATCTACCTTAGTAAAAATAGTTGTGAAGTCGCGACTATAGGACCAGGGTGAATCCTTAGAACTCTTATAAAAATCAAGGCAAGCAGATCACTTACATTGCACTACCCCGTATTATGATCAGTTCATCTTCATATTGTGTATATTTTTATACTAAATACAAGTTCAAATATAAAAGGTAATTGCACTAAGCATAGCAAAAGTCTAAAGATTTTATTATTTAAATTATTTATTGAATTTAAATATTTTTATAAATTTTTGAAACTTGTGGAGATTGTTGACATTGACATTGTGAGTTTCAAAAACTCCCGAAACCTAGCATTATGGACACCCGTGCAAGCATCATGCATTATGCAAGCTTCGCGTGGACGCTCGTTAACCCTTTTTATTTAATGTTTCAAATGGCCAAATTTTATTTGATTTTATTTTAATGCTGTAACAGCTAACTAAAAGCTTTTTGAGGATTTTAGAAAAATTTTGAGCATATAAATAGGACTCTTTCTCCTGATTTTCATCCCATCCAAGAATCTCAAGTTCTCTCTCATATGTTTATCTCTCAAAATTCTCCAAAATTCTCTCTTTCTCTCTCCAATAATTTTTATTTTACTTTTGATAATTTGGGTAGAAAATGGATTTGATCGATGTTTATTCGAGTGCCACCAACGAATGTTAGAATATTGGCTTCTGGATTATACTTTAGAGGAGAGCAAGTGGTCCGGTTGTTCTTCGCACGAGAAGGGGACCAAATCTTTTTTAGGACAGTGGTTTCATCTGCCTTCCAAGCTAGACTTTAAAACTTTGTTTTGTATTAATTTATAAATTAATTGACACATCAAGCATTTTATTTCACACACCTTATGAAAATTATTTGCAAAGTTTCAAAATTATATATATTATAATTAACACATAAGTCATTCGAACATCAATTAAATAAAAAGGAAACATCCTCATTGTTTTATGGTCTAATCCCTCAAACCGAAGGATTATAGTGTCGTGCAATTGTAAGTTGCAAGGAGGTAAGCTCTAAATAGGGATATTATATATTGACATAAAGAGAAGGCAAAAAAACAACTTTTCAGGCTTAAGATGTAAAAGATTGATAATGCAATTACAACAAAAAAATAAAAAATCTAAAAGAGGAAAGAAGAGAAATAGAGATTCAAAATATACATAGGAGATAAGAAAAGAAAAGGACGGTTAGTCATTTAAAGGGAAAAAGACTTCAAAGCATACAGTTAAAGCCTCGAAGGAGATATCGATTAAGATAGGAGACAGTAACACAAATATCCCTCATGCTCATGTAACATAGCCTCCAATAGGTCCATGACATTCAACATGAAATAGACAAAAGTCTATTAACCAATATTATTTAATCTCCATGCTGAACTTGAGATAGCATATCCACATAAAACTCAACTGTAACATCAAATATATTAAAGTTAAGCAGTATAAATCCCTAGAGAAACCGAACCATAGTTGCCAAAAGCATGAATGGGCATGGAAGCAGCCCTTGGATGTTCGAGTACACAAGTAGAAGAAAATGATGAAACAAGAACATCATAGCAAGCAGGAGTGCTGCTTGAGTAGAATATATTTAGAGTAAGCAAAGTCATAACAGGCATTCACTTAGGCAGCATTATAGCAATGAACATGTGCTAGGTGGGCAGTTAACTCCCAAAACCTCAAGTCAACTCAAGGGTTCTAGTGGGGAAGCACTCAGGCATCCTACCAAAGGTCTGCAGCCTGACCAGGTATCCTCTAGGTGCCATCCATTACCTTTTCACATTTCCTGCTTAGCATGCATTCCCTTTTAAGAGAAAAGTATTTCAACTAGGATTGTATCATTTATTGATAATAACTAGTACATTATTATAGCATATTAGCAATGGTATTGGCATATGCAGGATAACCTGAAAACCTTGCCCTCATACTGATGATACTACTAATGACCAAGATCATTTGTATGTATGTCATCTTGCAGGACTTTCATGCTTCTATATTCCAGTCCTTGGCAAAGATAAGAATAAATGTGAGTACCTTACTGCTGACAAAGAGCAACTCCTCGCCATAGATATTTTTCCATGAAGTTACTTGACCTCCATACAAATACACCTGCCAAAAGACAAATGGATTTAAATACAACAGTACTTTGGCTACCACATCCACAACAAACACTACAAGAAAAATAAGTTTTAGCAACCGATTTTTCGGTTGCTAATAATTAAAAATCGGTTGCTAAATTAATTTGCAACCGATTTTGCAACCGAAATTAGTCGGTTGCAAAAGTATAGGTTGCTAAAATTTGTGACCGATTTTTTTCGGTTGCAAAATTTAGCAACCGATTTAGCAACCGAATTTGACATAATTTTTTTGAAAAAAAAAAATCAAAGAAATATAATACAAATTCAGAAAAAATAAAAAAAAATTGGTTGCTAAAAAAAAAAATCCAGAAAAAATAATAAAAAATCAGTTGCTAAATCGGTTACTAAAAAAAAAAAATATAAAAAAAAAAATCGGTTGCTAAATCGGTTGCTAAAAAAAAAATCCATAAAAAATAAAAAAAATCGGTTGCTAAATCGGTTGCTAAAAAAAAAAAATCCAGAAAAAATAAAAAAAATCGGTTGCTAAATCGATTGCTAAAATTGAATAATTTAAAAAAAATTACCAAATATGAATTTTTTTCCTGAATTTACAAATTTAAGCTAAGATATATAAAGCAGATATTCATTTCAACATTAGCCACAAATTATTGAGAAGGGTTCAATCACACCCATTAGACACAATCGTAACATATAAAGCATCCATTAGACAGCTTAGGCACAAATCCGATATTCATTTCAAGGGTTCAATCACATCCAATTATCCAAAAATAACAGCAACATACACCAAATGGGTTTAACCGGAATTGAATTCCAGGTACAAAATGAAGGTAAAACAACCAAAAAATTATATAAGTCATAACTTGAATATTGTAATTAATCGTCAGATTTAATGAAAAATAATAACATTCAAAAGCTCAGGATTGCCTCTTTTTCTATATTTAGAAGGGTCTAAGGCAGCAAATGGTTGCTTGCAAAAAGAGCAAGCCATCCAAATTTGCAACACCATTTAGATCCTTGCAAAACGGTCCGATCCAGCATACAATTTTAGCATTTGAAGCATCATGAAGATACCAAGGCAACTCATCACAGCCTCTAGCCGTAGGTAACAAAAAAAAAATTAATGAAATTAAAATGCACAATAAAACAGCAAAAATCGAACAAAACTTTCAAACAATAATATTCAGAAGCTCAGGATTGCCTCTTTTTGTACATTGCGAAGGATCCAAGGTAGCAAATGGTTGCTTGCAAAAAGAACAAACCATCTTTATGTTTACCGTCTGCACGAGGCCGAGGTTTATATCTATCAGCCCCGCAAAATTTGTATTGCTTTTCTTCAAATTGTTGACCATAATACAGCATGCAACCATTAATACAACAATCAATCTTCTCAGCAGTAAGTCCGAGTTTGGACACCAATTTTTTTGTCCTATAAAAATCCTGAGGCATGGTATTATTGGCTGGAAGGATCTCAACCCGCAATTTGATCGAAGGATCGTTGTGAAATATTACCTTCAGATTTGATGCTAAGCAACCGTACAGCTACCGATAACTCAGAATGATATGTACATCCCGGCCATAATGGTTTTTGGACTGAATGTAACAAGTCATAAAATCTTTGATCATCCAAATTCGGTGTCTCCTCTTCATTAGACGAATCGTCAGGCACATACTCTGTTCCAAATGTATCGAATATCATGCGTCGATATGTATTTTGTGGATCATTATCCATTGGTGCAAAGGCAGGATCATTTGCATACAAATCAGGTATCCTACCAACACGAGGATCACTCTCTCCATGAGATGCCCAATACCAGTAATTCGGTACAAATCCTTTTTTGTAAAGATGAAGCTTCACTTCATTGGTAGTTAGGTACCTTAGATTTTTGCACTTGCAACAAGGGCATCTGAATTTTCCTTCACTTTGAAAGTTAGGTTGCTGACATGCAAAGAGTACAAAATCTTTCACGTCCTTTAAAAATTCTTCGGTATATCCCTTTCGACCCGGTAAAAGTTTATTATACATCCAACTATGAAGTTGAAAGATATCCATGTTCTGTACCATATCAAAACATGATGATACAGAAAAATCAAATGAGGGTGGACTAAGCATTGTTAAAGAAGATGGTTGCATCTAAAATCTGCATAAGTCCCTCTCCCTCTTTGAGATATAAATTAACATATGTAAACAAATACTATAAAAGTGACTAGGTCTTAGAACCGGGGCAACAACATATTTACACATAATTCCGTAGAAACTTATCACTGAATTATGACATCTATACCCTTTGATGGGGGTTTATGTGTCCATCCATATCCAAATGCAAGATAAGATCCAAAGCCTGAAGGATTTTGTTTTTCCCAGAGTGTCAAGTTTCATCCTATGGGATGAAAATCAAAATTATATAGCATTTACATCTCGAGGGAAAAAAAATCTGAACTCAATGTGATTCCTTAGGGATAGTATGTCCATGGTGTTTGTGTGTTTTACTATAGAAAGTTTGGAAACAATGAGATTCCTTAAAGTAACATTATTATCATAACATGATTACATTATACATGCAATGATCAGTATCCATAATGAATAATGATAAAAGGTAACAATAAGCCAAGAAAAAAATAGGCAAAGAAGTTGGATTTGATCCTTAGTCCAACATACTACGTGGAGGAGTTTCATATTAGAAACTATCGACAATCATTATTTATATTCTATAACAAGATAATGAAGTCAAATTAAAAGTGACAAAGGCAAAAGAGGATTTATGAGAATTCTAAAAACAATACATGAAGAGCTATAGAAAGCAGAATGACATGACACACTACGACATGAGATATTAAAAAGCTATATATAAATATCATCATCAAGATAATCATGAAGAAAAGAATTATTTTGTTCATAAAAGAAGAAATGCAATCACTAACAAACCATAATACTAGCAATAAGAGTGAATAATTATAATTTAAGCCTCTGAAGTGACCATTCTTGTATATCTATCTTCAAAAATTCACTAGTAACTACTTGGTGAGATTTACTTAGAACATACATACAAGTTATTGGGAGCCATTCTAGGTCTAATCAACTAGACTATTTCCATGTTTTGAACTTGTGACACCCAAGTCAAAATGTAGCAAGCTAAGTCAAAATGGAGCAAGCAACACACTGAAAAAAAGCATGCATTCATTGAAATGAGGAAAAGGTTTTTTCTAAAAAAAAAATTGGAAGACGGCGATACCAGGATCCGGCGGGGCTCAGAGCTGAGGAAGGGAGAACCGGAGGTGGCGGCCAAAGGGGCTCAGACCCGAGGAAGAGAGAGCCGGAGGCGGTGTCCGGCAGGGGTCGGACCCGAGGAAGGGAGAGCCGGAGGCGGCGGCAAAAGGGGCCCAGAGCGGAGGAAGTGAGAGCCGGAGGCGGCGACCGGCGGGGGTCGGACCCGAGGAAGGGAGAGCCGGAGATGGCGGCAAAAGGGGCTCGGAGCGGAGGAAGGGAGAGCCGGAGGCGGCGGCCGGCGGGGGTCGGACCCGAGGAAGGGAGAGCCGGAGGCGACGGCCAAAGGGGCTCGGAGCGGAGGAAGGGAGAGCCAGAGGCGACGGCCGGTGGGGCTCGGACCTGAGGAAGGGAGAGCCGGAGGCGGCGGCCAAAGGGGCTCGGAGCGGAGGAAGGGAGAGCCGGAGGCGGCGGCCAAAGGGGCTCGGAGCGAAGGAAGGGACAGCTGGAGGCGGCGGCCAAAGGGGCTCGGACTCGAGGAAGGGAGAGCCGGAGGCGGCGGCCAAAGGGTCTCGACACAGAGGAAGGGAGAGCCGGAGGCGGCGGCCAAAGGGGCTCGGAGCAGAGGAAGGGAGAGCCGGAGGCGGCGGCCGGCGAGGCTCGGACCCGAGGAAGAGAGAGCCGGAGGCGGCGGCCAAAGGGGCTCGAGGCGGAGGAAGGGAGAGCCGGAGGCGACGGCCAGCAGTGCTCGGACCCGAGGAAGGGAACGGCTAGGGTTAGAGAACGAGAGAAAAAAAAAAACGGGATGGCTAGGGTTAGGGAACGAGAGAAAAAAAACGGGGCAAGCTAGGGCATCCTGTAATACGAAAAATATCAACCCTCCATTTCTAAAAAAAAAAATTTTAAAAATAAAAAATATTAGCAACCGAAAAAATCGGTTGCAACTTATAAAATTATAAAATTTATTTTTTAAAAAATTAGCAACTGAAAAAATCGGTTGCAAATTTCAAAAATTATAAAAGTTTTTTTTAAAAAAAAAATTAGCAACCGAAAATATCGGTTGCAATTTTCAAAAATTATAAAAAATATTTTAAAAAAATTTAGCAACCGAAAAATTCGGTTGCAAATTTCAAAAATTAAAAAAAAAATTAAAAATATTAGCAACCGAAAAAATTGGTTGCAAATTACAAAAATTATAAATTTATTTTTTAAAAAATTAGCAACCGTAAAAATCAGTTGCAAATTTCAAAAATTATAATTTTTTTTTAAAAAAAAATTAGTAACCAAAAAAATTGGTTGCAATTTTCAAAAATTATAAAAATTATTTTTAAAAAAATTTAGCAACCGAAAAATTCGGTTGCAAGTTTTTAAAATTATAAAAAAAAATTAAAAATATTAGCAACCGAAAAAATTGGTTGCAAATTACAAAAATTATAATATTTTTTTTTAAAAAATTAGCAACTGAAAAATTTGGTTGCAAATTTTAAAAATTATAAAAGTTCTTTTTAAAAAAAAATTAGCAACCAAAAAAATCGGTTACAAATTATAAAAAATATAAAATTTATTTTTAAAAAAACTAGCAACTGAAAAAATTGGTTGCAAATTTCAAAAATAAAAAAATTAAATTTAAAAAAAGTTTTGCAACCGAATTATCGATTGCAAAATTTTATTTAAATTTAATTTTTTTTATTTTTGAAATTTGCAACCGAATTTTTCGGTTGCTAAATTTTTAAATAATAATTTTAAAAAAATTAAAAATAATTTTTGTTTTGTTGCAAAATCGGTTGCAAAATGAAATTTTAGCAACTGAATTTGCAACCGATTTAAATCGGTTGCTAAATTATTCAGAAAAAATATCAATTGCAAAATCAGTTGCAAAATTGGTCATAAATTATTTTAAAAAAATCAGTTGCTAAAATTTATTTTTCTTGTAGTGAAAAATATGAACAACCTTTGGGTTTTCATTTTATCAGAAGGTTGACATGGACCTAAATGATGTATACAAATTAAGTCATAAATAAGTAACCCATAGTTGAGAAATTTGAGCATAAAGCAAAAAAGGCGACAAGAAGGGATCATCCAAGTTATCAAACATACTCATGAAGGCAAATGGAAGCAGCATAGAGACAGCAAGAACCGTTTAAAAGAATTTCAGCATAGGTTGCCGAACAACAGAGGGATAGGTATTAAACACTGAATTATGGTATAGAAATATTCACATTTAGAAGGGCTTTATCAAGTACATGTAAGCTCTAAACCATTAGATGTGTTCCAGTTAATGGAGACAAGAAACATGTACTTGCATAGTGTAAATAATAATAAAAGATTAAGATTAATTTGGTGTATGAAACAAACTAATGGAAACTCTCATGTTCAATTTTTACATATTATTTCATCTCCCTATATGTAAGTAACTCACATATTTAGCACACATGATTGATTCAAGAGAAAGATTATTTGATGGATAAACATGATCCAATCAATTAATGAAATATTTGGGCTTCTTCTTCTTATTAACATGAAATGACATTTAATCTCCCTTCAGAAGTAGTATAATTGGTTTTAAGAAATACAGACATGCAATTATTGTATATTGCAATTTTTGAAGACTCAAGTATACTAAGGTGGTGAAAAGCATTAGGTACTGTTTTCATGGGCCAAGTGATTTGTGAGTTGTAGTTGGCCCATGCCAAAAGGAACAGCAATAAGAGTTATCTCTTTAGACAAACCATAAATGAAACCATCAGAAATATTCGATGAGATGTGATATAATGCCATTTGCAAAAAGAAATATTCGATGAGATTAATTGTTCAGTTGTAATTACAAAGGATGGATCAGAAGATAAAGGCTTGTGAACTAGCTGAAGTATAGAACATAAACAAAGTATGGAAAATGACTTGGAAATGGAAATGAGGGTTGGTTATCAGTTTTGGGATCAACAAAGTGGAGAGATAGATATAACAGGCTGATAAAGAGGAGGCACACTACCAGGAATGTCGTGTGATTGAATCAGTCCTTGGCACTTGGCAACTTAAAGGAAGACTTAGTTAAGAAACCTTTAAAAATGATCATAAAGCCTAACTTGTATGGGATCAAAAAGTGCTGGAAATGTTGAGGGTCTAGGCGTATTTAATGAGTGTGAGCTGCAAATCTAGGGAGGTGACAAATTATATTAGAGGCGTCTTTGGAAGTTACATTTATTAAGTGATCCAGAAATGACAAACGGTTTGGGCATGTGCAATAAATATTTTTTGAGCTTGCTCGTAGACCTGTCAAAATGGGTCAGAGCCCATGGACCAGTCCATTTGGCCCTATAAATCGGTCGGACCAGGCTGAAAAAATTTGGCTTATTTATGTAAGTGGGCTTTTTGGCCCTGCCCTTGTAGCCCATGGGTTCAACAGGGTTAGGGCCGGGCCAGCCCATGGGCCAAGAATTTTTTTAAAAAATATATATTAAAATTAAAAGATTCAAAACGAAAAATGGCAAACAGGTTATGGATTACCAGGTCCATTTACTAGAGTAAACTAGGGTCCACATTAAATTAAAAGTTTAAAACTTAAAACTTAAAACGGAAAGATATTTTGATTTTTTTTCCTTAATCTTCCGTGTCGTTTCTACTTCCCTTCCCTGTTCGCAGTGTTCGGCTATTTTCATTTCTATTTCCATTTCGATATGACAATACTCGATAGTTCCGGGCTTCCGGTGATTCAAACTACTTCCGAATTTTTGATTCATCGGAAGTTCGGGACCGGCCGACTGGGGTTTTGCTGCTGCTCTGCTCTCCTATTCTGGCAGAGGAAGGAACAACCGGTGACGCCAACTCTTTCGCGATGCCGGCGGTGATGCCAACTCTTTTGCGACGTCGATTGGTGATCAGAGCTTCTTCCATGCCGAGATGAGGGTTATATACTTATATGATTTCAATGTCCACGACCCTAGCCCACGACCCATATAGGGCCAGGGCGGGTTGGATTTTTTTAACCCATTTATGCAAGTGGGCCTAGCCTGGCCCGGCCAATAAAATGCAAGTCTATATGGATTAGGACCGGGCCGGGCTGGGCCAGGCCAGCCTATATTGACAGCTCTAGTAGCTCAGCAATTATTTCAATGGGATATAGAATGAGCCAAAGAGGGAAAAACCTAAGTTAGTGTGGATGGAAGTTGGCAAGAAAGGATCAAGAAATCCGGTAATAACACCAGAGCCAACTCAAATAATTAAGGTGATGTGGATGAAATAATAAAGTAAATTTGAAGTGAGAAAATAATAAGGGGCAAACTTAGGTAGCAGGGATGGTAGCAAGATGAATAATCCAATATTCTCATAGAAAATATAACACAACCGTTTATGGATCTAGCAGAAAAAAGTACATAAATAGCAGAAGGCCTTTCTTTTGCACATATCCAATTTTTCCCATCTATAGTAAAACAAATCTACAGAAGATTGTTAAATGTACTTGTTATAGTAATAGTCTATAATTGAGTAACATCATTTGTGGATTTAAATTATGAAAATTTGGAGAATTTAAAATCAAAGGTGATAGAGATCTTAGACATTTTAAACACATGAGAGTACTTTTATGTGGATTGAGTATCACAAGGAGGAGGGATTTCTTGTGTGGAACTTAGTATTAAGCCACAGTTGAGTGAAAATTGAACTAAACAGTCTGTTGAACAATGAACACAAATACCATTTATGTGATCAACATTATCTGTGTGCCATGTGGAGTATGATTGCTCAGATTCAACCCCATAGTACACAACAGATTGCTCTAACCTTTCAAGTAAAGATTTTTCGACCATAAACTGCAGGCATAATTATAACAAATAGTAGTACTTTGACAAGTCAATCTGTCATGTACTAGCTTGGATGTGACATACTATCAAAAGATAGCATGCTCTTTGACATTCCAACTAGAAAATTTTCAAAACATGAAAATAATAAAAATGTCATTGAAGTCCCATGGAATAATTTATCTATAGTTTCTAAAGATCATCCCTAACCCTCCCTCTTTTGCCATCTCTCAGAATTTTCAGATAAACTCTTAACTTTAAACCCTCAGTACCAACATGCGCCAAATCTAAAATCCCTGATTCAAAGCACTTCATCAAAAAGCAATCCTATTTCAACAGTAAGAATCATGATAAAAAAATAACAATAACAACAAGTTATCTCAGAAACATTATGTGCTTTCATCAGTATTGAATATTATCCGGATATAAAGTCCATGGTCTAAAAGCTAAGATAAAAATCATATTTGAGGTCTGTAATATTATGGGCTTGGGCTGAAGTCAGCAGGTCCAGCCGACTTCAACCCAAATCAGGAAAAAAAATAATAATAATAACGAACGATAGCACCGGAACAGGGGAGCCGAGTTTGCCCTTGCCGGCCGGAGTTTCCGCCGGGAATCTCGGTGGGAGAGTCATGAGATATGTGGGAGGAGGTCGGCGACGGATCTGTGTAGGTTTGGGACTTGGTGGTAGAGTTTTAAATGACGAGAAACTCTCATCGTTTTTTTTTAAAAAACCCCTCACCGCCGCCTCTCGAGCCATCTCCACGCACTTTCTCCTTCTCCGACGAGCAATCGGGAGCTCTCCAACGCCTACCGGTAAGTCCTTTCCCTTTTATTTTCAATTTTATGGAGGATTTTGGATAGATTTTATTTGGTTTTCTGTTTGTTTTTGGGGTCGTTCACCATCCGACGCCGTCGTCGCCACCGTCGTTGCCGCCTGCCTTTGGTCCGTGAAGGCTCTGCGATAACCACTCCGTGGTTGCCGGCAGCTGGGGGGGCAAGGGCCAGTTCGGCCGGGCCGAGGGAGAAGCAGGGGAGATAGGTTCGGGAGAAGAAAAGAAAAGAGGAAGAAGGAAAGAAGAAAGAAAAGAAAAGAAAAAAAAGAGAAAAGGATTCTATACGGCCTAGGAAAAAGAAAATGGGGATTTCTGTACGGTTTATAAAAAAAAGAGATAGAGAAAAGAAGAGAGAAAGTCAAGTAATTTCTCAAGATTCATGAAAAATTGAGAATTTAGTTTTAATTAAAATTATTTATTTATGTAGAGAATCAGTCTCCTGAGCAGGAAGGCGTCGCACCGATTTCAGGTATGGATTAGTTCAGGCATGGATAATTGGTTTTTGAGAGATAAGGACTTCTAGACTTGATCACCCGTAATATAAATATATTTTACATGACCTGATTTGATCCGAGCATATATTTAAATATTTTTCATGCATGGTTGTTTTCGGATAGCATGATTTGATTTTCTGGGATACAGAACGAGTTTGTTGTTAATGTTGTTTGTGTTCTATTTAATATATCATGTTTACCAAGTGATCTTTGAATGTGTTTGATCATGATATCGATTGTTGAAATGTGACATGTTCTGACTATGTGAGATGAAATGATAAAGTGTTAAGTGAACCGATGTTTGGACTAGCCATACCACGGCGGTACCGTAGTTTCTCAGTGTGCCCATCACAGGCTGGAGTGTGACAATTTATGTGCCAGTCACAGGCGGGAGTGTGACAACAGTGTACCCGTCACAGGCTGGAGTGTAACAACAGTGTGCCCATCACAGGCTGGAGTGTGATAATAGTGTGCCAGTCACAGGCTAGAGTGTGACCGTGACTAGTCCAGAACCCTAAAGATAATGGTTAAATAATAGAAATTCTAAAAGAAAAATGTAAAGTTTTCAAGATTTTTGTCATACATGAAACTTGAATTGTTTGACTGCATCACATAATATACTGGTGTTTTACTATTTATATATATATATATTATTATTGGTGATCGCATGGAAACCTTACTGGGTTGTATAGCTCACTCCCTACTATAATTTTTTTCAGAGACTCAGGATACATAGCGAGGATTTGGGCTGGGCGTGAGACGAAGCTTCATATATACTGAGCTAGTTAGTTAGTTAGTTTTAGTTTCGGTTACTGATGTTTGTGAATCAGTAGGTCAATTTGTGATATCGACTTAATAAATGGTTGTTCAATTGTTACTTGATTGTTTAAATAATATTAGTTTTAATTTGATATGTTTGACTCTTGTGTAACTAGGCCTTGCATAATCTCTAGGACAAATCCTAGAATTTGTGTGGCCGGTCACGTAGCCGATTCCGATGCTGGATTCGGGACATGACAAGGTCCTTTATGATTTTCCTATGTCATAAGTATCTATTCCATAAAATTTTAGGACACATACGTATAGCATAAACAAGCAAATAGCCAAAAAAAACTCTAAAGGAAGTCTAAATGTGGAATTTTTGAAAGAAAGCTACTACCACTTTCAAGATGATGATCTAGGCATTCATAAAAGTTGTGACAATCTTGAAAAAAATATATAAAATTAAAATAAAAGATATAGGTCATCACAACTGAACTAGATCCCTCACAAGTAATCAAGCTTAAGTTCATATGGCTAAGTATATAATTATAGAAAAAAAATAATGCCATGGTCAAATGTCAGGTTTGATAAGACTTTCAGACTAGAGCATATCAAGGGGCTGATACTGCAATTTAGCAGTGCACCTTCGCTGAACTAAATGCTTAGATAATTTCTATGCCAAAGCATTTGTGTTTACAGCATATGGTGACCAAAACTAGTGAAAACCAGACTGATTCACCAGAACCAAGAATCATAAACTAAATATTGCATTTCTTTCTACCTTATCATGAAATGCTAGAGAGATGTGCTTAAAGAAGAGCTCATAGAGCTATCTCCAATCTAAGACAACTGAAGAAAACAAGGGAAACAACACCAACATGAGCGATGCACTGATCTTTTTTTCTTAACGCAAGAGAAAGTCAGCACACAAAATGTGCAACATGTTAAGACAAACAATAAGCGATCCTGCTATAACTTTTCCCCTGTTACTAAACAAGGAATTCTTGCAATCAATATACCATAAATCAATGTCCCACAAATCTTGATCAATATACTGTAAGAAAAGAAAAGCAGCATCTAGTCCGAGAGAACTCTGCATATTAGAAAAAACTGATGGTCTCTGGGCAGGATTCTAATTTAGTAAAAGGTGCATAAATTGTCCACTTCTAACCCCAGCAACAGCAGCAGCTATCCTAAGAATCAACACATCAAAACACAGCAGCACCAGCTGCAGCCAGAATAGTTGCAAGCTACCAGATAAGCAGAAGAAGAAGAAGAAGAAGAAGAAGAAGAAGAAGAAGAAGAAGAAGAAGAAGACTAGGAGGTCTAGAAATAGCTCAGACAAAAGGATTTCAATAAAGACAGCTTGACGCAGTTATGTACAAACTTCACCACTTTATAGGCATCCAAGTGAAGATTAATTTCATCATTAACTAATGTCTTAAATCACAAAGTTCCCCATATATTCAACAATCAAAAAACCAATAGGGCAATTTCATCAAGAACATTTTCTTTTTTGCAAACTTGTAGAGATCCAACGTCCGCAGAGCATTCTCCAGCAACTGTTTCTCCACCAGATCAAGAACATGGAATCAAATTACCTATCAAGAAAATGGATTCAAATTACCTCATCAGAGAGGTTTCTTGACATGCGCTAACTAACCAGTGGCAGCAAGAAGACACTTAAAGTACCGCAGAATTCCGTGGATTCATCAAATAATCAGAAGAACCAACAAATTAATCTATCAAAATGGTTATAACAACATTAGATCCAGCAAGAACAGAATTAGATCAAATTCCACCACCAACAAACCACAAGAAACGATCAAGAATCCAAGTTCTTTATCCAAGAGAGGTCTCCCAGCTCGAACCCAAGAAACATAATAAACTCAGTCAAAGAAACACAGGAAATCGAAGAAACATTCGAGAGAAGGGGGCAGGAGAAACCGGACCTCGGCCGACCACCCACTGGCCTCCCTCAGCACGACCTTGTCGAGGCCACTGATACCCTTGCAGAGCTCCACCGCTGCATTCGCCACTGCACTAGCTCCCGCCATCGCTCAAATCCCATAACCAGAAAACCTAACCCCAGATCCCTGCCCTCTCCTCCTCTCTCCCTCTCTCTCGCCGTCCGACCTCCAACCCACCGAGGAAGGTACCGAAACCAGGAAAGGGAACAGAAAAGATAACAGAGCTCCGCTGAAGTATTTATAGGGACCAGGGGACGGAGAGTGGGCGAAAGGTTTGTCCCGCCAGGCCGTTGCACGGCAGAATCGTTTCGCCCGCCACCACCATATGAATCGGTTTAAATTGCACGCACTACCAACCAGAATCCCCTCAAAGGAACCCACAGCCAAGACCACCCATTCTTGCCATAGCGCGCCACTAGTTTGGGTTCACCTTCGGGTGCTGTGAGAAAGCGAGTGCAGTTTGTTACAAGCAACGTTTTCCACGTTAGTGGCTCGCTATGGCAAGAATGGGTATGCCATCTTCGAGTGCAGTTTGTTAACGTCAAACCTACGAAGAACCTTTCACGGGGATATGCGGGGCCAACCTTCGGTGAGAGGGTACAAGTCCGCGTGGGGTTACTCGAATTATCGGTCGACGCATGTTATATATCTTTAAATCTTGAAGAACTTGGCCGGAATATAGAACCTGAAAGCAAACCATCAAGGCAGGCTCATAACGTTCGTGACCGATGCCATATCATCAGCGGTCCAATTTTCAGGTCGATTCGTCTGATCGTTGGCTCCATGGTGTACCGATTCGGGAAGTGCGATCAGCAAGAAGCCAAAATTTAGTTTTGGAGAAGATCCCTGCCGTCCATTTTTCCTGGGTTTTCTGGTGCGGGGAAAAGCACTCGACGCCTCGGAAAGGTCATGCAGTTCCGGACCTTGGACGTGAACCTGCAGTTTGAACGGTTGGATTCGGATAAAGCAAAATGGACGGTGGATATAGCCCCACTCGCGGGGCTCACCGCTGGGAAAACTCGGTGCATATGTTGTCCGCATTCGCGCGCAGCGGGCGTCGCACGAAACTTATACGCGGACAACAGGATATGGTCAGGGTCGTTCGATCACCATCGCAAGGGCGGTTCTGACCTTTCTTACCTGGACCCTGCTTGCCATGCGCGACGGCTCTGGGCAGTAAGGCCATGGACAAGGACCGTCCCAAAGGTGGGTCTACAGTATGATCAGGGACCTAGCCCTAAACAATGGTGGACCGTTCGCCGAAAGTTTAAGATTAGATGCGTGCCTTTCTACTGTGCGCGGAGACTATTCACGGGCACAAGGTCATGTGGTCGTCGGTGGGGCTGCGCCCATCCGTAGATGAAGTCAAGTAAAAACGTGATGTGCCGAAGTGTAACTTAAGCTAGTTTCTTTCAACTTTATTTCATCATAATTTAGATGGGAAGAGCTCGTAACCCACACGCCTTTCAAAAATCTATCGATAACTTCCCCCACCATGCGGCGGCTTAAAGTTTTCAAGCCCAGCGGCTACGTCCGGGCCCTAACTCGTTCCCTTCTTTTTTTTATTCATAAAAAAATATATATATATTCAAGCCCAGCGCTTGCCCGTGGTTTCATCTCGAGGGGTCGTCGCCGAGCGTGTCGGCCATGGTTCAAACAGCAGCAACTTTTTCCAGAAATATTTTTTCGTACTTACGTGATTCACAATGCGCTCCATCCCGTTCATGTCACATGACCTTTGCTCTCAACCCATATATATATATATATATATATATATATATATAAAGAACCACGGTACCTGAATACTCGGACCTATTTCAGCAGTGCAGGAGGTTATATATATATATATATCAAATTCATATACGATACATGCGGACTAAGAAGCTTCACATAGGCAACTATGTGGTGAATTTATGAGGATAGTATTTGGACGGAAAAAAATTATTCTAGAAATCGAAATATGAATTTTTTGAAAATAGTTTATTCTCTTCGTTATTCTAGATTTCTGCTTGATTTGAAATATAATATTTTATTTTATTTCAGTGCAATTAATGTGATGTTATTCCAAATGATGTTTGGATGGCATGAAAATAAGCACGTATCTTATTAAGAATAGAAGAGAGATTTTTTTGAAAATTTCAATAATACTCCTGAGTTATCAATTTTTTTTTAATTTTATAATTACTTAACTAAATTATTTTATACTAATTAATTTAATATTATGATCTATTAAAATTTTGTTATGCTAATTAATTCATTGGTATGATCTATTATAATAATTAATTAAATTATTTTATACTAATTTATTTATTATTATAAGCTATTTAAATTATGTTATAGTAATTAATTTATTATTATAATAGATTAAAATAATAGATTAAATTATTTTATATTATTTAATTTATTATTATGATATATTAAAATTATGATGTACTAATTAATTTATTAATATGATATATTAAAATAATTAAATATATTATTTTATATTATTTAATTTATTATTATGATCTATTAAAAGTATATTATATTAATCAATTTATTATTATGATATATTAAAATAATTAAAAAATATTTCATACTAATTAATTTTTAAAAATTCTAATAATATTCTTAGAATAAGGAAAGCTGGAATACGCCTATTCCATGGGGGGACATGGAATAAGAAAATGGAAATAGGAAGAGTTGACTGGAATACCAATTCCAGTGGGGCCCACTCTCTTTTTTAGGACCATTTGGGGGAATAACATGGAATAAGGCCCTATTCCATATCCTATTCCAGCATCCAAACACTACCAAAGAGATCCAGGATCAAGACCAAAGCTTGTCCCAGGCCCAAGGAGAAATTGGTGCCAATTTCGAGCCACCTTAATCTCATTTATTGAACAATTTATCAGTGCTAATATGATCCTTAATCAGATTCCCAGCTTTTCGAGAATAAATATTGTGAACAGTATATTTCGTCAATGTTGCTCAACTATTAGGATTGTGATGTAGATAGGGATGAAAGTAAAAAAAAAAATTTATTTGGATTCATTTTTATATTTAAATTTATCTAGAAATGAATAAAAAATTGAGCTTCCAACTAATATCTATATCCGTATCTATATCCATTAAAAAATTAATTATGAATAAGGATAGATAGCTATCTTATTTGTATCCAAATATCCAATCTATTTATAATTATAATTTATTTTAATAGCACTCATAATTTTTCTTTAAAAATAAATGATTATATTAACATGCTAATGATTTAATTTATCATCTACTTAGTAATATCTTTAATTGTATGGTTATAAAGTTTAATCCTTTTACTTATATCTGTATTTATATTATACTTTCAGTATCCATATCAATTTAAAATAAATATGGATATCAATTTTAACATCAGACTAACATTATATTCATATTATATTCATTAATTAAATAAAATAAAAATAAATATAGATATATTAGTATTCGATTCATATTTGATTCATTTTTAGCCTTATAAGAAGAGTGCTTATTCTAGAATGAAAGCAAAGAAATATTAATGGGGACATGCAATCTAAAAGAAAGTGATGCTCCAAAAAGGAGCATTAACCAATTTTCACCAAGTAGAAACAGCATAGCCATGATTTTATCATCCTGTCCATCTCTAAATTTATTGGCCAAATTATGTCACACCCCGAACTCAGTATTTAGGTTGGCCACATGACCAATCATGTGAATCCTAGAATACATCCTAAAAATCATGTATGACTTTAAAAATTTGTTATAATTTTAATTTTCAAAAATATTATTGATCACAATTTATAAGAAAATACCTAACGCAAAGAAAATAATACAACTTATATAATTACAAATTTGGTCATCTTTTAATCATTCGATCGGTATTAATGACTCTCTATCTATTCATCTTTTTATCCATGAACCTAATCTATAGCTAAGCTTGAATATCCTGTACAACTCTGAGAAGGAAGGAAAGTATGGATGTGAGCTTTACAGCTCAGCAACAATCCCCACACACTCATATCAATATAATATAATATAATTTGGAAGTAATCATAAATATCATCAAATAGAATATATATCTTAAAATCTCATATCAAGTAATTAAGATAATTCAATATTAATATATATAAAAGCATACATCAATTAGCACCAAACATCTATCTTATTTAAAAGTAATATACATATGTATCATTAAGTAAAACCTTTTTTACTTAATTATAATTTCATGTTTTATCATCCATATCTCATTAACGTGGTTCAAATCAATCAATTATTAACTTGAGAATTTTGGATTAATCACGGTCATGCTTCAGCTCGTGATGGCAATTTTAAGTACCGTGTTCTACCTGTAATGGGATAATTCTCGGTACCATGTTTCTGTTCATCGTAACTATTTTTGTCATGCCTCGAACCCAGCACCCAGTTCAGCCACATGACTGACCGCACGAGCCCTAGAATGCATCCCAGAGATCATGCAAGGCCTGAAAAAAATTCATTACAACTTTAATTCCTAAAATACTATTGATCATAATTTTACAAGAGAAAATCTAATGTAAAGAAAATACTATCACTTATATATTTGTAATTTTAGTCATTCTTTAGTTATCTGATTGATATTAATGACTCTCTAACTATTCATCATTTTTTCATGAATTCAGTCCATTGCCAAGCTTAAATATTGTGCACAACTCTGAGAAGAAAAGGAAGTAGGGGTATGAGCTTTACAACCTAGTAAGGATTCTATACAGTTATACCAATAGTAATATGATTTGAAAATAGCAAGAAAATAATAGTAGTATAAGAAATCATAAAACGTCATGTCATGCAACCAAAATAACTTAATTACCATATATAACAAAACCCTTGGTAAAATCATGTTTCATTTTTATATTTTAGTTAAGTCATCATCTTCTTTAAGGTTTTAGACTAATCACAGTCATGCTTAGCCTATGATGGGCACATCATAAAATCGATTATATACTATCTACTCGTGGCCAGGCTAACCCATATACTATCCGTCCATGGCTCGATTATTTTATGTATTATCAGTCTATGGCTTGCCTATCTCACGTATTATCAATCCATGGTTGGCTTCCATATACTATCTGTCCATGACTCGGCTATCCCACGTATTATCAGTCCATGGCTAGGCTATTCTTTGTGTAGTGTGGCTAGTCTAAATACCTCTTCTTCTGAATTATCACTTTATCAAATTTCAAACATGTTTTCAAATTATATTCTTTCAAGATTTTCAATGGCTGGTATCACAACCTAAATTATCCAAAATAATCATTGTTGCCGCCTAGATCGCCTGGCCTGTAGCTTCTTACGTGGCCCGGGTGAGTGGACTCCCTGCCAGCGTCACCGGGCTCGTCGGATGGAGACGATCAAGAGGAACATATTCGTAGTTGTGGGGATGAAGGGGCTTGATACTGTGTCGTGGTCTTCCTGTGGGCCTCTCCGATGGAAGAAATCTTCACCGTATCGTCCCTCTGTCGAGCGGACCTGTAAAACAGGGAGACCTGCACCGGGGATTCTGGCAGAGGCACTCCGACGATCAAGTCAATGGGATGATCAAAGAAAAATAAGAGACCTCTGAGGCAGAGAGCTTGGGGGACTTTCTGCTGCCAGAGGGTGATAATGAAGAGAGTGTGTTGTTTCTTCCTTACCTCCCCTTACCTCTATGCCGGTTTTTGTGTAGACTAATGGCTCCTGTCATTCAGGGGAGGCATGCTAGTCTTGATGTAGACTTGTCACGTTAGCCTGTAAGGCCATGATAGGTTGGTGAACCTTCTTCTTCTGGGTGGTTCAGGAAGTTGGTACAGGGGTACAGTACCCTGGGCATGGCACCATTCAATAGTTAGCGTAAACAATAGCTTATGAAACTTAAATGCAAACCTTCCTTGCAGACGGCGTGTCAGGCGGCGTGCCATAGGGCCCACATGGAGGGGATCCTTGAAAAGAGCGCCGGGCCCATGTGGATGGGCCCCTCGAGAAACGTGCCAGGCTCACATGAATGAGACCAAACTGCGCGGTGTACCCAATGAACGAGCTGGGCTGAGATGCCGCTCCAGGTTGCCATGCAGGTACGCGGACCGAGAAAGGGCCCACAGAGACTTCTCATGCATGCTGGTCGGGGCAAGGCCCACGGAGGCTCCACGCACATGGGTGCGAACCCATGCATGCATGGACACAGTGGGCAGCAGGGGTGCGCTGCTCCCGAGCGGGCGGACCAGTGCGGACAGAGCCGGGGCTGCCGCGGGTGCACCGAGCTTGAGGTGGGCGTGCCGAGCTAGACTCGGGCGTGCCATACAGGCGCGCCGGTGCCTTCCAACGGGTGAGGTCGTGCCAGGGCAAGATCACCGGACCGCTGCAGGTGTGCCGAATGGTGCCAGACCAGGGTTGGAGCCGGACTCCGATCGGGCGGAGTTGACCGGATGAGCCGGGAATGCCACGGGCATATGGGCCGGAGCTGGAGGAGCTGGGGCTCAGGGGCACGCTGCCCTGGGCGTGTCGTAGTGCCGAGCTCGGAGGCGCTGAGCCGGGGCGTGCCGACGAGGTCGGGCGGAGCCGTAGGAGCGCCGCGGGCATGCCGGCGAGGTCGGAAGGAGCCGAGGCTGGGATGCTACGGGCTTGCCTCCAGACCGGGAGCCGTGCTGGGTGAGACGCCCGGCTGCTCCTCCGCAGGCGGGGCTGGAGCTAGGTGAGATGAGCTGCACCGTGGGCAAGATCGGGCAGTACTGGACTCGGAGCACGGAGTCGCCGAGCCGGAGCCGCGCGGAGGGCTACAGTGCCTATGGGAGTGCCGGACTGCCCCCCCACACCGGGCGGAACCGGACTGGGGTGAGGCGGAGCTCTCTCGTGGGCGATCCGGGTGCCGGACAGGGCCGGAGACGGGGTTCGTTCACCGGAGTCCCGCCGGGAGGAGCCGGACCGGGCACGGGATCACCAATCTGCTACGGGGGCGCGTCATGCGAGCGAGGTAGGGCCGAAGCCAAGGCTGGTCGAACGTTGGTCCGAGCGATGGCCTCCCGCGGGTGGACGCCGGGCACCGGCGAGGGCGGCGTCGCGCGTGCCCGCCGTAGGGGATCCGGCTGGATCGCGCGAAGCAAGAGCTTGGGTGGTGCAGAGCCGGACTTCGATCAAGGTCGTGCATCCCTTGCACGCAGATCAAGGAGAGGCATAGAACTGGGCTGGCACGAGCTTGGGCGGTGCAGAGCCAGGCAACGGTTTCCCCTGGCACGGATGCGAGTGGGCGTGACTGGCGGAGTGACCTGGATGCGCGTACCTTCGTGCACATGGATCGAGACACAGAGACGGTGCCGAGCAGGGATGATTGGAGCCGGCCTGGGTCTGACCGAAGTGGGCTGGCCAAGCCGCCGACCTGGGTCGAGGTGCCAGCCCGGCCGAACTGGGCTCCAGGCATGGTTGGGCTGAGCTGACCGAGGTGCCGAC
This sequence comes from Areca catechu, assembly GCA_021397845.1. NCBI lineage: Eukaryota > Viridiplantae > Streptophyta > Magnoliopsida > Arecales > Arecaceae > Areca > Areca catechu. The sequence goes on from CM038045.1 coordinate 39,689,904, forward strand.
CTGACTTGGTTGGAGTAGGCTGGTCGAGCTGCCGACCTGACCTCCACGGGGACTGATTTCTTCAAGCGGACCCACCGTTGCGCCAGGGCTGAATGGATTGGTTACTACTGTAACAATCATGTTTTATATGAACATATCATATGAAAAATATTAAACCAGCAATCACAAATATCCATCAAGCAAAATTAAAATATATAATGAATAAACAATCATGTATGCCAATGCTCATGTCCAAGAATTATGCAATATAAAATATATTCATAAACCAGTGATTATGTATAAAAATTCTTATCTTTATTGGAGATAGATTTAACATGCTAGATATCAGTCTATACCTGAATTCTCGACCTAGGTATTACGAAACTCGCTCGATGCCCTCCTGTCCAAAAAATTATCCTCCTATAATAATAATCTTATTTTTAATATAAATAATTTTATGGTGTAATAACTATAAACTCAAAACCTTCTACTTGAATTTCATTCATGATCCATCCACTAATATTCCAACAAATTTCTTATGAAAGAAACTTTTAGATATTTCTTTTTTAATATTTTTTATTTATCTTGCTCTTTTTTCTCTCTCTCCTTTTCCCCTCATCTCTCTCCTCTTTCTCCTTCCTCTTTCTCTCTCCTCTTCTTCTCTCTCCTTCTCTCTCCTCTTTCTCTTTCTTCTTTTTTCTCTCCTCTTTCTCTCTCTTCTTCTCTCTCCTCTTTTTCTCTCATCTTTCTCTCTTGTTTTTCTCACTCCTCTCTTTTTCTCTTTTCTTTTTCTTTTCCTTCCTTTTTCTCTTTTCTTTTTCCTTTCTCTTCTTTTTCCTTTCTTTTGTTTCCTCTTCTTTTCTTTTTCTTTTCTTTTCTTTTCCTTTCTCCTTCCTTCTTCTCTCGCTTGGCTAAGCAGAGCACCATGCCCCCCTACTCGCTCCCCAAAGCTTAGGCTTCTAGCTCGGGGAGGGTGGCCAGGACCGTGCTCCATGGTGACGAGACCCTCACCGGTGACTACCCCACATCGACAATCGATGGAGCGAGAAAAGAAAATAGGGAAGGCTTTATTCCATCATTGATCCGATGCTTTGCCGGCCAGAACCCAATGATTTTGTCGACAAAAGATCGAAGATGGGAAGGAAGGCATCAATGGAAGAGCTGAGAGCCCTTTTATAGATGGATTTTTAGGGTTTTAGGTGAACTAGGATTGCCCTAGTTCTCTTAGCACCATCGAAGTCGAAAGAGGAAGAAGGCTCCATTGAGGAGTCTTCTTCTCCTTAACACGTGCAAGCATGTACGAGTCAAGGCTAGTTTAGGCAACTATTTGGGTTATTACATTTTTTCCCCTTAAAATAATTTCGTTCTCAAAATTAGCTTACTTGAGATTTAAACTTTGATAATCCCCATCTGTCATGTTATCTTTAATCCCTAAATAATTTACTTTTCAAAATATTTGCACCATAAAATCTTGACATAGTAATTATATGATGTCTCAACACAAGATCATTTGTATACCAAATTCTCTTGAGCTCTTCCAAAAGAATACTAATACTTTAATGTCAATGCAATGAATTAACCTTAATTAACTTTACAAGAATATCATGATGGTCCAAACTTTAGAAATACCCAACCTCAACATCATCCTCGAGCTTTCAGATAATCCTCCTCTTAAAATACTTTCTTCATACGACCTTTATGTAACAAACATGATATGGCATTTTCATTTTGATCATTACCATCTATATACATTTGAGTTCCTTCAATTTCTTTCAAACAAACATTAACATTTCAATTTTGAATTAAAATATATAATTCTTCATCCATGAAATTTATTTTCTTGATTAACTCTACATGGAAATCATAATCGGTCGAGTCTACACTATTAACATAGCAAAAGAAATCCTGAACATTAAACATTCTTTAGAATCTAAGACCTTTTTTCTTTCCTTAACCCTTCTTATGATTTTACAATTAGGTTTTTATCTTAGAAAAATCTTAAGCCTCTTTAAATAATGAAATCATAATATCAAAATTAAAAGGAACTTGTGTCAAAATATTACAGATCCAAGTCCAATAAAAGAATCTTCACTTATTTACTCTAAATTTGGAGATATCTAAAATTTCTCCTTAAAGTTCTCTATACTAGAAGAACCTATTGATTGAAGTTGCATAGCTATGCATACAGACTAGCCAAAAAAATCTATAATATTATTCTTTTATTTATTACTAAAAATCTTGTTACTGAAATTCAAATCAACTCTCCAATCATAACACTTCTGAAGTTAGGGTTAACGTTCTTAATTAATTTTAGAATAACTCAAACCACTACACTTCCACTGCGTACTCGGATATAAATTTATTGAATTACCTAGGTTTACTAAATGAATTTCTAAAAGTTTCACCTCTCATTAGTACCAAAAGATCCAAAAATTATAATGGTCAAACTAAAGCAACACGTTTTTTTTCTTAGTCCTTACTATGCCTTGATCATACCATGTTAAGGTTAACCTTGAGGTACTTTCCATTCTAAAGCCATTATTTAAACTTCACCATCCTTCCAAGACTAGCTTAACAACTCTAGACCTATTTAAATTACTCTAACTTCCCTAACAATACAATTTGACAATTTTGGATCAACTTTTCTCAGCGAAAGTTAACTCTAACTTCAAAAAATTAGAAGATTTCCAGTCAACTTCTCTATGAGTAGAATCAACTCGATTATTCCTTATAGAGCTTCCTTTACCATGTTGGTTAACATAAATCAATAAACTACATGAAATGTTATCCCTTAAAAGCTAAACTCATATAATCTCCTAAGATCAATTCTCAACTCAAATCAATGAACAGTAATGAGATGCTATAAATCTGCTTATAAACCTAACTATTTACTTTGATGTTAGCACACCCGAGAATCTTCAACAAACATAAGAAAGATCAAGTAATTCGATCCAAAATTACTAATATAAATTATGAAATATTTCACCAAGATGTGTATGCCATGTCCACATAATACAATCTAATCCACCAATAAAAAATTGCACATATATGTAGTATTATAAATATATTTTTCTCTACAATCTAATTTATAATATATACACAAGTTCAATCCTTGAAGAAGTTATTCAACTCTAAAATCATGAAACTCAGGTTATACTATAAACAATATTCTGATAAGTTCAAAACTTGAAATCACCCATTAAACACAAAATTAGAGGACTAGAGTGATTTGCACCCACTTCAAGTTTAGGATTCTAAAATCATCCAATTAACAATTAAACAAATATATATATAATACAACATAACTCACCAATATAGTATATTCTATTCTAGGGTCAACATCCTTCATCCTTAGGTTAAACCTTACTTATCATAATTAGGAGATATAAATCATTCAATCATTTTTGTACTCATATCCTAATAACCATCATATTATTTTCTAATCACTTATGTCACAGTCTCGAGAAATCATAACCTAAGCTCTAATATCATTCTGTCATGTCCCGAACCCAGCACCAAGTTCAGCCATGCAACCGATCGTATGAGCCCTAGAATGTATCCTAGAAGAGATCATGCAAAGCCTAAAGAAATTTATTACAACTTTAATTCTACAGAATACTATTGATCACAATTCACAAGAAAAAATTTAATGAAAATAAAATGCTATCACTTATATATTGACAATTTTAGTCATCCTTCAGTCATCTGAGTAGTATTAATGACTCTCTAATTATTTATTATTTCACCACAAATCCAATCCACTGCCAAGCTTGAATATTCTACACAACTCTGAGAAGGAAAAGAAGTAGGGGTATGAGCTTTACAGCCTAGTAAGGGTTCCATATAGTCACATCAATAATAATATAATTTAAAAATAGCAAGAAAATAATAGTAATGTAAAATCATAAAATATCATATCATACAACCAAAATAATTTAATCATCATATATAACAAAATCCTTGGTAAAACTATATTTTATTTTTATATTTTAGTTAAGTTATCCATCTTTCTTAAGGTTTTGGACTAATCACAATCATGCTTAGCCTAGATGGGCATATCTCAAAATCGACCATGTACATTCTGTCCATGGCTAGGCTAACTATGTACTATCTATCCGTGGCTTGGCTATTCCACGTATTATCAGCCCGTGACTCGACTATCTCATGTACAATCCACCCATGGCCGGCTATTCCACATGCTATATGCCCGTGGCTTGGCTATTCCACGTATTATCTGTCTATGGTTTGGCTATTCTCTGTATGGTATGGCTAGTCCAAATACCTCTGCTTTTTGATTATCACTTTATTAGATCTTCAACATGTTTTCAAATCATATTCTTTTAATATTTTCAATGACCAGCATCATAATCCAAATCATCCAAAATAATCATATTTCATATGAACAAATCATATAGAAAATAGTAATACTGGCAATCACAAATATCCATCATGCAAAATCGAAATATATAATGCATAAACAATCATGCATGTTAATTCTCATGTCTAAAGATTATGCAATATAAAATATATTCAAAAACTAGTGATTATGTATAAAAACCCTTATCTTTATTGGAGATAGATTTAACATGTCCGATATCAGTCTGCACTCGAATCCTCGATCTAGGCGCTACAAAACTCACTCAATGCCCTCCTACCTAGAAAATTATCTTTCTACAATAATAATCTTATTTTTAATGTAAATAATTTTAAGACGTAACAACTATAAACTCAGAACCTTCTATCTGGATTCCATTCACAATCCATCCACTGATACTTCAATAAATTTCTTATGAGAAAACCTTTTAGATCTCCCTTTTCTAATATTTTTTATTTATCTTGCCCTTTCTTCTCTCTCTGTTTCTCCCTCTTCTCTCTCTCTCCTCTTATCTCCCTCCTCTTTCTCTCTCTCATTCTCACACTCCTTTTTCTCTTTCTTCTTCTCTCTCCTCTTCCTTTATCTTCTTCTCTCTTCTTTTTCTCTCTCTCCTCTTTTCTCTCTCCTCTTTTTTCTCCTCTTTCTCTCTCTTCTTCTTCTTCTCTCTCTCTCCTCTTTCTCTCCTCATCCCTCTCCTCTCATTTTTTCTTTTTTTTTTCTTTTCCTTCCTTTTCTCTTTTACTTTTTCCTTTATCTTCTTTTTCTCTTCTTTTCTTTTTCTTTTCTTTTCTTTTCCTCTTCTTTTTCTTTTCCTTTCTCCTTCATCCTTCTTCTTCTGCTTGGCCAAACAGAGCACCATGCCCCCCTACTCACTCCCTAAAGTTTATGCTTCTAGCCCGGGGAGGGTGGCCAGGATCATGCTCCATGGAGATGAGACCCCCCGATGACTATCCTATTGTCGGTGATCGACGGAGCAAGAAAAGAAAATAGGAAGGCTCTATTCTATCATTGATATGATGCTTTGCTGGCCAAAACCCGATAATTTTGTCAACAAAAGATCGAAGATGGGAGGGAAGCCATCAAGAGAAGAATTGAGAGCCCTTTTATGGATGGATTTTTAGGGTTTTAGTTGAACTAGGATTGTGAATGGGACATCAGGTCAACCCTAGTTTATGATGGATCCCTGAGTTTTGTGTCCTTTAGCCATGAATCCAATTTTATTTTCGAGTCCAATAATCTAGCTATGTTAGCCATTTGAGTCCTGTATTTGAGCCATGAATTTTGTTTTATAGGCTTTGTTACACTTGAGTCTGTACCTTGGCCTCTAAATCATATTTTAGGACTTTTTATATTTGAGTCCTGTAATTAAAGTATTGAATCAAGTTTTGGATGCTTAGTGAGCCTTATGAGTCCTATAAGTTTTGAGTTTTATGAGTCCATTCCAATTTTATAAGTCTTATATTGAGTCCAGTCCAATTTTGTAAGAAGACTCAAGTCACTTATGAAGCCAGTCAGCATAACACTCCAACTACCGCAAGGAATCCAATCATCCACATAATTGTGCCACTTGGAAAGTGTGGAAGGAGTCTTGGAGCTATCATTGAAGACCTGGATGACAAGTACATCAACCCACCAGGAGGAGATGGACACTAGGAGAACCCTAGAGCCTGCCCAGCACTGAAATGGGCCGCCCAAAGCCCTGGCCCATCCTCAAATTCAGGGCCCTCCATATGGTCACCTCTCATGTTGGCACCCCACTTGTGGTCACCTCCCTTGGACCAAGTCAAAGAGAAGGAGAGGAGTAATCCTAGTGAGAAAAGGGAGTTTGAACCTGTTTGGAAGAGAAGATCTCTATGTATTTGAGTAGGAAAAGGATTAGTGAGAATTCTCTTGTATGCCCTTACTTGGAGTCCAAGTTTGTAAGCATATTTAAAGGCCCCCCTCTCATGTATATTGGATGTTAATGAATATAAAAATTTTCTTGAGTTCTTCTCAGCTCATGGTGTTAATTCTGAGTGAATTTGTGTGATTAAGGGTATCCGTGTGATCCCTGTGCCCTGCCTCCAAGCCGCCTGCCTCTTCATCTCTTGGCCGCCCACTTCTAAGCCTTCCTTCCCTTTGCTTTCTTTAGCTTTCAAACTTATTTCTTCTCTGATTTCTAACCCTTATTAAGTGATTTGCAAGTCCCTCAGAGTTCACGAATCTAGGATTCCAATCGGCAAGCTTTCAGGCCATTGGATTGAAAACCACGAATCCGTAGGGTCTCTGGCTTGTTTTTTCAGGCCGTATCCGAGAGTGTAGAGTGAACTCTTCATGGATCAATCTCTAAATCTCTACCAGGTACATCCCCTAGACTTCTCTGGTAGCGGTATTGTAGAAGAGCTAGTCTTAACCAGGGCTTCTTAGCTTTGGCGATCCTGTTTCTTCACTTTTAGGATTTAGTTCTGCATGCCTGTACTTCCAAAGATTTTATAAAATTTTCTACTTAATAACTTGGCTTTAAATTTGGGATACAAACTCCTAACTTAATTCCTAATACATGAAAAATAATTTGCATGCATAATTAGTCCTGCATCAGCATGTTTTAGGGCTAGTTTTTGCATCCTATAATTTCTATATATGGTCTATTATTTTTATAGTTTCTGTATTTAGGTAAGTCAGAAAATCCTAATTTTTGTTTTTCTAGATTTTTCATAATTTATAGTATTTTTCAAGATTTTGTCATGATTTATTTAAGTGTGTAGAATTTCTTTGATGCCTATTTTCTTTGCCCTAGAAATTTCTTCATCCTATCTCTGCATTAGATGTCTAGATTTCAGTCTATTTCATCACCTTAAGTATTTTATTTTTTATTGAAATTTGCATGGTATATCCTCTGTTTAGTCATGATATTTTTCATAATTTTTAATTATTTTTATAGAAATACAAGAATTATAAAAATCTACATATTAGGAACCCTAACATGAATCCTAAGATTTCTACATACAGTCTAAAATACCCTTGGTTTTGCATCATCATCTGAATTTTTTTTTGTATGAAACTTGGTAGAGATCATTTGCACTTTTTATTCTCTATCCTGAAATTTTCTTGAAATTTTTCTGCATCAGAAACTGAACCAGATTTTGCATCGAATCAAACCCTAATTCCTGTTCTGCATACTTGATCCAACCAAACCTAATCACTTGCAAACCCTACCTCACCTAAGCCCAAAATTTGTTTTCTAACTTAACCAACTTAAACCTAATTTGCCACCTCATAAAAAGGTAAAAAAAATATTTTTATTTTTCTAATTGTTATTAGTTGCATTAGGGCTCATAGTGTGTTCATCATCTCATTAAATCAATTTTAAGGGTAATTTTCTCTCTCAGATCAGGACAGGATTTCATCACCTGTCCTGGGCCTAAAACAACCACCCAGCATCAGAACCCAAGCCTTAATTAAAATCAATTAGTAATCTAATTGCTCTAGAGAGCTTAGGGACACCAACAGGCCGGGTCGGAATTGTGTGGGCCAACTAGTGCACCTAATTTCCCTGCTATTACTAAAAACTAGTGTCTAAGGCTAGAGGTCCAGAGGCAGACGCCCTAAGTGGACTGGTGATTTTTAATTAGGACCATGTCACAAGCAGGGGGAACCTCCCACCACCCCATCTCTTACCTGGCTAGTGGAAAGATTAGTTGTTGAGTTAAGTGTAAGTTGATTAGACCCATTCAATTTTGGTTCTAGGTTTAGCAAACTGTAGTCCATTTTCACTTTGTGTGCTTGACTTCATCACACTAACTTGTTTGATTGATTGCATGACCACTAGGTTAGGAACCAAATATCAACAGTTTAAACCTCAACCTAGCTTAGCCATGGACTCCAACTTTGAGATCTTCATGAAAGCCATGACTGAACGACTTGACCAAATGAGCCAACTGAATGCCCAATCCACTACCCAATTAACCACCCAGATTAACCAGTCCAATACCCAATCCCAAAACCAATTTGCCCAGTTGACCACCCAGATAAACCAAATAACCCAATCAAATGCCTAAGCAACCAATAGGCTTGACCAATTAACCAATAGTTCTGATCAAGTAGAGAACCGATTAGGAGGTTTAGAGAAAACCCCTAAAACCCATCCCAAACATAAACCTAAGTCCAACCCTAGAAAAACCCAATACCCTGACCCATACTTAGAGCCTAACCCTAGGAGAGCCCCATACCTTGAATCTAGCATATCCATAACCTATAGATCTGAGCCCAAATCCTATGACTCTAGATCCTATGACTCTAGAACTTATGCACCCAGATCCTCTAAACCCAGATCCTATGTACCCATGTCCTATGAGTCTAGTGGATCCATAACCCATAGATCAGAACCTACATCCTATGAGTCCGGTATTAGGCCAGTTTCTCCTAGTCAATCTGAATCCCATATGATTGGTACCCCTAGATATGAGCCTAGTATTAGTTCACTTCCCTTTAGTCAACCCAAATCCTTTAGGACTAGTACACCTAGCCCAGGACCAGATTCTAACCAGCCCAACCTGAGCCAACCTCAGCCTAGTTCCACTACGGCCCTTAGAGAAGGTAGAGTCATGTCTAGTTCCAATCACTCGAGAGTGTGTTTTAGATGTCATAAACCGGTCCATTTTGTTAGCCAGTATCCATTCAGCGCCCTATACCTAGGTGAGCTAGATAAAGATGAGTCTGAACCCATTGTTGAACCCAATGTAGAAGTATATGAGGCTGACCCAAGTCTGGTAGAGAGTATGAAGATGATGAGCCTATTGAAGATTTAAAGGAAGAAACTCCTGAACCCATTGATGAGTCTAAAGATGACATTAAGGAGTTGAGTCCAGTAGAGATACCTATAGATGACCTAGAATTAGTTGACCCTGACCATACCCAAGTAGAAGCCAACCCAGAATTAGTTGACCAGGTAGATACCCAGATAGAAGCCAACCCAAAGTTAGTTGACCCTGACCTCACCCAGACTGAACCTGTAGTGGAAGAGCAGTTAGAGGATGAGAAACCCAACCCTACTATTAGAATCTTACCTGAGGAGTCCCTAGAAAAAAGCCTAATTATAGAGCCCAGTCCTATAATTCTAGAGCCTGAAGAATTTATTGAGGACATGATCTCTTTATTTCAGTACCTTCAAGATGAATCCCCTCCCATAGTTTCCATTGAAGACTACTTTCTAGAAATTCTTGACTCATCCTTCCATAGCATGGACCTTTTCTTGCCCATAGATGAAACCCCATGTTCATATATTAAGGTTAGTCTCCTTAGCCCAGAGCCAATCCCTAAATCCCCTCCCTAGTTTCTACCCTTCCCTGATTCCTCTCATGTTTCTTGAACCATTAGATTGCATTTTGTTGAAGTAAGCATAATGCATACTTCATTATGCATGTTAGATTTGCATTTTACTTCTGGTATACCTTATGGTATTTGCTAGGAGTCCATTATAAATTTTCATGTGCATGCTAAATCAGGATCAAACCTAGAGAGCTTAAATTATGTTAGGTTTAGACCCAAAGAGTCCAATAAATTTCCTTCGATAGGAATGCCTAGTCGAGTATATTAAGTATTGGTTTTGAGTCCAATAAGTCCCCAGATCTAATTCATTTGTCTATACCTGCATTGACCTCTGTACAGCATTTGCATCAGGACATTAGCCAAAAGATTAATTTAAGTAATGAAATCTATAAAAACTAGCTAATTCTCGAAAGAAAGCCAAGGAATTTAATATAGGAAATTCTGTTATGGTTAAGAAGCTTCATGCTTATAGAATTGAACCTTTAGAGTGATAAAGAAAGTGGAACCAATGCCTATGTGCTTGATCTGCCCTTGGATTTAGGCATTAGCTCTACCTTCAATATCATGGAATTGGTTGAGTATAGGGAACCGGCAGTGATTCCTAGTGAGATTTTCGGATCTCACCCATCCTTTGAGAGAGAAACCTTACCTGAGTATCCACTAAATTTGCCTAAGAAAGGAATACGGATCGAGCGTATCCTGGACGATCAAGCTATCATGACCCGGGGGCCGCGGCTATCAACGCTACCTGGTCCGATGGCAAGGTTGACTAGAATCTGGCGATTCGTGGATTACTCGAGAGGACCCACATCACCTCCACCCAGACTTACTGCCAGCACCAGACTATCCTATACTCGATAGGGTCAATTTCTCCCATCCCGAGAGAATTGATGGAGACATCAGGTCAACCCTAGTTTACTATGGGTCCCTGAGTTTTGAGTCCTTTAGCTATGATTCCAATTTTATCTTTGAGTCTAATAATCTAGCTGTGTTAGCCATTTGAGTCCTGTATTTGGGCCATAAGTTTTGTTTTATAGGCTTTGTTACACTTGAATATGTACCTTGGCCTCTGAATCTCATTTTGGGACTTTTTATATTTGAGTCCTGTAATTAAAGTATTGAGTCAAGTTTTGGATACTTAGTGAGCCTTATGAGTTGTATAAGTTTTGAGTTTTATGAGTCCAGTCCAATTTTGTAAGAAGATTCAAGTCATTTATGAAGCCAGTCAGCATAATACTCCAACCACTGCAAGGAATCCAATCATCCACATAATTGTACCACTTAGGAAGCATGGAAGGAGTCTTGGAGCTATCATTGAAGACTTGGACGACAAGTACATCAGCCCCCAGGAGGAGATGGACACCAAGAGAACCCTAGAGCCTGCCCAGCACTGAAATGGGCCACCCAAAGCCCTGGCCCATCCTCAAATCCTCCTTATGGTTACCTCTCATGTTGGCACCTCACTTATGGTCACCTCTCTTGTTGGCACCTCACTTATGGTCACCTCTCTTGGACCAAGTCAAAGAGAATGAGAGGAGTAATCCTAGTGAGAAGAGGGAGTTTGAACCTATTTAGAAGAGGAGATCTCTATGTATTTGAGTAGGAAAAGGATTAGTGAGAATTCTTTTGTATGCCCTTACTTGGAGCCCAAGTTTGTAAGCCTATTTAAAGGCCCCTCCTCTCATGTATATTGGATGTTAATGAATATGAAAACTTTTTTGAGTTCTTCTCAACTCTTGGTGTGAATTCTGAGTGAATTTGTGTGATTAAAGGTATCTGTGTGATCCCTCAAGGTATCTGTATGATCCCTCAGCCCTACCTCCAAGCCGCCTGCCTTTTCATCTCTTGGCCATCCACTTCTAAGCCTTCCTTCCCTTTACTTTCTTTAGCCTTCAAACTTGTTTCTTCTCTAATTTCTAATCCTTGTTAGGTGATTTGCAGGTCCCTCAGAGTTCACGAATCTAGGATTCTAATCGATAAGCTTTCGGGCCACCGAATTGAAAGCCATGAATCCGCATGGTCTCCGGCTTATTTTCCAGGCCGCATCCGAGAGCGTAGAGCAAACTCTTTACGGATCAATCTCTAAATCTCTGCCAGGTACACCCTCTAGACTTCTCTGGTAGCGGTATTGCAGAAGAGCTAGTCCTAACCCGGGCTTCTTAGCCTTGGCGGTCCTGTTTCTTTACTTTTATGATTTAGTTCTGCATGCCTGTGCTTCCGAAAATTCTATAGAATTCCCTACTTAATAACTTGGCTTGAGATTCGGGATATAAACTTTAATTTAATGCCTAATACACGAAAAATAATTGGCATGCATAATTAGTCCCGCATCAGATTGCCCTAGTTCTCTTAACACCATCGGAGTCGGAAGAGGAAGAAGACTCCTCTTCTCCTTGACACGTGCAAGCACACAATATCTAGGTTATTATAATTTTCAATGCCATACTTCAGCCCATTATTGACAATCTTAAGGACCATGTTCTTGTCCATGGTGGCACTATTATTAGTGCCATATTTTTATTCATGGCAGCTATTTTCAATACCGCACTTCAGCTCATCACTGGAAATCTCAAGTTTAGCATGACTAGTCTAAATATCTCTTTTCTTGATTATCAATTTATCAAATCTCAAACATATTAGGAAAATACTATGTCAAATTATATTCTTTTTAATATTTCTAATTGATGGTATCATGATTCAAACCATCTGAAAGCTAATCATATTTAATACAAATATATGATATATAAAATAAAGATAATCATATGCAATTACAACAAATATATATCATGATAAAGCGAAGTCATGTAATGCACAAAAAATCGTACATACCAGTGAACATGTCCAAGGATCTGAACCATGCAGTATAAGAGCATATATATATATATTGGCGATCATTTCTAAAAATCTTCTACTGATGATAAATTTAATACAATAGATATCAATCCATATTCGAATCCTCAACCTAGGTACTAAAAAACTCACTTAACATCTTCCTGTACAGAAAATTATTCTCTTACAGAATCAATCTTAATATTAATAAATAAATTTTATGGTGTAATAATTATCGATCAAGAACCTTCTATCAACGTTCATCAAGGAGATACTCACTAATTCCTTGATTCCACCTTCACAACTTTCCTAATCCCTAGGACAGAGAAAGTAGAGTGAGAAAGTAGAGAGTGAAGCTAGAGAGAGGAGAGGAAAGAGAGAATTTCTTTTTTTTTCTTTTTCTTTTTCTTCTTTTTCTTTTTTTTTTTCTTCTTCTTCTTCTTCCTTTTCTTTTCTTTTTTTCTCTTCTTCTTCCGTTTGGCCAGAACAGGGGACTCCTTTGAGTGCTATTTTTCTCCAAAATCCTATAGGATCTTGCCAAAAAAAGGGTGATCAGGGCTACGACCCATGGCGATGTAGCCAGGAATCCAAAATCCTATAGGATCTTGCCAAGAAAAGGATGATCGGGGCTGCAACCCATGATGATGTAGCCACGAGGTCATGGTCTGGCATTTGATGGTGACCAATAGCAACAAATGGTACCAAAAAATTAAGAAGAAAAGAGAGGAAAAAATAGGAAAAAAAATTAGATGGTTTCTTCCAAGAAAAATCCAACAATTCGCCAACCTAATTCCGATGGCAACCCACTCCTCTAGTAACTAGAAAAAAGGAAAGAAGGAGGAGACCCGACTATCCTGGGAAAAAAGGGAAAGGAGGAGACCTGACTATCCTGGGTTCTGATGAGATTTCATGATCGGTTTATTAGAGATGTTTCAAAGATCCTCTCCAAAATCAAGAATGATCGATCACCGACGGGATCCGAGGCATGGCCAACAGAGGGAGGAGTGTTCCTTTTTATAGAGTAACTCTAGGATTTTATGGCTGTCCTAGAATTCTTTTCCTTAACGGATTTGGATAAGAGCCTTCATGTTCATTGGGTTTTTTTGATTTGGGCCTAACTGGTGCCCAAAAAGAATGGGACTTACGAATTAACTTCAGACACACTACTGGACTACCAAGTCAGCGTATAAATGTAAGAGGATATGCATCCACTTCATGAAGATGATGGACTTACATTCTCTATCTTTGGAAAAAAAAAAAAAAAGGTTTCAGAATGACTTGAGATTGTGTCAAAGCCCGTACGGCATATATTTAGTTGCATTTGAGGTTTGCATTAGATAAATGGTAAATATTTATATGGGACAAGAAATTTAATTAACATGTTCCAACAATCCTTTTTGATAAGATCCATAATTGTTACATATGGTATTTGAACGAACTTGGATGATGGCCCATAAAAGCTAGAGGATAGCACGGGTCCATGTTGACCATGGATTGATTATTGTGAATTTAAATAGAAATGTCTCTTTAGTTTAGTAAGAAAATGAAAAACTTTTATATGAAAATCCGTGAGGACCATGCATTAGTCTTCCATTGATTATATACGGGCTCAATCTTGGTCTTGGATGCCAATTGATGCAATACTAAAATAATCTATATAACATCTTTTGAATGGGGTTTTCTTTTTGTTTTTTAGATGAAGCCATAGTAATTAATTAAATAAATCAACTCAACAAAGCATTTAAATCTGCATTTACTCAAAGTTGCTATTTACTGTAATTTTTGTAAACACTACCTAATAAATCTGATTTAGCACAAGGGGTCTGGTATATTGTTTATTGTTTCTTGTGCAATCTTTTCATTCTTCAACTGTTTTTTTGGGCTTGATTTGGCATTTCTTCATCAAATAATAATAATTCTATGCACTGGAATTTTTATGAGCTCCAAAAAAAAAACCTCCACAAAAGTTGCTCAAGCTTCATCACATAAGTCTCAAGCATGATGATATTTAGGAGAAGATAGACAGGCATGATCTAAGAACTGATCTTACTAGGATGACCTCGTCAATTATAAATAGAGCTTTGGCCTATCAGCTCTGCAACTGCTCATAAACTACATACTCCACTCCTAAGCACCTTGTGCCCCATTAGCCTCCATCCTAAGATAGGAACTCCCAAATAATCCAAGATCTCACAATTATGCTCAGCAACCCCAAGCCTATTCTTGGTCATGTACTGTAGTTGTATCTTTATTTTCAAATTAAAATAAATGGCTAACTTGAAGAGATTCACCTTCCAGTGGTCATGCTTATGTGTCAACCTAAGCCCAGTCTACAAAGTATATTCCAAGCCATGATAGGTTTGGGTTATATATTTGGGGCTAAAGAATTATTAATCTTTTTTTTTATAGCAATGTCAACCATTAGATCTTGCCCCACATAGATGTCAAAATACTCCAAACTCTTGTTGGAAAAAATTCCAGGAATTGATCCCACTTGTTGGGAGATCCGGACCAGTACCTATACGCAGCAGATGCAACGTGGAAGGATACAGTCCAACAACTTGTTCTCGGATTCAATATCATGCAACAATGGAGATATAAATGTAGGAGAAAAAAAGAGATTGCTTTATTCCTTTAGAGAAGAACCTTGTTACAACAAATAAGACAACACTTGATAGCACCCCTTCTGAAATCCTAGAAGCTTCTCGCTATCCTGCACATCTTCTCTCTTGCAGGCCTCATGTCCCAAGAACCCACGTACGCCACGCAGACAATACCTCAATGTGCATCCCTTCTCCAAATCCCGTGGAATAGCCCACGACACCAAGCCCTCCACATGAAAGACCCTCCATGTGCGCCTCTCTACAGCCCTTCACTGTGGCCTCCTTGAAACCCAGGAGGCTCTTCACGGTCCACGCCCCCAAGGGCGTCCTCAAGTCCTCCCCCTCACGGTCTTCCTCATGACCGTGAGGAATCTTTGCGTGCTTCTCTTGGACCGTGAGCTAAGCCTCATGGTCACAAGCCTCAAACCGTGGACACCCCCCAGAGGGGGGGCACTCCCCCCACGGCCTTCTTTCTTCATGCAAATTGGAGTTCGCATTTTCCATTGCACGCCCCACTTCTTAAATAAAGTGAGCGGTGAAATCCTCTTAGTCTTGGGTGTCATGATCCTTCTTGGACTTTACATTGGCTTAACCACTTCTTGATTAGTTGGGCTGCAATCACATGGATGATTAGGACTTGGATTCTTGGGCCAATAACAAACCAGTTAGAACTCCCTAGGTAGTTAGGCTTCCAATTCGTTACAACCAACCAATTCGGTTAGGATCCTGGGTAGTTGGGCTAACTAACCGTCTAACCAACTAAGCTAACGTCCTAACCAATTTAACAAACCTGGACCCAACCCCATAACCCAATTGGGTTATGTTACAATCTCTTAAAAAAAAAACTCTCCCCTAAGTCACATGAGAAAACACTCAAACTTAGAGCATCCTGGAAATACCTCCAAGAATCCACTTGGGACACGCCCCCAAGCTCCAGGGATTGCCTCCAGCATCCTTGCCATGGCCTTCAAAGTCTCTCCAAGGCTTGGGAGCACCATGCAAAATCCTATAATCTCCACCTTGGTGCCCCAAGCCTTGGCAAACCTGGCAATATCCTGCACAACCCCTTTATAACTGTGTATCCTGATAGCCTCTTATGCGGACCTCCTTGCATCTGCTAACACCCTTCAACTGCTGCGTGCCTTTGGATGCCTTTGGGATGACCGCCTCCACAGCTGAAGATCCTTGTATATATTCTTGCACTACGATTGTAGCCTTCCTTCTGCTTGGTAGCTGCATCAGACTTTTTCTTGGACTTTTCTGGAGAGAACACAGTGAACTTGAACCGGCACTCACTGTAACCTGAGCTCTACCTGACACCATCTCTACAGAGCCACACCAATCTCTGCACACTCTACTCCACCTGGCTAAGTGCACCCTTGGTTCTCTGCTAGGACCTGGCCAATATCCTTGCACCTCCCACTCTGAACTCATGTCGAATCTTGCACCACCTGTGAAGCCACCTATCACTGGTGCTCCACTTGAGACTGAAGTCCCACTGATGCCATAGAAAGAAATCCCATGGCCAGCTACTCAACACTGCCCTACTGAGCCTGCACCTAAGCCTCATACCCAATCGCTGCCTCCTCGGATCCTTCGCACATCGCAGACCTCTTTGAGACTGTTTTGGACACACTGCAACCCCGCAAGCTCCTCCAAAACCAATAGCTCATCCAACTCTTCTGCTAACCCAATGACTGAACCCAGCAACCATCTCCACTTGGCTGCTGCATCATGTCCCAGCCTATCTCCCGGCTGCATGATGTCCCTAGCACTCCCTAAGACCTGTCCCAGGTCTCCCTGACCTGCCATCTCCATCAGCTCCAGTCTCTGTCCCTATGTCAATGCCGTGATACCGGGACACTCCAGACTGTCCGATACCCCCGACGCTCCCTGAGACTGTCTCCTGTCTCCCTAAGCTGCCCCTGGCATCGTTGCTTCTGATGTACTCCAGTGAACTTAAGAAATCTGGGCTTTTCCTTTCTCCATCCACACGGGATACCATACCCACGTACAACTCCACCTGCCTCGATGCACTCCTTGAATCCTCCTCTTCCACCTTCAAACCTGCGGCTCTGAAACCGCTTCGCTTTCGCTCGAATAATGGCTCAAACCAAGCTCTGATACCAGTTATTAAGAAAAATTCGAGGCACTGATCCCACTTGTTGGGAGATTCGGACCAGCGCCTATATGCAGCAGATGCAACATGGAAGGATACAGTCCAACAACCTGTTCTTGGATTCAATATCATGCAACAATGGAGATATAAATATAGGAGAAAAAAAGAGATTGCTTTATTCCTTTGGAAAAGAACCTTGTTACAACAAACAAGACAACACTCGACAGCACCCCTTCTGAAATCCCAGAAGCTTCTTGCTATCCCGCACGTCTTTTCTCTTGCAGGCCTCACGTCCCAAGAACCCACGTACGCCATGCACGGACAATTCCTCAATGTGCATCCCTTCTCTAAACCTCGTGGAACAACCGACGACACCAAGCCCTCCACATGAAAGACCCTCCATGTGCGCCTCTCTACAGCCCTTCACGGTGGCCTCCTTGAAACCCAGGAGGCTCTCCACGGTCCACGACCCCAAGGGCGTCCTCAAGTCCTCCCCCTCACAGTCTTTCTCATGACTGTGAGGAGTCCTTGCATGCTTCTCTTGGATCGTGGGCCAAGCCTCACGGTCACAAGCCTCAAACCGTGGACACCCTCCAGAGGAGGGCACTCCTCCCACGGCCTTCTTTCTTCACACAAATTGGAGTTCACATTTCCCATTGCACGCCCCACTTTTTAAATAGAATGGGCGATGAAATCCTCTTGGTCTTGGATGTCATGATCCTTCTTGGACTTCACATGGGCTTAACCACTTTTTGATTAGTTGAGCTGCAATCACATGGATGATTAGGACTTGAATTCTTGGGCCAATAATAAACTGGTTAGAACTCCCTTAGTAGTTAGGCTTCCAATTGGTTACAACCAACCAATTCAGTTAGGATCCTGGATGATTGAGCTAACCAACCAACCAACTAACCGTCTAACCAACTAAGCTAACCTCCTAACCAATTTAACAAATATGGACCCAACTCCATAATCCAATTGGATTATGTTACAATCTCTCAAATAAAAACTCCCCTCTAAGTCATATGAGAAAACACTCAGACTTAGAGTCCTGAAACACCTCCGGGAATCTGCTTGGGACACGCCTCCAAGCTCTAGGGATTGTCTCCAGCATCCCTACCATGGCCTCCGAAGTCTCTCCAAGACTTAGGAGCACCATGCAAAACCCTGTAACTCTTTCACTCATCCACCTGCATAGATCTCAAAGTAGCTATGGTGTCATCTCATGATAATTTGTATAGAGGAAGGTGAGTCATTCTTTCGCATGGAAGATACAATCCGTCCAGGTTTGGTGCGATTTAAACCTAAACATTATTTCTTACACAAGCCAAATGTGAGGTTCACCGAAGAAAGACATTCCCGACCAAGTAAGACCAAAAACCTACAGCCAAGGTGCTAGTTTAGATCATTACCATTGGGGACATAAAAAAGGAATGGTCAAATGGCCAGCCTTTGCATATTATGATTTTTCATGGAGTTATAATGGTTGCACCATGGATAAAGTACGTACCCATATATTGGATCACAAATTCTTGCATGCGTGCAACATCAGCTATCATACTAAGACCTGAACCATTCCCCATGAAATATAGTGATGATGTGTTCATTTTTATTTTGTTTTTTCCAAAGAGGAAATAATTTTTGAATCCTATAGGTGTATCTTTAATTACATATGTTGTTGCTATTTTCCGCCTCATCATTAGAGATTGTTAAAAAAGAGGTACTCATGGATTGTACCTATAAAAAAGGTCTTGATCGGAGTTGCTCTAGAAAAGGCCCTCCGATAATCAAGTCGATTGACAGGTAATATGAAAAAAAAAGTAGAATAGAGAGAAGAGAAGATGCATGGGTTGCTTTTTGCCTTCCTTGGGAGATTCCAGAGAACCCCTTTATATAAGAGAGAGGCAGGGGTATTTTTAGGATGTAGAAAGTCTTAGCAGATTTGGTAAGAAGTGACAGGATGTCAGATCTTGTTAAAAAATCTAACAAAGAATCATTCTATTTGCCTGAGATGTTTGCCTCTCGTTAATTAAAACCCTATTTCTTTCACATTGCTAGCCATATTTCTTAATAGTGACAAGGATTATGTCCTGGAATGGGTCACGTTCTCCTTAATTGAAAAGATTTATCAGAAATTACGGGATATGTCATCTTGATCATTCCATTATGTACGTAAAAATGAGCATTCAATGATTTCTTCGTAGGTTGTCTGGAAGTATACTGCTATGAAATTTTAATTTTCTCTGGGTACAAGAGTCCTGGGTCAGCGTGGTCTTCTTGTCGAGATCTAAGATCGAGGGTCTCGGGATGTTACTTTAATTCATCCAAGGATTACCAAAGCTTAACTCCTAAAGGTGAGGTGAACCCTCACCCGATCTACCGGCCCTTTCAGGATCTCAAGGGTGGGGAGTTAGCCCTTACATCAACATCTATATATATATATATATATATATATATATATATATATATATATATATATATATATATTTATGTATAATTTTTATATTCTTGGATTGTTAAAAGTAAAACTATGTTTCATTTAAATCATGTTCAAGCATTTGATATGGTTGAATTTTTCTCTCTCCATTTTTTTCCCGAGAATATGATGATTATTTGCTATCACCAAAGTTTAAATTGAGCACATGGAGTAAGCATTCTACATATAATTATTGTTACCTATAACTCTTTCCAAAAAGAAAATATTATCCATAAGTCCTTTAATATGCACTCTCTCCAGCCAGCTGCCGGAGCCTCTTTTTTAGAGGATAAATAACTTGCATGAAAATCTTTATTTTTTTGGATAAATATTTTCTAGATAATATTTAGATAGGAAAATAATTTATTTATATTCTTTTATACTTTGAAAAATAGCTCTATAATCGATTATCCAATATTCTTTTACATTATCACTTTTTCGGATAAGTTGCTAAGATTTATATATATTTTCAATAATAACCTTTATTATATAAATATATCTATTAGATACTATAATTTATATTATAATTTATTATAATATATTATTATAAGAAATATATTATATTAGTATAATAACATATCATTATATGATGATAAATACTTTATTATATTATATAATAATGTATTAGATTATATTATATATAGTATAATATATAATAATATAAATATAATATAGATAATATATTATATTATCATCATCATCATTATCATTATGTGATTATATTATTGTTATATGGTCAGGAGTATTTTGTGAATAAAATTTAAAAAAAAAAAATTTTTTTTGGTCGATGGAAAATTACTTCTCTCCCATCTCATATAATAAAAAATATTATTACACGGTGAGGAAGTGGATAAGATTTTTTCATAATTTTATAGATAAATATTATTTATAAAAAAAATAATTTATTGACCGATAAAAATATATTTAAAATTATGAATAAATTAATTATGACCGGTTTTCTCATGATATTTATCTATCATGAAACGGTCCAGAACGGAAGCTTCGCCGGCTCTCTGCTTTTGATTAAATGGAACTAAGTGGAGCATGTTAACCAGAAATTATATTAATTTATTGCTAGTGGGGAGGAGGAGGCGGTGGGAGCTGTTGAAACGGATATGGTGTTGATGTGAGGGGTCCGAGGGGTTCTTTTGGATAGGCATCGAGAAAAGCTATCAAGGGCGTGTAATCTCTTGCCGTCAAATGATTTCCCCGCCTTCGACGAAAAGCTAGACGACAAGATTAAGATTCGGGCACAAAAATGTGCTACGCGAATGATGTATTGCGAGGGCCATCTTCTTGTGATAAGCACCTAGTAAAAGTGGACAAGATACGTTCAAATTGCAGAGAGATGAGATATTTAATAAATGTGGTGATGGCATGTTAAAGGTGGTCTACCAAACATAAAATGAAATGGTTACAGGCCCAATCGCTTCGGTGGATTCAAAAAAAATAAAAAATAAAAATAAAAAATAAAAGGACACCTTGCTTGCACTTAGTTTTCGGTTGTTATATAAGTCATCAACAGCAGGTTATTTGGGTGGATCTTTCCAAACTAAAAATTAAATGATACCAAATACAAGGGAGGAGGAGATTCTCCTCCACGATTCGCGATGAATGAATGCAATGCAAGTTACTTCCCTCGTTTTATTAAAAATGCAATAGATATCCATCATGCATTGCAGAGTTAGTGTCATCTCTTGAATGGGCCACGGACTATCGATTAAAAAATTGCGGGTCTTCCAGGATTTTTTCTGGGATGATTCTTGTTAGTTAGGAAACAGGATTTTCTAAGTCCGTGTCCATTCGAAGCAAATGCTGAACGTATATGAGACATTGGCGAACTGATATAAATATGAACTACAGGAGAAACAAGGAAATTGACAAGGTCAAGATATTTTTGTAGTCGTAACGATCGAGTGGTTTCATAATGCTTCCAAGGACATGGCTTAAGATGATACGGATATCATGGCACTGTCGCAATTACTAAGATAGATGTCAACATGTACAAATATTTTTTACTTTCCAATCGGTGCCTTCCATCATGCGTCGCAAGGTACCATTGGAACGTTAGATGACGGTCATAATGGTGGATAATTGCCTTGGAGAAGTTTTTTTTTTTTTTTTGGCTAAGCTTGGTGATATCTGCTATGGAGCAGGGAAGACGACACGGTTCGCTACCGCATCAGCCGTAGCAATAAATAAATAGTTTCACCGGATCTTATATAAAAATATATATATATATAAAAAAAAAAAAAGTTTTACTGGATGGGAACTCGGAGATTGACAAGGACTTTTAAGGACAGCTGTGGCCTTGGTGCGCCAGCTTTTCGCTGAAAGTGATTGGTCGCGGTTTATTCTTCCCCATCTCTTTCCCCGTCTCCTCGATTCTTCTTCGTATTTATCGTGTTCGGATTATTTTTCCTTGCTTGTCGTTTAATTTAATTAATTATTATTATTATTATTATTATTATTATTATTATTATTATTTTATTTATTTTTTTTTTGGTGAACGCATGAATTTTATAGATATTAAAGAGACGGTGATGTGTAATAAATATCACGTTCTCACGGTTTCAAGACACCAACATCGCTGATGTACCCATCAATAATAGAAAATGATAGAAATTGTACACGAAAAAATTACGATCCGAATCGATTATAGCATGATGAGATTGGAGCCTAGTGAGGATAGCTACACCAAAATTTATCCCCATATCCTTCTCTTTATCAAAAAAAAAACATTGCGTTCTCTTTTTTTTTTTTTTTTTTTTTTTTTTCAATGCCTAATTTGAAACTTATGGCATAGCATATATTAATTAAATTATTTTAAACTGAATTTTAAGATTTTTTTTAATATATACTCTTATATATATATATATGCATGCGTCCGTGCAACTATGCTGTTTAACATCTAAAAAAAAAAAAACCTTAAAATTCAAATAACCAGAACTTCCTTAATAAATATGCATGAAAAAAGAAAAAATTATAAAGATATATACATATTTATGCAATTTGGTATGTTTAGAACTCAATTTATTTATTTATTTTTTTGAAATTCACGGGCATATGCATGTGAAACTACTGGTAGAAGAAAAAAATAATTTTATAAATTTAGAAAGGGTTTATTAGCTTCAAATTAGTCCGAGATGAAATAGTTTCATATGAACATATCTAGAGATCATAATCTAACTTCAAGTTTTAATACAAATAATTTTGACTTAAAGTGGACTCGATCACTTTTCGCATTATCTATCTTTTAAATCTACAACATTATAGTTAGTTCATATTATCTCATTTTATATCCAATAAAATCTAATTCACCTTATTAATTTTATTTATATTATATAAAATTTAATTTATATTTTGAACTAATTATTTAGAATATTATTATCAAAGCATTATGATAACAAATGGTACATAATAGCCGATAACGTTACTTCAATTTTGTTCTTTCTTCGATAAATGAATAAAAACTTTTTTTTTTATTTATTCACGAGTGCAATACAAGTATCTATTTAATCATACCCTTTATATTTTGAAAAGAATTGGTGTGACATTTTTTGTATAAGATATATGATTTTGGACATCATAACTATTATCATATTATTACAAGTTTGTGAAGACTCCTCATCCTTTTTTTTATTTTAAGGAAAATTCTTTTGTGTTTCTTTCTGAGAAAAAAAATTGGGTAGAGCCCTATATATTAATTCTTCTTTGTTGAAATACCTAAAGGACAAAAAGGTGACAAGGTAAGAAAAAAATAATATTAATAATAAATGGACCAGTTTTCCCTGCTTATGTAAATTCTTTCCTCGACAAATATATTTACTAAGAATTATCGTACCATATAGTAGAGGATTTCTTAATATTCTAAACATTTGTATTATTTCAATATTTTTTGAATGCATTGGTGGTTAGGATAATAGGGGGTGCTGAAGTAGCGTAAACTATGGAGTCCCTTGGAGTTTTGAAGGTCTTATTTTTTTATTGTCTACATAATTAATAGAGTACATCATTTAGATGATGAACATGAAAGACCTTTTAGGAATTTAATTTTTCTTTTTTGGTAAGATAGGAATTTAATGTTTTAGAGAGCACACTAGTAAGTACAAATTAAGTATGATAGGGGACATTTTAGGAATGGCACAAATTACTTATGATTTGGTTAGAGATGATCGGAATGGATCTCATTTATCGAGACTAAAACATTATAATAATATTTTAGGGAAAGATCTATGTTAATTATCATAGGAGTATTTTCTAAGCGATTGTTTTTAGATTTTAATAGTTTTCACATGCTACATGGGCAAAATTCTATACAGTATTTTTAAGCATATATCCTTCTAAATATATGAAACTATATAAATATCTTTACAAAATTACTATTTACATGCTGATATGGCTACATCGCTGATGTGGGGCGCGTGTCAGGTCCAGCTGGACACGGTCAGTATCACATTGATTTTTTCATTCAAAAGATTCCCCGTTCAGGAAGAAATGCTTCTGCTCCTCTGCCAGGTGGCTTCCGAAGACGGATCCACCTTGGCCGAAGTCGAGCACCTCTCTGCCGCTCCACCAGGTGTCCACCCAGGAGGAGTCCACCTCGACTGAAGCTGGCGGCCCCTTGCTCCCTCGCCAGGTGGCACCCCAAGACGGGTCCACCTCGGCTAAGATCGAGTCAGGCCCTTCTGCTCCTCCACCATGTGGCACCCGAAGACAGGTCCATCTCGGTCGAAGTCGAGCCCCTCTCTGCCGCTCCGCCAAGTGTCCACCCAGGAGGGGTCCACCATGGTCGAAGCTGGCGGCCCCTTGCTCCCTCGCCAGGTGGCACCCCAAGACGGGTCCAACTCGGCCGAGGTCGAGCCGGGCCCTACTGCTCCTTCGCCAGCTGGCACCCGAAGACGGGTCCACCTTGGCCGAAGTCGAGCCCCTCTCTGCCTCTCCGCCAATTGTCCACCCAGGAGGGGTCCACCTCGACCGAAGCTGGCGGCCCCTTGCTCCCTCGCTTGGTGGCACCCCAAGACGGGTCCATCTCGGCCAAGGTCGAGCAGGGCCCTTCTGCTCCTTCGCTAGGTGGCACCCGAAGACGAGTCCACCTCGGCCGAAGTCGAGCACCTCTCTGCCGCTCCGCCAGGTGTCCACCCAGGAGGGGTCCACCTCGGCCGAAGTTGGCGGCCCCTTCCTCCCTCGCCAAGTGGCACCCCAAGACGGGTCCAACTCGGCCGAGGTCGAGCCGGGCCCTCTTGCTCCTTCGCCAGCTGGCACCCGAAGACGGGTCCACCTAGGCCGAAGTCGAGCCCCTCTCTGCCGCTCCGCCAGTTGTCCATCCAGGAGGGGTCCACCTCGGCCGAAGCTGGCGGCCCCTTGCTCCCTCGCCAGGTGGCACCCCAAGACGGGTCCACCTCGGCCGAGCTCGAGCCGGGCCCTTCTGCTCCTTCGCCAGGT
The DNA here is from genome assembly GCA_021397845.1 of Areca catechu. Classification (NCBI taxonomy): domain Eukaryota; kingdom Viridiplantae; phylum Streptophyta; class Magnoliopsida; order Arecales; family Arecaceae; genus Areca; species Areca catechu. Next base: position 39,715,037 of record CM038045.1, read on the forward strand.
GGCACCCGAAGACAGGTCCACCTCAGCCGAAGTCGAGCACATCTCTGCAGCTCCGCCAGGTGTCCATCCAGGAGGGGTCCATCTCGGCCGAAGCTGGCAGCCCCTTGCTCCCTTGCCAGGTGGCACCCCAAGACGGGTCCACCTCGGTCGAGGTCGAGCCGGGCCCTTCTGCTCCTTCGCCAGGTGGCACCCGAAGATGGGTCCATCTCGACCGAAGTCGAGCACCTCTCTGCCGCTCCACCAGGTGTCCATCCAGGAGGGGTCCACCTCGGCCGAAGCTGGCGGCCCCTTGCTCCCTCGCCGGGTGGCACCCCAAGACGGGTCCACCTCGGCCGAGGTCGAGCCGGGCCCTTCTTCTCCTTCGCCAGGTGGCACCCGAAGATGGGTCCACCTCGGCCGAAGTCGAGCCCCTCTTCGGGTGCCACATGGTGGAGGAGCAGAAGGGCCTGACTTGATCTCAGCCGAGGTGGACCCGTCTTGGGGTGCCACCTGGCGAGGGAGCAAGGGGCCGCCAGCTTGCTCCCTCGCCGGGTGGCACCCCAAGACGGGTCCACCTCGGCCGAGCTCAAGCCGGGCCCTTCTGCTCCTTCGCCAGGTGGCACCCGAAGACAGGTCTCAGCCGAAGTCGAGCACCTCTCTGCAGCTCCGCCAGGTGTCCACCCAAGAGGGGTCCACCTCGGTCGAAGCTGGCAGCCCCTTGCTCCCTCGCCAGGTGGCACCCCAAGACGGGTCCACCTCGGCCAAGGTCGAGCCGGGCCCTTCTGCTCTTTCGCCAGGTGGCACCCGAAGATGGGTCCATCTCGACCGAAGTCGAGCACCTCTCTGCCGCTCCACCAGGTGTCCATCCAGGAGGGGTCCACCTCGGCCGAAGCTGGCGGCCCCTTGCTCCCTCGCCGGGTGGCACCCCAAGACGGGTCCACCTCGACCGAGGTCGAGCCGGGCCCTTCTGCTCCTTCGCCATGTGGCACCCGAAGATGGGTCCACCTCGACCGAAGTCGAGCCCCTCTCCGCCGCTCCGCCAGGTGTCTACCCAGGAGGGGTCCACCTCGGCCAAAGCTGGCGGCCCCTTGCTCCCTCGCTAGGTGGCACCCCAAGACGGGTCCACCTCGGCCGAGGTCGAGCGGGGCCCTTCTGCTCCTTCACCAGGTGGCACCCGAAGACGGGTCCACCTCGGCCGAAGTCAAGCACCTCTCTGCCGCTCCGCCAAGTGTCCACCCAGGAGGGGTCCACCTCGGCCGAAGCCGGCGGCCCCTTGCTCCCTCGTCGGGTGGCACCCCAAGACAGGTCCACCCCGACCGAGGTCGAGCCGGGCCCTTCTGCTCCTTCGCCACGTGGCACCCGAAGATGGGTCCACCTCGGTCGAAGTCGAGCCCCTCTCTGCCGCTCCGCCAGGTTTCCACCCAGGAGGGGTCCACCTCGGCCGAAGCTGGCGGCCCCTTGCTCCCTCGTTAGGTGGCACCCGAAGACGGGTCCAACTCGACCGAGGTCGAGCCGGGTCCTCCTGCTCCTTCACCAGCTGGCACCCGAAAACGGGTCCACCTCGGCCGAAGTCGAGCACCTCTCTGCCGCTCCGCCAGGTGTCCACCCAGGAGGGGTCCACCTCGGCCGAAGCTGTCTGCCCCTCGCTCCCTCGCCAGGTGGCACCCCAAGACGGGTCCACCTCGGCCGAGGTCAAGTCGGGCCCTGCTGCTCCTTCGCCAGCTGGCACTCGAAGACGGGTCCACCTCGACTGAAGTCGAGCCTCTCTCCGCTACTCCGCCAGGTGGCGCCCCTTGACGGGTCCACCTCGACCGAGGTCAGCCCTACTCTGCGAAGCCTCGGGGAAGCAGAGGCACGGGTTGCAAGGTCGCCACTAGAGCCGACGCGCGCCGCGCCCCGTAGGGGGCGCCAGTATGGCCTGCAGTAATACACGAAACCTCGTTTACACCAGTCGGATGGGGCCCCGCAATCGAGGAACGGAATCCTTGCGGACAGGAGCCTGAAACGGCTGGAAGCCCACCGTGAACGCCTCGAAAGGAGAGCTCCCGCACTCGGCCCAAAGCCTCGCCAGTCTTCCCCCTTCGTGACACATGACGGACGAGGTGGTCCGGCCGCTTAGCTCCCAGACCCGAAGAGGAAGGGGGAGGAGAAGGACTAGAGGTCGGAGGGAGCCCCCTGAGAGGAAGGCGAGCTTGAGGCAGTTCGATGATATAAAAGGGATGATAAAAATGGATGGACAGGTAAGTCGAAAAAGGGAGAAAACACCAAGAGAACGATCCTGGGAGGCCTCAAGGGATCCTCAGGCGTGAGCTTGGTGAATCTAGTGCAGGAAGCCGGGCTTCAACTCCCCTCTTTCCCTACACTTTTTTCGTTTACATCTCCTCTAAGTACGGGAATCCTTCGGGAACCCGCCTTAGGGGATCTGTTCCATCTCGCCGCTTTCTAACTTGACCGTCGGAGTGCCCCTGCCGGAATCCCCGGCCAAGGTCTCCGACTTTGTTTTGCAGGTCCGGGAGCTTGGAGATCTCGAGGTGAGAGAGTCCGAGACCGGTGCCAGCTCAAGAGCTACAGGCCACCGCGATGAGATTGGCAACACATGCATGTCCTTATAAATTTTTCTTTTGCACATTTACCCGGTAAAAATATTTTAGCCATTTCAATTTTAAACTATTCATTTCTTAATGGCATTAAATGGCAGGGTTGCATATGTAAAAAAATAAAAAAAAAACAAAATAACTGTTTTATCATGATTGTATATTTGCAAATGGAATGAAACTTTATGAGGATATTTATATAATTTCATTTATTTAAGAGGATATATATTTAAAGCAAACCTAATTTTAAAATATTTTTCCGGATGTTGGAAGCGCGTATTGAGAAGATGCGATCAAGATCTTTGTTCAATGAGAAAGAAGTACACGATAGGACTAGAAGTTCTCAAACTTGTTATCAATCCGCATTCCAGTATTATTTTTAAGTATTAGAAGTTTAGAACCAATTTGTTCTCCAGCGCTTTTAATCAACCATGCCTTCTCAAGAAAGAAGAACCCCATCCTCATTAAATCCTTGCCCTCTTCGCCCAAATCGATCAGTTTGGTAATGATGGTGGCAATAAAGCAACAGACCCGAACAATTAAAGTAGGCTCCAAGCGGGGAAATCTGGAGATGGTTTCTAAGTACAATTGGGATACTATCATGGAAGTATTCAAAATTGTAGGACGGGAGAGAGCAATTAGTATATATATATATATATATATGTTCCTTTAATTGTTTTTGTTCTAAATATTGGGTGGAGGGTGGGGAGTGGGTGGGGGTAGACCACTGTTGCATATTCTCAAGTATCTTAATGTTCGATAATAGCTGTCAAGATGTAATGGTCACATGTTTACGTGGGTTATGCCGAGGAGTGAGATCTGTCATAAATATATATTTGTCTTGTTTTGTATCTCCAACCATATAATTATCCTAAGTTTATGGAATCCAATACTAAAAAGATCTCGCCATAGACTTCTCCACCTTTTCGTTGCCTTCCACTTCACAGCCTGTCAAGTTTGTATTATCTTTGGATTGCTTTCGTTCTTTTCCTAATCAATCGGCTGGGCTGCTCACGAACAGCGAGAAGATATTGCTCGTTCTAAAGTAGTCTCTAAAGGCACACCCTGACTTGGATTTTTCTGCTAATCAGGATTCCTTGGCAACTCCATCATGAATAAATTCTTCGTGGTGGCAAACCGGATCATGGCCTTATCTTGCTACCTATGTTGATGACATATGGATTATAGAAGGGGCAGGAAGGAGGATGATGCTAGATGAGCTCCAGAATTCCAATTTGCAGGTAACTCCTCATCCTTTCACCGTCTCTCCTGAGTTCCATGGTTTTCTTTATGGTGCCTGTTTAGTTCTATTGTTTGGGTTCTTCATGGTGCTCCGGATGAACTACGTGATCGATTCTTGCTTAACACCATGTAACCGTGGCTAGTATGAAAATCTCTTTATTTGGTATTTGGGAGTCGGGTGGGCGATCCTTCTTCTGCTGTATTTCTAGTGCTGTCCATGGGAGCTCGTACTGAGGTTTCGCATGTTTTCTTTACAAGTCTTGGGTTTAATAATTACTTCCTTCATATTGGAAGAATAATTTTCGGAGCAATTAAAGACCATCAACTTTGCAAAAAGGTGGAACTGATTTTGATCCTCGGTTTCACACTCGCAGCCTCTGCGGAACCTATAAAGATTTACTCTTCCTTCAGCTCTAAAATCTTTTCCCCCTCATACAAGGGAAGAATTTTGCTAGATGCTTCGGAATGGTGCTGTGGATTACTGTGTCCATGGCTGCATAGCATGCACTAAAAAAATATTTGAAATGAGAATTTTCAATTATAAAATAGACAAGCCCATTCTTAAATCAACAAGGAACTGCATCTTTCTGCTATCTTGAGTCCATTTGGTTATGCGCTTCGATAGGTTGTGCTTCATCACCCTGTGTTTCCTGATATAATTCAGGTCTTCCTTGAATGATGTCGAGAATTCCGGGTGGCACGTCTGACACCAAGGAGCTGCTGAAAGAAACTATATTTCCTGAGACAGATGTTGCATCCTCTTAATTAGTTTTTCTTATTTTGCTCTCATGCGAGCCTAGGCCTCAAGTCTGATATAGTTGCAAGATATGGCTGCACTGTTATGTCATTACTGCAAGCAGATGGGTGATTATTATTTATTACCACATTTTTCCCAAAAAAAAAAAAAAAAAAAAAAAATAGAGAAAGTAGTAAAGATAAAATATTCTCCAATTTAGAATTATCAGTACAAAAGGCTGCCCGATGAGACATGTTGGGCCGGTCAACTGGATCCAGTCTCTTGGATGCAGCGGAACCACTACTGGTTCCTCTGGCTAACTTTTGCTTCGAGTTCCACCATTTTGAGAAATAATCCACCAAAAAGATTCTCTCTTATTGGAGCTTTTGAGAGTTAACAATTATTTGGTTTTTTGGGTGGCTGCTTTCAGCCTCCCTAACCATTTTTTTTTAAAAATAAAAATAAAATTTATGTTATGTGGTATAAAACTATTGTTCAGAAGTTTGCTGTACTGTCTCCAGAGTCTCTTCCGGTAAAGTGCTGCGTTTTAATTTTACCTGTCTTGCCGCTTACAATTACATCATCCTATCCATAATTTTAGAAGTATCACAAATGAGAATCTTGACCGTTTCAGGCATGGGAACTGTACTCGAGCACCCACTGAATATATTCAACACCTTGCTGAACAACTATGGTGAAGTAAATAAAAGATTCGGCAATTCATATACTAGAACCAATTATGACCGTAAACTACGCTTGAAGCTGTTTCCGGAGCCCATGGACAGAGATTCGGCAAGGAAGATGATGCTGAAACAAGAAGAAATTTTTAAACAGCAGGTACAACTACATTCTTCTGCTCATCACTCTTTTTACTTCTCGATCCTGAATACATTATACTTTCATACAAAGATTCAGAGGACATCCCATGGGATATCAGGATGGGGTACCGGTGTTAGAACAGGACATCCCACAAATATCCTAGCATTCCAATCGGGATATCTTGGGATATTTTCTGTCCCGTTTTATAAAAAAATTAAGATATTCTCGTTTCACGGATTTAAAACTTTGCTTTCACAAGCAAGTCAGATAGTCACAAATTTGAATACTTTATTTTTCTAATAGTATTATCACTGGATTTGGACAATGCAGGTGAGGGAACTCCACCGGCTTTACCAAGCTCAGAAGCAGTTAATGGCTGAGATCATGAGAAGTGATGAGGGGACATCTAGTTCGTTTTGTCATGATAACAGGCATCAGTCTACATCCCAATTAAGTTCCGAGGATGGTCGTCCAGACCATTACGAATCATGGGAAAATATGTGCTTTGAGGGCCCATTCAGAAAGCCAAAAAGCTTCGATCTTGAACAGCCTGCGATGGAGACTACCGTGAAAAACATTGCACATGATCAGGCTTCCACCTTATGGAGGCATTTAAGACAGATGACAGCAACGGAAGGCCCAGAAATTGACACTGATGTTGAACTTACGCTAAGCATTGGGTGCGGTGCAGAGAAGAAGAAACCGAAACATGGACTTCATCTGGATGGTGAAATAGGCTGCTCTGTTTCAGACCCCACCGAGACAAGGCAGCTTAGTGGACAAGACACAAGAGAGGAAGGCAGTGATTTCTTTGTGAGCTCGAAAGAGGAGAGCTTGCAAGGGCCACCTAGAAATTTCCAAGGTTTTGAGTTTGGACATTGAAGAGAAAATGAATTCAAGTACTTGGATGCGTCGATGAAAATATTGAGGTAATGCTCAAGGCTAGATTGGAGTGAAAGGAACATCGATTCTGCATGTATACCATAAAAATCTCCGGTTAAGATTTTCCATGTATATTTTTTAGTTTTAATGGATTGCAAGATTGATTGCTCTCATTTGAAACTACAAAAGTTTCAAACCCAAGTTGCCATTCACTTGAGGGTTGATATATAAGAGAAGGACCATGGAAATGGTAGCCAGCGCTATTCCTTTGCATCAGTGCTCCCTCGCTTGCCGCTTTGCTAGATCGAGAAACCTGGGTTTCTGGGCCGAAGTCAGCAGGCCCAACCAAATTCACCCCATCATGAAAGCAAAAAAAAAGAAAAAAAAAATAGGAGATGGAGTCTTTGTTTATCCTACCAGAATTTTCGCCAGAGAAGATAGAGGAGAGGTTGTGCGAGAGACGGGGAGTTTTGTGGAGGGGAGGGGGTTTCGATCGATCGAGATCTTGCCCCATATGTAGAGGGAAAGCCTCATTCTCCTCTTTAAAACCCAGACCCTGGACCTCCTTCTCCCTGTGCTCGCCGACGAGCTCAGAGTCTCCCATGATAGCCTCATCTTTTGGCAGCTCATGATCGCCGAATCCATCACTAGCATCGTCGAGCACACCGTTGTCTCCCATCGACACCCTCAAGACACAAATGCAAGCCAACTCCCAGCTCCTACACAAATGCAAGCCAACTCCATCTCGAAAATGATCGAGCTCACTTTCGATGGCAAGCGCGCGTTCGAAGTCTTCTTCCGCCTCCATTTGCTCCTTCGGGGCATTCATCCGAGGAGGGGGGATGGCTGATCGAGAAGGGAAACAGGGGAGATTTTCCCTGTTTTGGGATCGTGCAGGAGAAAAGAGAATAGGCGTACCCCCCAATTTCGACAGCGACGAACGGCCCGATGATGGGAGGAACGACATCGGCGGTAGTCTTGGTAGCTACCGGACGAACTAGGGAGCGGAGGACATTCCATTCGGTTCGCTGTACTGGTACACCTACACGGGGATCTCATGCCTTCTTGTTATCTTCACCGGTATCATGTCTGGGCTCGCACCTTCACGATGGCGAGGATGGTGATGGCGGTGGGGATGGATGGTGGCACGACTGGTGGAGGTGGCCGAGGGGGACGGTGGTCATCGTGTTGGAGAGAGAGGACCCTCCGTTCCATGGAGAAGAATCGGAAGAAAGAAAGAAAAAAAGGGGGAAGCCCCGGTTCAGAGGAGAAGGAAAAAAAAAGGAATAAGAGGAATGAAGGAAAGAAAAAGAAAAAAAAGAGAAAAGAAGAAAAAGGAAGAAAGAAAAAAAAAAGAAAAGGAGAAAAAAAGAAGATGAGGAGAAGGAGGAGAGAGAAGATGAGAAGAGAAAAAGAAGAGAGAGAAGATGAGGAGAGAGAAAGAAGAGAGAGAAGAAGAGAGAGAATGAGGAGAGAGAAAGGAAAAAAAATAAATATTGAAAGGGGAGATTGAAAAGCTTTTTCTGGAAATTTGTGAGGATAGGATTTTACGGGTGGACCACTGACAAAATTCGGGTAAAAGGATTTAGATTTACAATTGATCTAGGATTATTTATTTATATTAAAAATTATTATTGTAGGAGACAGCCTTCTGAGCAGAAGGGTATTGTGTAGATTCCGGGTATGGTCCCTCTATTCCATGGAGAAGAATAAAAAAAAAGAAAGAAAAAAAAGGGGAAGCCTCGGTTCATAGAAGAAAAAAAGGAATAAAGGAAAGGAGAGAAAAAAAAAAAAAGAGAAGAAGAAAAAAGAAGAAAGAAAAAAAAAAGAAAAGAAAAGAAGAAAAAGAGAAGATAAGGAAAAAGAGGAGAGAGAAGATGAGGAGAGAGAAAGAAGAGAGAGAAGATGAGGAGAGATAGGAGAGAAGATGAGGAGAGAAAAGAAAAAAATATAAATATTGAAGGGGGAGATTGAAAAGCTTTTTCTGAAAATTCATGAGGATAAGGATATTACAGGTGGACCACTGACGAAATTCGGATAAAAGATTTTGGATTTATAATTGATCTAGGATTATTTATTTATATTAAAAATTATTATTGTAGGGGACAGCCTTTTGAGTAGAAGGGAATTGTGTGGATTCCAGGTACAGACTAATATCAGGTATAGATGGATGTCTCTTGAGAGGTAAGGATTTTTAGACTTGATCACCAGTTGTATATATGTATTTTATATTATATTTTGATTTGAGTACATGAGCATTGGCATGTGTTGCCGATCCTGCCACCGCGCCTGTGGCTTCGGAGCCGCCGATCCGACTAGATCATCTCGTCCCTGGGGTCTCCTGGCTTGATCAAACCTGCAAGGCAAGGTCAGAAACCCTGGCCGGGGATTCCGGCGAGGGAGCTCCGACGGTCAAGTTAGTAGACGGCGAGAGGGAACAGATTCTCTGGGACGGGCCCCCGAAGGAGTCCCAGACTCAGAGAACGTGCTAGCAAGAAAGGTGCCAGAAAGAACAGAAACCCGGCTGGGTTCCTTCGCCGAGCTCATGCCAAAGGGCCCCCTCTCGGGACCTTGGATCTTGCTCTTAGAGCGGAGTCTCCAGCCTCTGTTTCTTGCTTGCTCACTTACCTTGTCGTCTATTCTCTCCTTCCTTTTATCTTCTCCTGTTGCCTCCTCGTTTCCTGCTCCTGGGAGGCTCCTTTGTTGCTTTCATCTCCTCCCCTTCGCCCCTTTCTCTTTCCCCTTCTGGATCAGAGAGCCGGGCGGCTTTCCGGCCTCATTTGCCGAGCCTAGCGGGGAAAGAGTAGGGGAGGGGGACGATGGTCAGACTGCCGACCAGACCTCGGGCCGAGCGTGAGCGCCCTCCTTCCCAGGCGCCGACGCTGTCCGTTATCGGGTCCTGTTTTGTCAGGGCCTCGTCTCTCGACTGTGAAACATGTCGGGCCGATGTAAGTGATGTTTCGCGTGTCGCCGCCGACCGTACGGGGCACCTTTCTCGGAGTGCGGCACGCACGGCTCGAGGGGCAACCTCAGAGCTCGCGCTCCCATTCCTCGGGACCTTCTCAGCACAGCTGGCCCGCGTTGGCTGAGGTGGACCCCTCCTGGGTGGACACCTGGCGGAGCGGCAGGAGGTCGCTCGACTTCGGCCGAGGTGGTCCCGTCTCCGGGCGCCACCTGGCGAAGGAGCGAAGGGGCCCGGCTCGACCTCGGTAGAGGTGGGACCGTCTCAGGGTGCCACCTGGAGAGGGAGCGGGGGAGCCGCCGGCCTCGACCGAGGTGGACCCCTCCTGGGTGGACACCTGGCGGAGCGGCAGGAGGTCGCTCGACTTCGGTCGAGGTGGTCCCGTCTCCGGGCGCCACTTGGCGAAGGAGCGAAGGGGCCTGGCTCGGCCTCGGCCGAGGTGGGACCGTCTCAGGGTGCCACCTAGCGAGGGAGCGGGGGAGCCGCTGGCTTCGACCGAGGTGGACCCCTCCTGGGTGGACACCTGGCGGAGCGGCAGGAGGTCGCTCGACTTCGGTCGAGGTGGTCCCGTCTCCGGGCGCCACCTGGCGAAGGAGCGAAGGGGCCCGGCTCGACCTCGGCCAAGGTAGGACCGTCTCAGGGTGCCACCTGGTGAGGGAGCGGGGGAGCCGCCGGCTTCGGCCGAGGTGGACCCCTCCTGGGTGGACACCTGGCGGAGCGGCAGGAGGCCGCTCGACTTCGGCCGAGGTGGTCCTGTCTCCGGGCGCCACCTGGCGAAGGAGCGAAGGGGCCCGGCTCTACCTCGGCCGAGGTGGGACTGTCTCAGGGTGCCACCTGGCGAGGGAGCGGGGGAGCCGCCGGCTTCGGCCGAGGTAGACCCTTCCTAGGTGGACACCTGGCGGAGCGGCAGGAGGTCGCTCGACTTCGGTCGAGGTGGTCCCGTCTCCGGGCGCCACCTGGCGAAGGAGCGAAGGGGCCCGGCTCGACCTCGGCCGAGGTGGGACCGTCTCAGGGTGCCACCTGGCGAGGGAGCGGGGGAGCCGCCGGCTTCGGCCGAGGTGGACCCCTCCTGGGTGGACACCTGGCGGAGCAGCAGGAGGTCGCTCGACTTCGGCCGAGGTGGTCCCGTCTCCGAGCGCCACCTGGCGAAGGAGCGAAGGGGCCCGGCTCGACCTCGGCCGGGGCGGAGCCGCAACTGACTTGGCCGAAAAAACTCCACGTGGCTCGAATCATGCCCAACGAAATCTGAGACATGCCACGTCATCGTTACGGCCGTAACAGTATGCATGATTGTTTTTGCATGGTATATCTTGACTTCTTGTGATAGATAGTATAATAGATGTTATTATTATTTATGTTCCTGTATACCATGTTCTAACCAGTAAAGTTATCTTTGGATGGGTTAGACCATGATATCAATTATCGAAAAACTGTAAATGACATGATTTGACTACATGAAGTGAGTTGATGAAATGTTAATCAGGTGAATATGGTATTTGGACTAGCCATGCCACGGGATCATGGTTACTGAGATTGCCTGAGCCATGGGTTTTGTACGTGAAATAACTGGCCACGGACGGATAGTACGTGGGACAGCCAGAGCCACGGGCTTTGTACGTGGAATAGCCGGCCACGAGCAGATAGTACGTGAGACAGCCTGGCCACGGATAGATAGTACATGATCGATTATGAGGTTGGCAGTATGGACTGGAACATGACCGTAGTTAGTTTTGTTTAGCTAGATCTGTTACCGATACTTGTATAATAACTCGGTGAATCATCTCGCAGTCTTGGCTTGAATAAATAGATTGTTTAGTTATTACATAATTGTTTAAATAATATTGATTTATTCGAAATGATTTTTGAATCGAGTGAATATTATGTACCTAGGTCTTGTTTGATCTCTAGAATGTAATGTAGGATTTGTGCAGCCGGTCGTGTAGCTAATTCCGATGCTGAATTCGGGACGTGATATATATCAAGTGTGAAATTTTGTTTCCTTTATATCTATCCTTTATGGGAAGGAAATTACAATATCTTTTATAAAGTCCTCCAGCTAAGTTTGTGCGGAGCCAAATTGGCTCCAAAAAAAAAAGTGACCCGACGAATGTTTATTATCGAGAAATTCTTTAGTTCTTTTCCTGTCCGACCTATTTAAAACTTCAAATCTTTCAGTCTTGGATGTGCATTCAAAACTACACCAGCAATGTAAAGGTGAGTTGGGTTGTACTTTAACACAATTTATCAGTGATCGGCGATCGTGCATCTATTCTTCTCTTTTAAATTGTACTTAACACAATCTAAGGTCTTCATGTCATGATTCCATACATCAGCCTTATTGAAAAATCCCTTGACATGTAACTCAATAATTAGGAAGGTAAAAGAAATTCTCTGTAAGAAGAGGCTAGCAATTCTGAATCCATCGATCCTTGGGACTCGGTAGGGGATCCCCATATCTCTCCGAGCCCACATTGGTGACCTATTCTGATGTTCTCGCACTGCTTTTACCCATGTAATTAATGAATCTACTGCTTCCATATATTTCCGGTCAGTCCGTTCTATATTGATTACCCCTATAATGGCTGAACACTAAATGACCTGCGATAAAGAATATAAAAACATAAGGATAACAACAATGTACCACAAGATAATCTCATGATTTTAAAACTCTAGAAATCACTATTTAACTTGTCCTGCTACTCCAATCTAGATGAGGTCGGAATATGGATCAAGGGTACAGGCAACCTATATTTTCGAAGCGTTCTTTTGATTGACCGAAGATCTTCTTAATAACAAGATCAATTATAGGAGAATCCTGATGACCCATTTGACTTTGAGGGACCTGTTTAGAAACTCCATTTTTTTTATTTTTTTTATTTTTTCCAGATTCTTGGTGATTGATCATGCATGCCTAGGAATTGAAATGGGCCGGCTCAAGGGGGAAAAATTAAAATCAAGTCCAAATAGGCCTTTGGGCCGGACAGAACGTTAACATGGCCGAGTACCGGCACGTGCACGGACCGACGTCCGAAGTGACCCGTCTTCAGGCCTCTGTTGGCCATCAATTTGGTAGGAATGGGAGAGAAACCCGTCACCCGTCGATGCTGATACTGGTGCGGCTAGACCTAAGCATCGACGATATCCAAGGAACCAGCAAACAAGTCCCTAGGCCTGATCTAGAACATCGTTCCAGATGCTCGTCTAAGGTCCTTGACATCTCCGCTGAAGAAGCTACGTGATCCCATTTCCCCAAGCGACTTAATTCCATGAGTTCAATTAGGGGGTCTGGACCAACATAGAAAAGTTCGGGTACTTCAAACGTGGCCAGGCCGCCGAGGTAGTAGCAGCACGGTCCTGCTACTCTCTTGTCGATCACTCAGGTTTGTCTTCGTTTCAGCTCTAATTTTCGAGAAAGAAGTATAAGTTGGACATGTACGTACCTCATGCACTTGACGTTGGTTGATTAATTTTAGGGAGAACGGAGCTACGTAACGTACCATAGAAACCATCGGCCGTGTGATTCAAGAAAGGTTAATTAATTAGCATCATGCAGCTGCATGCATGTACCTCTCTCTCTCTCTCTCTCTCTCTCTCTCTCTCTCTCTCTCTCTCTCTCTCTCTCTCTCTCTCTCTTACAGGAAAAGTAGATCATGCAGTAGTCCTTGGTCGAGCACTTCACCTTATCTACCATCGAAAGAAAGTCCAATTTTTAGGTACCACGAAACAATCCAGTTTGCTTAATTCATCGTCGTACTCGCGGCTGGGCTGCACCGGACTTTAGGCGTACCGATGCCTGCAACGTTAAGCAGTTAATGGGGATTATTTTGAGATGAAAATTCTATCAATATCATGGATGGGTACATCTCGACGGCCTCGTTTCAGGCTGCTTAACCAACCCACTACCGTACCCAAGTTTTTGGCATCGATTTGTTTCCCGAGGTAAGTTTCTCTGGGATCATGCGTGCATCTCTGTCCGGGAGCCCTTGGGACACATAATAAGACGTCATCAGACAGCAACGAAACGGTGAACCTGGCCAAAAATGGTGACTAATATTTTCACTAATATGCGTTCGAAAAATAGGAAGAAAAAGACAAGAAAAGTAGCTTTCATCACTTTCAGACAATTTTATTGGCTCAGATTAGTGGAATGGACTCACGGCAAGGAATGGCTACCTATTTATTATTCTTTCTCGTGTAAAAATGCTTACTTCTCGTGAAGCAGACAGAGAACTTGGAGTTTCACATGTAATTATTGATTTCGGAGTTTAAAAAAAAAAGAAGAAGAAGAATAGAGAGGAATCTTTTGGCCTTTCAAGCACTTTAGTTTTGTCATCATTTGCTTCCAATCTACCAGCGCAGGAAACATGTTGATCAAAATAAACAACGCTTTTCAGGGAGACATGCAAGTGGAAAACGTAGTAAATTCTTTTTCAATTTGGAATCCTTCAGGAGAGATGGAAAATTTTTATAAGCAGGATATTTAGGTATGATTGGATTGAAAATTCTAAAAGATCTGTAGATCGGATGAGCAGGATCTGTTGATATTTTTGTTTCTTATTTTCTACAGAATTCAAGCAGGTTTACTTCAGAGCTACTCCTGATCAATATTTATAAATATAAACCTAGCTAGTCATGTAATCCGATGATATTGGTTATTGCACCGGTCCGATTCTATAAAATCTTCGACCTAATCATTCTACCAGCTCCTTATTGGTCGAAGCTTCGAACTTCCTTCATTTTGCAAGCAACATCAACAAAATAGTGTTTTATATGCATCTCAATAAGGAACCAAGAGCCACCAGCATCATCAGGTCCCAAACAAATTAGAGGAAACCTTTTTTCCTGATATTTAATAAAATAATTATTTACCATTTTAACTGGGACGACTCTTTCGCTAGTCAAGACAAGACTAAACGAGTGCAGTACAGCACGAGAATCACACGCACATAAAACATAATCAGGCAAATTCCTGTCTGGTTAAATTATTGACAGAAAGCATGCTTGATCGAAACAAATTAATCACTAAAGCGTATTTTCATAGCACCATGCTAGCTTGCAAATTAATGATCAAGAAAGTGGAGATATTATGATTTATAATAATAATAATAATAAGGTGCTGAAAAGGAAAAAGAAAAATGGAAATGTATCGAGAAAATGAGATCATGCAGAATCGAGTTCGATAGGTTCTCTTCTTCCATTAATTGTATTCTCTGTGCGAGGCTCGGGCTACGTACACTGTTTTGGAAAGGAAATTACTTCAGCATGTCAAGGAAAAGGACTTCGATCAGTATTTCCCTTTATCATTATTCGCATCCACGAGACCATGAAATTAGAGATCCAGTCTCTCCTGATATTTATTTGTTAATATTATTTTGACAACATATAAACTCACCGAAAAAAGCTCACCAACTGGATCAATTTAGAGAATAGCTCGCCCGGCAAAGATAAAATGTTAAAGATCAGTATGTTCTGAGAATTGGTATGTAAATGAAGACACATTCCATTTGAGATGACATTATGAGCTAGCCAATACCAATTTTGTGATAGTATTTGTTAAGCTAATTTAAATTGGATGAGATAATTAAGACCTCGCCAAGTCGCGGGGGGGGGGGGGGTTCAAACTCAAATTTCAGGGTGCTGGACAGCTGGGAGCTACCGTCACCAGAACCTTTTGGTGTAATCGATCTGGAGAAAATGGAGCAAGAGAGTCTTCCTCGACGAGGCTTCCAACTTGCAAAATGTCCTTTTTTGAAATAATGGATCGATCCTTGTTCGCATATTAGCGGGTCCTCTCCGAACCCAATAATAACTTGACCTTTTAAAGGTTGAACTCCAGACTCGATGGAACCATGTAACCACCCCCTACGTTTTTTTTTTTTTCCATGTCTTATCTTGGTTCTTTAACCCATCTCCTAAGTTTCTTGCTGTAATTTCTGTCTCTTCATTTCTCTAATAAAGTGGTTAGAGCGGCTTTACGATGAAGGGAGGCTTGGCTATCAAAATTCATTCAAGATAAATTATAGTGGAGAGGGTACGAAACAAGCAGAGCCGAGAAGCATTCAGTTTCTACGGAACAATCATAAAATGAGTGGAATGACCAAAATATATATATATATATATATATATATATATATATATATATATATATATATATATATATTCCGTGGTACAGTGAAATCCTGTCAATAATAAATGCTGATTTTATCTTCTATATATATAAAAAGAAAATTCTTTCCATCATTGAAATTCTAATCTTCTACCAGAGCAAGTGGAGTGCTTTCAGCTTCCCACCTATAATTATCCGAAAAACGACGAGGCTTCGTAAGGGTGACCTATATATCGTTGCATGCTTGAAGACCTCTTGAAACAACTGCTGCCATAGAAAATTGCTTATTCAAGAAAAATTCTTGAATTTTGTTCTTTCAAATATTTCCAGGTTGTAACTGCAATCGGCAAGAATAATAATTAATCAGTTAAAAAAATATCAAGTTTTTCCTATATATATATATATATATATATATATTTATTTATTTATTTATGAGAGAAACAAAAAGATCTAAATAGCAAATATTTCTCTCAAAAAAAATCACCAAATTGATTATTATACTATGTTATAGCAAATATTATTAATCTAAATAAATGCAGAATAATGTTTATTTTTTCTAAAAAAACAAATATGCAATGCGCGTATCCATGCTGTAAAAATTTTGAAAATCAAGAATGACGGTGGAAATCTTCGGAGGCAATATTGTCTCAGCATGCTAAATGAGCCCAGGCACCTAAATTAACAAAAGATTAAAAAAAAATCACAAGACCATCTCCAAGGTACATTTGGAGTCAAAAACAAGAGTGTAGGAGCCCATGTGTTTTTGGCAACGACATGGCTTCGACTAATTTGAAAATCAAAAGCTTTTGTACTCGTCGACCATCAATAATATCCAGCAGCATCCAAAGGTAGGCCAGGTCAAGCGCAAACATATCCGGTCCGAACGATCCTTGAGGGGGCATTTCTTATAAAATGTGGATTCTAAAAATCAGGAATTAATGATATAGACATCGAGATGACGGGTTAATGATGTTTAATTACATCATGATAGTCTTATACGACGGTGGTCCTAATTAAATCATTCCCATTTCTCGAAGAAAAATCCGTTCTTTAGATAGGAATCTAAAATCACTCCGCAATAATGACCTTGTGATAAAATTCGAAGATAATATAAATTTAAAAATATTATTTTTATTTTTTTTATAATCAAAATAAATATTAAATAATAGAATTTACGAGTATTAATAAAAATATTGATTTTATAATAACAATTACTATATTTTTATAAAATTATTAAATTATAAAAAAATATATATATTTTTTATAAAGTATATCGAAAGTAATTTTACGGTCATGAATTTTTATGAAATATTAAATAAGTTATTCGTGGATATTTGAAGATGTTCGATGACCGGAATAAATTAAGCATAGGCGATCCTGGACTATTTATCGAAGATCAAATTATCCTAAAATAAGGATTACCGGTAATCTATAATTATTTTGGCGATCCCGTTTTGGGATGAGCAAACTCGACTCGAATTCCTTCCTCCGGCCTGGCCCGAGACTGGATGATGCTGGTCGAAGCCAGTGTACCGTCTCCGAGGTCCGAACCATCAACATCAGGTTTCGTGCGTCCACCAAGGTCGGGTTGTGTTTCATGTCATCATGGACCACGGTGGAGAGGGACGATGACCCAGCAACGAGGCCTGGAAGAGCTCATGGATGATGAAACGGATGCTAACCTGTCACTCTGGGATGATGGGGGGGGGGGGCGAGAAGACCGAGACAAAAGCCAATTAAAAGCGAGGGACGGGGCGAGAAAGCTGTTGATGTGGGCCTCACACCATAAAGCCCATGCTTAAAGGAAGAGACAGGCCACGTCTAAAGCCCTGTGGCGCTCAGACTCGAAAGAGTAGTTTTCACAAGCGTACGAGAGCTCAAAACCAAGGGATCTCCCCCATGTGAAAACTGTTGGCTGCGAGTCTTGCACAGATGAGGACTCTGTACTGACCCTGAGGCACCTCGGTCCAGCCAACTGTTTGGGTGGCTGGGGCACGTCCGAAGTGGCCTCCCTATCCATAAGAACGGGAAGGACGTTTCACAGTCCTGGAGTATTTATTTCCTGTCCTTGTCCATGTCCATGGGCATGGGCATGGCCATGGCCATGGCCATGCAAGAATTCCGACACTTTCTTCGATCACTGACCGTAAAAGGATCCGAGCCTAGTCCATCTCAGCCGCACATCTCACCTGGATATGCCTCGCATGACATCGCCAAACATGGTCACATTTGCAAGAGCATGATGTGTTATGTTGGAGGGTGTATTTGGACAGTTCATCTGTCTGATGTATGCTGGTGGTTTCAGCGGTGCTCTTAGTTGGGTGGTATACCTGATGGTCTGAAACTAACAAGGAAAAACAAATATCAGGTACAAATGTTCTGGTAACAACGCTGACAAATCTTAAGTTTAGGTTCACGAGCATCATGGTGGAATTAGGTAAGGATTGGAATTGAGGGCAAACATGAGGGTGGATGGATTTCATCATTTGATCCGAATAATATATATATATATATATATGGATTAAAAAAAGAAAAAGAAGAAGGGATTGCCTATCCATCCTGGCTTATCATTTTGTATCCTCTCAATTATATGTATCCACGCATGAATACTTACTTGTATGTATATAAATATACATATGAATAATTTTATCTAGACCATTAGATTTTATTAATAATTTTTTTAATTTTACAAAATAATTTTTATAATTACAAATAAATAATCGAAATTATCTTCTAATTTTATATTTATATTCATTATTTTTAGTTAATTATTTATACAAAATTAATTAACTATGTAACTAAATTATAGATTAACTAATTATTTATATTATATATATATATAATTTATAAAATCATTTATTTAAATAGAGGAAAAAAATTATTTCCATCCCTTCTTTCATGTTTCATGAAATATAAAGTATGATAGATGAAAAACCTACCTATTTTCTTTCTCATCCACCGTTCCTCTGACCAATCCTTCATATAAGATAGAGGGTAGAGGTTGCCAATTATAAATGAAAATATGGAACACATTTTATGCTTTCGGTTTTCCCCCTTTGCCTCTGACTTAGACTTGCATGAGAAAAACGCTTGGAAGAACATGATGGTGCAACGAAAAGAATCTTTGAAACCTTGCAACGCGGTTTTGGTAATTACTTAGACCACACACTATGTATTTTATCATTTTCTGACCGTTACATCAGCGCTCGTGTCACGCAGCACGAGAAACTACTTGCGTGCGAGAAAGAAGCATCCCCGAACATTACTTTGAATAATTTATGCCCGGACATCAACATTTCAAGAAATCTCTAATAAAGATTGCTTTCAAGTCACATAAGCTTAACTAGCATAATTAATGCACAATGTCTATTCTTGCTATGTATCCTTTGAGGTTGCATGAAAGACCACTCAATTATTGAAGGTTAACTTGATTACAAATTTATCATCAATTTATGAAAGGTTGACATTAGGAAATGAATCGAGTGCTTTTGCTTCATGGAACTCTTTATACGGCACGAAAGGATATGACATGGACTTGCATCATGGAAGGAGGAAAAGCTTGTGATTTGTGAAGGTCAATCGATCTATAAAGATTTGAGGCATTTAAGAGGAAGGATCGATCATTTCTAGTTACTTACCATCTGCTTTTGAGGAAATAGGAGATACATGAACCATGAATTCAAAATTTAACTGCTTATATATATATATATATAGTAAGCTTTCTAAGATTTCTATGGTTTTCATTTGGGTTTTGAAAATTTCAGGGTCCAGACAAATTGCAGGCCAAAGAAAATGACCGACGGTGAAGCAAATAAATAGGTAACAATAAGTTGGCTCCAGCATTCAAGACAGAATTTGATATGATGAATGAATATTTGTCAACTTGATCTCGGCATTGACCAAAGTGTCAGACCTTCATTCTGTACAAAGTATCTTACCTCGGTGCCAGCCGAAGTGTCATCATAGTCCGACCATGCAACCGAGAAATACCATGTTTCGTTGAAAATTGTTCGGGGGCGATTGATGCCCATTAAAAATGTAACCACGGTTATAAATAAAAATAAAAGTAGTATAGATAATATCCGATTAAATTTAATTTTTTATATAAATTTATCTAGATATGAATAAAAATTTAAATATCCGACTAATATCTATATCTGTAAAATATATATATATATATATATATATATATATATATATATATATATATATATAGATATGGATAGATAACTATTCGATTCGTATTCTAATATCCGATTATATTTTTATTTTTTAAAAAATATATATAAATATATAAATATTTTATTAACTTGATTTTTCCTTTATAAAATATTTTTGGTTCTATAATTATAAAATTTAATTATCAGATATATATATATATATATATCCATAATTATATTTGTATTTTCAATATCCAATTTGTATCCGTATTTGTTTAAAATAGATATAGATATAAATTTTTATATCAGATTAATATCCGTATCCGTATTTGAATTCATCAAACAAAATAAATATGAATATAGATATACCAGTATCCGATCCGATTTTAGTCCCGGTTATAATAATGGTTATACCAGCATAGGCATTACTGTACGGTTAAAATGGTGGCCCGCATATATGTGCATGGCATGGTAAGCTGTTACCTTGCAGTTATCGTGCAGTCCATTAATCCGGGTGATGGACGCCCGCCCTATCCTCTAATTTGTAAAAAAGGAACCAGTGAATTAGATAATTCATTCTTTCTACTCCGTTCTCGTTTTAAAAACAACCTTTCATCCACCGCTTTTCTAGAGTTCGATGGACTTGAGCATTAGGTGACCCTCCGTTAGACAAACTAAGAATTTTATTTTCAAGTCAATCTAGCATCTTGAAAGTTCGGTCGGATTCGCCACCAGTATTCTACTCATCAGCAATCAACATTCCATTCATCGATCCCAGCTCTCTAGCTTGAAGCAGAATCGGTCTCATTGTTTCATCTCTGACCTTAAACATTCATATCTTGGATTCTAGCGGCAATAAAATTAAGTATAGATCATATGCATTTTGAAGTCTAAGAGGATTGATACCATTTACTAAAAAGCATAAAAATAACAGCGACACCGATCAAGGGCCGATTTGGTCCAAGAAAGGTGGATAACCTCGAAACCTGTCAAATAGAATATAACTAGATATCGGACTACTCATGTGAGACGCATGGAATATAATAATTTTAATATTTAATATAATTTAAAATTTATTTAATAAAATTTATTATCTATTAAATATATTATATCTATTATTTTAAATCTATTCAAAATTTATTTCAAAATCTTGATGTTTGAAAATTTTTCTACAAAACTAGGTCAGAAAAGTCTGGTACAAGTTTTGTAAAGAAATTTTTTTCCAAAATTAAGCTAGACTTCTTTGTTTTTATAGATATGGTAAATTATATAGAAGGTATAATTTTGAGCAGGAAAAAAGCTAGAAAAGTTTAATACTTGATAGCTATTGAATCCTACGATAGGTTTAGAACTCAAATATAAAAATCTAGCTTTGTTTTAAACTAGACTTCTTTGTTTTTATAGATATAATAGATTATATAGAAGGAATAATTTTGAGCAGAAAAAAACTAGAAAAATTTAATACTTGGTAGCTACAGAATCCTACGTCAGGTTTAGAACTCAAACATAAAAAATGATATCCCCATTATAATTCAGAGAAATGAAAAGTTTGGAAGGTATACCTATGGTTTTCTTGGTTCATTATTTCGCTTGGCTTAGATTCATGGTCACGCTTCATATTATAATTAACAAATTTTAGAAGTTTAAACCACTCGCTTTATATCTCAAAGAAGAATTTTTGCAGTTTAGAAAAAATCTAAAAAGAGATTTCCAAAAATTATAAAGATACATTGGATTTCGGTTCACAACTGGAATCAGGATGGGTTAGAATAAAAATTAGAATGGCCATATTTCCCAATGGATTTGTTTTATAACTAGGATCGGAATGGGATTCGAATATTACGACAGAGTTTAGAACCAGTTTCGAAGAATTTGAGCATTCTTATTTTTATATGCAATTGGAATTGAAACGAGACTCTCCCTGTTCAAATGGCTAGAAGGTGAGTCTTCGTTCTCATTTCAAACCTTAACTCTTCTCAACCAAACATGACTTGAGATGAAATATGTATCAACACCTTTGTATACATCGAGATATCACCTAAGCAATTATGATCACAATCACCATTATTGTAGTTGTTGCCACCCGGATCATCATGGCCTATAGCTCTCGCGCGGCATCGGGTAGTGATTCTCTCGCCTGGCATCTGACACACTGCCCGGTCCTACAAAGAAAGGAGACCCGGGCCGGGATCCCGGCGGGGGTACTCCGATGATCGAGTCAGTGGATGATCTAGGGAAACAGATCCTCCTTGGTAAGTCCCGAAGTGGTCTCCACCTCCAGAGGTCTTGAAAAAAATGATGAAGTAGAGGTTTAGGCCGAGAGAGAGAGCTTGAAGAGTAGTGGCTATGGCTGTTAGAACTCTTCTCGGGAGTTCTCGGGAACCTTGGGTGTGCTTCAAGTCTTACTGAATTACCTGCCCCCTCTCCCTTATCTTTGTCGGAGGCCCCCTTTAGTTTTCTTATAGACGATCGGTACCTCTGGTGAGGTATAGAGCTCTGTCTTGGCCCCCTTTGGGTGCTGCTTGCATGGGTGATGCGTAGACCTGCTCTCCTCCCTTATTGACTCTTGTCTTGATTTTGATGAATAACAAAATACTTAAATATATTTGAGTACTAATTATGTGTTAAAAGTGTATTTTACCATAACAGGATACTCATCAAAGTTGTTTTGTGTTAAAAGTTCAAAGCTTGTTATCTTGTTGAAGAAGCTAGTTAAATTGATGGAATTTCAAGTTAAATGGATTTTGATACATAAGAATAACCTTGAAGAACTCAAATCTTGAAGTTGAAGAAGTTTCACCAGAGTTTCAGCAGAGTTTCAAGAAAGTATCAGCCAAGTGTCGACTCATAGAAGTAAAATGTCGACTCAAGGTGTCGACTCACAGAAGCTTGATCTGATACGCAGAAGAGGTTTTAAATGGCATACATGAAGTGTCGACTCATAAAGCTCGAGTGTCGACTCAAGGCCTGAGACTAAAAATGATACAGAACATGCTGAATTCAAATCTTTCCTCAAGTGTCGACTCATAAAGAAGAAGTGTCGACTCAAGTGCCAACTTACGAAAAGAAGTGTCGATGCACCAATGCATTCTAAAAAGCTTTAGATGGCATTTTTGACCTATTATCGACTCATGTGTCGATTCATGACCTGAAGTGTCGACACTTACAAGTCCGGATGAATAGTAACAGCTAATTTTTTTAAGTACAGAATTGGTCATTTTCGCCCCTAATGGCTATTTTTACCTCCAATGGTCAAAAACGATCATTTAAGACTTGGAAAGGTATTTAAGGTGGACCAAACTCAAGAAGGAAGAGACTAATGAGGAATTAACGAGAATTCATTAAGAGTTCATTACTTTTGAGTGAAGTTGAGCCTTCAAGCATTTAAGAGCATTTAAGAAACATTCAAGTCCATCATTCAAGCATCCATTAAGGCTTCAACAACTTGAAGACAAGCTTTCTCAACAGCAATCAAAGAGCTTCAAAAGGATATTTGCTTTTATTTTGAAAGCTCATTGTATTCTTACTTTAAATTTGAATTTTTGTTGTTCCTAGTTTTAAGTGGTTTGAAACTAGCACTTGGGTTGTTGGTGAGCCTTGTTTCAAAAACCAACTTAGGTTGTTAGTGAGCTTTGTGAAAATTAAGAGATTTTTTGGTTAGCCTTGTGAAAACCAAAGGGTTGTGATTAGTGAACTCGGAAAACTAATCGGCTGTAATCAAGTGGGATTATAGTGAAATTTCCAAGTAGTCCTTGGGGAGTGGATGTAGCTTCTTTGATATGCACCGAACTATTATAAATCTTTGTGTATTTGTGATTGCTTTTCTCTTCTTGCATTTGCTTATTATTTTCGCTACATTTCAATTATCTAGCATACAAACACTTGAAATCTCTAGCACCTTCATTATTTTAAATTGGCACATACTTGCAATAAGTTTTTGAAAACCTAATTCACTCCCCCTCTTGGATTGCTTCGCTGTGCAACAAGTGGTACAGAGCCATGTACTCAGCTTTTAGATCAACCACCTTGAGTTAAAGATCTATGGCAGCCCCCTTAGGTTATAATGTTGTTGAGGGTCAAGCCTCAAATAGACCACCTTACTTTAATGGCACAAATTACACGTATTAGAACACTTGCATGCGAATTTATATGCATTCCATTAATTACAATTTATGGAAAGTTATTATTAAAGGTCCTCATATTCCTTTAGTTAAGATTAATGGTGTTTCCATTCCAAAACTTGAAGAGGATTGGGATGAAAACGATATTAAGTAATCGGAGCTTAATGCTAAATCTATGAACTTGCTCTATTATACATTGGATCTTAGTGAATTTAATAGGATATCCACATGCACGTCTGTGAAGGAAATATAAAATATACTTGAGGTTACTCATGAGGGTACCAATCAAGTAAAAAATATTAAAGTAAATATGCTTGTACATATATACGAGATATTTAAAATGGAGCCCAATGAATCTATAACTGATATGTATACTAAATTTACTAATATTGTAAATGGTATGAGAAGTCTTGAAAAAATAATGTCTAATGATGATCTTGTAAATAAAATTTTCAGGTCATTGCCAACATCTTGGGATCCAAAAGTGACGGCAATACAAGAAGCAAAGATGTTGAGACACTTTTCTTGGAGCAACTTATTGGTTCACTAGTGACTTATGAGTTGAACTTGAAGCAAAAGGTAGTGGATGCAGATAGGAAGAAGAAAACCATCACATTCAAATCTACTACACCAGATGAACCTTCAAGTGAGGAATCTGAAGAAGGAAAAAATGAGGATGAAGAGGCACTTATTACAAGAAAATTCAGAAGATTCATGAGAAAGAAGATATTTCCATACAAAAAGAAGCCTCAGCTTAGCAAGGAAAAAGAAAAAGAAAAAGAAAAAGAGAAGGAGAAGATTCAACCAATTTGCTTCGAGTACAAGAAGCCTGTACATTATAAATTTAATTGTCCTATCCTCAAAAAATCCAAAAAAGAAGTTTAAAAAGAAGGGAATGATGGCTACATGGAATGACAGTGAAGACTCCAACTCAGAGGAAGAACAACCAAAAGTAGCCAATCTTTGTCTCATGGCTCAAGAAAATAATGTACAATATGAACTTGTTGCCCAGTTGGCAAACCTAAGAGAGGGGTGAATTGGGTATTTTAAAAATTTTAAACAAGTATATGCAGTTTAAACACTAAGTTGTGTATATGATAGTGGTGTGCAATGCAATGCAGAAGCAATAAAGTGAAAGGATAGAGTAGAGAGACAAGCACACTCAAACACCACAAGTTTATAGTAGTTCGGAGCAACCCTCGACTCCTACGTCCACTATCCAAGGTACACACTTGGAATTTTCACTATATTCCCTCAAGAATATAGCCGAATAGTTTTCACAGACTCACAATCCACAATCCACTGCAACATTTGTTTTTCTGGGCTCACAAACAATCCAAATTAGTTTTCAAGGCTCACCAATAACCTAATACAATCCACAAGTTACAGCCACCTGCTATACTTGTAATAACTCAAAATAGAGTTTAAAAGGAAGCAACACAAACAACAAACCCAATGTTGTTGGATGGTTGCAGTTGAAGCTCTAAATGAAGCCTTCTTCAATGCCTCTTCAATGATCTTTAAGGCTTTCACACTTCTTTAATGATTGACTCAAGAAATTGGTTAGGAGTTGTTGAAGAGCTTGAGTTCTTTCCCTTGAAAAGCACTTAGAATATTCAATGCTACCTTTTCTCTTGTAATAGCAAATGAAACCTCCTTTTTCTTCACTTAAATCCTTCATTTATTGCTCCTTGAAGTATTCCCAGGTGAACATAATCGTTAGAAACTCTTGAAAATTGAAAACTAGCCACATCAAGAAAGGACGCCGCGTCGAATGCCGTGTCAACTCTCCAGCCCGGACTCCATTACCGAGCTAAGCTAAGCTCCCTCAAGACAGTGAGCCAAGCTCTGTCCTCCACCAGGTCAGGCCCGCGGGCTCGGGATGCCTAGGTCAGAGCCGCCTCTAGAGCGAGACCCTCGGAAGTTAGTGCCCTGTGGTCGAGGTCGAGCCAGGCACTCACTTGCCAATATGGAGCCTCTCCGAGCGCGAGCCCTTTGGACCGGGTCCGCCTCCTGCCCTCCAGAGCGAGACCCTCGGAGGTTAGTGCACTGTGGTCGAGGTCGAGCTCAGCGCTCACCCGCCAATATGGAGCCTCTCCGAGCGCGCGCCCTCTGGACCGGATCCGCCTCCTGCCCTCTAGAGCGAGACCCTCGGAGGTTAGTACCCTGTGGTCGAGGTCGAGCTCAGTGCTCACCCGCCAATGTGGAGCCTCTCTGAGCGCGCGCCCTCTTGATCAGGTCTGCCTCCTGCCCTCTAGA
This sequence comes from Areca catechu, assembly GCA_021397845.1. NCBI lineage: Eukaryota > Viridiplantae > Streptophyta > Magnoliopsida > Arecales > Arecaceae > Areca > Areca catechu. Next base: position 39,740,897 of record CM038045.1, read on the forward strand.
GCGAGACCCTCGGAGGTTAGTGTCCTGTGGTCGAGGTCGAGCTCAGCACTCACCCACCAATGTGGAGCCTCTCCGAGCGCACGCCCTCTGGACCGGGTCCGCCTTCTGCCCACCAGAGTGAGACCCTCAGAGGTTTGTGCCCTGTGGTCGAGGTCGAGCACAGCACTCACCCACCAATGTGGAGCCTCTCCGAGCGCGCACCCTCTGGACCGGGTCCGCCTTCTGCCCTCCGAAATGAGATCCTTGGAGGTTAGTGCCCTGTGGTCGAGGTCGAGCACAGCACTCACCCGCCAATGTGGAGCCTCTCCGAGCGCGCGCCTTCCGGACCAGGCCCGCACTCTGCCCTCCTCCACCAAGACGCCCCCGCAAGCTTGGAGCAGTTAGGTCGGAGCGAGCCCTGCCGTTCCAGCTCGATCCCAGCTCGGATGAGGTCCTCACCAGCCCAGAACGTCGGCAAGCCACTCGAGGACTGCACTGGAGTGCCTTCCAAGCCGTACTGACCACCTGCAATCGTCAGTTACACCAGAAAGGAAAGAAGCATGCCGATCGAGGCACCACACTCCTCACCAACCATCCAGATCACCTAAGGGAGGAAGCTAGCCGGGAGAATTGAATCCCGTGGGTGGCGGCCTACCATTCAAGGCACTGCCAGGTTTCCCGGAATGAGGCGACCAAGAGGAGTGTCGGAGCGCCTGACAACTCCCCTTATCATGAATCAGGAAAGACTCTTCGGGACACTGCCTCATGCGCCTGACAGCTCGGCGGGGATCACGAGATAAGTGCCCAACGGTAATCTAGTTGCAACAAACTCAGAGGTAACACAACAACCACAACATAAGCCAGAACGAAAAAAAAGAAGAGAGGTGCAACCCCCATCAGGAAGAGGGGCATGGCACCATCAACACAAGCACAAGCTCGACCAAGAGGGCAAAGCATCACCACCACCACCACAGCCGACGGGAAACGAGAGAAACAAGGAGAGGCGGAGGAACAGGAAACCCCTCTGTCCTCGCTATTATTCTCTCCCTGCAACATTTCCATCTTCACACACATTCTGTACTCCTCCTAGTGCGGAGTCCATCAAGAGGGGCCCGACCAGGAAAATCTATTTTCCTGGATTGTCACTGACTTGACCATCGGAGTGCCCCCGCCGGAAACCCCAACCTGGATCACTAACTCCTGTTTTGCAGGTCCGGGACCAGAGGACTACCAGGCAACAAAGAGAGCGCACTCCGACGCCGGCAGCAGCTACAGGCCATGGCGATCCTGGCGGTAACAAATTGGCGCGCCAGGAATGGGACGGACAGGCGTGATCAAGTCCTCCACCTCTTTACATAGTAACACCCCATGGAAGAATGGTGACGACACAAGCCCAAAAGGCCTCTATCAGCCGTACAAGGGGTTCCCCCTTCCCAAGGGCACCCACGTCACCTTCTCCATCCCCTTCGGTGAAAGGATCCGCTGACGAAGTCATCAGGCACGCAGCGGAAGCGCGCCTGGGGAAGCATGAGCGCAAGCTGGCGGAGCTTTCTCGCCGGTTCGCTGGTATGCAAGTATCAACCAGCGAGCCACCGGCCTACGACGCCCGCCACCCTTGAAGCCCTTCACCGACCGTGACGAGACGAGGTAGTGTCGCCCTCACTGCAATCACAGCCGTGACTCCGGGGGATGTCGCAATCTCATGTAGGAGATCGAGAAGCTCATCTAGAAAGGCTACCTCCAAAGGTTTGCAGGGGGCAGACCTCAAGTGGGGTTCCAGGTGCTTGCCACTCTCCCGCCAGCTCCAACCATCAATAGCTGCCCCATCGTGAAGCCGGTGGGCGTGGTCACCGGGGAGCTGCACGCACGTCCAAGGAAACCTGGGGGCACGAGACCCTGGGAATGTCCTTCCCATTGTGCTAGGAAGGGAAAGGTAAATAAAGATGCCGCAGTCATCAGGATGACGATCGCGAACTACCACAAGCAGGCCCCTACAAGGTGGCCAAAGCTCCATCACGAGGGGCCTGTTACCTCGAAGATCCCAATGGCATCAGGCTCCCCCGAAGGAGGAGGGTTCGCGGCCTGCGAAGACGCCACCAACAAGGTAAGGTTTCTTACCGATAATAATGATAACGATTTTTCCTTGCACAAGTATCCATGTGTCTGGCAGGGAAGAATCAACGACGCTCCCGAGCCTAGCTCCAGGACATCAAAGGATCTCCGAGCCATGCAGCTCCCAATCTCAAGCGTCCCCAAGCCTAGCTCCAGGACATCAAAGGATCTTCGAGCCATGCAGCTCTCAATCTCAAGCATCCCCGAGCCCAGCTCTAGGACGTCAAAAGATCTTCGAGCCATGCAGCTCTCAATCTCAAACGTCCCTGAGCCCAGCTCCAGGACATCAAAAAATCTTCAAGCTATGCAGCTCTCAATCTCAAGCATCCCCGAGCCTAGCTCCAAGACGTCAAAGGATCTTCGAGCCATGCAGCTCTCAATCTCAAATGTCCCCGAGCCCAGCTCCAGGATGTCAAGGAATCTCCGAGCCATGCAGCTCCCAATCTTAAGTATCCCCAAGCCTAGTTCCAAGATGTCAAAGGATCTTCGAGCCATGCAGCTCTCAATCTCAAGCATCCCAGAGCCTAGCTCCAGGACGTCAAAGGATCTTCGAGCCATGCAACTCTCAACCTGAAACATCCTCGAGCCTAGCTCCAGGACGCCTACTCAAGATTAGAGCTCAGATCTCTGGCCAAGAAAATTTCGAGCCAAGCCGCTCTCAATCTCAAACATCTCCGAGCCCAGCTCCGAGATGCCAAGGGATCATGGGGCCAAGTAGCTCCCATTAACGCCTCGAGCCTAGCTCCAAGGTGCCAAAGACCTGAGCCAAGCCCTCAGGCAACCCCTGGGCCCGAGCCTAGCTCCACATCTAGGAAGGCCTCGAGCCTAGCTCCAAGATAATCAAGTCCGGTAACCCTCTTCTCTGATCTCCCCACTCGAAAAGAAGACGAGAGAGGAGGGAAAGAAAGATAACGAGAGGGGAACACGGCAAACACCCTCTTTTCTGATCTCCCCACTCGAAAAGAAGATGAGAGGGGAAGGAAAGAAAGAGAATGAGAGGGGAACACGGCAAGAACCCTCTTCTCTGATCTCCCCACTCCAAAAAAAAAGGAAAAGAAAAAAAGAAGAAGAAAAAAGAAAAAAAGAAAAAAGAGAAAGAAGAAAGAAGAAAAAGAAAAAAGGAGGGGGAAGGAAAGAAAGAGAATGAGAGGGGAACGAGCCGCCACTTCTCAGTCAACAACGTCCCCGAGCCCAGCTCCAGGACACCCACTCAAGACCGGAGCTCAGATCTCCAGCCAAGAGACCTTCGAGCCAGGCAGCTCTCAGTCAACAACATCCCCGAGCCCAACTCCAGGATGCCCACTCAAGACCGGAGCTCAAATCTCTAGCCAAGAGACCTTCAAGCCACGCAGCTCTCAGTCAACAACGTCCCCGAGCCCATCTCCAGGACGCCTACTCAAGACCGGAGCTCAGATCTCTGGCCAAGAGACCTTCGAGCCAAGCAGCTCTCAGTCAACAACGTCCCCGATCTCAGCTCCAGGACGTCCACTCAAGACCGGAGCTCAGATCTTTCGAGCCCAGCAGCACTCAAGTGTCATGAACCTGCGCCCAGCTTTTCGATGTTGAAGTCCAATAACTCAGCCCCAGGCAAGGTGAGGCCCCTCTCTCTCTGATCTCCCCACTTACACACAAAAGAAAGAAGAGGAAGAAAAAGAAGAAAGGGGAGAGAGAAAGAGAAAAAGAAGGGAAGAACCAGGCAAAGAAAACAGATGTTAAAGAAACTCAAGTTTCATTGATTAAACACAAATTACAAGTGTCTTGCGGGCCCCCGACATGCCAGGTGACCCTGACTAAGTACAAGAAATAAGAATGCAAAATGAGGCAAGAAAGGGAAGGCCTATTCTATGCCGGCCAGTTTCCCTGCTGAGCCCGGAAGCTGAGAATTCCCGCCTTCAGGAGCTTCCAGCTGAGCAGCCCAAACCTCAGATGGATCAGCCTCGATTGACGTCGAAGGCTCTGAGGCCACGGCTTCCGTAGTGGCCTCCTCGTCAGGCTCCGCATCTGAAGCTGAAGGATACCGGAGACGGTCACGGCTCTTCTCGGGGACAAGCATCTTAACCCGGCCGCACAAGAACATGAAGCCCTTGTAGAAGGAGTCCGACGCCATCTGCTGGATTTCGGCGACGAACTCCTCTGAGGCCTTGAATTTTGCGACGGCATCCTCAGCGCCCTTCTTGGCCTCAGCAGCCACCCTCCTCAGCTCGGTGGCCTCCTGCCTAGCGGCCTTCGACGACCTGGCCGCCCCCTCTGCCGCCTTCTTGGCTGCGGCAAGTTTCTCCCTCCCAGCTGCCAGCTCCACCTGGGCAACTCGGGAGACCTCCTTGTGCCGATCAGCTTCGTCGCTATACCAATTCAGCTTTTTCTCGATGATGGAGAGATCGTCAATGGCCTTCTTTGCACGGCCCCACTCCAGGTCGCGGGCCTTTAGAAGTCTCTTCGCTCGCCCCTCGGCGTCGGTGAGTTGTGCCTCAAGGTCCTTGACATTCAAGTCAAGGGCCCCGTTCGCTCTGACCTTCCCCTTCAGGTCGGCTTTCAGGGACTCGATCTCGGCAGCCTGTTGCCGCTCGAGACACTCCCAGCTCTGTTAGCGGTCCTTGATGTAGAGGGCCTCAGCACCGATCTGCACCGAGAAAAGAGATTATACCAAAAAAAAGGGGAAAAGAAAAGAAAAGAGAGGAACAGCTCACCGAATAGAGTTGGGGGAAGATGGCGCTGATGACGTCGGCCAGCCGCATCCCGATCATGTCCTGCCGGTCGCATGTTTGGATCAAGAAATCCATCATACGCTCGGCCAGCTCGGGGCTCCGGAGGAACAAGCTCTCTGGCCCCATCTTGAAGGAGAGATGGCGTCGCCCCTCCTCCCTTCGACCTTTTACCGGAGTGGGCGGCCTCGTCCCGGTAACTACAGGGCCACGGGGGGCAGGCTAAGAAGCTGGTGCCAGTGCAGGCGGCACCTCGGTCGTGACCCTGGTCGCGGCCCGGACCTCCTCATCTCTGATATCGACAACCGGCAGACTCGGAGGATGGTGGGGTGCTGCAGCAGCAGCTGCGGCCCTCGCCTGAGCCACTACTTCGGGCTCCGTAGCAAGGGCCTCCCGGACTGGTCTAGGCACCACAGAAGCTACCCTCTCCACCGGTGCAGGAGTTGCACGGGTCGCCTCCGAGCTCGGACCAGCTGGGGCAGCCGAGCTCAGACCAAGCACCACAGTGGGGGCAGCCACAGGAGTGCTCTCACCCTGACGAAGGCTCCCCGGCCAGCCCGGTCGGCGACCTCTTCCGGGTGATCGCTAGTAGATCGTTCTCGGAGAAAATCATTCCTGCATGCAAGCCACACAACAGTTAGAGTCCATGGGAAGTACTGCAAGAAATGCAAATAAAAAGAAATAGGAAAGTTCAGGTCGAACTCACCCAACCCATTCGTTGGGTCGACCCCGGAGTCGGTGAGGTTCTGCTCAGATAACAGGACCTCAAGAGAAGGAATCTAGGCGGTGCGGAGCTGCTCGTAATCATTCCGATCAGTCGTATCGATCACAGAATTTCGATTGGGGGACTTGTCCGAATCACTCCAGACCCAGTCGACCCCCTCAACCTCAACAAAGAAAAACTTACTCTTCCATCCCCTGATGGAAGAGGGGAGCTCAAACTTGATGCCCTTCAAGCGGGAGGACAAGGACCACCACCCATCCTCAATTGGGTGGCACTTCAGGACGAAGAAGGCCCTGAACAAGAAAAACCGGGCAACAAACCCGTGGAGGTGGCAGAGCACAATGAAAAATAAAATAACCCTAATGGCTTTTGGCACTAACTAAGCAGGGACCAAACGATAATTGTCTAAGACGAACAAGAAGAAAGGGTGGAAAGAAAATCGGAGACCCCCAGAGAAGGTCCCCTCATAAAAATAAGATGGCCCGGGCCACTGGAAGCGACCCGCTCCCCTGGATGAGGAATCATGAGCCAGACAGAAGGCGGGACGCCATAGGCATCCCGAACAGTTCTTAGTTCCCCGGCAGTGATCGTCGAAGCAACCCCACCAGGACCTGTGGATCGAACAGACTTAGAAGCGGGAACAGAAGAAGGAGGAGGGAGAGAAGAACCGGACCCTGGTTCCCTGATGAGTACCAGACCGGTATGACGCCTCCTACTGAGCTCGAAGCGAGTTCCATCTTCCTCCCCATCAGAAGAAGAAGAAGACGCTGGCCTTCACTCGGAAGGATCGGCCTCGTCCTGATCAGTGGAGGGGCGAAAGCCTGGACCAAAACGGGACATCCTCAAGAACAAGGAAAATGAAGGACTCAAAGTGGGGGACGGGAGAGGAGACTCAACCTGAAGAAGACCCCAGACCCGGAGGAGAAACCCAATCTAGCAGGGGGAGAAGGAAGAAGAAACTGACCTGGTTCCTTAGAAAACTCGGGGCAACTGGAAGGAAGAAGGAAGCTTGGGCGCAGCAGCAGCAGGCACGGAGAATTCAAAAAGAATAGATGTTTCGGGTAAGGCCCTCTTTTCATTCCAAAATGACCCGATGGATTCGTACCGATTCAACCCCTCCGCCAATGGATCCATGCCACGTGTCGCCCATCAGCGAAAATGGCATTCTGGCCACTTTGAATTCTGCGCCAACATTAACTCTCCTCGGACGTGGCCACATGGCACCCCCAGATTGGTCCGCAGGGCCATTCCCCGAAGTGCCTGCAATCATGGCCATCATCGTGCCAGATTTTCGCTCTTCCACGTCAGCACCACAATTACTCCCTTTGACCCAAGCACCGTGCACTAACGAGCCACGGGAGTGGGGGCAAATGATCTAGTGGGATCGCTGACATGGAGGAACCGGCAGGCGCCACGTCAAGAAAGGATGCCGCGTCGGACGCCGCGTCAAATCTCCAGCGTGGACTCCACTACCGAGCTGAGCTGAGCTCCCTCAAGACAGCGAGCCGAGCTCTGTCCTTTGCCAAGTTAGGCCCGCGAGCTAGGGATGCCTAGGTCGAAACCGCCTCCCGTCCTCTAGAGCGAGACCCTCGGAGGTTAGTGCCCTATGGTCGAGGTCGAGCTCAGCACTCACCCGCCAATGTGGAGCCTTTCCGAGCACGCGCCCTCTGGATCGGGTCCGCCTCCTGCCCTCTAGAGCGAGACCCTCAGAGGTTAGTGCCCTATGATCGAGGTCGAGCTCATCGCTCACCCACCAATGTGGAGCCTCTCTGAGCGTGCGCCCTTTGGACCGGGTTCACCTCCTGCCCTCCAGAGCGAGACCCTCGGAGGTTAGTGCCCTGTGGTCGAGGTCGAGCTCAGCGCTCACCCACTAATGTGGAGCCTCTACGAGCGCACGCCCTCTGGATCGGGTTCACCTCCTGCCCTCCAGAGCGAGACCCTCGGAGGTTAGTGCCCTGTGGTCGAGGTCGAGCATAGCACTCACCCGCCAATGTGGAGCCTCTCCGAGCGCGCGCCCTCTAGACCGGGTCCGCCTTCTGCCCTCCAGAGCGAAACCCTCGGAGGTTAGTGCCCTGTGATCGAGGTCGAGCACAGCACTCACTCGCCAATGTGGAGACTCTCCGAGCGCGCGCCCTCTGGACCTTGTCCGCCTTCCGCCCTCCGGAGCGAGACCCTCAGAGGTTAGTGCCCTGAGGTCGAGGTTGAACACAACACTCACCCGCCAATATGGAGCCTCTCCAAGCGTGCGCCCTCCGGACCGGGCCTGCACTCTACCCTCCTCCACTAAGACGCCCCGCAAGCTCGGAGCGTCTAGGTCGGAGCGAGCCCTGCCGTTCCAGCTCAGCCCCAGCTCGGACGAGGTCCTCACCAGCCCAGAACGCCGGTGAGCTGCCTGAGGACTGCACTGGAGCGCCTTCCAGACCGTACTGACCACCTGCAACCGTCAGTTACACCAGAAAGGAAAGAAGCACGCCGATCGAGGTGCCACACTCCTCACCAACCATCCGGATCACCCAAAAGAGGAAGCCAGTCTAGAGATTCGAATCCCGTGGACGGTGGCCCACCATTCAAGGCACTGCCAGGTTTCCCGGAATGAGATGACCAAGAGGAGTGTCAGAGCGCCTGACAACTTCCCTTATCATGAATCGGGAAAGGCTCCTCGGGACATCGCCGCATGCGCCTAACAGCCCAGCCGGGATCCCGAGACAAGTGCTCAACGGTAACCTAGTTGCAACAAACTCAGAGGTAACACAACAACCACAACACAAGCCAAAACAAAAAAAAAGAAGAGAGGTGCAACCCCCACCAGGAAGAGGGGCATGGCACCATCAACACAAGCGCGAGCTTGACCAAGAGGGCAAAGCGTCACCACCACCACCACAGCCGATGGAAAACGAGGGAAACAAGGAGAGACGGAGGAACGGGGAACCCCTCTGTCCTCGCTATCATTCTCCCCCTGCAACATTTCCGTCTTCACGCACATTCTTTACTCCTCCTAGTGCGGAGTCTATCAAGAGGGGCCCGACCAGGAGGATCTGTTCTCCTGGATCGTCACTGACTTGACCGTCGAAGTGTCCCCGCCGGAAATCCCGGCTCGGGTCACTAATCCCTATTTTGCAGGTCCGGGACCAGAAGACCACCTGGCAACAAGGAGAGCGCACTCCGGTGCCGGCAGCAGCTACAGGCCATGACGATCCTGGTGGTAACAATGCTGATATAGGGCTTCTAGGCAACAATCCACCTATTGGGCTTTCGATCTAGCTCACCTTGTCACTCAGACTCCTCCAGGGGGCGACGACTAAGAGATCTGCTCATAAAAGAATCCTTAGAGGAAGAAAGTGATGAGAATGAAGTAGCTGGTAGGGGTTCGCATTCTTTGCCTCACTCATTGGTTCGGGGACGGGAGCGATAATGACAGGTTTCTTTCCTGGGACTTGGCGATTGAGAAGGATGATGGGGGAAGCTCATCTTGGGTTCTGATGGATAGAGCGAGAGGCCCTAAGAGCTACCTTAGGGCTAGCAAGATGGGGATGTCCACTTTGCCACAATTTCTTTGAAAGAGAAAAAAGATCTGGGTGCACCAAGGGGGCACTTAGCGCTAGAGCTATTTGATGAGGGGCCTACTACAAGCCTTGTACTATAGCGAACAATGCTTGAATCTATAGGGGGAGCTACTAAAATTGCTCGATCATGATGGCCAGGACAATTGATGCATCAACAACATTCAGGTTTCAATGGTCTTGATCGAGGTCGGCCGGTTCCATAGGGACCTTCGAGAGGGCAGCAGCTGGCGCCACTGAAACCTTCCTATACTCTCGACGCTAAAGCAAGGGAAGAGAGAGCTCAAAATCTTATAAACGAGTAGAGCCCTTCCTTTAGTGCCAATATATTACCATTGGGGAGATGATTTGGTTTAGGCTACAGAGCTGGAGTCAACAAAAAGGCATGGCTGCAAGGTGTCTGGTGGAGATCCTCTTAGCTAGGGGACAACACTAGGTTTGCAATTGATCCTATGGTCCGGACTTGCAAAACGATCAATGACAAATAAGTCTTCACACGATGGGGGATCCCCAATGATAAATCCTCTGATATCTAAGTCTATCCTTCACGAAAATAAGAAATGGAGGTCTGAGCGTATGGCAAGGAGTATGAAGAGTGAAGTGATGGGCGGTAGACAAAAGAGGCAAGCAGGTGATTGGAGGAGCTCGGAGCATCATGGAGGAGAATGTTTTAATGTGTATGGAATCCGTCTAATCTTAGAGGGAAGGCCTTTTTTTTTTTTTTTTTTTCCTTACTCGAAGAGATCCAAAAAAAAAAAAAAAATTGTAAATGAGTACCTATTACTTTTGGGATAATCGTTTGCATGATAGGAATTAATGGCCTATCGTACACATATCTGCGACTGGTGCATTCCAATAGAATATACATCCCGAAATTATTGAAATACGGATTTACGTAATAAAGGGGTGCAGCGCTGCATGGCTTATCGTCTTGTGGATGGAAGATATATGAACTCCTCCATAGATTGTCAAAGATCAGGTTGCAAGTGCAAGGCAGCCATCTCGATATTCTTTGCTGCAGGTACATGTCAAGCTATACTTCGAACCGTTGGTGCCATGCTGACAGTAGATGTATATATCAACCGGGATATATCAATAAGGTTTTCAATACAAATCATGGTCGCCATCGAACAATCTAGCAAATTCCGGCATTGCTGTTTTCACCGACCTAAACTTCGAAAATCATCAGATATTTATGCACTTACAGTCGCACAAGACTGTGACTGTCAAAATCGGCGCTTTCGAAGCACATCTTCACGTGCATGACACCGAACACGCTTCCACAAGTCACCCGCCCGCCCTTCACTTTTTTTTTTTTTTTTTTTGGATAAAACTTCCACGGGTCTCCGTCAAACGATCGGCACACCGTCTAGAAGGTGCTCGTGTGACCGGTGGATGAGCAGGAGCTACAACCACGCTGTCTGGTTAACGGCTGTAGACGAATCGTGATCCTAGCGGCCTGTGGGCGGGCTACCCTCTTCCTTAGACAGCTGTCAGCTCGAGTACGGCATTCTAACATAAGACTTGGAATCGGAATTTCATTCCAGCGGCCGCACCTCACCGGGTCGTCCGTCGGTGTGGGGCCCGGGCAAGATACACGTTTTTGCAGGCCATTTCCCACCAAATGGCAAATAGTCTTTCCTGTTGTTCGGGACCCATCCGATCAACCTCCGCGATGCATCAGCGTTTCAGGCAAAGGCGTTGCAACCTGAGCCGGCCCCCTCTCTCTCTCTCTCTCTCTCTCTCTCTCTCTCTCTCTCTCTCTTATCTAAAAGGACATCCCCAAAGCTACAGCACCTATACCTACCTGTCAGCATCGCCGGACGAACTCGACCCACTTCCCTCATGGTTATGGAGACCGTACATGTCACCCTGAAGCAGAAGATCTTACATTATTTATCCAAATTAATATGAAGCACAATCTTCTTTCCGAATGATAAAAATGTCGATTAGATTAAGTACTAAAGAATGTATCCATGAGTTCCTTGTTATGTCTTGGAATGTAGGACGACTACTGTATTGCTCATCTGATAGCAATTATTTTCCTTGTGGAAGAAGGTATGCCTTTTCTTTTTTTCTTTCGTAACTTGCTTTGATCTCATTAATTAGTGTCACAGATGACCATACATGTAGTTTCTACTCAACACGGTTTTGGTGGGGCTCACCAGCCTTTGTCTCCATCGGGCTCGGCTAGAAAGTCAAAAGTAACCTAACAATTACCGGCAATATCAAATCAATGGACCATCATGTACGGTTTAACAAGCAGGTTGCATAAATCCAACTCCTAGATTTGTTTGTTTTTTTAAAAAAAAAAAAAAATCATGCAAGCATGCATGTACATGAGTTGCGCGATGGTACCGTGGATCTGAGCCAAGAACCGCGCCAGATTCCTATGGTTCCCATCCACTAAAGAATGGAGACAGGTTATTGTAATGGCCGTTATCATCCGGTTCGTGGGTATTCCGAGCTCATAGGGTTTGCAAACCGAATCTCAGGCGGCGACTTCCACTTATTATAAAAATTTTGATATCATGATGATTATATAAAGTACTTAAAAGATAGTAGTTTATTCTATTACAATGATTCTAAGTCTTTTTCCTAAAATTTATATAGTTTACAAGCAAGCTTTAGAATAATATAATAATAATAAAAGACAGTTGGCAAACCAGTTTCTTTAGGATCAGGATTATCATATATAAAAATATTGGCGGATCATTTTATTTTGATAATAAAGGTAGAGACTTAGAGACCTTGAAAGAATATTCTATAACAAATTTCTAGTTTAATTGATTATGTTACACACCACCTTCCATGCGAATTTTCACCTTCAGCAGTTCCTTTCGCCAAGCGTGTTTATTCTTATTTTATTTTGAACAATTTTCAAAACTAGTATAGTTATAGATTTAGCATGGAATAAGAACAATTTTTTTTTTTTTTTTTTAAAAAAATACCGGATAAAATAATTCGAAAAAGAAGAAAATTTGAAAAAAAATAACGCTTTAGAAAGGCACAAAAATCCTGAATACCCTCTGCAGCACTGCTAGTTCTGAAAAGAAAGACATTATTCCCACTGAAAGGGTAAGAAGGAAAAAGAAGCAGAAAAAGAAAGGCTGATACAGTCCATCTTGAGGACCTGTCGTGGCTCTCATCCATCATCACATGAAGTCCACTTCAAAAATGGCCTGCCCCAGGTGGAGGAGGTTGCTTTGGTGGTGGTGGTGGTGGCTGATGGTATCGCCTGAGCCTCCTCCTGTAGACTGGGAGGCCTCGTTGGAGCTAGAGCAGAAGAGGTTATGATGGTGGAAGAAGGTCCCACTTGCGTCCGAAGGAGAGGAGAAGAAGTGCTGCTGCTGGGAAACCTTCTCCTCTGTCATGGCTGCAAAGTGTCCTCGGCTTTGGCACATTGCACTAGAAGAACCCATGCCTCTTTTCTCCACCGCTCCAACCCCTCCCAGAGATAAAGCTGGCCCGGTTTTGAAATGGGTTGCCTTGTTCGAGTACCCCTGCTGCCCATCCAAGCTTGTACTGGCATTAGATATGGTAGCTGTGGACTTGACAGTTGCTGTTCAAAATGGAAATTTAAACCATCGAAAATGAAATATTTGAGAGAAATAAATGGGAAAAAGGGAGAAAGTTGAAGCTTTGGCTCATTACAGTTTTCTCTGGGAGCCTTCGCTGTCTGTTTGCTCTTCTCCATGGAGTTGGTGGTTGGATTCTCGGGTGCTGAGGAGTCTGCGTTGGCTGCTGGGAACTGAGGCTTCCTCCTCCTGCGGTTGTGGTCTGCCAGGCGCTTCCTGCAGCTCCTCTTGGCCTCATCAAACTCGGTCAGCACATGAAACCTGGCCGCCATTTGGAGAAGAATGAGGAAAAAGGTGAGGTGCCTGTCATCATGGGAGAAAATAGGAAGAGCACACCATTTTGACGAGTATAAAAAACTTATCTCCCTTTTTCCAACACGAGGAAAAGAAGCATAGAGACTTTCAGATGACCCCAACCCCAATATCAAAAAGAGAAGTTGAAGCTGGAGAGGGAGGGAGACACCCAGTTCTAGATATAGAGGACCTGATTTCTTTAATGTTAAGCAGTGGCGAGAATGGCGCAGGTGCAGTCATAAAGGCCCAAAGGGTAACATCAAAGGAGGGGTGGAAGAAACAAGGGATGCGTACCCATCCACTGGAAAACATAGAGAAGATAGAAGGGCAGGCTTCTATCTCACACAACTGCTGAATATATTCCTAAAGCTCGCAAAGGCAAAGGAAGCGAGGAGCCTTGGGTTTTGTAGCCAGTGTCAGAAACAAGCTGCAGGCTGATCTCCATGCTCGAAAGTATAAAAGAACAAAACAGTGTAAAGAGGTGAAAGATATGAGTGCATTCTCGCATATAGCATGTAAGAACAGCACGAACCACACCAAACTAAACTAAACAGAACTTTTTTGAAATCAAATTCAGACACAAATCCTGTTTACCAACATAAAATACTAACTGATCAAGAGATCAGGTAAAGGAAGATGGCATTGACTTAACTCCAACACATCGATCTCTCATGCTACATTGCACCCAGATCCGATACAAGTAAGTATCGATACTAGAACCACAAAATAATTAAGCCAGATATTTAGATTTTAGTGTTTCCGATCCATTTCCAAGAAACCAGCACTCAACGACACATCAACAGCTTTTCAGATCAACAGACCAAAGCAAAAAATAAAGAGAGAGAAGCCAACATATAGAGGGTGAGCTAGCGAACTCAAATTTCAATATATAATTAAACAAACACCAAAAAGGTTTTCTTTTATTGTTTCTCTTTTGAATGATGGACACCAGAAAAGTTGGTAATTAATAAAAGTTGGATTTTATAAGGTTTTGTACTTCCAGATTAGTATATAATATGATAAGAAACAGGCTCTCACCTGCTGCATTGCTGGCAGAAGCGCTGCTGGAGCCCGCCGGCGATGACGACGGTGGCCTTGGAGTGGAGCTCGCAGACCTTGTGGCGGCGGTGGTAGTGCTTGGCCCCGGAGAGGTCTGCCTTGCAGCCTTCGGCCTGACACCGCGGCGGCTGGTGGTTAAGAGAGTACATCCCCCGGGACCGGGCGAAGAGCCGGTCGATGGCGAGCGCGTCCCCCGACGAGAAGTAGGTCCGGTGGCCCAAATTCAGCCCAATTCTACCCGCGGCGGCGGCACTGTCGCAGTCCTCCCTCTTGATAAGGGCCGCCGTCGGGTAGTCGTGGACGGGTGTAGAGTAGAAGGGAAAATTGTTGACGGAGAGGAGGGGGGGCGGGCAATCGAGGAAGGAGGAGGCGGGGAAGAAGGGTTGGTGGTACTCGAGAGCAACGGCGGTGGTTGCGGCGGGCGGAATGGCGGTGGCGGTCAGGTGGTTGTGGAGAGGAGTGGTGGTGTCGCAGTCCCAAAGGTGCAGCTTTTGGCTGCTGCCTTCCACCCCAACAACGGACATCATGGAAGGGATATAGGCCTCAGCAGAGTTGGCTCGGTGCATCATCTTCCCATCAAAGAAAAAAATAGAAGGAAAGAAAGAGAGAATAAAAAGGGGTTTTAAAATAACAAATAAAGAGAGAAAGAGAGTGGGTGGAGGAAAGAGACGACCCAAGGAGAAAAGGGGCAGGAGGGAGAGGAGATTACCCAGAAGTAGAAGTTGGCCTCTGGCTGCTCTTCCCCTTCCTTTCTTCTTTTTGGCTATGGGGTTTCGGTGGGGTGGGATAATCGTATCGGGCGTTGGGGGTGGGGATTAAAAAGGCAACGGGATACCGCCAAGGCGGTAGCGCGATTTGGCAGGGGCTTATTAAATTTTTTTTTCATTGTTTATGAGTCGAGATTTGTTTATAATGGATGAATAAATTCAGGATAAATCATGAAATATATGATCAAAATAGAGGAAGAATGCACTGCTCTATTAATTTAGTGGGATCAGATTGACATACTTATCTATGATAAAAAGGATATACAAAAAATATACATACTTATCTATGATGAAAAGGATACATAAAAAATATACTATCCGAAGCGAACATGATCTGACAGGAAGAAAATTTATCCATCCTTTCCTTTTTATTTTATATATATATATATATATAAGTATTATATATATATATATATATATATAAAAGCAACGGGAGGGGAGAGAGAGAGGAGGGCGGGTGGCTCTCTTGTTGGGTTATTATTACTGCAGCTGTCTGTGGGAGGGAAGCCAATGTCGTTTGGCAAACTCCAAAGAAGACTTCCCACTTAGTGGAGGGATGTGAAAGCAATGCAGTGGAGGTAATTTCTTCCTTTGAGGAAGTAGCTGACGTATGCTTTGCAACATCAAGAGTGGGCGGCTTTGGAGAAGCTATTGAGTCTCTTATGAGAACTTTTGAGACTGTAACAAAGGATTTGAATGCAGTGTTTAATGGTTAGATTGCTTGTTTTGGTTGGTTAATCATGTAGTTCAATTTTTTGGCTTCTTGCGTGTAATCCTTGTCAGAAGGTTGATGGTGACGGGCGTACGACGTAAAGAGGGGGGTTTGGGGGAGGGGGAGAGAGAGAGAGAGAGAGAGGTGGCTCCTTTCCAAGTCCCTTCCCACGTTCTTTACGATTTGTGAATATTGTCACCTTCGAGTAACGTTACCTCTTTTTGTATGATTTCCTCGAAAGTAATGAATGCAGTACTTCGATTTACAAGGAGTGGAACATTGGGCATCATGCACCGCTGATCTTATCTTTATACTTATTCATAGTTATTCGTAGTTAGAATTTTAAAATTGGCATTCAGAAATCAGAAAATATGTTTACAATATCCATGCTATCATGTCCTTGAGTTATAAAGTTCAATATTGTATCCAAAAAAAATAGTCCAAAAATAAAATTTAAAAAAAATTTAATAAAATAATTCTGAAATTTCCGTCGATTGGTGGTAGTAAAAAAGTTAGGGATATATATAATAAATCCCGTCCACTCGACTGACGCTAGTGGTAGTCAGGTTGACGACTCACCTTCGGATGGAGAACGGCTGCGAAAAAATTAATATACGTCGTGCATCGAATATTCCCTGGCTGGGATTGGGGGACCGTCTGGGGGTGGCCACGCCCGGGGTCTAACTCCTCCCCTCCCTTTTTGGGTTACCAAAAAAAAATATTGTGCCCAAAAAATCTGGCTAGGGAAGTAAATTTAACCTGGCCATTTAGATAATAGGGTGGTCTTGCAGGTGTCATTAATTTTTATAAAAAGTATGCATAACTTGTCATATCCCGAATCTAGCATTTGGGTCAGCTACGTGATCGACTATACAAATTTTAGGATATTATCCTAGAAATCATGCTAGGCCTCAAATATACAATAATTTTATCATCTCCAGAAATTAAAATTAAATAACCAAATACTATTAAAATAAATTCATAATAACCAAATGATCAACTTGTTCGATTATATCGTTATCAAAAATAGAACTAACTAATCAATCTAATAAATCTTATACTCGAATCTTACATTCGACTTGATCCATGCTATGCATCCTACAATTCTGAAAGAAAAAGAGAAGCAGAGGGTGAGCTTTACAGTCTAGTAAAAATTTTCATATATTTATGCCAATAATATTATGAATCAAAAATAATAAGAAGGCAATAACAAAATCATGAATTATAAATATTATATCATGCATCCAAAATAACTTAGTAGTCATATATAACAAAACTATGTCTTATTTCATGTTCTAGCTTAATCATCAGTCTTCTTTAAGGTTATGGACTAAGCATAGTCATACTTCAGCCCATGACTGGCAATGTCAAATACCATATTCCTACCTGTGCAGGACTATTCTCGATGTCATGCTTCAGTCCGTGACTGGAAATTTCATTATCACATTTCGATATGTGACCGGTAATCTCAATATCATGTTTCAGTACGTAACTGGCAATCTCAGTAACCACAGTCTTACCCGTGGTATGGCCAGTCCAAACATCCTTTTTCTTGATTATCATTTTATCAAATATCAAACATGTTGTTAAATCGGGTTCTTTTCAATATTTCTAATAACCAGTATCACAATCCAAATCATCTAAAAATAATCATATTTGATAGGAACATATCATACAAAAAAATATAAATAGTAATACCTGCAATCACAAATATCCATCGTGAGAAATCAAACTATATAATGCATAAACAATCATGCATGCTAATGATTATATCCAAGAATCAAAATCATACCATGTAAAATATATTTATAAACCAGTGATCATATACAAAAATCCTAACTTCTATTGGTGACAAACTCAATACTCCATATATCAATTCATACCCGGATCCTCGACCCAAGTACTAAGAAACTCACTCGACGTCCTCCTATCCAAAAAAATTATCCTCCTACATAATAATCTTAATATTAATAAACTATTCTATGACATAGCAATTGTAGATCTA
The DNA here is from genome assembly GCA_021397845.1 of Areca catechu. Lineage (NCBI taxonomy): Eukaryota > Viridiplantae > Streptophyta > Magnoliopsida > Arecales > Arecaceae > Areca > Areca catechu. The sequence continues at coordinate 39,758,389 of CM038045.1, forward strand.
AAATGCACTACCCGGGTTTTATGAATGGTCCACCCACCAATCCCTAGCTCCAACTTCATCATCTCCCTTATCCTTAGGAGAGAAAAAAAAGGAGAACCAAGGAGGAGAGAATGAAAACTAAGAAGGAAAATACCAAATAAAACTAAAAAGAAAAGAAAGAGAGTCGACGACCGACAGAACAAGGAAAGAAGAAAGAAAAGAACAGGGGAGTGACCCTGTACGTGGGTCTGGTGCCTCGCCGGTCCCAATCATGATGACGATCCATCAAAAGAAGGAAGAAAAAGAGAGAAGAAGGCTTACTTGGGTTTCGATGAAATTTTCACGGCCGATCGTCGGAGAAACTTTGAAGATCCATCACCGAAAGCAAAGATAATCGATTGCCAGCGATGGACGGGTTTTGGGTGGGGCGGCTCGAGGGAGGAGAGGTTTTGTTATAGAACTTGGGGGATATTTTCCGTTTCCTTGTTAGAGTTGGAGAAGGGGAGACTCCGACCAGGAGTCTTCTTTCCTCTTTCTTTATTTTTCTAGGTTACATAACTATTATGATATAATATTTTTCCTTTTAATTTGAATGTTTATATATTCAGCGACAAGTTATCCCCTCTGCTACGTACAAACTCAAATCACATATATGTTTATATACCAATGAAAACTTTTGTTGTCTCGTAGTCTGCGATGTACTTACCGAATCGATCGAGTAGTTCGATCATGTCCAACCAATATTGGCTTTGCGACCCAAGTTCTGACATTGCAATGCCATTTTCCTCTAATTAAGTGGCAGATTGATAACCACAGAAGCTCAATCAGTCTGAAGCTATATATTATCAGATTGATGCAAGCTACTTAATTCTGGTAGTTCATCCTTCATGTTGGAAGTAGACAAAACAAAAGGGTAGTGCTTCGATCCTGTGATTCCAAATTTACAAAGTTCTGCAATATTGCTTCAGATACTCTAGTGGCTTGTGATACATTGGCATCAACATCAGCCAACTGCATTTCAATTGCACTAGAATGGCCTTCAATTTCGAAGAATAGATGACTATGATTAATTTCACATGGTCGTATGAATGAGACCACGATCCTTTGATGGTCCCCGGCTTATTTATTAATTCACTCACAGAGCTGATCCAAAGGGGTCTTTGGAACCTTCATAAACCATAGGCCAGGGATGGTTGGGAAGGCCTGAGAAGTGCCCTTGCAAAGTTCGACCGCGTGGATAGGTATTGGGTGGGAACAAAGTGGGCCAGAACCCTTGCTCTCATATCTGCTTATAAAAACTCTTTGTCTGATGGTGACCACAACCACGCCCCTTCCATGCGTGTCTGGAAAGCCGATGCTATTACCTTTTCTTTTCAAAGCTCCGAGTCTCTGACAATGGGGTGGGGATATTTTCCATCTTTTTACCATACTACGAGGACCGGTAAAAAATGTCTCCCTCTCTCCCTCTCTATCTCTCTCTCTCTCTACGTAGAAATAGCAATTACCAAGACTTTCTATATGGATTTGGGTGAAAAATGCGAGGCGTCGTCCAAGGGAGTCTTCCAGAAAGCAAAGCCAGGATACTGTACCATATTAATGGTGCTCGACCACCTAACAAAGGATCCTAAATTCCGTTGGACAGATGTCCGTAGTGGTCTTCGACGGATACGATGTCCGGGGCCAAATTGCCGGATTTTCTTTCTTTTTTTTTTAATTGAAAAACGGGATTTTATTTTATTTTATTTTTTTATTTTTTTTTTGAGATGGAGGATAAATCCCGGTGTAGTTGCTTCCACAAACCACCATCCTGTCGGGTAACGTGTTCGATTCAAAATGCTCAGATCTGCATATTCTTTCATAATCTAAAAGCTTTTTTCTAATTTAAAGGTGAGTATGTCAAGCTGATATTATTGAGGCATCGGATGGTAGAACAGGGACAAAAAAGAAGATCCTGGCCTTTTACTCGTACCAACGATCGTGGATTCTAAAAAAATTTCCAGATTTCTTGATTATTTAAAAAAATTTCCAAACAAGAATAATGTTTCTCTTTCCTTTCTTTCCCTTTCCTTCCCTTCCTTTCCCTTCCCTTCCCTTAATGAAAGCTATCCAAACAAAGCCTAAGTGAAGCAGGCATACATGTGGCATCACCTTAACCCTTTTTCAAACAAAAAATTTTAAAAATATTGAAATATATATATATATATATATATATATATATATATATATATATATATATATATATATATAAAGTCGCAACTTATTACCTTAGTAATATTATAAAATATTAATATTATAAAATAAAATTTATTATAATATATAATAAATTATATTAAATTATATATTATATATTATAATATAGTTTTATGATGTGCGTGTATCGGTCATAGTGGCGATGACGGTGTCGTATCCATTGCCGTCAGTACAGCATGACGGAATAGGACATCCATTGAATGGCAGGGCCAAAGGTGACGAGGCACGAGCACGATGATGTCGATGCAAGCTTGGGGCACGACCGACACTTGCCTGCTCGTGCCTTCCAAGATCCGATCATACTACATGACGGGTCCAACCACCAGGCCAGCGCGCGGCTCCACAACATGCGACATCCATCGATACGACAAGGCGAGGCCACCATCCCGGATACCACCAATGCGTTTGGTGACCGTTGCTGTCCCAATGGTCTCCGTTAGCTCTGTCGCATCGATTGATACAGCATGCGATAAAGCCGCGTATCGGTCGGACCCGTTGCGCAGTATGATCAGATCTTGGGAGGCTCGAGTAAGCGGGTGGATGCCCCATCTCATCGTGCCACACCGATGGCACTGGGCGCAATGCCGCTACCGCTATAATCGATGCACGAACATCATAAAACTATATTAAATATATAATATATAATATAATATAATTTAATATATATTATAATAAAATTTATTTTATAATATTATTAAGATAACAACATGTGACTTTATTTATCTATATTTATATTTTTTTTTATTTTTTAAATTTTTATTTGAAAAAGGATTAAGGTAAAGCCACATGTATAACACGCGGTTTTATTTAATTTTTTATTTTTAAAATTTTTTATTTTGTTATGATATTTTGAATATTTTTAAAATTTTTATTTTGGAATTTGAAACCATGGATTATACCTACGGTACCTGTCACAAGTTATACATGCGGCTTCACAAAGCACGGTGATGTCGATGCAAGCTTGGGACACGACCGGCACTCGCCTGCCCGTGCCTTCCATATTCGATCATACTGCATGACAGGTTCAACCACCAGGCCGATGCGCGGCTCCACCATACATGACATCTATCGATGTGGCAAGGCTGATGTAGGCTACCATCCCGGATACCACCAATGCGTTGGGTGATCGTTGCTGTCCCAAAGGTCTTCGTTAGCCTTGTCGCATCGATTGATACCGCGTGCGATGAAGCCATGTACCGGTCGGACCCGTTGCGCAGCATGATCGGATCTCAGGAGGGACGGGCGAGCGGGTACTTGTCGTGCCCTGGGCTCGCACCGACATCACCATGCTTGCACCACGTCTTCTCTGATCCCGGCACTCAATGGATGCCCCATCTCATCAATGCGCACCGGCAACACTGGGCATAATGCCACCACTGCTATGACCGGTGCACGAATATCATAAAATTATATATAATATATAATATATAATTTATTATATATTATAATAAATTTTATTTTACAATATTATTAAGATAATAACTTGCGACCTTATTTATATATTTTTTATTTTTAAAATTTTTATTCGAAAAAGGATTAAGGTAAAGCCACATGTATAACATGCGGCTTTATCTAATTTTTTATTTTTAAAAATTTTTATTTTGTTATGATATTTTAAGTATTTTTAAAATTTTTATTTTAAAATCCAAAGTCATGGATTATACCTGCGGTACCTGTTACAAGTCATGCCTGCGGCTTCACAAAACGAAGCAACATGTATTCTATATGGCAGTCAAATAATTTTATTTTTATAAATATATTTCAAACAATTTTATTTTAATAAATATTTATTAAAAAATATTATTTTGATAAAACACTCCTAAGTTGCTAGTTTGTTTTTGTTTTTGTTTTTTATTTTTTAAAAGCCGAAAAACAGCAACCGATCACTGCAAATTGATCCGCCGTCAAAATACGGCTGTTTGGAAAACTATAATTTCATCCCTTGACCGTTCCCGAACCATATGGGACACTGGACACCTTTCTTGATTTAAAAATATTTTTAATTGAGTCCCTAAAGTTACAATCAAATGTAATATGATCCTTCAATCTATCTGCCATACGACACTGTCGACGGTCATAAGCAAAAGATGAAATCTATCTGCCATACCCTTTCTCCTATCAACACCCTTCTCAGGTCCATATCATCATCGCTGCCCTTGTAGCCATAGATAATATTGTCACCGATGATGCTGTCATCAGCAACGCTATCCATGAAGTGGTTGAGAAAGAGGGGCTGGGCTATATATATATAAAGGTCATAAGCGGTAGCCAGCTTCTCACTGTAATAAAGCAATAGTTCATAAGGTCATAATTAAGCAGTAGCCAGCCTCTCACTGTAATAAAGCAAAGAATCTTCCTTGAATTCTTGGTTAATTTCATGCAGCACCTCCATTTCGATGTCATGCAACATGAATTGGCTGGTCCGAGATGACCATGAGCAACAAAAGCATTGTCAAATATTTGTCCATCTAGCCTCGGTCCTATCAACATACATAAATTCAGTGAAAAGATCAATTGCATCCTCTCCAAAGTCCATTATTAGCAATATCTGTAGTCATAGTATCCTAAGATTCTAGGTTCTGTTCGGCCATGCTCTCGATCGAACAACTCGCAAGCATGTTAAGTCATCGAACCACGCTTGGAATATATATCCAAAATAATCTTGATATGAAACCCAATTTCGATGTTAACCATTGTTTTTGCTATATGGTCATGGGCAAGTCCTGCTTCTTCTAGCGATCACCTCTCCACAAGCTTGCATCAACCATAAATATCCTACTTCGACCTTCGCCTCTGTCCGGCTCATCAATAGCACGCTTACAAGCAACATTCTCATCGGTTCCAAAAGTCTCGCTACTAGGTAATCCGATCCATCACTAGGTTCGGTACCACTCTTTGGATGAGAATAATAGCCAATTCCTCTACGAAAAGACGTAAAAGAGTTCTAAAGAGGATTGATATATAGGGCTCATTGCTTGATAACCCATTAGAATTCTGCTAAAAATCCGGAGATCTTTTTGAATAAAGATCCATTCTCGTTCATTGATGCATGGATATTTACGGTTCTTTCTCCATAAATCTTTTGTGTATTATGTGGGATGTCAGGCTCTTTGGTTCTCCTCGTTACATAAATTTGAATCTGCGCCGGATTATAACTATAATGCTTGTTAATTAGAAGTTGGCTAATTCTGGGGTCTAAATTCTCTATAGGACCCAATGAGATTCCAATATGGCTCTCGAGTGCCTACCATGCTGTAATCATTGACATGCAGCATCCAAGTTGTGTGGAAAGTTTCTATATAGCACCTCCTCTCCGACGGCCATTACGGTTTTGATTATATTCTTTGCTACATATTTTACTAAAGATTCTCTGATTCATCTCGTCAACATCCCCCCAATGCACCCCCTATAATGCCCATAAGGGTTTAGCACTCTTCGGCGACTCTTCCATCATTCTTATTTGAATCCATTTGGAAAACCTCTGCCCTTTGATTCATTACGATGCTATTTTAGTCATAAAGTAAGATTAAGTTATAATACGATGTCATGTAATACAATTTCTTAACACGGCCGGTTGACATAGATCGATCGATAGAAGAACCAAATTACAGGCATGCAAAGCACAATTTCAGAAATATAGTTAAAAATTTAAAGTCCGGTCCAGAGGGTAGGCCTCTACAACTCGAGCAAATTAAAGTTAATCGAGGGAGTCAAACTTTATTATTATTATTATTATTATTATTATTATTATTTTTCATATTGTTTTTAGGTGTACGCGACTCACGTTAACGTGCAGTGGCGTATCCAAGTCTCTGATCGGAACCATGGGTATTTATGTTGCTATCCAATTTTTCATAAATTTTACTTATATACGTAGGAGGGGGTATAGAGAAGGAATGAGAGAAGTGTACCGGTACAAATTAAAGAAGCAATTAATGAAAGTGATTACAAGTATTGAGAAATCTTACATTATTTGACTTGGAGAGGCAATCTCAATTAATGGCCCAGCTCTGTCCATCGTGGGTGAAGTCTTGATGAAACCACCTATATCAAAACCACGAGCGGGGGGAAATATATACCATTACGTACCTAACACCAACAAAAAGCATGCGTTGCACGAGCCAGCAAGTCTGTGTCCCCGGTGCAGAAGGTTTTGGCCGGGTTCATGAAGCATTCTAGATTTCAGATACTTTTTGGTGTTCAGTTTCATTAATCATTTGATATTAATGGTACGGCTGGTGTCGTTACACAGGATGTAACATGGGGTTTGATTGGCCTTGTGATAGCTAGCTACAAGTTGAGAAAAGGCCTAGTATATATATATATATATATATATGACCATTTAATTATATCCAGTACTGGAACTAAAGGGCTGCCTAATTTTCAATCGGTTCCATGTTGTTCACGAACTAATATGTTTATTAACCCATGAAGGGCAGTTGAGATGCATGTTGATCGTGGGAGCCAAAAGAGCGAGCAGAAAAAGCTAGCTAGCACAAGTAATCCGAAGAGTTCAGCTTACGAATATTTTGCTACTAATTATTTCTACTGAATTTCTTTGGCATGAGTGGTTTTATACCCGATTGACTTTATTCTCGATAAATAAATAAATAAATAAAAACAAGGTACGAGTTGGATCGATGAAGTCAAGTGGATTTGCGAGGTCATGGATGAAACCCATAGATAGACTCTCAGAAGTAGAAATATAAAATTAAGTATTGATTGGTGTACCCCCCGACGTGCTCGATCGGAATGAGCACCAAACTAGGTTTTTATATACCATGCATTAAGGTGTAGAAGGCTCCTGAAGGACTTCGTTGCTCATTATTTTAGCCCAGCCAATATGCAGAAAAACGAGTTGGAGTACGCCAAATGTATAGCACAAAACATTTTCCTATAAATTTTAACATGATATATATGACCGGAGGGTCCGATACTTTTCTGAAATTTGGTGTCGTTATAAGTTTGAAGAAGTATTAAACCTTTAGTTTTTGTAGTGGAGGGCTGGCTTGATTTCCTGTTAAAGTAATCAAAAGTGGTATATGAAGCTAGTGATCATGAAGCTTAATATCCCGTGTCAAATTTGAGACCGATCTCCCTTCTATTATCAACACCATAAAGGAATTTTAGCAGATAAATTAATGAGATAAAAATGTGGACAAGACGATTTTTACTAGAGGAAACCATAGCTTATTTTTGTTACAAAGTAGAAGTAAACATTTTACCTGTACTGGAGTCGAACAAAACAATTATCATCTCATACCCCTAGTTTTAGTTGGAAACCTATATGATACATGTGGAACCCCACACTAGAATTTCATGAATGGCAATGAATTCCCAATGATCTATTATAATAGCTTTGATACCTAATAGATTTAATCAATTGAGAGTTCACACCGGTGACACAAAAAGTTAGAGATTTTCAATGATACCATGTTATAGTTGCTTGAGTGAATCAAATGACAGTTAAGAGTTACACTAATTATTAACCATTAAACAAGTTGCGTGCACGTATAAATATATATATATATATATATATACATATATGGCCATAAGAATTTCCTGCTACTATAGTTGTAGCTGATCGGTAATTAATGTGTTAATCGTAAAAGTCATCCATTTATGTATTCGAAATTTCACCGATTTTAAGTATCTTTAAATATTATTTCTCGTTATTCCATATCTCCACCATCCTTCTTTGGGCGGATTGGAATCATGGGTATGCGTGACGCATAGCCCGAACCCGCAAGTTTGTTCGGGCGCAGCAAGTTGCCGTATACTATATGTACTAAAATAGCTGGGAACCTGCTAACTTTTGTTTCAGAAATTTGTCATAAATTTCAAACCAACTCTCCCAGTAGCACGGTGTGGTTCGGAAACAGTATCCAGTACGCAATTCCTCGATCGGTCCCATTTATTTCATTCCTCCTCAAGGCTTTGGTGCTATTTTCACGAAGCTACTACCGTAATAACTCCTCGTGAGATTTGTGGCACTGGAAACTTCCTCAAAAATTACACAGCCACCACCAGTATACCTGCCTCGGTCCAGATTCTATATATATATATATATATATATATATATATACTCCCATTCTCTCTCTTCTATACTCCCGTTCTCTCTCTCTCTCTCTCGGTTGCATGCACCAGTTTAGGTTTATATACTCCTCTGCACTCCTCGCAACCCCTTACTGTTTGCACGAGCTACCACGATGGCAAGCAGTAGGATTTTTCTGTACCATATCTGAAAGTGGATGTGGCCAGGACGAAAGGCTTCCACGGGCCATGGTTAAAAGATAAAGGATCGCCGATCTGTTACTGCACTCACTCCTGGACCGTGCTCTGCCTGCTGCACGGAAAAATTTCTCGGCCGGTCAATCTGTAAAAGATCTCCTGGACGCCGGAGATGCTTTGATGAGGACACTCCAATGTTTAAGTTAGCGAGGGATTTGGAGCAACAGAATGGAGAGAGTCAGAGAAAATCGCAGAATGGAGGAGAAAGAGCCTCCTCCCCCGTGAAGATCCCCTGAGCATCTTCTATGGGCATGAGATACTGCCAAAATTCGTTAGAGGGCAGAGATGAAGTTCCGAATCTATCCCTGGAAGGATCAAAAGAGATGGCCAGGAGGCACAGGATCGTTGCCACGTCGAAGAATCCGTTGCAACAGAATTCCTACACCAGCTGGAGGGAATCTTCCGGAACCCTCAGGTGTTCTCCCGAACATGGATCAAGTTGGTCGGCCTCTTTGTTGGTCGGCTCTTAGATGATCGGCTTCTCTAAGATCGGCTTTCCTGAAACAATAGTCCAATGATCGATCGACTCGTGGGCCCTCAGTAAAGATGCATCCAGATCGTCGAGAAAGTCGATCGGTAGAGATTTCAATCCATCTTAACCGATCGAATGTCTTGTCCGACACAATCCCGGATCCGATCGGGCGTATATAACATGCTCCAACCATGCGTGCAGGATGAGCGGTGGGGCTGGCCTTAAAAGTTTTAATTCCAGCCATCACATCAAGTCTTATCCACCGAACTATGACCGTACAAGGGAGATCCCGGGTTGTGATCAAGGCTAGCTGGCCTTGTACCTGGCAAGAAAAATCTGTCGTAAAAATGGACCGACTAACTTTCCTCCTGTCACGTAATTGGGATTCGAGTGCTGTAATATTGACTAATTTTCTTCATTCGTTGATGGACAAATTGTTGGTCCAAATCCTCTGGAGATGTGTTTCATGAAACTTAGAACAAATTCCACCAATCAGGGACCAGCTTCTCTTGCATACATATTATGGCAATTCCAATTTTGCAAATTAATTGCCATGGTCAAATCATTCCTTCCGCCAATGTTGTTTTTTATTTTGTCGGTTTAGAAGATTGGGTTGCCCCCATGAACAAGGTTGACACGGCCAAACCGAGAAATTAGTTTTGCAAATGTGAATTGGTCATAGTTTTAAGTATTTTATTTACAGTAACCTAAGTCCTTGGAAATTAGATTCGAGGTCAATCTGATGTGCCATCGATGTTTGTTTCATGCATTCCTACCAGCTATACGTCCCAAGGGATCGACTGCGAGTCTGTGACGGTCGGTGGTTGGAACGCACACTTCAAGCCGTGTCATAGCTAGGGAGCATTACATGTGGAAATTCGGAGAAGAAGAAGTGCCCAACGATTATATATATATATATATATATATATAAAGGCTAGAATGTACTTAGCGAAAACTTAGATGCGTGGTTTTGGAATTTTTTTGGTTGCTTCACCTTTTTGGTGGTGAGGTGTCTTCTCCGAGCCTCTCATTTTAAGGTGCAAGCAAGTGTTGTGCCTTCTTACCCAACTATTTTTCTTTGCATGCGTTGCATGTGGAAGTTTTGAAAAATAATGAGAGAATGGAATTCATTCACGGTCTCCACTTTTACAATATATACTGCATGACAAAATCATGATATATAAACCTTCAATACTCCAATATTAATTGGCCAGATATGTGACATGTAGTAATCTAGTCAATTCATTTTTATTTTATTTTACGAAAATTGGTCCTGGCCTGGATCTCTCCTATTTTATTTTTCTAAAACATTATGCAGTCCAAAAACAACCAAATTACAGAGGATGTTAGCATGCAAGCTGAGATGTGGTGTGCCCGACTTACTTAAAAAAAATTGCTACATAGAAAGAACTCGTTATATTTCTTTTCCTGTTTATAAAAATATTTTTATATGCTAAAATTGTGAATTAAAGAGAGAGAGAGAGAAGGGAGAATTATGCTGCAGCCATGGAAAATTAAAGATGAGCTTTGGCTGTGGCGGATTTCTGGATGCTAAGCATGTGTCGGCAGCCGCCTTCACCACCTAGCAAATGCCAAAAGGAAAATGCTTCGGCTCCTCCAAAGATCTCTCTAAAAACTAATTTAACTATGCGTGTATGCGTGCGCGCGCTTAATAACTGTTGGAGTAAAGTGGGCTCTTACCAAACAAAAAAAAAAAAACAGTAAAGTGGGCATTTTAGTCCCTCAAAAACCATCTAAATATGTTTGGCAAAAAGAAAAATAAATAAATATTATGCCCCGAATTCAGCACCCGGGTCAGTCACACGGCCAGCCACATGAACCCTAAAAATGCCATATAGATCATGCAAGGCCTTTAAAAAATTTATTACGATTTCAATTTCCCATAATACTATTGATCATAATCTACAAGAGAAAACCCAATATTAAAAAAATAATACCACTTGTATAATTACAAATTTGATCATTCTGCAATCGTCCGATCGGTATTACAAACTTTCTATATTATCACCCTTTTTGCTTGTGAATCCAATCCACCGTCAAGCTCGAATATCCTGAGAGCTTTGAGAAGGAAAGGAAGTAGGGGATGTGAGCTTTACAGCCCAATAAGAATCCCTACATACTCACACCAGTATAATACAATATAATCCAAAATAACAGTAAACAATATCGAATAGAATATAAATCTAAAAATCTCATGTCAAGTAATCAAGATAATTCAATATTAATAAATGCAAAGACATGCATTAAGTAATACCAATTATCCATCTCATTAAAAAATGAAGTACCATACATGTCATTAGGTAAAATCACTTTCTTTTTTTATTTAATTATGGTTTCACCTCTTATTATTCACATCTCATTAATATGATCCGGATCAACCACTGTTATCTTTTAGGATTTTGGACTAATCACGGTCACGCTCCAGCCCGTGACTAGCAATTTCAAGATCGACCATGCACTATCCATCCATGGCCAAGCTAACCCATGTACTATTCATCCATAGCTCAACTATTCCATATATTATTAGCTCATGGCTTGGCTGTCCCATGTACTATCGTCCGTGACTGGCTGTTCCATGTATTATCTATCCATGGCTCGGCTATTTCATATACTAAGCCCTTGGCTCGGCTGTCCCATGTACTATTTGCCTGTGGCTGACTATTCCATGTACTATTCGTCCGTGGCTCGACTATTCTCTATTTAACATGGCTAGTCCAAACACATTTTCTTCTTAATTCTTACTTTATCAAATCATGTTCTTTTCAAGATTTGCATTAACTAGTATCACAATCCAAATCATTCAAAAATAATCATGTTTAATGCAGACATATTATACGAACTATGAATAATCATATCGGTAATTTATAAAATAAATATATATCACGAGAAATCAAAATCATACTGTATATAAATAATCATTCATGCCAATGATCATATCCAAGGATCAAATTATGCAATGTAATATATATATATATATATATATATATATATATATATATATATATATATAAACCGATGAGCATATCCAGAAATTCTTACCTTTACTGGAGACATATTTAACATGCCTGATATCAATCTACACCCGAATCCTCGATCTAGGTGCTACATAACTTATTCAACACCCTCTTGTCCAAAGAATTATCCTCCTATAATAATAATTTTATTTTTATTATGAATAACTTTATGGCACAATAACTATAAATCAAAAACTTTCTATCCGAATTCCATCCGTGATCCACCTGCTAGTACTCTAACTTTACAACTTTCCTAGAAGAGAAACTCTTAGATCCCTTTTTCAATATTTATTTTTTTAATTTGCTCCTTCTTTTCTCTCTCTTTCCTCTTCTTTCTCCTCTCTCTCATCTTTCTCTCTCCTCTTTTTCTCTTTTCATTCTCTCTCCTCTTTCCTCTCCTCTTCCTCTCATCTTTCTCTCTCCTCTTTCTCTTTCTTCTTTCTTTCTCCTCTTTCTCTCTCCCCTCTTTCTCTCTCCATTCTCTCTTCTTTCTCCTCTTACTTTTTTTTCCTTTCTTTTTCCTTTCTTTTCCTTTTTCTTTTCTTTTCTTTTTTTCTTTTCTTTTCTTTTTACCTTTCATTTTCTTTTCTTTTCTTCTCTTCTTTTTTTTCTTCCCCTCTCCTCTTCTTCTTTTCCACCGAACAAAGAGAGCTCTTTTTTTGTTTCCTTTTTCCTTTTGTTTTCTTTTGTTTTCTTCTCTTTTCTTCTTTTTTCTTCTCTTCTCTTCTTTTCTTTTCTTCTTCTCTCTTCTTTTTCCCTTTTCTTCCCCTCTCATCTTCTTCTACTCGGCCAAATAGGGGAGATCCTCCCTTTCCCTCGTTCTCCGGTCTCCGGTGGCTCAGCTCCCAGTCCTGACCAGCATCTCTTGGCGGCGGCGGTGGAGAGCTAATGTATGGTTCCTTTCTCCCTCCTTTTTTCTTTTTTTTCATAGGTTACTTCGGCGATTGCCGGCCGGGAGCGAAGGAAAAGAGAGGAATAGGGAGGGGAAGGAGGGATCGGAGCTCACCTCGTCCACCGGCGACGTCAACCCTTCCGAGCACGATCGAAGCCTCCACAAAGGGTTTTCTTTTTTTTATAATTAGTATTGCCCAGTGATGATGCAACTCAAGAGGAGGGTGAATTGGATTTTAAAAAATTATTTGAACTATTTTAATGGATATAAAATAAGTATGTGCCAATTCAAATCAAGTGCTTATGTTTTGCCAAAGTGTTTGTGTGCTTGATGAAAATATGCAACGAAATTAACAAAGTAAATGCAAGAGTAAATAAGCAATAAATAAAAGCAATCACAAATACAAGAATATATAGCGGTTTGATGCACTCCAAGGTACCTACATCCACTTTCCAAATTTTTCTTGGATATTTCACTATAATCATCAAGATTACAGTCGATTAGTTTTCTGGGCTCACTAATCAAAATCCAACTTATTTTCCTGGGCTCACAAGTCAAAACCCATTGTTAGTTTTATAATTTAGGCTAACCAACAATCTTCGATAGTTTTACGGGTTAACCAACAACCTATGTTGGTTTTGCGGGATCACTAACAACTTCTTTGGTTTTTCAAAGCTCACCAAAAATCTTGATACAACAATGTAAGAATGAAAGTAAAGAATACAATAAAGCTTTATAAAATAAAGCAAGTATCTCTTTGAAGCCCTTGGATGATGTTGAAGAAGCTTGTCTTCAATTTGTTGAAGCCTTTGAAATTTGGATCAACTCTTTTATCTTTGAAAGCTTGAAGGCTTGAACCACTCAACTCTTGAATCCTTGAAGGATATACAATGATCTCATCAAAGGATTGCTTTCCCATTTGATTTTTGGTGTTTATATAGCTCTCCAAACCATAAATGACCATTTATGACCATTAGAGATAAAAAAACTAGCCGTTTGAAGCAAGTTGGAATCAATTATGTACTTCTGAAAAACTAGCCATTATACCAAGTGTTGACACTTGAATCTGGTGAGTTGATACTTGAGTTCTTCATGAGTCGATACTTAATTTCTTCATGAGTTGACACTTGACTGGTAAGTCGATACTTGACAGGTTAGCTCAAGGTAAAAATTCTGATTGACATAGCTCTATATTTTTTCTTGTTCTCAGGCCTTGAGTCGATACTTTGACATCTTTATGAATCGACACTTAAGTGTGCAAGTACTGAAACTTGCTAAAACTTCTCCAAAATCAAACTTTAAGTCCTTCCAATTCTTCATTATATTCCAAAGTCCTTATAACTTGAAATTCTATGAATTTGAAAGACTTCTTCAACTGAAATACAAGCATTTTATTCTTTCAACTGATATGAGTACTTAATCTGATAAACATACTAAAACACATAATTAGTACTCATATATACTTAAGTATTTTGTCAATCATCAAAATTAAGATCAGAGTCAACAATCTTTCCCTTTTTGATGAAGACAAAATATTTAAGTATATAAATAGGGTAAGCTTAAACAGATTAACAATAAGATAAACATGTAAGCTTAAAATCAATAAGTATCAAGCTCTCCCTCAAAATATGATTTCAAAATGTTTTTCAAAATCTTTCCCTTACTAATTCTTCCCTTAAGATTAAAATATTTTACTTTCTTCTCTCCTTTTTGCCCTTTTTTTCATTTCTCTTATAATTTTTCATGTTTATCATATCTTCCCCTTTTCATACTTAACATTTTTCTCCCCCTTTTTGTCATCATGAAAAAGGGTGAAAGGCAATACAAAATAAAAATGAAGGTAGAAAGAATACCAAGTAAATCATCAAAATCAATACATGATAATAATTAAATATGATACTAATTGAACATGATACCACAAAAATGACATACACATGCAAAACATAAATCTTGATAGCATTTGAATATAACTCCCCTCAAAGAAAATAGATTTGAATGCAAGGAGAAGGAGTGATAGAGCAATATAAATAAAGTATGATATCAAGAAAATATTGAAAGCATCATATATGACAACAAATCTTTGGATGCTCTTCCTAAATATTATTCTCCCTTAAAAATATACACTCATTGAGGAATAAAACATGAAAGCATAAGTATCATAATTTCGGACAATTTGAGATATGAACATAAATACTAAGTCTAAAATCAAAGATTTAAATTTTCAAGATATATAACAGGATGTTGACATTTTAAATATTCAATTTAATATGATTTCAAATTCATTTGAAATAATTTGATATCCATACAAATGCTAGAAGTAATATGATACCAAGTGTAACTACTGGATTAGGGGTTTATCAATATACATACCTTCTTCTTAAATATAACCCTTAACTACCAGTTCTATACTTGTTCCAAATCATTTCTAGTCTAAGCATGAATACAAAATAGAATACATTTCATAAAAATTATATGATTTGAAATGATTTTGATTACCCATATAAATGTTAGAAGTAATCTAGTACCAAGTTTAGCTACTGGAGCAAGGATTTATCAATATGCATACCTTCTTCTTAAATATAATCCTTAACTATCATTCTAGTCTTGATCCAAATCATTTCTAACTTAAGCATAGATTACAAAAATGTATATATTTTATTACCACATTTTTTCTTGAAAATAGTTTAAAACTATATTAATTAAAATCAAGTGAAAGTCTAATAATCGTGAGTTTAATCATGAGAGCATAAAATCCATCAACATTAAAAAGTTCATGATCACAACAAATGACTATTAGTCTAAATTTGATTCTAATTAATCAGTTGTAATAATTTTCAAAGCAATATGCAACCTTAAAATATTTTTCATGAAGTAATTTAAGATATATTAATCAAAATCAAGTGAAGGTCTTATAATCACAAATTTAATCATAATAGCATGAAATTCATCAACATCAAAAAGTTCATGATCATAACCAATGACTATAAATCTAAACCTGATTCTAATTAAATATTTAAAATATTTTTTTAAAGTAATTGATGCAACATTTATAACAAATATTCAACTACATTCTCAATTATGGAAAGAAATGTATAGAATTTACTAATATGTATATTCTTTCCTTTACTATTTAGTCCAAAATGTTAGCTTGTCCACTATTTGTATTATCTTGTACAACCACCTTTTAAAAACTTCATTTCTTCATGTTGGGCTGCAAGACATTCCTACAAAATATACTAGATGGACAATTTTGGTATCCAAACTTTCTTAAGTCCTTTAGAGTTAGTAAATATGGTTCCTTTTGAAATCCAAGTTTTTCTTATTTTACAAGGATATGCATTATGTCCAATTTTATAACATTTAAAATAAGTCAGATTGGAGGATGCATCAACATAGAAATTCTTGTTTTTTCATTCAAGATTTTTGTTTTTCTTTAAAAGCTCATCATTTAATACAAAAATCTTGGACATTGTTAGAATTTTTATTTCATTTAATAAAATATTTTTCTCATTTGAAAACTTATTACATAAATCTTTCAAATCAAAATTTTCTTTTTCTAATTTTTTTTAAAAAAAATTATTCTTATCATTTTCTAAAATATTAATCTTTATATTTAAATCATGATTTTTATTGGCAAGATTGGTGTTCTCAAGAAAAAAAGAATATACATGTCTTTTTTATTTCTTATGCTCAATTTTTAATACTTTGTATTCATGCACAAGATCATTAAATGCGTCATGTAATTCATCAAAGATAAAATCTTATTCATTTTTAGTACATACCTCTTCCTCATTTGTCATGAAACAAAGATTGGCAATTTCTTGTTCATCATTCAAACTTGAATTTTCGCTATCGCTCCAAGTTGCCATCATTGCCTTGAATTTTTTTTGGCCTTGAGGGCTATTATCTTCTTCTTCTCTTGATCAGCAACCACTTCTTTGTACCATAAATTGAACTCATGGAGCATGAGTGAACCAATAAGCTCCTTTAAAAGCAGGGTATCAATATCTTTGGCTTCTTGGATCGCCGTTATCTTTGGATCTCATGATATTGGCAAAGATTTAAGAATTTTATTAACCAAATCAGCATTAGAATAGACTTTGCCAAGACTTTTCAATTCATTAATAATAGTCATAAATCTAGTATACATATTGATATAGATTCATAATGCAGCATTTTAAACATTTCAAAAGAATGAACAAGCATATTAATTTTAGTATATTTCACTTGAAAAGTAACCTCATGAGTAATTTCAAGTGTGTCCCATATCTCCTTCATCAATGTGCATGTGGAGATCCTATTGAATTCATTAGAGTCCAATGCATAATAAAGCAAGTTCATTACTTTAGCATTAATTTCAATTATTTAATGTTATATTCATTACAATCCTCTTTGAGCTTTGGAATGGAAATGCCATTAACCAAAATGGAAAGAATATGAGGACCATTAACTATAACTTTCCAAAGATAATAACTAATAGATTGAATATAGATGCGCATGCGAGTTTTCCAAAAAGTGTAATTAATACCATTAAAAAATGGTGGTCTATTAGTTGCATATCGTTTAGCAAAACAAGCACCTTCTAGGGCTGCCATGATCTTTTAACTCAAAACCGTTGGATTCTTTGCAATGCACAAAGTTTAGATATCAACAATTTTGGGTTTCGAGCTCTGATACCAATTGTTATCCAGTGATGATGCAACCCAAGAGGGATGGTGAATTAGATTTTAAAAAATTATTTGAACTATTTCAATGGATATAAAATAAATATGTGCCAATTCAAATCAAGTGCTTATATTTTGTCAAAGTATTTATGTGCTTAGTAAAAATATGCAATGAAATTAACAAAGTAAATGCAAGAGTAAATAAATAATAAATAAGAGTAATCACAAACATAAGAATATATAGTGGTTCGGTGCACTCAAAAGCACCTACATCCATTCTTCAAGTTTTCCTTGGATATTTCACTATAATCACCAAGATTACAGTCGATTAGTTTTCCGGGCTCACCAATCAAAATCCAACTTATTTTCTTGGACTCACAAGTCAAAATTTATTGTTGATTTTATAACTTAGGCTAACCAATAACCTCCGATGATTTTACGGGCTCACCAACAACTTATGTTAGTTTTACGGAATCACCCATAACCTATGTTGGTTTTGCAGGATCACCAATAACCTCTTTGATTTTTCAAGGCTCATCAAAAATCTTGATACAACAATATAAGAATGAAAGTAAAAAATATAATAAAGCTTTATAAAATAAAGCAAGTATCTCTTTGAAGTCCTTGGATCATGTTGAAGAAGCGTGTCTTCAATTTCTTGAAGCCTTTGAATGAAGCTTGATATTGTGGACTTGGATCAACTTTCTTATCTTTGGAAGCTTGGAGGCTTGAACCACTCAACTCTTAAATCCTTGAAGGATATACAATGATCTCACCAAAGGATTGCTTTTCCATTTGATTTTTGGTGTTTATATTGCTCTCCAAATCATAGATGACCGTTTATGACCACTGGAGATGAAAAACTAGTCATTTGAAGCAAGTTGGAATCAATTCTATATTTCTGAAAAATTAGTCGTTACACCAAGTGTCGACACTTGAATCTGGTGAGTCGACACTGAATTCTTCATGAGTCGACACTTGATTTCTTTATGAGTCGATACTTGACTGGTAAATCGACACTTGACAGGCCAGCTCAATGCAAAAATTCTGGATTGATACAGTTCCATATTTTTCTTGTTTTTAGGCTTTGAGTTGACACCTTGATATCTTTATGAGTCAACACTTGAGCGTGTCAGTGCTGAAACTTGCTGAAACTTCTCAAAAATCAAACTTCAAGTCCTTCCAATTCTTTCTTATGTTCCAAAGTCCTCGTAACTTGAAATTCTATAAATTTGAAGGACTTCTTCAACTGAAACACAAGCATTTCGTTCTTATATCTGATATGAGTAAACACACTAAAATACACACTCATATATATTTAAGTATTTTGTTAATTATCAAAATCAAGATCAGAGTTAACAGTAAAAAATCCTTCTCCAATTTTCTTTTCTTTTCTTTTCTTTTTTTGTTCGGGTATTACAGGATTTACACCAGCTCCAAGAAAATTATTGGAAAACAGTAACGGCACCGATGACAAAAAATTAATATATGGTGGACGACCTCATATGGTTAGAGGCCAATAATCTAGGAATTTCCAGCATGGATTAGATCAAGCTTTTCCCTTGGTTTACAATATATATATATATATATATTTTAAATTATTGTCTTTATCGGTGGAACTGGTTTACTTACCTTTTTTAATAGCCAGGCATGTTTATCTTCTGTATACGGACCATGTGATAGAGATCTTCGTCAAGAATTTTTCAATTAATTGATCGATCTTCGTCAAATGCTTGTGGGTCCTTGGTTGATGGGAAGGGATTTTAATGTTACTAAAGAGGTGGTAGATAGGAGGGGAAATTATTAATGACTTCAGGATAATCGATCTACTCTTTATAGACTTCTTCTCATAATTAAATTTAGTGGATCTGGAACTTAAGGATTATGACTTTCCATGGGGGTAACAGGAGAGAGCATCCCTCCATGGTGATGAGGTCAGATCGTTTTCTGCTTTCTGATGATTGGGAAGATTTGTTTCCAACATCAACCCAATTAAAGAACCCTGTATAGCCAGGCTTCCAACCATGTGCCCATCATGGTGGAGTGTGGTGTCTAAGTTTCCATCTACAAGGATCTCCCTGTTTGATTCCTGGTGATTGGATGAGCCAAACCTAGGTTGCTAATAGGCATGGTGTCAAAGGTTGCAAAAATTTTGCAAGAGGGTTTGGTGAGAAATCTAAGCAATGTAAGAGTGGTTTTGAAGTGTTGGGCTAAAAATCGAAGAATTTTAAATAAATATGGCAAGCAAAAATTATTGCATGACATCAACTAACTTGTTCTTATGGAGGAACGAATGGACTTGTCCCCCCCCCCCCCCCCACAGAATTTGCTATGCATGGAACTTCGAGGCATTCTTTGGAAGAGATCTACATGAAAGAAGAAGTATATTGGAGGCAACGGTCATAGGTGACATGGCTAAAAAATGGTGATAGAAATTTGGCTTGCTTCCATAGGATAGCCTTCGGGAGAAAGATAAAGGAATCAAATCATGACTTTGTTGGATAATATCATTGTGATTAATTAGTTCCAGGGCGGAAATACCTAGGAGGTTTCAGGGCTTCTGTCACGTCCCGGCCTGAAGCCCGAGCCAGGCGTACGGTAGATGGCCGTATCTTCTCAGGCTTCAATCCCAATAAAAATGCAAGGCCTGCCTTACTGATCAATAATTAGACAATGATAGAAAATAATTTCACTAATTATTTATTTATTTCTAGAGTTTTCTATCAAAACTAACAAGTAGATAAAATTTAACTAAAAATCCAGGATACGGTTGATCTTTTAGATCCATAACAAAAATATAGAAAATAGGGGATGAGCTTTACAGGTTCAGTAAGTTTTTATCACCTTTAATATATACATAAATATATCAACAACAAATTGCAAACATACACGAATCATATATTAACAACCAGCTTACGTCCAAATAAAATATAGCATCACATTAATATGCACATTCAATTAACAAACAATACAATCATGGATGGCCAATCATTTACTTTACTCTCATAGTCCCTCTGACTATGACCACGATCGGCCCGTGGTTATAGTCTCGAAAGAGACTAGATCCTGACTGCACATATCGACAACCGGTCATGTGCCAGTGATCATCCTACTAGAGGTCTGAAAGAAACTAGCTCTGATATCATACGAGAAAATATATATCCTCAGCATGTACCAGCAACCGTCATGCATGGCTAAAAATAAAAGGCAACTAGCTCCTGACTACACATATCGTACATTGGTCATATGCCAGCGATCATCCCATTGAAAGCCCAGAAGGAGACTAGATCCTCGTGTGATCATAGTCAGACTAGAGAACGTCGACATCAATATACATAATAATATATACAATCCAACGCAGATCAAATTATGTTACACATATTTAACATTTCATAACACTCATATCATATTTAGCATGTAATACTAGATGTCAAGATAATTTACCTGAAAGAACTCTATCAATATATGGTCTGTTTGAGTCTCAACTTCGATCAAGGGTAGACCGTCGGGGGAGCAAGGGGGGCCTTGGCTCCTCTAATTTGTTTTTAATTTTTTTATAGGTTAAAATTTTATATAAAATTTTAAGTATATATATATTTATACATTTGGCCCTCTTAAAATTAGGGATATTAAATATAACTTGAAGAATCTTGAAAATTAACTTTTAAATGAAACAAATACCATAGCCCGCCGCCGTTCCTGCAGCCCGCCGGCTCTCGCCCGATCGCCGGTGGGGCCCTCGCCGGCGCCCAGGGCCCCACGGCCCGTGGGAAGACGGACGGACGCGTCCGTCCGTGTGACGCCGCCGCCCGCCACCTGATGTCGCCGCCGCCCCGCCGTCCGCTGGAGGCCTTGCTGGTGCCCAAGAGTTCCCATGCCATGGGAAGGCCAAACGGCACGCACAGGGCGTGTCGTGCCCCCATGTGCCGCCTCGCCTGCAGCCCGCCGCCAGCCATCCGCCGCTCACCGTCTGCTGGCCCCGTCCGCCGCTTGCTTCCCAGTCGTCGGCCGTCCGCCGGTGCTCAGTCAGGAGATCAATCCTCCACGACCATGAGTTTGAGTTTGCACGAATTTCGGAGCAGTCCAGTTTTCAGAGCAGCATGCTTTTCAGCACAGATCATCAAGCTGACACGCTTCTCAGAGCAGATTAGCACCACTTTTGATGCAGTATGAATTTTGATGTAATTTATTTTTCTTTTTAAGTTTTCTTGGAGGCTAAGAAACTGGGGGTTTTGTTTGTCTATATAAAGACCTCCTCTCCTCTTGTTTTAGACAGATTATTAGAAGAATTTTTTTAGCCACTGGTTCTGGTTCTGGTTGTGGGCTGAGTCCCGTTTTGCCTTCATTCCCTGCTATGTGCATTATGGGTTCGATGGGAGGTGTGAGAACCCTGCTATGTGCATTATGGGTTTGATCCCTCAGGGCATCTCTAAGAGCCTTGCTATATGCATTATGTGTTCGATGAGAGTGCCCTAGTTATCCCCTATCCCATCTTCTTATCCCCTCATGTCCTTTGAGAGTTACCCTAGCGTCGAGAGGTGTGAGAGCCTTGCTGTGTGCATTTGGGGTTCGGCGTCTCCTCGTTTGAGTGAGTCCCAGGGCCATGAGTTCCAGTTTCCAGACTCCCATCTCCATCCTTCCTTCGCCACCTCCACCAAGAAAATTGAAAACAAAAGAGACCAGCTGTTTTAGGATTTTAGTTTCAGTGTCATCCTAGTCCCGGGAAGCTTTTTAGCCCTTCCAGTGTCCTAGTTTGTTTAGGTGTTTTTCCTTTCCCAAATAATAACCCAGGTTACATCGATCCCGTTCCGCATCAATTTGGTATCAGAGCGAGTTGTGGATTAGAGCGTGCTCCATTTTTTTTCGAACTCGAAGGAGTCGAGTTCTTCGCGGTCGAGGAGAATGATGGGGATCCAAGGCAGGTCCGGGTTCTTTTTCTATTTTTCTTATTTTCTCAGAAATTTTTTATTTTTCCTATTCCCGCTATTCCACATGTTCCCGCTATTCCATCTTTATCTCGATCTTATTCCTGCTTTATTCGTACGTTATTCCATCTTCTCCCGTGAGTTTAAAAAAAATCTCCCAAACCCAAGCCACTGCCCCGTCGCCCCCCAGATTCGGGTTGCTCTATCGATAAGAAAGATGAAAACCCTGATAAGATTAATCATATAGTTAATTTTTTTTAAAAAAATAAGCTAGCATATAAAAAATAATTTTTAGTCCAACTTAGATCTCGACCTAAATCATTAAAAAAATTGGTTCAAATTTTTTTATTATTTTTGACATTTTTTTCTCTCTTTTTTCTCTCATTCTCTTTCCTCTTTCTCTCTGCTCTTCCTCTTTTCTCTCTCCCTTCTTTCTCTCTCCTCTCTCTCCTCTTTTTTTCTCTTCTCTCTCCTCTCTCCCTCTTTCTCTCTCTCTCCTCTCTCTCTCTTCTTTCTTTCTTTTCTTTCTCTCCTCTCTCTCCCTCCTATTCTATTCCACTTTCCTCTCTTTCCTCTTCTCTCTCCTCTCTCCTCTCTCCCTCTTTCTCTCTCTTTCTTTCCTCCTCCTTCTCTATCCTCTCTCTCCTCTTTTTCTCTCCCCTCTCTCCTCTTTTCTCTCTTCTCTCCCGCCTCTTCTCTCTCCTCTCTTCTTCTTTTCTGTCTCCTATCTTTTTTTTTATTTTCTTTATTTTCTTTTCTTCGTTGTTTTTCTTTTCTCTCTTTTTCCTTTCCTTTTTTTTTTCTTCCCTGCTTCCTCCTTGGCATGATTAAACAGGCTTCCCATGGTCATCGAAAATCATGAGAAGTGGTGGACGGAAAGAGGGGGCTCGTCTGCTTGACCGGATGGAGAGGGTCAAGTAGCGTGGCCATCGACAACCATCCGACTCAAGGAAAATCGAAAGAATCCAAACCAATATTCTTATTATATCTTTCCTAGGAGAGATCTAAGAGAGAGAGAACTCACCGGTGGTTGACAAAACTGTCTACTGCTCATCGAAGAGGAGGAGGATGATGGGTTAGGCTCGGTCTGTACTCGCTTAGAAACAATGAGAAGAAAAAATTTATAAGGGAAAACAGAGGATTTTTCCTTATCATATAGGGGGAGAATTGATCCCCCGACTTCATCCTCCACGCCACCGCCTTTTTTCCTCTCTATCACGATTGTCCATCAAGGTTTTCGGTGAGTTCTTCGGTTGAATAAACAGGGACTTCATCCTTTATTTCGGCCTCTCCTCTTTTTTTTTGTGATTTTTGAACTGAAAATGGCAATCTCTACCGATTTCAGCCCAGGTGGCCCAAAATCAGGTTTTCAAAGCTTCTTCATAATTCTCTTCAGGACATCATCAAAATCTAGTTTTGGTATTAATTGAAAGTTGATTTTGGGAGAGTCTACGTTGGACTTATTGGATCTTGTTAAGGCTTTCACTAGAGAGGAGATAAAGAAAGTGGTATTTTTTTTCGATGGTAATAAAGCTATGATAATTTTACATTCTCTTTCTTTCAAAGATTTTAGAACATCATTAGTAATGATTTGGTGATGCTGATGGAGCATTTTCATGATAAGCTTTTGGATTTGGACAATTGAAATATGCATAAGTTGTACTAGTTCCAAAGAGAGGGGGGGGGGGAGATTTCAAATCTATCAATTTGTTGAATAGTCTTTACAAAATTATTGCTTAGATTTTTTTCAAAAATCTTATCCCCCCTGTTTCTGAATCTTATTGATTCGGCACAATCTACTTTTGTTAATGATCGAAGTAGTGCGGAGTGCTTTCTTAGCGCACATGAGATGCTGGCATATTGTAGAAGGTCGGACATGCAAGGTATCCTTTGCAAACTTGATTTTCAGAAGGCTTTTGATAGTTTGAATTGGGACTTCTTGTTTATTGTGCTACGGGGCAAGAGGGTTTCCAGGAAAGTGAATTGGTTGGATTAGTCAACTGATATCATCTACTTTTATCATAGTTTTACTTAATGGTGAATCCAAGAGATGGATGAAATGCAAGCGAGGATTAAGACAAGATGATCCTTTCTTGCTATGGATATCCTCTCGAGGCTCTTGAGAAGGGTGGGTCAGCTTGGTCTGATTGAGGGGATTGGTGCTCAAAAAGAATTTAGTGATATTTCAAGCTTGCAGTTTGTGGAAGATACATTATTATTTGTATCGCCAAGTTGGAGAGTGTACTTGCTGTAAAGGTAATTTTTCTTGCCTTCAAAAGTGTTTTAGGGCTGAAGATTAATTTTCACAAAAGTTCCATTATTTTTTGAATGTTGGGGATCATGAGCAGGCATGTTTTGCTGCTTGTATGAATTGTAAGTTAGGTTCTCTCCTTTTTGTGTACTTGGGTCTACCTTTGCATGATAGAAAATTATCAAAATATTGTTGAATACCATTGATTGAGAAGATGAATAAAAGATTAGCTACTTGGAAAGGGTGCCTTTTTCATGGTGTTTCCTTGCTCTCATCTTACCTTCTCATTTTATATCAGTTTTTAGATTGTGAAAATAGGTTATCAATCTATTGGATAAATTGAGACGAGACTTTCTTTTGGAAAGGTTGTGATAAAGTTAGTGGATTTCATCGCTTAGTAAATTGGGGCCTTGTTTGTAAATCAAAAGATCAAGATGGGTTGGGAGTGGAAGACTTAACAGTTATGAACCAATCATTATGTGCAAAATGGGCTTGGAAATATCTCAAAGGGTCAGCATATCCATGGTGGAGTCAAATGAAATGCGCTACTATTCTAAAAGGAAATCGGGCATCAGATGAAGAAAGAATACCAAAGGTCTTTCACCATCTTGGAAGGGTGTTTGTGGGCAAATACCAGCATTCTGGAATTGCATGTCCTTTAAGATTGGAAAGTGAGACTCCATCCATTTTTGGAAGGATGTCTAGATTGAGGACATTTTATTTTGTTTGTTGTTTGAAGATTTGTATAATTAAGTTATGAAGCTATGTCTTAGATAATCTAGATAGAAAGGAATGTCCGGATCTTCTTGCATAAATCAAGATTTATGTACGATACTCTGTAGCTACGTTAAGCATGAGACTTCATATTCTAGAATCCAATCCTTATCGGTGCCAACCGGGATGACTAGTTAAATTGAATTGGGGCTACAAAGCTAATTCTCGTCTGGCTGTGAACCGGATCTCTATCTTATAGCATCATGTTTTTACTTTTTTCATTTATTCTGAACTTTCTAAACGGGCGTCATCCTTCCTCCCTTTTATGTAAATAATTATTTTTTAATAAAGCTTCGGGGGAGACTTCCTCCTTGTATATCCGTTCAAAATAATAATAATAATAATAATTTTTTACTTGCGAGTAATTTTTTAATATCTTATTATTTATCATTAAAAATTATAAACTTTCTAGAACTTTGGGGAACTTAAAAGAACATGACTTGACAATAATTTCAAATGCATGGGTACAAAGTGGTATGGACCATTTGAGAAGTTCCATGCGGTAGCTTTACCAAGTACTTGGATATCTCCGTACAAGACGTCTCCTTGATCAGTTGAGGTATATTGGCCAATGGAATAATTTAGTCCTTAAATTATCTACGACATCAGAGCATGCAACGTGCACATTCTGAAGACTTGTTCTTGGTTGCTCGGGATTGGGAGTCTTCATCATCATGGAAACCGGCGAAAAACTTGGACCGAGGTTAAATATATCATGCAGCCACTGTCGATTCTCTCTCGTCTTGCACATCCACAGTTGATTTGAAGTCTCTGCGGGGTCCACCAACTCGACGGTACCGAAATTTTACGAGGGAGAACCGGAAAAGTAGCGAGGCGTTCAAGGCCAGGGTCATTTCTCTTATGAAGTTATGATCAAGGAAAGGTAGGCCCCGGCCCATGGACCACCATTGCTGAATTGCAGTGAAGCCGCATACGAATTAATACAATAAGAAGAGGGAGAACGTTATTTCAACTTATTATTAGAAATAAGCACTTTACTGATAAAATTTTATTTGATGGATTCGTTACCATTAAAAAAGTAATAATAAAATTTATTTAATATATTTTTTGATAAATTATTTATCAGAACCAACTTCGTCAAAGAGCCCATCAGAATTTTTTTATATAAAAAATTTTTTTGTCACAGATTTAGTGACAAATATTTATCAATAGTATCTTGGATGAAATTTATCATCAAAAATATAAGTTCGATAATTTTTAAATTATTAAAATATTTGTTTCTGATAGAAAGGTGGTTGAAAATATTTTAATAAATATAGAGTAAATTTTCTGATGGATTATTCATCAAAAAAATTAGTGTCGATAATTTTTTTAAATTATTGGAATGGTTGTTTTTGATAGAAAGGCGATCAAAAATATTATAATAAATATCAAGTCTGGCAGATTATCTATTAAGAAATTAGTATTAGTAATTTTAAATAATTGTAATGGTTGTTTCTGATGGAAAGGCAATTAAAAATATTTTAATCAATATAAAATAATTTTTTTAATAGATTATCTGTCAAGAAATTAGCATCAATAATTTTTAAATTATTGAAATGGTTATTTTTGATGGAAAGATAGTCGAAAATATTTTAACAAATATAAAGTAAATTGCCTGACGGATTATCCATCTAGAAATTAGCATCATAAGTTTGGATATAGAACTAAAAATATATTTTTAGGTTTTTATAAATAAATAAATCTTTGAATAGCCTAGGTTTTATCTTAGCTACCAAGACTCGGCCATACATTAATTATATTTTAATTGATAAAATATTTATATTAACTAAAAACTTAGATATAAATATAACTCAAAATTATTATTGACTGAGTTTTCATATTTGGCCCTCCAACTTTCTAATTTAATAGCTCCAACTTTTCCATTTTGCCTTCCCACCCACTCTAGCTTCCTCATTAATTTGGCCTATCTATTTTTCTATTCATTTGCACTCTCACCCTGATTAATGCTCTTAAGAATGGAAGAGACAAGAAAAATTTACTAAAAACTTCAAAGAAATAGAATAAATTAGAATAAATAGAGAAAAATAAAGGAAAGATAGAAAAAAATTTAAAAGTAAGAGAAAAAATTAAAAGGTAAGATCTTTTCCTATAAAGTACTCTTTTTATTATTTTTTTTCAATGAATGGTTTTTGATCCTCTCAAAGATCTCATATTTGGGGGTTTTCTTAATGAGAATCTCTGGTATTAGAATTTATACTATTAAAAACCAGCCTTTCACCAAGGAATATTCCTTAGTACTAGTAAAATACTTTTAAAAATATAAAAATTATATTAGAGAGAATTATTTTAAGAAAAAATAGTAATATTGAAATCTAGTACCAAGCAAATTTTACTTGTAAATTCCCTCGTTGATATAAAAATAAAATTCAAAAGCAAAATTAATATCACGTACTAATTTCTAATGCCACTTCAATGAAAAGAACTCCTTCACCTCTCTCTCTTTCTCTCTAACCTGTTTATTGAATAGGCACCATAGAGCATTATTCAACTAGCATATAGCACATCGCAGGTTTGGAACTTACCTCTTGGATATCCCTTGATTACACATATATATATATATAATAAAATATATTTTTTTATAAAAATATATAAATAATTTGAGGATGAGAGGATTTTAGTTTTAGATCTTTGGATGGTTCAACAATTATTTTAATCAATCTATTTTTAAATTAATTAATCATATAGTTATCTTATTTAGACTGTTATATATAAATACCGATTGCTCTTAACCTTCTATCCGACTGAAACATGTAATGTTCTCTTATATATAAGGCTATAAATGGATTAGGTTGACCTATGATTCGACCCGACCCGACCCGCTTAGATCTAATCTAACCCGTATTTAAGGATCCATGAATCTGGGTTGAGCTTAAAATTGGACTCAATCTATTCTTCAGATCGAGTTTGTATTTACTGAATTCGGATCCAACTCGACCTAACTTAAACCATTAGGACTCAAATCTATTTAAGCCTTTATATTGTAATTTAAGACTTATATGGACCATGTCTTTAATATGAAGATAAATTTAAAAATATCTTTATATCCTAATTTGTTTTGAGGGTAATATTGTTTGTTATTTTTTTTATATGGTTAATAGTAGTTGGGATTATAGTCAAGTTTAATTTGTTTATATAAAGTATTCACCTCTAATTAACCCGATGAATTGAGCTCGATCAATTGAGTTTCGATCTTGTTGGTAGCTCGATTCATTTATAATTTTAATTAACCCCAGTTCTTACAGTAATAAATTTCAATATACATATAATTAGAATCTATGCCATATATACATAAAGTTCAATGTAGATATATTATATTATAAAAGAAAATCCTATTTAATTAATGGCATAAAATGCCTAGCACAAGATTACTTGGACTAGACAGACTACAGGAAACAAATAAAGCCCAAAAAAGGTATCTATAATTCTTAAATATTCACTTCAATTTCAAACAACCATAACTGTCATGCCCCGACCCGATGCCCGAGCCAAGCGTACAACAGGTGCCCGCATATCCTTAGGGTTCAATCATATCGAATATGCAAGGTCTATCTTATTAACCAACAATCAGGCAGTGATAAAAAATAAATTTACTATTTATTTATTTATTTTTAGAATTTTTCATCAAGATTAACAGATAGATAAAACTCAACTAAAATTTAAGATAAATTATAAACTAAGGAATTAACACCTAAATTCTAGTTTCTCACTGACTGATCCCAAAGCCCAATTGATCTTCCATATCTGTAACAAAAATATAAAAAAATAGGGAGTGAGCTATATAGGCTCAGTAAATTATCATCATCTCTAATATATGCATAAATATGACAACAATAAATTGCAACATAGACAAATCATACATCACAGAACAACCAACTCATAACAAAATAAAATACAACACCACATTAATATGCATATTCAATTACAAATGACATGACTATGGATGGCCAATCATTTACTTTACTTTCCTGGTCTCTCTGACTATGGCCACAATCGACCCGTGACTAGCCCCAAAAGATACTAAAATCCTGACTACACATACTGAAATCAGTCATGTACCAGTGATCATCCCACTGAAGGTCCAGAAGAAAACTAGCTCTGATATCACACGAGAAAACATGCATCCTCAGCATGCGCCAGCGATCGTAATAAAAAAAGGTAACTAGCTCCTGACTACACATACCGTACATCGATAATCTACCAGTGATCGTCCCATTGGAGATCCAAAAGGAGACTAGGTCCTCATGTGATCATAGTCGGTCTAGAGAGCATCAACACCAACACACATGATAATGAATGCAATCCAATGCAGATTAAACTATACTACACACATTTAACATTACATAACAATCATAACATATTTAGCATGTAATACTAGAGGTCAAGATAACTTACTTGGAACTGATTTTATCAGGAATACGCGATTCAAACTCTAGATCCTCGATACTCCCATACTGATAAAGGTAATAAGGGCTCTGATAAAATAAGTTAAATAATTAACCATGAATCCAATAAAAGAAAACAAGGTAAAAGATTTTCGATCTGATTTAGGACTAGGCTCGATCTGGATATCTATTTAGGTTCGGTTGATGGAAATCGAGTTAATACCCAAATTATTTTTTTTAAAAATTATTTATTTATTTATATTCTTTTTCTCTCTCCTCTCTCTCTTCATCTTCTCTCTCCATTTCTCTCGTCTCTTCCTCTCTCTTCTTCTTTTTCTCTCCTCTCTCTTACTTCTTTCCCCTCTCTTCTCTCTCCTCTTTTTCTCTCTTCTTCTTTCTCTCTCCTCTTCCTCTCTCCTCTCTTTCCTTTTTTTTTCTTCTTTTTTTTTCCTTTCCTTCTTCTTCTTCCTTTTTTTATTTCTTCTTCCACTGGCTTTCTCCTTGGCTCGGCCGAACAAGCCTTCCATGGTCATGAAAAGCCATGGAAGGTGGTCGATGGGGGAAAGGACTTGCCAATCATCGCCGGATGGAGGGTGGTCGGCCGACGGCACTGGTGTCCGTCCGGTTTAAGGAGACGAGATCAAAAATATCCTTTTTACCCTATTTCTAAACAAATATCTACTGGGAGGGAGACTTACCAGCATCGAGGGAACTTGCAGCCGCTCACTGGAGAGGAGGAAGAAGGCTGCACATGGGTGATTAAGTGCCATTAGTGACGGTGGATGGGGGTTTTAAAGAAGAAATCGACGAAATTTCCTAACCGTACGGGAAGGAACTTCGATCAATCAAAAATCCTGCCCCTCCACGATGCTTCACTGGTGGACTTCGACTCCCCCACAGCTTCCCTTTCATGATTTTTAGCGAGTTCTTTGGTGGGATAAACAAGCCTCAGCGCACACCCGTGGGAATGCCGCGTCAAGCACCACGTGGTGGGATGCATGTGGTGGCCATGGGACATCCTCGGAGGGTCGACTCAAGGGTCGTCTTGGCCCCTGGGAAGGTCAACTAAATGGGAGTGGCTCTCCCAACCTGCCGCTTGGGTGCGATCTGGCTTGATGCGGGTCGGCCCAGGTGCGAAGCCCCTCAGGCCCACCAACGTGCTTACTGCTAGGTCCTGGTGCACTTAAAAGACAATAGTTTCCAGCCTTTCAACGGGGACGTTCCTTTTGAAATGGTGGTTAAGGACTACGGTCCAACAGGTGGTATCAAAGTTATCATTTAGTATTAAAATGTACCAGAGCTTATAGCTAAAGTTTATTAATTATCTTTCATGCATAAATAATTTCTTCTCCTTACTTGCATATTTTTAGGAAATTCTTCATGCACAACACAAACATTACTCCCCCTTTTTGTCATCAACAAAAAAGGTTCTTTAAGCATTCAATGATTTTTGAAATAGAATAAGAATATTAACATGATTTGAGATAATTTCACCTTCCCTTTATAATTTTGATATCTTATTAATATTTTCTTTTCTTTTTCAATGACAATTGTTTGATATTTCCTGTTGAGTTTAAGTTGTATGCATCACAGAAAAGTAAAAAAAATAGAATGACAATGACATTGAAGCAAAGTGCATACACACATATATAGATATAAAAGCATGTTTTTGATACAAAAAGATACAACCATTAAAAACAACATCTAATCATCTTCTTCAAGTTCATCTTCGAAGGAGGGGCTTTCTTCTTCTAATTCTTCTTCTTGTTTCTTTAATTCTACAGCAGCTTTGAAGGCTATCGATTTTTTCTTCTTGATATCATCCTCACTTCTATGCTGCATTGTAAGTTCATGCGTGAGCAATGATCCAAGAAGCTCATCCAATGGTAAAGTGTTCAAGTCCTTAGCTTCCTGGATAACAGTGACCTTCGGATCCCATTTATCTGGAAGTGATCTCAAAATTTTCTGTACAAGGTCTGCATTTGAGTATATTCTGCCAAGACTCTTTAAACCGTTAATAATATCTATAAGCCTTGAGAACATGGTAGATATAGTTTCATTTGGTTCCATTTTAAATAACTCATAATTATGAACAAGAATATTAATTTTGGATGTTTTAACTTGAGAGGTTCCTTCATGGGTTACTTCAAGTTTATCCCAAATTTTTTTGCACACATACAAGTAAAAATTCGGTTAAACTCATTGGCGTCCAAAGCACAATATAAGAGATTCATTGCTTTGGCGTTCAACTCATCCATTTTCATGTCATGTTTATCCCATTCCTCTTCAGATTTTGGGACATCCATGCCATCAACCTTCTTTGTTGGTGCATGAGGTCCTTTTAAAATTATTTTTCATAATTGAAAATCTACTACTTGAATAGAAATTTTCATTCGTGCTTTCTAGTAGGTATAATTTGTATCTATAAAAAGTGGAGGTCTATTTGTAGATTGGTCTTTGGCCAAAGAGGTACTCATAGGATTTGCCATAAATATTTTCTCTAGTAAATTTCAAAGACACGACTATGATACTAATTATTGGCCTGGTGCCAGTGCACACCCATGGGAATGCCATGTCAAGCACCACGTGGTGGGATGCGTGTGGTGGCTAGGGGACATCCTCGGAGGGTTGGCTCGGCCCCTGGGAAGGTCGACTAAATGGGAGTGGCTCTCCCAACCTGCCACTTGGGTGCGATCTGGCTTGATGCGGGTCGGCCCAAGTGCGAAGCCCCTCAGGCCCACCAGTGCGCTTATCGTTGGATTTTGGTGTGCTTAAAAGATAATAGTTTCTAGCCTTTCAACGGGGACATTCCTTTTGAAATGGTAGTTAGGGGCTACGGTCCAACACTTTGTCCCCTGTTTCTCTTTTTTTTCTGAGTTTTGAACTGAAGCTGGCAGCCTCTGCCGACTTCAGCCCAAATAGCCTAAAATCCGGGTTTTCACATTCTCCCCTCCTATAAAAAATTTTGGCCTTGAAATTAAAAAAAAATCTAAGTCTTTCAAAACTCAAATATACGTGATCTAATACTCACTATACCATCATGTCCAAATTCAGTAATTCTAATAAGAGCCTTTACTATTCCATCATAATATACTTTAAATTAATCATAATATCTTTAGTCCACCACACTTTCGCTGCGCACTCTAATATAAATTATCAAATCCTCTAATATCTTTAAATTAATCCTAATTTAAAAAGGATACCACTTTACAACAAAATCCAACCTTCAAATATTTTTAAATAAACAATATTAAAACTATTAAATTTTCTTGTCCTTACTAGGCCTCGAGCATATCACATCAAATTTAAACCTTGATCCACTTCCTATGTTTAAAGCCTTTGCATCCATTCAATACATTAATAATTCTAGTCCAAATCTGAACTATTTATGCTTCCCTTGATAATTCAGTTAGATAATCTAGATCAATTTTTTTTTTAAAAAGTTGACATTAACTCTAACCAAGTAAATGACTTTAAAATAATACTCTTATGAATAGAATCAATCATATCATTGTTCATAGATCGATCTTATCATGATTCTTAGTATCAATTAACAAACCATCTAAAATGTTATCCCTTATAGACTAAACCCATATAAGTCTTTCAATATCCATTTCTTTGCTTGATGTAACATCAATAGCAAGATAATCTAAATCTTCTCATATATCTTAAATTTAACTTGGAGTTTAACAAACCCAATAATCTCCAACAAATATATGGAAGATAAAAAATCTAATTCAAAACTACTACATAAGATTTCAAAGATTATACCAAGATATGCATGCCATGTCCATATAATATCATTTAATCTGCTAATAGTAAATTACAAATCTATGCATTATCTCAAATACATTTTTATTACATAATTTCAATAATAATCCATATATAGATTCATCGAAAGATTCTCCTTCTTAATACAGTAAACTCTTTCATAACTTACATCATAAACATCTTTCAACATTCCCCAAAATTTATAATCCAATAATTAATAACAAATTCATATGTTATCATGATCTTCATCTATATCAAGTTTAGATTTCTAAAATTATTTAATTAATAATTAATCATACATATTCAGCATAACCCATTAACATAATACACCATATTTTCAGGCAAACACTTCTAAAGCTCGGTCAAACCCACTTATCAAAAGCAAAGACATATCTTATTCAGTTCTTTTATATCCATAATATACTTACTTATCATGATCAAATAGTATAAATCATTCATTTTTTACACTCATCCAAGATCAATCTCATGACAAAAAGTCATGTTCTTCTTTTGCGTTAATTATATGCTAGAACTTATGCACAATACCTGGTAATTAGAAATCTAACTTCAAATCTATTCTTGTAACTTTTATCATATCCTGACTGCTCATAATACTAAGTATTGTCGCCTACACCGTCGTGGCCTATAGCTAAAGCCGACCTCGTCGCACGGGAGCCTGCACACATGCCCAGACCTGCAAAACAGAGGAGACCCGGGCTAGGGATCTCGGTGGGGGCACTTCGATGACCAAGTCAGTGACGATCCAGGAGAAGGCGTTGCAAATAGAGGGAATGGAGCTGGGATAAGAGCAGCTGGGGAGAACTCGGGCCTTATGGTCGTGTCCATCAAGATCCTTCCGATGAGTCTCTAGTAGCCCAAAGCGCTTAGTCTCGTCGTTGCTCTCTTATGCACTGCCTTCTCTCCCATTTTCTTAAGTTAGACTTGCTTACCTTTTTCTTTGGGAACCCTCAGAGAGTCTTTTTTGCCAGGATCCCTCCTAGCGGCTTACCTTGGGATCTCCCCCCTCTGCCAGCACCGGAGGGTCAACATTTAGCAGTGCTTCATGCCGTGCACACATGTGTCTTTCCTTATTCATGATAAGGGGTTGTGTCGCATGCTCTGACTCTCCATCTTGTCGCTCTTCTTCAAGAAACCTGGTAATGCCTCGAATAGGAGGCATCCACCCTCTAGATTTGAATCTTCCGGGATAGTATTTTCATCCGGGTGGTGCAGACGGTCGGTCAAGAGTGCAGTGCTTTGGGCAGGGCACCTTTTCCTACCTAATATAAACAGCAGCAGGGGTGCTTATGGCATCCTGGGAGGTGCTCCTCTGTGGTCCTTGGGTGGTGGCCCGCTGCTCGAGGGAAGTTGTGCCATGGGATTCGAATGAGAGCTCAACTTCGATCGAGGTGAGCTCAACCTCGAGGGAGCCAGCCGGCGAAGGAGCTCGAAGAGAGCGGGAGCTCGACTTCGATCGAGATGGGCTCGACCCCAAGGAAGCCACCCGGTGAAGGAGCTCTAAGAGAGTGGGGGCTCGACTTCGACTAAGATGGGCTCGACCTCGAGGGAGCTAGCCGGCAAAGGAGCTCGAAGAGAACGGGATCTTGACTTTGGCCGAGGTGGGCTTGACCTCGAGGGAGCCACCCGGTGAAGGAGCTCGAAGAGAGTGGGAGCTTGACTTCGACCAAGGTGGGCTCGACCTCAAGGGAGCCACCCGACAAAGGAGCTCGAAGAGAGCGGGAGCTCGACTTCGACCGAGGTGGGCTCAACCTCGAGGGAGCCACCCAACGAAGGAGCTCGACTCTGGCCAGGGTGCCTCGACCTCCGGGGAGTCGCCTGGCAAAGGGTTTGACATGGCAGCACATGGCATCAAGCTAGATCTGACAAGGACTCCACGTCAGCGATCTTGCCACATCATTTTCCCCCACTCCCGAGTCTCGTTGGCACGCGACGCTCGGGGCGAAGGGAGTAAATGCGGTGCTGACATGGAAAGGTAAAAATCGAGCACCATTAATACCATGATTGCCGGTGTCTCATGGAGCGGACCTTGAGCCAATGCGGGGATGACATGTCAGCCGGTCCAAGGAAACATAATGACCAACACAAAACCCAAAGAGTTTTTTGGCGAACCAAAGCATCATTCCTCGTTGATTTTGACATGTGGTGGTGATCAGACACGTGGTGGCGATCCGACTGAGGTGGTTGCAAGGGGGTACGGCCATTGCCTGGTCATTTTGAAAAAGGAAATCTCCCTGAGAACATCACTTCTTTCTAATCCTCTGTGCCCGTCGACGTACCAGAGCCTTTCTCTTCTTCTCCTCTGGGTGTTTTTGACTTCCAAAGCCACCAGGTTAGTCTTCCGCAGTCTTCCCCCGTCCTTTAGTTTAGTAGAGCCCATCATCAGAGCCCCTTTGAACTCCAACTTCCTTCCTTCATTCTTCGTCCTTCTTTGTTCCTCCCTGGTCTTTGCTAGGATGGCCCCTTCATGCAATCATTTTCGTCCTTCAAGCAATCCCAATGAGACAGGGCCCTTTCGACTGAGGACTCCCTCTTCTTCTAATGAGGAGGAGGAAGTCCCGCTCGAGGTTCGCAGGAACCTTCATCCTGGCAGGATTGTGATAGGGGAGCCTAAGGCCAGCCCCCCTCTTCCTTTCGTACCGGAAGTTCTCCCCGAACTGTCCCGTTCGTCTGGTCCCGGCAGGGTCACCTCGGTGATAATCGGGGAGGACCTTACCATAATCCGGGAGGCCTTCGGTATCCCAAGCCCTATCCGGCTCTTGGTCCCTCGATCAGGGGAGCGGGTCACCTCTATTGGCCTGGGCCGGATCGCCCTCTACGAGGAATCCCTTGCATGGGGCCTTCAACTCCCTTTCCATCCTTTCTTTCTCTCCATTCTTAGCAACTACTGCCTTGTTCCGGCTCAGCTGGTTCCAAACGCGGTTAGGACTATTTTTTGCTTCATCGTCCTTTGCCACTTCCACGGGATTATGGCCCATTTCTCCTTGTTTAGGGCTTTCTTCACCCTGAAGCACCACTCGACCGAAGACGGGTGGTGGTTTAATTTTTCTCGCCCAAAGGGCATTAAGTTTGATCTCCCCTCTTCCATCAAAGGATGGAAGAGTAAATATTTCTTTGCTTCCATTGAGGGGGTCGATTAGGTTTGGAGTGACCTAGACCGGACCCCGAACTGGAACTCTGATGTTAAAGCGGCTGTTCGAGGAATTTATGACCAGCTCTGTGCCGACCAAATCCCTTCCTTGGAGGTTCTGCTATCAGAGTAGAATCTCTTCAAAGTCGGGGTCCGCCCAATCCAGGAGTTGGGTGAGTTCAGTGTGAACATGATTCTCCTTTCCCCAGGTCTGTCCGAGCGCGAGGCTAACCTCAATTCTTTTCTTCTTGTAGGAATGAAACTTTCAATAGAGCAGATAGTCCAGTGCGCCCAGAGGAGAGGCACGCCAGGAGGGACCAGGGACTCTCCCTCGAAGAGAGCCCAAAACGAGCCCAGCTAGAGGCCCGGGCTAGCCATAGCCTTTGGCTCGAATAGAGGGGCAACTGAATAGGCGCGTGATCCTCCAAGGCGACAGGCTTTGCCTCTGGCCTAGGACTCTATTGCGGGTGCACAGGTTCGGCCTACTGCTGTCACTGTCGCGCCTCTACCTCTTGAAGTCATCGAGGTAGAGGCAAGAAGAGATGAGAGGAGGGTATTGCCATCGACGGTGCTGTCCGGTGTGGCAGCAAGTTCGACCAAAGGCTCGGAGATGTCTTCGGCTACCCTTAAGGATGCGATGGTAGCCCGGGCGAAGAAGAAGCTTGGCTCCCGAAGGGTGCCCTTCGAGGTGGTGATGAACTCCTCGGTGACTCAGGATCGGTCCTTAGCCGAGCGCATGATGGACTTCACCGTCCAATCATGCGATCGGCAAGAAAGGGGAGGAAGGCCCTTGCCGGATGCTATTCTCGGCACCTTCCCCCATCTCTTCATAGTAAGGCTCCCTGCCTTCTTTCTTCTTCTCTTTTTTTTTCTTCTTTTTCCTGATGCCTTCGTTGGTGCAGCTTGGCATGGATCTTCTACTCATCTGTGATTACTGCTCCCACTTGTTCAAGAGGGAGAAGTTGAAGGAGCAGGAACTGGCATCGGCTGTGGTCGAGGCCAAGGAGAAGATGGTAAGGGCTCAGGAAGCTGAAGAGAAAAATAGAGAATTGAAGGCCAAGGTGGCAAGTGCTGAGAGGCACATTAAAGATCGCGAGGCATCCCTGGCCTACGAAAAGGACCGGGTCAGGCGTAGGTCCGAGGAGCTCAAGGCCGAGACTGCCCATGCCGGGGGACTCAAGGCCGAGGTGGCCCGGGCGTCAGAGCAGACTGAGGATCTCCGGACTTAGCTCGAGGTCACGCAAGCTTGGGCTACAACCACCGAGGAAAAGGCCACGGGCACGGTGGCTTTGGCGAAGGCCACCAAGAAAGAGGCCACCGAGGCGATCCTTAACTACAAGGCCTCAGAAGCTTATATTGACGAAGTCGAGGAGGCGATCCTCGACTCTTTCTCTAAGGGCTTTGAACATTGCAAGTCCCAAGCTGCCCAGCTATTCCTCGGGCTGAACCTAGATGGCCTCGTCTTCATTGTGGCGCCAGCCGAGGATCCTGGTGAGGTCGCAGTCATAGCGGTGGAGGAGGAGCCTCCAGCCGCTGCAAAAGCAGCTCCCTTGATGGAAGCCGGAGCGGATGTTGATATGCCACTGCGCCACACTGGGAAGGAGCTGGTAGAATAGGAGCTCCTTCACTTCACTCGCATTCCTTCATTTTTTTTTTCTTTTCACTTCTATCTTCGGACCGCCCGGCCTGTCGGGGGTCTTTGTATGATGTAACACTTTTGCATCTTAATGAAGAATTTCTTTTTCCAGTGGAGTCTCAATTCTCCTCTTCCTTTCCCTCTCTTCCTCTCCCCTTTTCTTTCTTCTTTTCTCCTTTTTTCTTTTTTTTTGGGCCACCGAGGCACATGCTTTAGCTGCAATGCCGTACAACGAGGCATTAAGCAGCTAGCTCATCCCTGTAGAGCTCCAAATACATGGGCAAAAGAAGAGAGGGGTCTTTGGCTTTTAGCTTCTCCGCCACGTCGAAGATGAGGTGGAGAGACTTCGCGCATCTCCCTCAAGTCAGTTGCGTTCTTGGGTCCTCCGTGTCTTGAGCAGGGAACAGATGAACGCTCAACTTCGGGGGAGCCATTGAGGTGAAAGAACTCAAGGAATGGAGATTCAGCCTCATTGTGGAATTCACCCTCAATGGGGAACTCTACCCAACGGGGAGCTCAACCTCAATTTTCGGTTTCGGTGTAGGGCTTCGAAAGTTTTCTGGCTTGAAGTGCTGGCCTTCAGGAGCTTCCGGGCTTGAGGTGCCGGCTTCAAGAGTTTCCGGGCTTGAGGTGCTGGGCTTCAAGAGTTTCCGGGCTTAAGGTGCCGGGCTTTAGGAGCTTTCAGGCTTAAAGTATCGGGCTTCAGGAGTTTCCGGACTTAAAGTGTCGGTCTTCAAGAGTTTCTGGGATTAAAGTGTTGGTCTTCAGGAGTTTCTGGGCTTAAAGTATCGGTCTTCAGGAGTTTCCAGGCTTAGAGTATCGGGCTTCAGGAGTTTTCGGGCTTAAAGTGCTAGGCTTTAGAAGTTTACGGGCTTAAAGTACCAGGCTTCAGAGTTTTCGGGCGCAAGGTGCCGGGCTTCAGGAGTTTTTGGACTATGATATTCTTGCAAGACAAAGAAGGTTTGCACTGAAAGGAATTCTATCATTCATGGGAGGAGATCTTACATCATTGGTAATATATCCTTAAGTTATCGGCATTCCAAGTCCACGGGAATCGGGTGCCGCCGAGCTCAGCGAGGTAGTATGCTCCGTGGGGGAGAGCCTCTACCACCTTGTAAGGGCCCTCCCAGTTCGAGGAGAGCTTGCCACACTCCCGAGGTTGAGAGGCTTCAGCATGCCGCAACACCAAGTCACCCGCTAGGAAGATCTTTGGCCTTACCCACGTGTTGTAGTATCGAGCTACCTGCTGCCGGTAGGTTGCCATCCGGGGCTGAGCCTTGTCTCTCGTTTTCTCGAGGAGGTCCAAGTTTAGAAGTAGGCAAGACGAGTTTTCATCTATATCATACTGCTCTATCCACAGCATGGGCACGCCGAGCTTGACTGGGACAACTGCTTCAGAGCCGAAGATAAGGTTGAAAGGCATCTCGTCCGTGGCCGTTCTGGGCATTGTGTGGTAGGCCCAAAGGATGCTGGGGAGTTCTTTTGCCCACCTACCTTTGGCATGGTCCAATCTGGTTCAGAGCTCTTGGAGGATTGTCCGGTTGGTCACCTCAGCTTCACCGCTGGTCTGGGGGTGGGCCACTAAGGTGAAGCGGTGGTGGATTTTGAGGTCGGCACAGAACTCGTCAAACTCTCGGTTATTGAACTGTCATCCATTATCGGTGATGATGCTATGGAGGAGCCTGAAACGATAGATGATCGACTTCCAGAAGAAACAACAGACCTTGACCTCGATGATCCGCACTAGTGGCTCTGCCTCCACCCACTTGGTGAAGTAGTCAATAGCCACTATCAGAAACTTGTGTTGTCCGAATGCGGGAGGAAATGGACCGAGGATATCCATCCCCCACTAAGCAAAAGGCCAGGGGACCGAGAGATACGAGAGTGGTACCGCCGGTTGATGTTGTATGCGGCCATGGCGTTAGCAGCGATCGTACCTCTTCACGAAGTCGGCAGTGTCCGCCCTCATAGTCTCCCAGTAATACCCTGATGAAGAGCCTTGTATGCTAGCATCTTGCCCCCCACGTGGTTCCCGTAGAGGCCTTCGTGTATCTCCTGAAGCACAAAGGCTGCCTCCGTGGGTCTCAGGCATTTCAAGAGTGGATAGGAATATGACCTGCGGTAGAGCTGCCCATCCATTAAGACAAAGCACGCGGCCTTCTTCTTGATGAGGTCGACCTCCATTCGATCTTCTGGTAGGGTACCGTCAGTGATGTACCTGATGATCGATCCATCCAGCTGGGCTTCGGGGTGACTTGCTAGACCTCCCCAAGAGCTTCATAGCTCAGAACTTCCAGGTATTCAATATG
The DNA here is from genome assembly GCA_021397845.1 of Areca catechu. NCBI lineage: Eukaryota > Viridiplantae > Streptophyta > Magnoliopsida > Arecales > Arecaceae > Areca > Areca catechu. The sequence goes on from CM038045.1 coordinate 39,799,192, forward strand.
GGCATGTCCCAGCGACGAGTCTGGTAGGGTCATGAGCCTCGAGAGGGCATTGGCGCGAGTGTTCTCTCCACGGGGGATGTGGGAAATGCTGAAATGCTGAAATGCTGAAAGCTCGTAGTGCTCAGCATACCTGTTCCAAGTACTTCGTCATCTGGGGGTCCCTTGCCTTGAACTCTCCAGAGACCTGCCCGGCCACTAGCTGGGAGTCGGTGAAGACCTTTAGGTTTGTTACACCCAACTTGCGAGAGACTCTCAGTTCCGTGAGGAGTGCCTCATACTCTACCTGGTTGTTGTTGCTGCAAACCAGAAGTAGAGCGCACATTCAGCCACGACCCCATCACCGTTGGCAAGGATGAGGTTCACTCCGCTCCCTCCTGAGTTGGATGCGCCATCCACATGGAGGACCTAGATCTCCTCCTCGGTTTTAGGCTCCAGTTGGTGTTCCGTGGTGGTCTCCTCGGGCTCCTCGCTCATGCCCGCGCACTCAACCAGGAAGTCAGCCAGCACTTGGGCCTTTTGGAATGATCTCGGTCGGTACGCGACGTCGAACTTGCTGAGTATCACAGCCCACTTGGCCAGGTGCCCAGAGGTGTCGGGGCGGCCAAGTATGGCCCTCAATGGTTGGTCCATCATGATCGCAATCGGATGCGCTTGGAAGTATGGCCTGAGCTGCTGAGAAGACATTATAAGAGCGAAGATCAACTTCTCAGAGCGGGTGTACCTGACCTCCGCATCTCGGAGGAGCTTGCTGGCATAGTACACCGACTTCTGGACTCCGTCCCTATCTGTACAGACAAGGATCGAATTGATGGCCCCTGGGGTGATCGCTAGATACAACAAGAGTTCCTCTCCGTCCTCTGGTCTGGAGAACAATGGTGGCGATACCAGGAATTTCTTCAGCTCCTCAGAGGCCGCCTTGCACTCCTCCATCCCGATGAAGTCGTGCACCTTGCGCAGCACCTTGAAGAAAGGTAAACAATGGTTAGTCGACCTCGAGATGAACCTGCTCAAGGCGGTAATCCGATCCACCAGGTGCTGGAACTGCTTCTTCGAGGTAGGGTGTTCCATATTGATGATTACTTGGACCTTCTCAGGATTTGCTTCTATTCCCCTCTGGGTGACCATGAAGCCAAGAAACTTCCCTGCCGCAATGCCGAAAGCACACTTCGCTGGATTCAGTTTCATCTGGTGCTTGTGAAGATTTTGAAAGGCTTCCGCCAGGTCGACGATGTGGTCTGACTTCAGCTTGCTCATAGCGAGCATGTCGTCCACATAGACTTGCATGTTCTGGCTGATCTGATCCTTAAAAACTTGATTAACCAGCCGTTGGTATGTGGCACCGACATTCTTTAGGCAGAAGGGCATCATCCGATATCAGTACGTCCCTCGATCTGTGATGAAGGTAGTGTGTTCCTCGTCCTATGGATGCATCCATATCTGATTGTACCCAGAGAATGCATCCATGAAGGAGAGCAAGCGGTGCCCCGAAATGGCGTCTACCAACTAATCGATCTTTGGCTGTGAGAAGTTGTCCTTTAGATAGGCCCGGTTAAGGTCGGTGTAGTTCAGCAGATCCTCCACTTCCCATTGTTCTTCTTGACCATGACCACGTTTGCCAACTAGTTGGGATACTGTACTTCACGGATGAAGCCGGCTGCAAGGAGTTTCTCCAACTCCTCATTGATCTCCCGTTGCCTCTCCGGGGTGAAGCACCTCTTCTTTTGTCGGACATGGTGGCACTTCGGATCGATACTCAACTTGTGGGTGATGATGTCGGGAGGAATCCCGGGTATGTATGCCGCTGTCCAAGCAAACACATCCGCGTTCGTCCGAAGAAAGCTCAGCAAGCAGGTCCGCTCCTCTTCTTGTAGCTGGGCCCCGATTTGCACCGTCTTCGTTGGGTCCGTCCCAAGCGGGAATGTCAACAGATGCTCGACAGGGCCACCCTGGGGTCCTGCACCCTTTGGTTAAGGTCGTCGGCATTGGGTTCTTCCTCGGAACTCCTGGTCCCCGAGATAGCTTGAAGGCAATGCTGGATCGGCCGAGGTGCCCCCCTCATTTTTTCTATGCCATAAGGAGTGAGAAATTACACCAATAGCCACTTGGTAGAAATAACCGCGTCGATCAAATTGAGCCCAGGAAGGCCAAGGATCACGTTGTAGGCTGAAGGAAGCCTAACAACTGTGAAGGTCATCATGACAGTGCTCTATCAAGGTGGCGTCTCAGCAGTAACTGGAAGAGTTATTTTCCCTTCAACTCCCCCGGAGTCCCTAGTAAAATTGACAAGGGGAGTGTGGACAAGCCTCAATTGAGCGGAGGACGGATTCATCCTAGAGAAAGCATCGTAAAAAAGGATATCAGTCAAACTTTTACTATCGACCATAACCCATTTTACAGGATGCCTGACGATCGTCATCGCGACGATCATGGCATCGTTGTTTACATTTTCATCCCCAGATTCCCTATCCCTCATGAAGGGGAGTACATTTTCTAGACTCTCTCCCCTCGGGTCCTTTTGGCAGCGTACTCTATTCCCCAACATATCATTCCCACAGGCTTCTCAATGGGTCGAATATCGACTGCAGGGATAGGGAGAAGAGCAGCAAGCGCCTGAGGATCCGCTGGGATCTTGCCCCCCATGAACCTCCTAAGGTAGCCCCTCCTTATCAGATCTTCAATTTCTCTCTTGAGATGGCTGCATTCCTCAGTGTCATGATCGTGGTCATGGTAGAATTGGCAATACTTTGTCTTGTCGTGACCATTGGATGGTCTCAGCAGGGGAGGTCGGTGCAGGTAGCGCTCGCCCTCATTCTCCATGAGGATCTTCGTCCTCATGGCCAGGAGAGGTGTGTATCTCTCTTCTGGGATGGGGCTGCTCTTCAGCTTTGACCCTTGATGGAAGTTCGAGGTGGTCGACCTGGGCTTCCGCACCCCGGGTGTCTCTCCCGGAGGTTGCTTCTTCAGCGGCTTCCTGTCCAGCTCCCTTCTTGTACGATCCGCCTTCTCAGTGCGGATGTACTTGTGAACGTGGAGGAGGAGGTCGAAATACGTCTTTGGTGGCTTCTTGTCCAGGGAGTAGGTCAGGCGGGAACATGGCAACCGGCTCATCCAGATTATAGATCTCCAGTGCGGTGACTTTGAAATCGGTCACATAGTCCCGTAAAGGCTCGTGATCCTGTTGCCTAATGGAGAAGAGGTTGTCCGCTTTTCGAGACACCTTTCGGTAGGTGTCGAAGTGGGCTACGAACTTCCTTTCTAGCTGTACGAAGGAATCGATGCTTTCAGGCTCAAGGCGGGCGAACCAGACCCAAGCCTTCTTTCGGAGAGAGGTTGGATAGGCGATGCACAGGAGGGCGTCGGTCGCTTCTTGGACTCTCATGAGAGCCTTGCAACTCTCAAGGTGGTCCAGGAGGTCGGTGGTCTTGTTGTAGGGACTACCTGTGGTATGCAGAACCAACTCGAAATCAGCTCCTCTTGGGTTTTTTGAGAAAAAGGGGGACGGGCATCGTAGCTCGCTGGCTCGCGGGAGGAGCCCTGCAAATTCTCAAACTGGTGGGATAGCTTTGCCAGCTTGCGCTCCTGCTCCTCTAGGTGCTTTTCGGCCATGCACCTGATGGCCTCATCGGTGGAGCCCTCCACTGAGGCCGATGGAGGAGGTGAAGGTGACAGTTGAGGGTGTCGTGATGGGGGGCTTGCCTTTACAGCCTTGGTGGTGCTTAACAGTGGCCTGCTCGAGGGCCGGAGACCGGCTCTCCCGATTGACTGACTTGGTCCACCATCTCTTCGTCGCGGTCCGGTGGCTTCCCCGGGGATCTGTCATGGCCCGCGGGTGCGACGGCCTTCCATGGAAGTGAAAGGAAAACTAGTAGCGAGCATGCTTTCTATTTTAAAACTTTTTCAAAATAACATGCAGCGGAAGCATGATAAATTGATTAACGTTTAATCTAAGCATGCTTTTAGAATTATTCTATGCTACTTAGCCCAAGATCTTGCATGAATGATTAATATAAACTATGAAATCATGAACTCATGCTATGAACATTTCAGAGCAACATATCTATATATGTAAAACCATACCTCGTATGAAATGGAGACGCTCTCCGCTGCGAAAGATCTAGGAGCAGGAGGAAGAACTCTGCTTAGCCGCACACGTGTCCGGCCTCTACAGGTGGTTCACACCAGGGCTCTTTCTAAATCTACTTCCACTCCAAGTGCTAGCTTGTTGTGAAACGATTTGATCGGAACTCCTTTTTTTCTTTCGATGCCGGACTCTCCGAATGAATGAAGAAACTCAAGAGGTGGAGAATGAGTTGTTGGAACCCTTCCCAAACACTCAATCCTAAGACCTAGATCACTAGGTACAAATATGCACACTATTCTCCAAAAACCTCACACCCATAAAACTAGAACTTTTCCTAGTTTCATCCCCTTCTTCCCTTTGATTTTTTCCAGCATTTCTTTACTGAATTTTTTCTTATTTTCGTCCTCCCATTTCAGCCCATTAAGTAGATGGAGAGGGAGAGTGGGGAGTTATAGGTGTGGTAATGGGTAGTTATGGTCATGGAAAGTTACATAACTCCCCAAAACTGAATTTAAACTTATTTAAATTTAGATTAATGTATTAATTGATTTCAGTTCATAACTGAAATCAATTGGGTCAAGTGTGCATACATTGGGTTCAACCCGATTGGATCCAAACCTATTTTGAACCAAATCCTATTTGATTCGTTCCAGATTTTTATAGCTCAATCAAATTGGGCTATCAAGTAATCACATTACTTAATTCACCTCTATGCATCACCAACTATTAGTGAAAATTTCATGTCACAATCTTTTGTGATATCAAGTGTCTACACGTGTGAAATCAACAAGTGTCGACACTTACACAAGTGTCGACACTTTCAAGAATATCAAGTGTCGACACTTTGATAAAGAAAAACTTTTTTTCTCTTTGAGTCCACGAACAATTCCCAATCGTTCTCCAATCACTAGATCAAGTAGAAACCTCTATGGTGTGTGACCCCATAGGTTCGAACACTAAGCCGGTAGCACTGGAACATTTCCAATACCAGTCAAAGTCGCCATCTAGCAATGACACCTGACGTCTGGATAGGTCGAAGTTGCAAAGCAACAATCAAGAACCATTAGATATGGAAACCTTGTAATTAATCCCTTTGACCTCAATGCTCAGGAAGACTTAGGGTTAAACTGCCCAACCCATAAAGTCCATCAACAATGTGTCTCAATCTCACAAGTCCTGTAACACATTACAGAGACTACCCTGGCCAAGGTTTTGCTAAATTGAAACATAGTAAGATATCTGCTCCAAACACTTTGGAGGGGTCAATCCCATCTTGATCCGATCACCGCTACACGAGTACTTAACTGTACCCAGAAACCTTACGTCCCTGGATTAGAAATCCAGATAGTCCAGTACCAAAGTACAGTGAGTTGCTCGCAAGCTACCATGACGATCTCATGTCTGAGGGATAACTACGTCCATATCAAAACTCTAGGCAAAAAAAAGTACAGATGGGTCACATTCGATGAAATGTCAAACACAACATTTGCATGCCATACCAGTGTCTCTACACTCATTGGTTAAGAGGACAACGAACGACTATAGCACACAATGACCTATACTTGATATATAATCATCCTGAAATAAGTGTATCATTTGGTCGCGAACAATTTTAGGACTATATGATATATCCTCTATATATCACATACAAATAGTTCTAAGGACTTCATCGCTCAAGAACTCATTACAGAAAGATGAAATAGTGATGAACTGCCAGAATAAACATTTTATTCAATAATATAATTCATATACAATTATATCAAATGTACAACTATCTACAGTAGAAATTGGCTTTGGGACACATTTCCCAACAGGAAGGACCGCATGCTATCATGATGTGCGGCGACTTGGGCTGCAGGAGCCCTTGGCTGCTGGTGAGGGCCAGGGATTGGTATTGATGCTGTAGCTGTCGCACCACTGCAGTCAAGAGCTGTATCTGTTGGGCGAGCGCTGCTAACTAGGCATCCATCGAAGGAAGTGGTGGTGGAGCGGGGGGCTCCCCCTCCGGACTGTGCGGGCCCCCATGAGATGGGGGATCTCCTGCACGACTGGTGGAGACCTCCCGCGCTCACGTCATCACCATACTTCAAGTGGAGTTCACGTTAGGGGATTGGCTTTCATCTGAGACTGTCCGTACCCCCTACTCAGCGCGCCAATCTGTTGCCGCCTGCACCGCCATGGCCTGTAGCTGAAGCTGACCTCGTCACACGGGAGCCTGCACGCATGCTCGGACCTACAAAATAGATGAGACTCGGGCTGGGGATCCCGGCGAGGGCACTTCGATGATCAAGTCAGTGACAATCCATGAAAATAGATCCTCCCATGTGAGCCCCTTGCTCGGACTCCAAACTCGAAGGAGGATATTTAGTTTGAAATAGAGGGAATTGAGCTGGGATAAGAGCAGCTGAGGAGAACTCGGGTCTTGTGGCTGTGTCCATCAAGACCCTTCCGATGAGTCTCCGGTAGCCCAAAGCTCTCAGTCTCGCTGTTGCTCTCCTGTGCGCTGCCTTCTCTTCCATTTTCTCGAGTTAGACTTGCTTATCTTTTTCTTTGGGAACCCTCAAAGAGTCATCTTTGTTAGGATCCCTCCCAACGGCTTACCTTGGGATCGCCCCCCTTTGCCGACACCGGAGGGTTAACGTCTGGCAATGCTTCATGCCGTGCGCACATGTGTCTTTCCTCATTCATGATAAGGGATTGTGCCGCATGCTATGACTCTCCATCTGGTCGCTCTTTTTCGGGAAACCTAGCAGTGCCTCGATCGGGGGGCAGCCGTCTCCTGGATTTGAATCTTCCGGGATAGTTTCCTCTTCCGGATGTTGCAGACGGTCGATCAAGAGTGCGGTGCTTTGGGCAGGGCACCTTTTTCTATTTGGTATAAATAGCGACAGGGGTGATCATGGCATGCTTGGAGGTGCTCCTCCGTGGTCCTTGGGCGGCGGCCCGCTGCCCAAGGAAAGTGGCACCGTGGGATTTGAATGAGAGCTTAACTTCGACCGAGATAGGCTCGACCTCGAGGGAGCCACCAGGCGAAGGAGCTCGAAGAGAGCGGGAGCTCGACTTCGGCCAAGGTGGGCTCGACCTCGAGGGAGCCACCAGGCGAAAGAGCTCGAAGAGAGCGAGAGCTCGACTTCGGTCGAGGTGGGCTTGACCTCGAGGGAGCCACCCGACGAAGGAGCTCGAAGAGAGCGGGAGCTCGTCTTCGGCCGAGGTGGGCTCGACCTTGAGGGAGCCACCCGGCGAAGGAGCTCAACTCTAGCCAAGGCACCTCGTCCTCCGGGGAGTCGCCTGGCGAAGGGTTTGATGTGGTATCACACAGCATCAGGCTAGATCTGACAAGGACTCCACGTTAGAGATCTTGCCACATCTCTAAGTTCAAATACCTTTTAAATCATAGTCCATAATGATCATAACCTAAATTTTAATATCACTCAAATCATATCCTAATCACTTATATCACAATTCCAAATGATCATAATCCAAGCTTCGATATCATTCAATCGTGCCTTAATAATCATTATGTTAATTTCTAATCACTTATATCACAGTCTGTAATTATATCAAAATTAAATTACCAAAGTAAATCAAATCTATAATATAACTCAAAATATATCTCAATATATCCATTATCTAGCCTCGATGACATTCTTTCAAAAATTAAGCTAGGGGAGTTTAATCCCACACTTTATTCGTGCAAGCCTTCTATACTTAGCAAAATCCTTGGAACTATAATATACATCTATCAAAAGAAATTAAATAAACTCTTAATATCGATAATTATTCTAGAATATTTAATCAAAATCCTAATTCTACCACACTCTCACTAACTAAATCATCTTAATCTTAAACCTTTGCTCTGATACCATTAAATCTGTCATATCCTTGCTCGATGCCCGAGCCAGGCATACGACAGACGGTCGCATATATTTAGGATTCAATCCCATTGAATATGCAAGTCCTATTTTACTAACCAACAATCAGGAAGTGATATAAAATAAATTTACTATTTATTTATTTATTTCTAGAATTTTCTATCAAGGTTAATAGGTACATAAAATTTAACTAAAATTTAAAACAAATTATAAACTAAGGGATTAATACCTAAATCCTAGCTCCTCACTAATTGGTCCCAAAGCTCGATTGATCTTCTATATCTATAACAAAAATATAAAAAAATAGGGACTGAGCTATACAGGCTTAATAAGTTATCATCATCTCTAATATATGCATAAATATGACAACAATAAATTATAACATAGACAAATCATACATCACAGAATAATCAGCTCATAACAAAATAAAATACAACATCACATTAATATGCACATTCAATTACAAACGACACAACTATGAATGGCCAACCATTTACTTTACTCTCCTAGTCCCTCTAACTATGGCCACGATTGATCTGTGACTAGTCCTGAAAGAGACTAGAATCCTGACTATACATACCGAAATTAGTCATGTACTAGTGATTGTCCCACTGAAGGTCCGAAAGGAAACTAGCTCTGATATCACATGAGAAAATATGCATTCCCAGCATGTGCCAGTGATCGTAACAAAGAAAAAATAACTAGCTCCAAACTACACATACTGTATATTGGTTATGTACCAGTGATCATCCCACTAGAGGCTCGGAAAGAGACTAGATCCTCGTGTGATCATAGTCAGACTAGAGAGCATCAACACCAACACACATGACAATGAATGTAATCCAATGCAGATCAAACTATACTACAGATTTAATATTGCACAACAATCATAATATATTTAGCATGTAATACTAGATGTCAAGATAACTTACCTAAAACTGATTCTATTAGAAACATGCGACTCAAACTCTGGATCCTCGATACTCCCATATTGATAAAGGTAATGAGGCCTCTGATAAAATAGGTTAAATAATTAATCCTGAATCCAATAAAAAAATAAAGTAAAAGATTTTTTGATCTGGTCTAGGATTAAGCTCGATCTAGATATCTATTTAAATTTGGTTGATGAGAATCGAGTTAATATCCAAATTGATTTCATAATTTTTTTTATTTATTTATATTCTTTTTTCTCTCTCCTCTCTCTTACTTCTTTCCCCTCTTCTCACTCCTCTTTCTCTCTTCTCTTCCTCTCTTCTTCTTCCTCTCTTCTCTTCCTCTCTCTTCTTCTTTCTCTCTCCTCTCTCTTACTTCTTTCCCCTCTCTTCTCTCTCCTCTTTCTCTCTATTCTTCTTTCTCTCTCCTTTTCCTCTCCTCTTTTCTTTTTTTTTTTTTCTTATTCCTTTCTTTTTTTTTCCTTTCCTTCTTCTTCTTTCTTTTTTTTCTTTCTTCGTCCTCTCTCCTCTTTCTCTCTCTTTTTTTTCCTCTCTTCTCTCTCCTCTTTCTCTCTCTTCTTCCTCTCTCTTCTTCTTTCTCTCTCCTTTTTCTCTCTCTCCTCTCTTTCCTTTTTTTTTTTTTTTTTTTCTTTTTCTTCTTCTTCTTTTTTTTTTTTTTCTTTCCTTCTCCTTCTTTCTTTTTTTCTTTGTTCTTCCTATGGCTTTCTCCTTGGCTCAACCGAACAGGCCTCCCATGATCATGAAAATCTATGGGAGGTGGTGGACGAGGGAAGGACTTGCCGATCATTGTCGGATGGAGGGTGGTCGGGTAGCAGCACCGGCATCCATCCGATTCAAGGAGACCGAGATCAAAAATATCCCTTTTACCCTATTTTTAAACAAATATCTACAAGGAGGGAGACTTGTCGGTGTCGAAGAAACTCGTGGCCGCTTACCGAAGAGGAGGAAGATGACTGCACATGGGTGATTGAGTGTCATTAGCGATGGTGGAGGGGAGTTTTAAAGAAGAAATTGATCGGATTTCCTCGTCGTACGAGAAGGAACTTCGGTCAATCAAAAGCCCTGCCCCTTCACGACACTTCATTGGTGGACATCGACTCCCCCACGGCTTCCCTTCCATGATTTCCAGTGAATTCTTCGGTGGGATAAATAGTGGCTCCGTCCCCCTTTTTTTTTTTTTTTTTTTTTCTAAGTTTCAAATTGAAGTCGGCAGAGGCTGTCAACTTCAATCCAAATGGCTCAAAAATTGGGTTTTCTATTTTTTGTAATATTAGTTAATCATATTTCTAAAAAAACAGAAAATCAAAATTTGTCCTGTATTTATGATAAAATAATATAAATAATCTTTGTTTCATGATATTAATTTAATTCTATTTTAAATATATTAAAAATAGATTTTATCATGTATTTATAATGGAACACTTGATAAGTTTTAAAATTAGGACTCTATTATAAGATGTTGCCGTAGGTCCCTTCCCTCCCCTATCCGAGTTGATCCCCTTCGAGGCTTATCCTCCACAATCCGAGTTGATCCCCTTCTAGGCTTATCCTCCCAAGTCCTACCCCGCCATCTCGCTCGCCATCTCGAGAACCGACTGGCCGGTTCTCTAGACCCTTTTGCCCCTCAATACCCTTGATCCTCTCCAATGATAGCGGGTTGGTTCCGCCCCATCTCGGTAATCTCTCTCTTCTCCTCTCTCTCTCTCTCTCTCTCTCTCAATCTCAACTTCAAATCCCTTGCAGGTTATTTACTGGAGAGCCCCTTCTCCAGCTTCATCCTCTCCGGGCCCTTCCCCAGTTGGTTCGGCACCCGCCTCCCGCCCACCCTCGTTGTCCTCGACCTCTGCTCGGACGCCGTCTCCGACATCATCCCCAATTTGGCCGCTGGCTCCGCCTCCCCAAGAACTGTGCCAAGCCTTCCTCCTAGCGCCGATCCTCTCCAAGCTCGGCTTCCAAGAGCTCGCCGTGGCCGTGCCCGCCATGTATTCGCCGGTCCTCTCTGCCTGGTCCGGCCATCCCCACCCTGCCTTCGCCCTAGAGCTTGCCGCCACCGGTGTCTCCTATCTCCCGAGGTCAGCAATCTCTCCTCGGGTCGACAATCGTGTGCCTGATGTCGCCACCTGCTCGGACGCTGCCTGCACCTTCGCCCGTGCCGTCAAAATCGCCGTCATGCGGTTCCTCGTCCTCAATGCCACCTTCCTTCACCCTGTCTTCTCCCACCCGGATCACTGATGCCGCCCGGAGGGAAGGGACTGGCTTGACCTATCAAACGAGGCCCTAAAGTCTAGCCTCGCCGATGCTTGGGCTGCGACCGGCCACAGCTACGCCTTCCAGGGGTCAGATTCGTGGTTCAACCTCATGGCAGATCCAACCACCAGAGATACCTCCAACAACCAGATTTCGTCGAGATTGTAAGGGATGTGCAGAAAAACCCCAACAATATCAACATGTATCTCTCAAACCAGAAGATGATGCAGGTGCTCGGGACTTTCTCGATGTGAAGGAAAAAAATATACGGTATCTTAACCATGCCTTTGGCCTGAGAAGGCCTTTTCCATTTTCTAAGCACGTGGAAGTTTTTTTTTTTTTTTTTTTGAAACTTCCTTCTTTCTTAATTTATTGAAAATTTATCTTCGGGGAACTTCTTCATTCTTAATTTATTGAAAATTTATCTTAGATTAAAATGGTAAGGGATGGACCTAGTAGCTACAAGTTAAGGATGAATTGATCAGAGATTGAAGCAGAAATTCATACATTTCATTGTGTGATGGTGGTCTTCTGATGTAGGCAAGCATTCCATGTGTGGTCTTCTGATGTAGGCAAGCATTCTGTGTCTCTGCTCCCTATTTTGTGATGTCGAAAGGCCAGGCAATGTAAGTAACTTTTATCTTTTGTTACTGTAATACCCGGTAAAAAAAAAAAAAAAACAGGGGAGGAAGAAGACTCCCGGTGGAGTCCTCTTTTATCTCAAATCTTCGTTGAAGATGAGAGAATTTCCTACCTAAATTTGGTTGGAAAGTCCTAAAATCCCGTTACAAGTATTGCTCTTCTGACCTCTTTGAATCCCATCAAAATTTTTCAAGAAAAATATCATTAATTTTTAGATTTTTCTTTGAGTTTTTCTTAGATTTTGAAAGAAATAGATCGTTGGAATCACATCTTATCTTAGACATCGTCGGACTAGAGTATAAACTCTGTTCTTCTTTTCTTTCCTTTTTCTGGCCTCATGGTGGTCATCATTGCCATCATCTTGAATCAGCAAGATGCTGGTCGGGTGTCAACAGAGGGCTCATCTGTTTCAAGCTTTTTCCTTGTATTGGACCAAGCGAAATAAGTGAACCAGGGCCGCCACAAAAAAAAAAAAAAAAAAAAAAAAAAAAAAAAAAAAAAAAAAGAAAGAAAAGAAAAGAAAAGAAAAGAAAAGAAAAGAAAAGAAAAGAAAGAAGAAAGATGATGAGAGAGAGAATAGAAAAGAGTGAAAAAGGAGGATGAGATAAATAAATAAATATTTGGAAAAGAAGATCTAAATTTTTTTTTTTTCTATGGATCAAAAAAATATAAAGTTGAGGCTAAAGATCAGTGGATGAGCCGTCGATGAAATTGGATAGAAGGTTTTAGGATTTATAATACTATAAAATTATTTATTGATATTAAGATTATTATTATAAAAGGATAATTTTTTTGGACAGGGAGCATCGAGCACATCTAGGTCGGGATCCGAGCTCAGATTGGTATCTAACGTATTAAATCTTTCACTGGTTGGGTAAGGATTTCTGGACGCGGTCATCAATTTATAAATATATTTTACATAGCATGATTTTGATCATTGGACATGAGCATTGGCATACATGATTATTTATATATTATATATATTTTGATTTCGTATGATGGACATTTGCCAGTATTACTAATTTTATTTCTATATGATATGTTCATATCAATCATAATTATTTTGGATAATTTGGATTGTATACCGGTTATTGAAAATCTTGAAATGACATGACTTAACAACATGATATGAGTTAATAAGTGATAATCAAGAGAATGATATGTTTGGACTAGCCATGCCATAGGCAGGACCGTGGTTATTGAGATTTCTAGTCACAGGCTGAAGTGTGATAATGAGATTGTCAATTATAGGTTAAAGTATGATACTGATATTGCAGTCATAGACTGAAGTGTGATAATGAGATTATCGGTCACAAACTGAAGTGTGATACTAAGATTGGCATGACCATGATTAGTCCAGAATCCTAAAGAAGATGAATGACTAAACTAGAATATAAAAAAAAAACATGATTTTATCAAAGATTTTGTTACATATGACGATTGAATTATTTTGGTTGTATGATATGATATACTATTATTTTCTGGCTATTTTTAAATTATATTATTATTGGTGTGACTGTATGAAATTCTTATTGGACGACAAAGCTCATATCCCATACTTTCCTTCATTCTTAGAGTTGTCCAGGATATTCGAGCTTGGTTGATTGGATTTGTGATGAAATGATGAGTAAATAAAAAGTGAAGGGTGACTGAAATTATAAATATATAAGTTGCATTATTTTCTTTACTTTAGGTATTTTCTTATGAATTGTGATAAATAATACTTTTGGAAATTGAAGTTGTAATGAACATTTTAAGGCCTTGCACGATCCCTTGGATATATTCTAGGATTTGTATGGTCGATCGTGTGGCCGAACGAAGTACTAGGTTCGGAGCGTGACAAAATGGTATCAGAGTTTAAATTATGATCACTTGGGATCGTGATATAAGTGATTAGAATATGATTTGAGTGATATAGAAATTTAGGTTATGATCATTACGGACGGTAACTTTGAAGGTTATGATTAGTTGGGACATGATAAAAGTTGCAAGAATGGATTCGAAATTTGAATTTCTAATCTTTAGATATTGTGTATAAGATTGGTATATGATTAGTGCAAAAAAAGAATATGATTTTGTCTCTAATATAAGTAGTAAGATTGATCTAAGATGAATGTAAAGGGCTGAATGATTTATATTATTTGATCATGATAAGTAAGCATATGATAAATATTGAAGAGTTGGATAAGATGTGTCTTTGCCTTTGATAAGTAGGTTTGACCCAAGCATCAAAAGTGCTATCTTGGAAATATAATATGTCGCGTTAATGGATTATGATGAACATGTATGTTCAATTATTAATTGAATAATTTTAGAATCCTAAACTTGATATGAATGCAGTTCATGATAGTATGCTAGTTTTGTTGTTAATTATTGGATTATAAATTTTAATACTGTTGTAAAAAAATGTTTAAGGTATAGATTATAAAAGAGTTTAATGATATTAGAAAAGATAAATTTTTTGATGAACTTGTATATGGATTATGATTGAAAATATGTAAGAAAAAAATATTTTGGGATAATGCATAGATTTGCAACTTTCTATTGGTGGATTAGATTATATTATGTAGACATAATATGCAAGTTTTAGTAAAATCTTTGATAGTTTATATTAGCAGTTTTGGATTAGATTACTTGATCTTTTCTATATTTGTTGGAGATTATTGGATATCTTAAACTCAAAGTAATTAAGATCTATAAAAAGATCTAGGTTATCATGCTACTGAAGTTGCATTAAATAGAGATTGAATTTGGGACTTATATGAATTTAACTTATAGGGATAAAATTTTAAGTAGTTGTCAATTAATGTTAAGAATTATAGTAAAATAGCTTTATGAGCAATAACATGATCAATCGTATTCATAAGAACATTAACTTAGAGTCATGTACTTTATTAAAATTAAAGTTAACCCTTTAAGAAAAAAGTTGATATAAATTGTCTAATTGAATTATCAAGAAAAGCATGATTAATTCAGATTTGGACTAGAGTTATTGATATCTTAAAAAGATAGTAAAATTTATACAAGAACTGGGTAAATCTTGATATGATTTGCCTGAGATATGATAAAGAGACTTAAAAGCTTTGCTTTAATAACTTTAGATCTTTCTAGTACCAATATAAGGTAAATTTTTGGAGGAATTCATTTAATGAATTTAGATAGTTTAGTAAATTATATCAAAGTACATAGTGAAAGCATAGAGGTTTGAGCTATTCTGAAATCAATTAAGAATGTTAACTCTAACTTCAAAAATGTTATGATGAGAGAGTTGATTTAAATTTCAGTAACAATATTTTTAGTGATAAATAAAAGGATAATGTTATAGATTTTTTGGCTAGTCTGTATGTATTGCTAAGCAATTTTTATCAATAGGTTTCTCTAGTGTTGAGGACTCCAAAAAAAATTGGACATCTTCAAATTTAGAAAAACATGTGATGATCCTTTTATCAGGCTTAGATTTGAAATACTTTAACACAAAGCTCTTTTTAGTTTTGATATTATGATCTCATTATTTGAAGTAGCTTAAAATTTTCCTGAAATAAAAGCCTAATTATAAAATCATAGGGTATGTTAAGAGAAGGAAGGCTTTAGATTCTAGAGAGTGTTTAATGTTCAAAGTTTATTTTGTTAGTATTAATAACATAGAACAAGATCAATTATGATGTGGAGTTAATCAAGATAAAGAAATTTCAGGGATAAAAAATTATATATTTTAATTCAAGGTTGAGGCATTAATATTCATCTGAAAGAGATTGAGAGAATTTACTATGTATTGTAAATCGTGAGGATCAAAATTGAGATATGATATAACTCTGTTATGTTAGGAATTTATGAAGAAAACATTCTAAGAAAGAGATCATCTACGAGCTTGAGAATGATGATAAAATTAGGTATATCTAAAATTTGGGCCATCATAAATTTATTTGTGGAATTATCAAGAATAATTAATTGTATTGATACCAAAAGATTAGTATTTTTTTTTGGAAGAGCTCAAGAAAATTTGGTATGCAAACAATCTTGTCCTGGGATATCATATAATTATTATGTCAAGATCTTGTGGAGCAAATAATTTAAAAGGTAAACTATTTGAGAAATTAAGGATGACATGAGAGTTAAGTACTTGTAAAGTTTAAATCTCAAGTAAGCTAATTTCAAGGATGAAACTATTTTATCGAGGGAGAATGTAATATCCTTTCCAAAAAAAAAAGAAAGAAAAAAACAGGGGAGGAAGAAGACTCCCGGTAGGAGTCTTCTTCTCTCTCAAATCTTCATTGAAGATGAGGGGATTTCCTACCTAAACTAGGTTTGGAAAGTCCTAGAATTCCATTACAAGTATTACTCTTCTCATCCCTTTGAATCCCATCGAAATTTATCAAGAAGAACATCATTAATTTCTAGATTTTCCTTTGAGTTTTCCTTGGATTTTGGTGGAAATAGATCATTGGAATCATATCTTGGACATCATCGGATTGAGATATGAACTTTGTTCTTCCTTCCTTTCCTTTTTTCAGTCTCATGGTGGTCTTCATTGTCATCATTTTGAATCGGCAAGATGCCGGTTAGGTTTGAATGAAGGGCTCATATGTTTCAAGCTTTTTTCTTGTTTTGGGCCAAGCAAAAGAAGTGAACCAGAAAAGAGAAGAAAAGAAAAGAAAAAGAAAAAGAAAATAAAAAGAAAATAAAAGGGAGAGAGAAAGGAGAGAGAAAGAGAAGAGAGAAGGTGAGAGAGAAGAGGAGAGAGAAAGAAAAGAATGATGAGATAAATAAATAAATATTTGGGAAGGAAGATCTAAAAATTTCTTTCTTTTATAGATCAGAAAATTATATAGTTGGGGCTAGGGATCAATGGATGAGTTGTTGATAAAATCGGTTAAAAAGTTTTGAAATTTATAATACTATAGAATTTTTATTGATATTAAAATTACTATTGTAAGAGGATACTTTTCTAGACAGGGAGTATCGAGCGAATTCTCTAGCACCTACGTTGGGATTCGAGTTTAGATTGGCATCTAACGTATTAAGTTTGTCGCTGGTTGAGATAAGGATTTTTGGAAGCGATCACCAGTTTATAAATATATTTTATATAGCATGATTTTGATCCTTGAACATGAGCATTGGCATGCATGATTGTTTATACATTATATATATTTCGATTTCATATGATGGACATTTGCTGGTATTATTAATTATATTTTTGTATGATATATTCATATCAATTATAATTATTTTGGATGATTTGGATTGTGATGCCTATTATTGGAAATCTTGAAATGACATGACTTGATAATATGATGTGAGTTGATAAAATGATAAATCAAGAAAATGAGATGTTTGAACTAGCCACGCCACGGTAGAGCTGTCAATATGGCCCGACCCGGCCCGGTCCTAACCCATATGGGCTTGCATTTTATGGGCCGGGCCGGGCTAGGCCTACTTGCACAAATGGGCTAAAAAAATCCAACCCGGCCCTGCCCTATATGGGTCATGGGCTAGGGCCGGGCCAGCCTCCTATATGAGCCGTGGGCTAGGGCCATGGACTAGGACCGTGGGCTAGCATTAGAGCCGTGGGCTAGGGCCATAGCCATTGAAATCATATAAGTATATAGCCCTAACCTCAGCATTGAAAAAGCTCTGGTTCACCAATAGCAGCACGATGATGGCTATCGATGTTGCGAAAGAGTTGGCATCACTGCCGGTATCACCGGATGTTCCTTTCTCCGCCGGAATAGGAGAGCAAAGCAGCAGCAAAGTCTCGGTTGGCCGGTCCCGAACTCCTGATGAATCGGAAATTCAGAAGAAGTTTGAATCACTGATAGCCCGGAACTATCAAGTATCGTCGTATCGAAGTGGAAATAGGAATGGGAACAGCCGAACACTGCGAAGAGGGAAGAAAAGTGGGAACGATGAGGAAGATTGGAAAAAAAAAATTAAAATATCTTTCTGTTTTAAGTTTAAAGTTTTAAACTTTTAATTTAACGTGGACCGTGGTTTACTTTGGTAAGTGGACCTGATAACACATAACCTGTTTACCATTTTTCGTTTTGAATCTTTTAATTTTAATATATGTTTTTTAAAAAAATTTCTTGGTCCATGGGCTGACCCGACCCTAACCTTGTTGAGCCCATGGACTACAGGGGCCGGGCCAAAAAGCCCACTTACATAAATGGGCCAAATTTTTTCAACCCGGCCCGGCCCATTTGTAGGGCCAAATGGGCTGGCCCATGGACTCTGGTCCATTTTGACAGGTCTATGCCACGGGCAGGACCGTGGTTACTAAGATTTCCAGTCATAAGCTGAAGTATGACAATGAGATTGTCAGTCACAGACTGAAGTGTGATATTGAAATTACCAGTCACGGGCTGAAGTGTGACAATGAGATTGCCCGTCATAGGCTGAAGTATGACAATAAGCTTGCAAGTCATATGCTAAAATGTGACACTGAGATTGTCAGTCATGGGCTGAAGCATGATCATGGTTAATCCAGAACCCTTAAGAAGAAGGATGATTAAATTGAAACATAAAAAAAAATATATGGTTTTACCAAAGATTTTGTTACATATGGCGATTGAGTTGTTTTGGTTGTATGACATGATATACTATTATTTTCTTACTGTTTTCAAATTATATTATTATTGGTGTGACTGTATAGAATCCTTACTGGGTTGCAAAACTCACACCCCATACTTTCCTTCCTTCTCAGTGCTGTCCAAGATAGACGAGCTTAGTGGTGGATTGAATTTGTGGTAAAATGATAAGTAGATAGAGTGTCATTAATATCAATCAGATGACTGAAGGATGACTGAAGTTATAAATATATAAGTTGTATTATTTTCTTTACTTTAGATATTTTCTTATGAATTGTAATAAATAGTATTTTTGAAAATTAAAATTGTAATGGGTTTTTTTAAAACCTTATATGATTTCTTGGACATATTTTAGAGTTCATGCGGCTGATCACGTGGCCCAACTAGATACTGGGTTCAAAGCGTGATAGTTACTCTGCTCTTAGACTTCATAATTTTAAGATCAATATCCAAAAGCCAACACTATAATTTTGTTTTTGGCTGATGATCCTATAGCAAAGCTAGATATTGATAACTCTTCTGCTGTGAGAAGATCTGAGCCATTTCATAGCACATTTCCGAAACCGGGTCGTCCAACTATGGCAAAGTTCACCAAAGATATGCTGCAAGTTTGAATGCTGTGCAGATAATTTTTCCGAGCTATGAACATAACATCAATAAAGTAAGCACTAGAAACCATAAAAAAAATAAACTTTAGTTTTCATTTTTCTTGTTTGAATGTTTATTCTTTTGGTTACTTCTAGATGGTTTCTAATAAGAAACATTAGTTTTAACTAATTTAGTGTACCAAGTAAATTTAGATTTTTGTCTTGTATATCAACTTTTTTAGAATTAACTTCCTAGATGATATATGTATATATATCATTGGATAGAATTTAAATTATTGATTTAATTTGTTGTTCATGATAATATTCCATACCTTAATTTCTTACATCAAATAAGGTTCATAATATTGTCATCCTTCCATCATGTGATGTTTAGGAGATAAAAGAAGTTCAACTAATTATATTTGCTTAGGCTTTGGAATACATTCCTAACCTTGTTAGAAAAATATTGAATCTCTTGCTATCAAATTATAACTTTAGTGGAAACATTGGCATGCAGTTTCTTATCGGTCAGAAGATGCATGTAAGAAATGAATGGTTATATTTATCCTTATACTATTAGGATACTATAATATCTAATCTCATTTTTATACATTCTTTTTTTTTTAATTTCAAGAGCAATTGGAATTAATTAGATTAGCTGCAATGTCCAAAGGACTCCGAATAAATTTGCATATTAATTTCAAGAGCAAATAAAATTTATTTTATTTTAATAAGTTACTTACTAAAAAATTTATATATTTATTGTACTTGTAGGAGTCTTATGCATTAACCATTTTAGCAAAGTATAGTGATGATATTTCATTATAACCTTCTTTTGATGATGATGCATGGGTGGATGCAACTGAAGGTCCTAAGAAAGATTGATTATATGATTTTGGATCCATGGCAAAAGCAATATCTTTACTTGAAGGTCCTTTCGCATCCTATTCCTGCACGCAGCCAGGCAACTCATTCCAACCTAATTGTACATAAGAGCAATTTGAGGAAATGCTCAACAAATGGGTGGAGGCTTGCAAACAAAGACTACTAAAATAGAATCACAAGTTAAAGAATGAGTTGCAGTTCAGATTCCTCGTATATTGGAAGCTTGGGCACATTCAAGGGATCTGAGGCACTACCTTTAGGCCAATTTTAGGCCAATTTCACCTTCCTTTTCTGATGGCAATGATATTGACTATACTTTTTATATATATGATATAGCTGATTGATATTTTTGTATTTAATATTTATATATATAATGCATTTTTATAAGTATGTAGAGAATTTTTATTGTATGGTATTTGATATATTTTCATATATTGATGGTAAGTTTTGGATCTTTAATATATAATTGGTTAAATACTATCACGTAAATTTTCATATTTTGTTTTATAAAATTTAAAATTCAATCATGTTTGTAAATCTTTTACGGATTTATGATAATCTGATGAAAAATCTATCAGAACGAGAATGAAGTTGTAAAAAAAATTTTAACGGATAATTTGTCAAAAATATTTTTGACAGGCTATCTATTAAAAATTTTTTTACAACCTAGCCCTTATTCTGATAAATTTTTTTATCAAATTTTTTTTTGATAGAATATCTATTAGAAATCTATCATTATTATATTTTAATTTCTTTTTATTCACTTACAGATAATATGTCAAAAATATTTTTGATGGACTATCTAATATAAAAATTTATCAAAATTATATTTTTTGATAGAAAAGTAATATTTATTGAAGAATGCAGGAAGTATATTTATGATGGATTATATATCATAGATCCATTAGTAAATTTTCTGATGGATACAGTATGTCAGAAAAAATTTATTGACATGATTTTTTTTGACAGATGAAAAGCCATTAGAAAATCCATCAAAAATATATTATTTGATAGATTTTATGAATTTCTTTGACGGAATTGTTCGTCAATAAAATCTTTATTTTTACTAGTGAACTTAATTTTTCATGGAAAGCTATGCGGTTTCTTCTAGTACCAAGCAAACTCATTGGGACTAATTAATTATGAACATGTTGCCAAACTCCATGCATATAAATGTTTTTATCAAAGAAAACATGTAACTACACTGCTTGTGGGGAGGGTACGTAAAAAATTTACGGTCCAAATCGAACATAGCCTAGCGGGGTTGGGATCCAGTGGGGGTAGCTATACCGAGATTTATCCCCCCTCTCCTTTTCTTAATAAAAAAAAAAGGAAACATGTAACTAATAGTTTGTGTGTTTTGAATTTGTTGGTAATATGGCGACATCCACTGACGTGGACTGGTGCGGTGACGTCCGCTGACGTGGAGCCTGCGGACGGTCATGGCGGCGAGAAGCCCACCACCTGGGCAAGGTCGCATGATGAAGAACCAAAGTGGACCAGCCTTCCGAGGTAAGCACCAGTCGAGGCAGGGCTCATTGGACGAGCCCCTCGTCTGAGATCAGCTCCCGGTCGAGTTCGCCTCTCCAGAAGGGATCGCCCTTCCGAGGTAAGCACCCGGTCGAGACAGGGCTCATTGGACGGGCCCCCCGTCTGAGGTCAACTCCCGATCGAGGTTGAGTCCGCCTCTCTAGAAGGAACCGCCCTTTCGAGGTTAGCTCCCAGTCGAGGCAAGGCTCATTGGACGAGCCCCCCGTCTGAGGTCAGCTCTCGGTCGAGGTCGAGTCTGCCTCTCTAGAAGGGACCGCCCTTCCGAGGTCAGCTCCCAGTCGAGGTAGGGCTTATTGGGCAAGCCCCCTGTCTGAGGATAGCTCCTGGTCGAGGTCGAGTCCGCCTCTCCAAAGCAGACCCTCCTACCAAGAGCATGGTTTCTGCCAAAGGCGCAAAGAGGGGGGAAGCCATAATTCAAAATAAAGGCAGCAAGTACCTGGCCACCCTAAGCCTCCGAGAGGTGGCGCATACCCAGCCATGGGAGTAGACCCCCCTGCGGCGTATCGTGCACACGATCTGCATGATCTGGATAACGCCAGGCTCCCAGCCTTGCGGTATGCTGATACGTCAACGACCGCACGACTGGGAGATTGTAGCTTCCATGACAGGACGCCTGGACTTCCTAGAGAAGGGCATCCCCCTACGGCCCTATGCCTTGTAGCACCCGAATGGCCTCCTCAAAAGTTGCAACATCCCATGACGGCTGGAGGCTCAGGCACAGAACCAGCCAGATAGAGAGGCAACAACGGGCAATGGAAAGCCTTTGTAGGCTCAGGTAGGCAACCCAAGAGGGGGGGTGAATTGGGTTTTATAAAAAATAAAACAATAATGTAAAGGTCTAGTGGTGTTTGTAAGTAATAAATTCAATGCACAAGATTGAATGCAGCGAAAATAAAGAAATAAAAGTACAAGAAGAACAATCACACAAACACAAAGATTTATAGTAGTTCGGTGCCAACCAAGTACCTACATCCACTTCCCAAGAACCCCTCGGGAATTCCACTAAGTTTGGTTTTAGAACTTAGGCTTACCAACAACCTTTACAACTTGTTTTGTCTTCGGGCTCACAAGTCAAACCCTAGTTGGTTTCAATGCTCACCAACAACCACCCTTGGTTTTACGGGATAACCAAGAACCTAAACAACTTGTTTTGGCTTCGGGCTCACAAGTAAGTCCCTAGTTGATTTCAAGGCTCACCAACAACCATTTTGGTTTTCAAAGGCTTACCAAAAATCTCTTTGGTTTTTCAAGGCTCACAAAAAATCTTAAGTAAAACAATGTAAGAGCAAGTATAAATGAATACAATAAAAGCTTTCTAAAATAAAGCAAATATCTCTTTGAAGTCCTTGATTGTTGATGAAGATCTTGTCTTCAAGTTGATTAAGCCTTTGATTGATGCTTGTAGATGTAGACTTTAAATGCTCTCTTTGAAACTTGGAAGCTTGAAAGCTTTTAATCACTCAACTATTGAATCATTTAAGAATATTCAAGAAACTCATCAAAGGATTACTTCCCCATTTGATTCTTGATGTTTATATAGCCTTTCAACACTTAAATGACCGTTTATAGTTGTTAAGAAGAAAAATATGGCCGTTGGAGCCAAGTTGGAGAAGTTCTGCAGCCTAGAAAACTAGCCGTTACTGTTCAAGTGTCGACACTTCACCTCCAGGTGTCGACACTTCAGTTTCAAGTGTCGACACTTCACCTCCAGGTGTCGACACTTCAGTTTCAAGTGTCGACACTTCACCTCCAGGTGTCGACACTTCAGTTTCAAGTGTCGACACTTCACCTCCAGGTGTCGACACTTCAGTTTCAAGTGTCGACACTTCACCTCCAGGTGTCGACACTTCAGTTTCAAGTGTCGACACTTCACCTCCAGGTGTCGACACTTCAGTTTCAAGTGTCGACACTTCACCTCCAGGTGTCGACACTTCAGTTTCAAGTATCGACACTTCATTCTCTAGGTGTCGACGCTTCACTTCCAAGTATCGACACTTCAGCTCCAGGTGTCGACACTTGATTGAAAGTGCTTTCTGAAGTTTTCTGTTTATCTCAGGCCTTGAGTCGACACTTCACTCTTCAAATGTCGACACTTGATCCTCAGGTGTCGACACTTCATTTCCAGGTATCGACACTTGCATGTGCCATTGCTGAAACATCTTCAAATTGAAACTTTAACTTCTTCAAGTTCTTTCATATTAATTCCAAAGTCCATGTACTTGATTTTCCATTAATTTAAGGACTTTTTCAACTGAAATACAAGCATTTCTTCATTAAATATGGTTGAGTACTAAGATCTGAAAAATACACTTAAAATATAATTAGTACTCATATATACTTAAACATTTTGTCGATCATCAAAATCAAGACAGAGTCAACAATCTCCCCCTTTTTGATGATGACAAAATCTTTAAGTATATAAAAAGGGTAAGCTTAAAAAGATTAACAATAAGATAAACATGTAAGCTCAAAACAAAAGCACCAAACTTCCCCTGAATATATGATCCACAAAATTTTCAAAAATATTTTTCAAAATATGCAAAATTTTTAAATTTTCAAAATTTCTTCTTCTTACTAATTCTTCTCTTTAGATAAAAATATTTTGCATTCTTTCTCCCCCTTTTGCACTTTCTTTCATTTCTCATATGATTTTTCATGTTTATCCTATCTTCCCCTTTTCATACTTAACAATTTTCTCTCCCTTTTTGACATCATGAAAAAGGGTAAAAGGCAATACAAAGTGGGAATGAAGTCGAAAAGAATAGTAAGTAGGTCATCAAAATCAATGCATGAAATCAAATAATTATCATATCAATTGAATATGATACAAATTGAACATGATATCAATTGAAATATGATACCATTTGAATGTAACTCCCCTTAAAAAATTAGATTTGAAAATAAGGAGAAAGAGTATCAGAGCAATAGAAGTACAGCAGATATCAAGCAAAATATTCAAAGCATCAAATATGATAACAAATCTTTGGATGCTCTCCCTAAATGTTATTCCTAAATATGATAACAAATCTTTGGATGCTCTCCCTAAATGTTATTCCTTCTTTGAAAATATGCATTTATTTGAGGAATAAAATATGAAAGCTCATGCATCAAGATTTGAGATTTTTCAAGATATTCATGATTTTCAAAATACAAAGCATTTATATCACTTAAAAACTTTTAGCATGATTTCAAATTCATTTTAAGATTTGATATCTATACAAATGCTAGAAGTAATATGATATCAAGTCTAGCTACTAGAGCAAGGGTTTGTCAATATGCATACCTTCTTCTTAAATGTAATCCTTAACTACCAGTTCTATACTTGATTCAAATCAATTCTAACTTAAGCATAGATGCCAACAATGAAAGCACATAAATCGTAACATTTTACTTGAAATAATTCAAAAACTGTATTAATCAAAATCAAGTGAAAGTCTAATAATCATAAGTTGAGATCATGAGAGCATGAAATCCATCAACACCAAGTTCTATACTCGATTCAAATCAATTCTAACTTAAGCATAGATGCCAATAATGAAAGCACATAAATCGTAACATTTTATTTGAAATAATTCAAAAACTGTATTAATCAAAATCAAGTGAGAGTCTAATAATCATAAGTTGAGATCACGAGAGCATGAAATCCATCAACACCAAAAAGTTCATGATCATAATCATAGCCAATGATGATAAGTCCAAACTTGATTCTAATTAACTATTTAAAATAATTTTTCAAAGTAATTGATGCAATAAAAATTAATCTATATTTTTAATTATGGAATGATATGTTTAGAATTTACCAATATACAAAGTCATTTCTTTTACCATTTAGTTCAAAATGTAGCTTGTCCACCCCTTTAAATTGTCTTGTACAACTTCTTTTCAAGAACTTTCTTTCTCCATATTAATATTGGGTTGCAGACATTCCTGCAAAACAAATTAAGTGGACATTTTTTGTACCCAAACTTTCTTGGGTCCTTTATGATGATAAGCATTAAAATCACATTTAGAAGATAAATTGAAAGAAGCAGGAATAGAGAAATTCTTCAAAAGTTTTTGCTTCTTTTCTTCAACCAAAATATTTTTATCACATAAATCTTTCAAAATAACATTTTCTTTTTCTAAATTTTTTTTTTCTTTAGAAAAATTATTCTTTTCATTTTTCAAAATATCAATCTTGATATTTAAATCATCATTTTTATTTGCAAGATTGGTGTTATCAAGAGAAAATGAATCTACATGCCTATTTAATTTTTTGTGCTCAATTTTTAGCAATCTATATTCATGCACAAGATCATTAGATGTAACATGTAGTTCATCAAAGATAAAATTATAATCATTTTCAGTACATACCTTTTTATTTGCCATGAATCTAAGATGGGCAACTTCATCATCCGTACTTGAATCTTCGCTATCGCTCCAAGTTGCCATCATTGTCTTGGATTTTTTTTGGCTTTGAAAGCCATTATCTTCTTTTCTGTATCAGCTTCCACTATCATTTGCCATAAGTTCAACTCATAGGTCATGAATGAACCGATAAGCTCCTCCAAAGATAAGGTTTCTACATCTTTAGCTTCTTGGATCGCCGTCACCTTTGGATCCCATGATTTTGGCAAGGATCTAAGAATTTTATTCACCAAAATCAGCATTAGTATAGATTTTGCCAAGACTATTCAATTCATTAATAATAGTCATAAATCTCGTATACATATCAGAAATAGATTCATAATGCATCATTTCAAAAATTTCAAAAGAATATACAAACAAATTAATTTTAGTATTCTTCACTTGAAGAGTACCCTCATGAGTAACTTCAAGTATGTCCTATATTTCCTTTGCTGATGTGCATGTAGAGATTCTATTAAATTCATTCAAGTCCAATGCACAATAAAGCAAGTTCATTGCTTTAGCATTGATTTCAGTTTGTTTAATGTCATATTTATTCCAATCCTTTTCGAGCTTTGGAATGGAAATGCCATTAACCAACATGGAAGGAATATGAGGACTGCTAATAATAATTTTCTAAAGATGATAACTAATAGATTGAATATGGATGCGCATGCGAGTTTTCCAAAATGTATAATTTGTGCCATTGAAAAATGGTGGTCTAACACTAATTCCTACAAAGGTTACCATGAACTTTAGCTCAAAATCGTTAGATTTTTAAACAGAGCACCTGCTCTGATACCAATTGTAGGCTCAGGTAGGCAATCCAAGAGGGGGGTGAATTGGGTTTTATAAAAAATAAAATAATAATGTGAAGGTCTAGTGGTGTTTGTGAGTAATAAATTTAATGCACAAGATTGAATGCAGTGGAAATAAAAATAAAAGCTCAACGAGAACAATCACACAAATACAAAGATTTATAGTGGTTCGGTGCCAACCAAGCACCTACATCCACTCCCCAAGAACCCTTTAGGAATTCCACTAAGTTTGGTTTTATAACTTAGGCTCATCAACAACCTTTACAACTTGTTTTGTCTTCGGGCTCACAAGTCAAACCCTAGTTGGTTTCAAGGCTCACCAACAACCATTCTTGGTTTTACGGGATAACCAAGAACCTAAACAATTTGTTTTTGCTTCGGGCTCACAAGTAAAATTCTAGTTGGTTTCAAGGCTCACCAACAACCACTTTGGTTTTCAAAGGCTTACCAAAAATCTCTTTGGTTTTCCAAGGCTCACCAAAAATCTTAAGTAAAACAATGTAAGAGCAAATATAAATGAATACAATAAAAGCTTTCTAAAATAAAGCAAATATCTCTTTGAAGTCCTTGATTGTTGATGAAGATCTTGTCTTCAAGTTGATGAAGACTTTGATTGATGCTTGTAGATGTAGACTTTAAATGCTCTCTTTGAAACTTGGAAGCTTGAAAGCTTTTAATCACTCAACTATTGAATCCTTTAAGAATATTCAAGAAACTCACCAAAGGATTACTTCCCCATTTGATTCTTGATGTTTATATAGCCTCCCAACACTTAAATGACCGTTTATAGCCGTTAGGAAGGAAAATATGGTCTTTGGAGCCAAGTTTGAGAAGTTCTGCAGTCCAGAAAAATAGCCGTTACTGTTTAAGTGTCGACACTTCATTCTCCAGGTGTCGACACTTCATTCTCCAGGTGTCGACACTTCATTCTCCAGGTGTCGACACTTCACTTTCAGGTATCGACACTTCAGCTCCAGGTGTCGACACTTGACTGAAAGTGCTTTCTAAAGTTTTTTGTTTGTCTCAGGCCTTGAGTTGACACTTCACTCTTCAAGTGTCGACACTTGATTCTCAGGTGTCGACACTTCATTTCTAGGTATCGACACTTGCCTGTTCCATTGCTGAAACATCTTCAAATTGAAACTTTTAACTTTTTCAAGTTCTTCCATATTAATTCTAAAGTCCATATACTTGATTTTTCATTAATTTAAGGACTTTTTCAACTGAAATACAAGCATTTTTTCATCCAACATGGTTGAGTACTAAGATATGAAAAATATACTTAAAATATAATTAGTACTCATATATACTTAAACATTTTGTCAATCATCAAAATCAAGACAGAGTCAACAGCCTTCTTCGAAGGAGAGAACCTGGAATCCCCTGAAAAGCTTCCCGTCTATATAAGACCCGCAGAAAAAGGTAAATAAAGGTAAGTGAAGAAAAAAAGAACTCTTTCATTATGGTATTATTATCTTCTCTTTTATTACCCTCTCGATGCGGAGAGTCCCCCAAGCTCTCCGCCATAGAGGTATCTGTTCCCCTCGATTGTCCCACTGACTTGATCGTCGGAGTGCCTTCGTCGGAATCCCCGGTCCAAGGTTTTCTTCTATCTTGCAGGACCCTCGAGCAAGCTAGTAAACCGACCGCGAGATGGGAACCAAGGATACGACGGGAACCCGACACGTCAGAGCTACAGGCCACGGCTATCCGGGCGGCAACAGTTGGAAAGATTGATTTTCGAGATTTGCGTTATCATTAACCTGCATTTGGCTTACAATTACAATTTCTCGGGAAATCAACATCTTATTTCTTGTCATGATTTCTAGATTGAGGGACAAAAAATATCCAACAAATATCTAAGAAGAGATATCGCTAAAGCGGTAGCCCAGTTGTTAGAGGCTTAGCCTCACCTCCTACTGGTCACGGGTTCGAGGTATGATCCTCGTGGGTGACTCAATTAAATCCACGAGTTTTTCTGGGGCACGTGATCGGGATGGCGAGAGAATAGCGAGGGAACGACAAGAGAGCGCACTACTCCGGCGTATTAGTGGTGTCAGGCTGATGTACTCACTAATGATAGAGAAAATATAAAAAAATTACGGTCCGAATCGAACATAGCTGGCAGATCGATCATAGCCTGGCAGGGTTGGAACCCAGTAGAGATAGCTATATCGGAATTTATCCCCCCCTCTTTTCATTTATCAAAATAAAAAAATATCTAAGAAGAGGTGTACAAGATAAAAGTACAGGGAATAGAATGGAAGGACCACTTCACCGTTGGCTCCTTGGAAACAAAGGAGCATGTATGACATATGATGATGACAAAAGGAAATATGCAAGCGATGCAAGTTATCATTGCTCGAATCCCCAAGTTCGTACTCTTCATGGATAAGATATAGAGCTGGTCAGGTTTGATCAAATCCTAGATACGGGGACTCGGACCAGATCTTGATTATCAAACCCAGATTCAAATAGTCGATAGGTATAGTCTTAAAGTATTAGATTTGAATCCTCATAGATTTCAGGTATCTGGATCTAAATACACGATCTAAAATTTATATTCAAAATTGAAATTATATTAGGACAGTGGCGAGAGATGATTAGGACAAAGTAGGGTACAACAACAAGAGGCTACAGTGATGGATAGTAATGAGAGGTAGCATGGTGGCTTGGGATAATGTTGGGGCAACAATGAGGGACTGTAATAAGGGGCTTCATGAATGCGAGGAGGGTAGCGACAATTGCCTTGGAGCAGAAAGGAGAAGGGAGAGAAGTGCAAGGGAAGAGAAGGGGGAGGAGATCACAAGTGAGGTGGCAGGCAAAGTTTGGGGAAGCGGAGAGCCGGAGGGATGAAAGGGCTGATAGGAAGAGAAGGTGGAGGGCGAGAGGAAAACGAGGGATGGAAGGAGGAGGAGATAGCTGGAGCTTGGTCTATTGGTAGGTGGAGAGGAGGGAGCCAAGGAAAGACAATAGCAAGAGCTTGGCTGGCCATTGGCATTATCGAATAGAGTCGAGAGACTAGGGAAGTAGAGATAATGGCTTATGGCTTCTTTTCTTTTACCTTTTTTGTGAAGATTTTGAGCCATTTCATCTAACGATTCAAACTATTTTTAATATATATTTTTAAAAATATATAATCGTTATATTATATTATTCAGATCCGAATCTGAATATTAAATATATAGATCTTATCCATTTATATAATAGTTACATGGATTTGGATCTAAGTAAACGAGTTTTAAATTAGTATCAGATGCGGATCGGTTCAGTAAATATCTGCAAGTCTTGGACCCGGAACCGATCTATTGATAGTTTTAATTAGACACTCTGATAATATTTATACAAATCAAACATAAAAATAAATAATTAAAATATTATTTAATTTTTTTAATCTTGTACAAGTAATTAAGTTGTATAGTTTAAATAAAACTATATATATATATATATATATTTTTTTTTTGCACGGGCTCTCATATAAATATTTTATAAGTAACAAGGGAAGTTAGGGCAGCAGCTAGAGCAACGCAAAAGATTAACACAATATTACGTGATGCAATAAGATAAAGTCCGTCAATCGCATCATTGCCCATGATGGCGATATGGGGTCCCTCCAACAATCATTTTAGGATTTTATTTTTATTTTACATACGTTGGGATGGAAAAGGTGCGCAGCTACGTAGACTTCCTTGGGCGGACGTTTCGGGTCGGAAGTCCATAGGATAGGGGACCATGCCTATCTCTCTAGCTCGGTCCCTTGGCTCCACAAGCACAGGAGTTGAGTGGTCCTAGCCATGTCTTAAGATTAAGTGAGTCGTGACACATCGAAGGCTTCTTGTCTCATTTGATTGAATACAAATTTTAACCTTATTGTTGCATGCAGGGCCCAATCTGACAGGAGTCTAAGGATATCATATGTGATTGGGGAGCATATGATCACACACACACACACACAGCCTGGGAGAAGCTTGGAGAAAAAATATGAGAGGATTTGGAGTTCAAACAATGTCTCCAATGGGCTGGATTTATCATGTAGTTGAAGGGATCTCACTAATAATTAGACGAGTCCAAAGCTCTTGGACACACTGACATTGCACTGACAGCTAAAGGCTGGTGATGACAAAGGATTTTTATCAAGTAGGGGCCCCCGGAATGCCTGGGCCCAAAGATCTGCTTGTTTTTGTTGAAAGGTAAGTGTTATTTTGGGGTTGAGCTAATCACTGGCACCATGCTTGAGAGGCATGTAGAATGGTGCACCTTAGCATTAGTTTCTGGCTTAGCCTAGAACCGAAATGGGTCATACCATCAGTACATTGCAGGACCGAAAAATTTATATTTAATGCGTGCTCCGTGAGATGAAGGATTAAAAGAGAGAAATTTCATTGAGAAAAGAATTTTTTTTTTTTTTTTGATAGAGAAATGATCCTTTGTTCTTAAAAGGATATTTTAATTGCATGTCTCTTATACATCACCACTTTTAATTTCATCTCATAATATTCTTACTCCCTCAAAAAAAAAAAAAAAAAGAAAAAAAAGAAAAAAAGATAGAAGATAAAATCCTAAAACCCTCTTTCGTAGTCATTGGGTGTATGTATGTATCCAAACATGCTAGCTCCCGATTTCCCTTCATGTTTTCATGATTAATAGATGTACATACAGGTTATAAATTTTCAGTGATTTCTCTACTTTTTCATTCAAGAGAGTTGAAAAGTTAGCACGAGCAAGAGCTTTTAATTATATCCTTCAATATTATCATGGAAAAATAATTTTTTTTAAAAAAATTATTTCCATAATTGTATTAAAGGTTGTTTTTTGCTTTATTGTATTATTTTGTCACCATTCTAAAAAAAAAATGTTGACAGTTTTCTTAAAAGAAATTTTTACTATATCAATAAATAATACACTTTTGTAGCCATAGGGAATGATTGTTTGGTAGAGAAAATTTTCCTTCTCATTCGAAGGAATCTAGGAATATTTCCCCATCTTCCAAAATTTATTTTTTACTATTCTTTTAATATTCAAATTTTATTCAATTTTAAATCCGGTTATGAACCGAATGTGCCGGAGGATCCATTCCAATTCTGATTATAATTTGTATCATGAACCAAACATACCTCGAGAAAAATGTGGGATACATTTATAAATTAGATAAATAGTAGGAACTTTTTTTTTTTTTTTTTTTCCCGTGGTTAGACTTGGAAGAAAAATTGTAGCCATTAAAGCGTCCAGGAGCATCTAATGTGCGAGACTACGTCGATCTGTCGCCATCAGACCATTCAACAGCACCTACTACTTGTGCAGCTGCCTGGAACTACTGCAATGCAACTATTACTGATTCATTGCCACTTGGACTTTCTAATTTCCTTTCATGCAAAGCCATACATAACATATAGGCGCCAACATACAAAGAGATCCTCTACCATAAATCACACACCAGTATGTTAAGTGATCCTGGGGATTGAGCTAATTCCTGGTCACCATTGAATTGGTGTGGTCAGAGACTAAAATGTCTGTTCATGTATGTGTGGTGTGGGCACCAGGATCCGACAGAGGCTCCTCAACCCTCTGTCGATGTCCAATTAGGGTTCCATTTTTTTTCGGTCTTGAAATAAGGCTTCAAGTCTAAAACTTGTAATTTCTTTAGTTTTGAATTGAGTCTCTTATGTCTGTGTCCAGTCCTGTACTTTGACCAATTGGATCAAGTTGTGTCTTGTATTGAGTCCAATCCTGTATTGAGTCTAATCCAAGTCTGGGTCCAAGCCGGATTGGTCTTTGAATCCAGCTCAACTATTTTGGGCCGAGCAAGGTCAACATGTCAATCCTAGGGTGCCACTTCATCATCCCATGTGGCGCCACCTCATCCAGCCATATGGGCGGCACAAGTGAGATTTTCCTGAATGCCAAATGGAGACACATCAAATATTCTCTTCTCCTTTCCCTCCCTCCATCAAGCCACTTACTAAAGGAGTCATGAGCAACCAAGAAAAGGTTGAAGACAAAGGCCTTGTTCCAAGTCTCATATCAAGCTTCTTTCCAAAGAAGGGTGAACAACCAAGGAAAGGTTGAAGACAAAAGCCTTGCTACAAGCCTCATATCAAGCTTCTTTCCAAAGAAGGATGAGCAACCAAGGAAAGAGGGAGACACAAGCCTTGCATCATGCCTTCTTCCCAAAATTGAAGGTCAACTTTCCAAGTCCAAGGGAGCCAAATTCTTTCTTCCAAGCCCATTATCATGCCATGCCCAAATCCAAGAAGCTTTGATCGGCCAAGGAGTTTGAATTTCAGATTTTTGAATATTTTTTTGGTGCCTTAGCAAGAGAAGAAATGTATTTTTTCATTCAAATTTTGAAAGGGTCTAAGTGCCTATATAAAGGACCTTACCTCCTCTCTTGTAAGGTTAATCTTTGATGAATGAAAAACCAAATTTCTTGAGATCCAATTTCTTTTTAGTTGCCTTTGTTCACTAGGAACGTCGATCTTCGTGAGGGAGCGCCTTCGCCTTCGGGCGTCGAGAGGTGTGAGGTCTCAAGTTACCATCACTTCCGCAACTCCATCCTCCAACTTCGAGTCAAGAAGAACTCCGCCATCATCACAACAACTCTTTCCTTCTTTTATTGCTTTCTTCCGATTGAAACCTAACCCTTCTTTGAATGCTCGCAGGTCCTCCAGGTGACACGAGTACGGAATCGGTTGCCCTTGCCATCGAGATCTTCGGACAGCCAGCCGGCGCATCCGCAGGGTTGACGACTCGATCATCCAGGCTGCATCCACCAGAGTGAGTGACCTCGGCATCGGGCGCTTCAGATCTTTGAGATTTGCCCCCTGACTCCTAAGTAGGTATTGATCTGAGAGCTAAGTCCTACGGGGTTTCTCAATCCCGGGGTCCTCTCTTTATCATTGCTTAGGGATTACTTGCTTGCTTGATAGTTCTTATTATTATTGAATCCCTAGAATTACTCTCTCTTGTCTTCGGGAATCCTCAACCTAATTTAAAACCCTAAAAATCACCTGCATCATCCTAGTATCTAGTTAGTTCCCTGTCATTTCTAGTATCAGAGCATGCATCTCTTCATTCCACATCATTTCTGGTATCAGAGCATGGTTAGGACTTAGCGCTTCTTAAGTACCTGGATTAGGTGCTTCACCAGGCCGTCCGGTCCGGTCTTAGGAGAAAAGTAGGGTTTCAAGACCCTCTCTTCCCATTCCACGGGGATCTCCTAAGGCGTGTAGGGGTGCCATTGTGATAGGCCTTTGAAAGGGAATACAAGAAGAATAGATTTAAAAGAACAAAAAAATTTTGCATCTTAGATCTCATCTTTAAATTTCTGCATTTTTCCTTTTCGAATATAGTCTGTTGTTTTAGTTTTTCTGCCCGTAGGAATCTCCAAATTTTTTGATTTTTGTTTTGTTAGATCACACATAATTGAAAATATTTTTGGTAATTTTTTCAGATTTTATTGCAACATGTAGAATTTCTATAATCCGGAATACCACCTAAGAAGAAGTTCTGTTCTGAGAATTTCAGCAATTGCATTTTCTTACGTTTTCATTTGTCATATAGTTTAATCTTGTACTTAGGGTCATATCATTTTATTTCCTACATCTTATCTCTGTTATCATACATCAAAAAAAAATCCAAAAATATAATTTAAAGACATCTCATTAGATCATTTGCTTGCAATCATTTTCATAAATCACTTTAAGGGTGGCAATTTGACTTAGGGTCAGGATTTCATTACCTGTCCCTAGCCCAAAATCACTAACCTGCATCACGAACGCAAGCTCTAATTAAAATCGAGTAGACATTAATTTTGCTCTAGAGAGCTTAGGGACACCAACTGGTCGAGTCAAGAGTAAGTGTCTATTCTTGGCGTCAGTCCATTCTGTGTGTGCTGCTGCTCTTGGTGTCTAGGCTTGGTGATTCAGGGCTTGTGAGTTTAGTCCACCTACCTGGCCAATCCCAGATTGGTGTATAAGGTTGGCGTTCAAGGACCTCCACTCCCCTACACCTACCTGGCCAAGCACAGAGTTACTACATACTGGTTTGCCACCCTGACTTAGGCAACTGGTTGAGATTCTAGGTCTAGTAGATCATAGACTATTTTGCATGCTTGATTCATGTCGACTAGATCAGGAGTCCTTTATCATCCCCATCTTTCCCAACCAAGTGAACCCATGGACAACACCCGAGAAGATCCTTTAAAGGTCATCATGGAACAATTGGCTAAGATGAACAGTAAGCTTGATAAGCTTGATGAAGGAGTTAGATCCCTAGAAAAGAATAGTCCTAGACCATCTGTTGAACCTGAGTCTGAGTCTAGCCCTAGGAGCCCATATCCATACTTGGTTGACTCTGAGGAGGGACCCATTAGGAGCACCGAACCTTATGCACCCATTTTTGATGGAAGACAAGAGGCATTTATTAAGTGGGAAGAATGAATTGATCAGTATTTTGAGTGCACTAACATATCAGAATTAGGACAGGTTAGGTTGGCCAAAACCAAGTTTACCCAACATGCTAGGTTGCATTGGTATGTTATTGAGCGTGAATGTTATCACAAAGAAACTTCTCCATTGGAAGATTTATAGCCTGGAAAAAGGCTATGACACTGCTAGGGAATTTGAGTCATATCAGAGAAAATTCAGGAACTACCAAGTTAAGACCAGCAGGGTTAGTACCTTTGGACCCAAACCCAACTCTAGTCAACTTCCCTTAGACCAACCAACTTCTACTGTCCCATTAGTTCATATGAATGATAGGAATAAGAACCCTGAAGTACAAATTGAGTGCACTGATATTCAAGACTTAGGGTATCCCCAGATTAAAGAGCTAGGGAAGGAAGAGGATAAGTCTGAGCCCATTAAGAGTGTAAGTGAAGAAACCACCGAGCCTATTAAGGAATCCCAAGAAAATATTCATGAATCAAGCTTAGTGGCGAAGTGTGATGAAGATGGGCCCAAGATGGAGGTATCAGAGGAATCTAAGGATAATGATCCTGAACCAACTACAGAACTTGAAGAAGAACTGACCAAGCCAGGATCAAACAAAGTAGATGAAAGTGAAGGTTCTCAAGTATTTCCTATAGAGAAGGTCCAAGAAAAAGAAATAGACATTAGTTTAGAGGACTTTGAAGATAAACCTTCCAAAGATCTTCCTGATGACCTTCCACCTTCTAGAAGCACCTAGTCTACCCTAGAACTTGCACCTATCGATCCTCCTAGTACTAATCATGAGATTAGGTTGAGCACACCTATAGACCAACATCCACACATTAAGGTCAGTCTCTTAAACTTTGAACTAGTCCCTGAGTCTCCTTTCTATTCCTTACCTTTCCCTGAGCCTTCTCATATCTCTAGAGCAATGAGGTTACTTTTTATTGAGATTACCAGAATGTATGACTCCTTAAAGCCCATCCCTTTTGCCCTCTACTTCTGGTATACTTTATGGCATTTGCTAGGGATCCTTAATAATATTTCTTGTGCATACCAGATGTTGACTCTGGTATTGATTTTGATGATTGACAAAATGTTTAAGTATATATGAGTACTAATTATATTTTTAGTGTGTTTTTCAGATCTTAGTACTCAACCATGTTGAATGAATAAAATGCTTGTATTTCAGTTGAAAAAGTCCTTAAATTAATGGAAAATTAAGTATATGGACTTTGGAATTGATATGGAAGAACTCAAAGAGGTTAAAGTTTCAATTTGAAGAAATATCAGCAAAGTTTCAGCATGGCACAAGCAAATGTCGATACTTGGAAATGAAGTGTCGACACCTGAGGATCAAGTGTCGACACTTGAAGAGTAAAGTGTCAATTCAAGGCCTGAGACAAATAGAAAACTTCATAAAGCACTTTCAGTCAAGTGTCGACACCTGGGGCTGAAATGTTGACACCTAGAGCTGAAGTGTCGACACGTGAAAGTGAAGTGTCTACACCTGGAGAATGAAGTGTCGACACTTAAAACTGAAGTGTCGACACCTGGAGGTGAAGTGTCGACACTTGAACAGTAACGGCTAGTTTTCTGGGCTACAGAAATTCTCCAACTTAGCTCTAACGGCCATATTTTCCTCCCTAACGGCTATAAACGATCATTTAAGTATTGGGAGGCTATATAAACATCAAGAATCAAATGGAGAAGTAATCCTTTGGTGAGTTTCTTGAATTTTCTTAAAGGATTCAATAGTTGAGTGATTAAAATCCTTCAAGCTTCCAAGTTTCAAATAGAGCATTCAAAGTCTACATCTACAAGCATCAATCAAAGGCTTCATCAACTTGAAGACAAGATCTTCATCAACAATCAAGGGCTTCAAAGAGATATTTGCTTTATTTTAGAAAGCTTTTATTGTATTCATTTATACTTGCTCTTACATTGTTTTACTTAAGGTTTTTGGTGAGCCTTGGAAAATCAAAGAGATTTTTGGTAAGCCTTTGAAAATCAAAGTGGTTGTTTGTGAGCCTTGAAACCAACTAGGATTTTACTTGTGAGCCCAAAGCCAAAACAAGTTGTTTAGGTTCTTGGTTATCCCGTAAAATCAAGGATGGTTGTTGGTGAGCCTTAAAACCAACTAGGATTTAACTTGTGAGCCCGAAGACAAAACAAGTTGTAAAGGTTGTTGGTGAGCCTAAGTTATAAAACCAAACTTAGTAAAATTTCCAAGGGATTCTTGGGGAGTGGATGTAGGTGGTGAAATTTCCAAGGGGTTTTTGGGGAGTGGATGTAGGTGCTTGGTTGGCACCGAATCACTATAATTCTTTGTGTTTGTGTGATTATTCTCCTTGTACTTTTATTTCTTTATTTCTGTTACATTTATTTGAAATACACAAGCACTTGAATTGCATTAGCACATACTTGCTTTAGTTCATAGATATTTTAAATAGTATAAAAGTTTTATAAAACCCAATTCACCCCCCTCTTGGGTTGCCTACCTGAGCCTACAATTGGTATCAGAGCAGGTGCTCTATTTGAAAATCTAACGATTTTGAGCTAAAGTTCATGGCAACCCTTGTAGGTATTAGTGTTAGACCACCGTTTTTTAATGGCCTAAATTACACATTTTGGAAAACTCGCATGCGGATCCATATTTAATCTATTAGTTATCATCTTTGGAAAATCATTATTAGTGGTCCTCATATTCCTTCTATTTTGGTTAATGGCATTTCCATTCCAAAGCTTGAAGAGAATTGGAATGAATATTACATTAAACAAACTGAAATCAATGCTAAAGCAATGAACTTGCTTTATTGTGCATTGGACTTAAATGAATTTAATAGAATTTCTACATGCACATCGACGAAGGAAATATGGAACATACTTGAAGTTGCTCATGAGGGTACTCTTCAAGTGAAGAATACTAAAATTAATTTGCTTGTACATTCTTTTAAAATTTTTGAAATGATGCATTATGAATCTATTTCTGATATGTATACTAGATTTATAACTATTATTAATGAATTGAAAAGTCTTGGCAAAATCTATACTAATGTTGATTTGGTGAACAAAATTCTTAGATCCTTGTCAAAATCATGGGATCCAAAGGTGACGGCGATCCAAGAAGCTAAAGATGTAGAAACCTTACCTTTGGAGGAGCTTATCGGTTCACTCATGACCTATGAGTTGAACTTATGGCAGAGGATAGTGGAAGCTAATGTAAATAAGAAGATAATAGCCCTCAAGACCAAAAAAAAATTCAAGGCAATGATGGTAACTTGGAGCGATAACGAAGATTCAAGTACGGATGATGAAGTTGCCCATCTTTGCTTTATGGCAAATGAGGAAAATGTATGTGCTAAAAATATTTATAATTTTACCTTTAAAGAATCACATGATGTACTAATTATCTTGTGCATGAATATAGATGGCTAAAAATTGAGTACAAGAAATTAAATAGGCATGTTGATTCATTTTCTCTTGACAACACCAATCTTGCAAATAAAAATAGTGATTTAAATGCCAAGATTGATATTTTGAAAAATGGAAAGAATAATTTTTCTAAAGGAAAAGAATTTTTAGAAAAAGAAAATGTTATTTTGAAAGATTTATGT
Source organism: Areca catechu (assembly GCA_021397845.1). Lineage (NCBI taxonomy): Eukaryota > Viridiplantae > Streptophyta > Magnoliopsida > Arecales > Arecaceae > Areca > Areca catechu. Next base: position 39,837,844 of record CM038045.1, read on the forward strand.
GATAAAAATATTTTGGTTGAGGAAAAGAAGCAAAAACTTTTGAAAAATTTCTCTATTCCTGCTTCTTTCAATTTATTTTCTAAATGTGGTTTTAATGCTTATCCTTCTATATTAAGAAAAGTTTGGGTTCCAAAAGGAACCATAATTACTAATCATAAAGGATCCAAGAAAGTTTGGGTACCAAAAATATCCACTTAATTTGTTTTGCAGGAATGTCTTGCAACCTAACATGAAGAAAGGAAGTTCTTAAAAAAAAAAGGTTGTACAAGACAATTTAAAGAAGTTGACAAGCTATATTTTGAACTAAATAGTAAAAGGAAGGACTTTGTATATTGGTAAATTCTAAACATCTCCTTCCATAATTAAAAATGTAGATTAATTTTTATTGCATTAATTACTTTGAAAAATTATTTTAAATAGTTAATTAGAATCAAGTTTGAACTTATCATCATTGGCTATGATCATGAACTTTTTGGTGTTGATAAATTTCATGCTATCATGATTAAACTTATGATTGTAAGACCTTCACTTGATTTTGATTAATGTATTTCATGAAAAATATTTTTAAAAATGCATATTGATTTGAAAAATGTTTTAATTGATTAATTAGAATCAAGCTTAGGCTAATAATCATTAGTTGTGATCGTAACTATTTTGATATAAATAGATTTCATGCTCTCATGATTTCAACTTATGATTATTAGAATTTTACTTGATTTTGATTAATACAATTTTTGAATTATTTCAAGTGAAATGTTACGATTTATATGCTTTTTTTGTTGGCATCTATGTTTAAGTTAGAATTGATTTGAATCAAGTATAGAACTGGTAGTTAAGGGTTACATTTAAGAAGAATGTAAGCATATTGAGAAACCCTTGCTCTAGTAGCTAGACTTGATATCATATTACTTCTAACATTTATATGGATATCAAATCATTTTAAATGAATTTGAAATCATACTGAAAGTTTTTAAGTGATATAAATGCTTTGTATTTTGAAAATCTTGAATAACTTGAAAATTTCAAATCCTTGATTTCAGACTTAGAATTTATGTTCATATCTTAAAATTGTTTGAAATTATATTGCATGTGCTTTCATGTTCTTATTCCTCAAATGAATGCATATTTTTAAGGGGGAATAACATTCAGGGGGAGCATCTAAAGATTTGTTACCATATTTGATGCTTTGAATATCTTACTTGATATCATGCTGCACTTATATTGCTCTTATATTCCTCCTTGTTTTTAAATCTAATTTTTTGAAGAGAGTTACATTCAAATGGTATCATGTTCAATTTGTATCATAATTATTTGATTTCATGCATTGATTTTGATAACCTACTTGCTATTCTTTCCGACTTCATTCCCACTTTGTATTGCCTTTCAACTTTTTTCATGATGTCAAAAAGGGAGAGAAAATTGTTAAATATGAAAAGGAAAAGATTGTTGGAGAAAAATGTTAAGTATGAAAAGGGGAAGATAGGATAAACATGAAAAATCATATAAGAAATGAAAGAAAGTGCAAAAGTGAAGAAGAATGCAAAATGTTTTTATTTAAAGGAAAGAATAAGTAATAAGAAGAAATTTTGAAAATTTGAAAATTTTGCATATTTTGAAAAATATTTTTGAAGATTTTTTTTTTTGGATCATATTTTGCGGGGGAGCTTGGTGCTTATTGTTTTGAGCTTACATGTTTATCTTATTGTTAATCTTTTTAAGCTTACCCTATTCATATACTAAAATGTTTTGTCATCTTCAAAAAGGGGGAGATTGTTGACTCTGGTCTTGATTTTGATGATTGACAAAATATTTAAGTATATATGAGTACTAATTATATTTTAAGTATATTTTTTAGATCTTAGTACTCAACCATGTTGAATGAAGAAATGCTTATATTTCAGTTGAAAAAGTCCTTAAATTAATGGAAAATCAAGTATATGGACATTGGAATTGATATGGAAGAACTCGAATAGGTTAAATTTTCAATTTGAAGAAGTATCAGCAAAGTTTCAGCATGACACAGGTAAGTATCAACATTTGGAAATGAAGTGTCGACACTTGAGGATCAAGTATCGACACTTGAAGAGTGAAGTGTCGATTTAAGGCCTAAGACAAACAGAAAACTTCAGAAAGCACTTTCAGTCAAGTGTTGACACCTGGAGCTGAAGTGTCGACACCTGGAGAATGAAGTGTCGACACTTGAAACTGAAATGTCGACACCTAGAGGTGAAGTGTCGACACTTGAACAATAGCGGCTAGTTTTCTAGGCTGCAGAACTTCTCAAACTTGGCTCCAACGGCCATATTTTCCTTCCTAAAGGCTATAAACAGTCATTTAAGTATTGGGAGACTATATAAACATTAAGAATTAAATAGGGAAGTAATCTTTTGGTGAGTTTCTTGAATATTCTTAAAGGATTTAATAGTTGAGTGATTAAAAGCCTTCAAGCTTCCAAGTTTCAAAGAGAGCATTCAAAGTCTACATCTATAAGCATCAATCAAAGGCTTCATCAACTTAAAGACAAGATCTTCATCAACAATCAAAGGCTTTAAAGAGATATTTATTTTATTTTTGAAAGCTTTTATTGTATTCATTTATACTTGCTCTTACATTGTTTTACTTAAGATTTTTGGTGAGCCTTGGAAAACCAAAGAAGTTTTTGGTAAGCCTTTGAAAATCAAAGTGGTTGTTGGTGAGCCTTGAAACAAACTAGGATTTTACTTGTGAGTCCGAAGCCAAAACAAGTTGTTTAGGTTCTTGGTTATCCCGTAAAACCAAGGATGGTTGTTGGTGAGCCTTAAAACCAACTAGGATTTGACTTGTGAGCCCGAAGATAAAACAAGTTGTAAAGGTTGTTGGTGAGCCTAAGTTATAAAACCAAACTTAGTAAAATTTTCAAGGGGTTCTTGGGGAGTGGATGTAGGTGGTGAAATTTTCAAGGGATTTTTCGGGAGTGGATGTAGGTGCTTGGTTGGCACCGAATCACTATAAATCTTTGTGTTTGTGTGATTATTCTCCTTGTGCTTTTATTTCTTTATTTCCGCTACATTTACTTGAAATACACAAGCACTTGAATTGCATTAGCACATACTTGCTTTAGTTTATAGATATTTTAAATAGTATAAAAGTTTTATAAAACCCAATTCACCCCTCTCTTGGGTTGCCTACCTGAGCCTACAATTGGTATCAGAGCAGGTGCTCTGTTTGAAAATCTAACGATTTTGAGCTAAAGTTCATGGCAACCCTTGTAGGTATTAGTGTTAGACCACCGTTTTTCAATGGCCTAAATTACACATTTTAGAAAACTCGCATGCGGATCCATATTTAATCTATTAGTTATCATCTTTGGAAAATCATTATTAGTGGTCCTCATATTCCTTCTATTTTGGTTAATGGCATTTCCATTCCAAAGCTCGAAGAGAATTGGAATGAATATGACATTAAACAAACTGAAATCAATGCTAAAGCAATGAACTTGCTTTATTGTGCATTGGATTTAAATGAATTTAATAGAATTTCTACATGCACATCGATGAAAGAAATATGGAACATACTTGAAGTTGCTCATGAGGGTACTCTTCAAGTGAAGAATACTAAAATTAATTTGCTTGTACATTCTTTTAAAATTTTTGAAATGATGCATTATGAATCTATTTCTGATATGTATACTAGATTTATAACTATTATTAATGAATTGAAATTTTTTGGCAAAATCTATACTAATGTTGATTTGGTGAACAAAATTCTTAGATCCTTGTCAAAATCATGGGATCCAAAGGTGACGGCGATCCAAGAAGCTAAAGATGTAGAAACCTTACCTTTGAAGGAGCTTATCGGTTCACTCATGACCTATGAGTTGAACTGATGGCAGAGGATAGTGGAAGCTGATGTAAATAAGAAGATAATAGCCCTCAAGGCCAAAAAGAAATTCAAGGCAATGATGGTAACTTGGAGCGATAGCGAAGATTCAAGTACGGATGATGAAGTTGCCCATCTTTGCTTTATGGCAAATGAGGAAAATGTATGTGCTAAAAATATTTATAATTTTACCTTTAAAGAATCACATGATGTATCTAATTATCTTGTGCATGAATATAGATTGCTAAAAATTGAGTACAAGAAATTAAATAGGCATGTAGATTCATTTTCTCTTGACAACACCAATCTTGCAAATAAAAATGGTGATTTAAATGCCAAGATTGATATTTTGAAAAATGGAAAGAATAATTTTTCTAAAGGAAAAGAATTTTTAGAAAAAGAAAATGTTATTTTAAAAGATTTATGTGATAAAAATATTTTGGTTGAGGAAAAGAAGCAAAAACTTTTGAAAAATTTCTCTATTCCTGCTTCTATCAATTTATTTTCTAAATATGGTTTTAATGCTTATCCTTCTATATTAAGAAAAATTTGTGTTCCAAAAGGAACCATAATTACTAATCATAAAGGATCCAAGAAAGTTTGGGTACCAAAAATATCCACTTAATTTGTTTTGCAGGAATGTCTTGCAACCCAACATGAAGAAAGGAAGTTCTTAAAAAAAAAGGTTGTACAAGATAATTTAAAGAAGTTGACAAGCTATATTTTGAACTAAATAGTAAAAGGAAGGACTTTGTATATTGGTAAATTCTAAACATCTCCTTCCATAATTAAAAATGTAGATTAATTTTTATTGCATTAATTACTTTAAAAAATTATTTTAAATAGTTAATTAGAATCAAGTTTGAACTTATCATCATTGGCTATGATCATGAACTTTTTGGTGTTGATAAATTTCATACTATCATGATTAAACTTATGATTGTAAGACCTTCACTTGATTTTGATTAATGTATTTCATGAAAAATACTTTTAAAAATGCATATTGATTTGAAAAATATTTTAATTGATTAATTAGAATCAAGCTTAGACTAATAATCATTAGTTGTGATCGTAACTATTTTGATATAAATAGATTTCATACTCTCATGATTTCAACTTATGATTATTAGACTTTTACTTGATTTTGATTAATACAGTTTTTGAATTATTTCAAGTGAAATGTTACGATTTATATGCTTTCTTTGTTGGCATCTATATTTAAGTTAGAATTGATTTGAATCAAGTATAGAACTGGTAGTTAAGGGTTACATTTAAGAAGAAGGTAAGCATATTGAGAAACCCTTGCTCTAGTAGCTAGACTTGATATCATATTACTTCTAACATTTATATGGATATCAAATCATTTTAAATGAATTTGAAATCATACTGAAAGTTTTTAAGTGATATAAATGCTTTGTATTTTGAAAATCTTGAATAACTTGAAAATTTCAAATCCTTGATTTCAGACTTAGAATTTATGTTCATATCTTAAAATTGTTTGAAATTATATTGCATGTGCTTTCATGTTCTTATTCCTCAAATGAATGCATATTTTTAAGGGGGAATAACATTCAGGGGGAGCATCCAAATATTTGTTACCATATTTGATGCTTTGAATATCTTACTTGATATCATGCTGTACTTATATTGCTCTTATATTCCTCCTTGTTTTTAAATCTAATTTTTTGAAGGGAGTTACATTCAAATGGTATCATGTTCAATTTGTATCATAATTATTTGATTTCATGCATTGATTTTGATAACCTACTTGCTATTCTTTCCGACTTCATTCCCATTTTGTATTGCCTTTCAACTTTTTTCATGATGTCAAAAAGGGAGAGAAAATTGTTAAATATGAAAAGGAAAAGATTGTTGGAGAAAAATGTTAAGTATGAAAAGGGGAAGATAGGATAAACATGAAAAATCATATAAGAAATGAAAGAAAGTGCAAAAGTGAAGAAGAATGCAAAATGTTTTTATTTAAAGGAAAGAATAAGTAATAAGAAGAAATTTTGAAAATTTGAAAATTTTGCATATTTTGAAAAATATTTTTGAAGATTTTTTTTTTTGGATCATATTTTGCGGGGGAGCTTGGTGCTTATTGTTTTGAGCTTACATGTTTATCTTATTGTTAATCTTTTTAAGCTTACCCTATTCATATACTAAAATGTTTTGTCATCTTCAAAAAGGGGGAGATTGTTGACTCTGGTCTTGATTTTGATGATTGACAAAATATTTAAGTATATATGAGTACTAATTATATTTTAAGTATATTTTTTAGATCTTAGTACTCAACCATGTTGAATGAAGAAATGCTTGTATTTCAGTTGAAAAAGTTCTTAAATTAATGGAAAATCAAGTATATGGACTTTGGAATTGATATAGAAGAACTCGAAGAGGTTAAAGTTTCAATTTGAAGAAGTATCAGCAAAGTTTCAGCATGACACAGGTAAGTGTCGACATTTGGAAATGAAGTGTCGACACTTGAGGATCAAGTGTCGACACTTGAAGAGTGAAGTGTCGATTTAAGGCCTAAGACAAACAGAAAACTTCAGAAAGCACTTTCAGTCAAGTGTTGACACCTGGAGCTGAAGTGTCGATACCTGGAGAATGAAGTGTCGACACTTGAAACTGAAGTGTCGACACCTAGAGGTGAAGTGTCGACACTTGAACAATAGCGGCTAGTTTTCTAGGCTGCAGAACTTCTCCAACTTGGCTCCAACGGCCATATTTTCCTTCCTAAAGGCTATAAACAGTCATTTAAGTATTGGGAGGCTATATAAACATCAAGATTTAAATAGGGAAGTAATCTTTTGGTGAGTTTCTTGAATATTCTTAAAGGATTTAATAGTTGAGTGATTAAAAGCCTTCAAGCTTCCAAGTTTCAAAGAGAGCATTCAAAGTCTACATCTATAAGCATCAATCAAAGGCTTCATCAACTTGAAGACAAGATCTTCATCAACAATCAAGGGCTTTAAAGAGATATTTACTTTATTTTAGAAAGCTTTTATTGTATTCATTTATATTTGCTCTTACATTGTTTTACTTAAGATTTTTGGTGAGCCTTGGAAAACCAAAGAATTTTTTGGTAAGCCTTTGAAAATCAAAGTGGTTGTTGGTGAGCCTTGAAACCAACTAGGATTTTACTTGTAAGCCCGAAGCCAAAACAAGTTATTTAGGTTCTTGGTTATCCTGTAAAACCAAGGGTGGTTGTTGGTGAGTCTTGAAACCAACTATGGTTTGACTTGTGAGCCCGAAGACAAAACAAGTTGTAAAGGTTGTTGGTGAGCCTAAGTTATAAAACCAAACTTAGTGGAATTCCCAAGGGGTTCTTGGGGAGTGGATGTAGGTGCTTGGTTGGCACCGAACCACTATAAATCTTTGTGTTTGTGTGATTGTTCTCCTTGTGCTTTTATTTCTTTATTTTCGCTGCATTTATTTGAAATACACAAGCACTTGAATTGCATTAGCACATATTTGCTTTAGTTCATAGATATTTTAAATAGTACAAAAGTTTTATAAAACCCAATTCACCCCCCCTCTTGGGTTGCTTACCTGAGTCTACACCAGACCAGGGTCAAACCTAGAGAGTTAATAATTTGTTAGGTTTAGGCCCTAGAGAGTCAAATAAAATTCTGCTCTATAGGATTGCATCGTTTAGTCTGCATTTTGCATCATGCATTAAGTGTAAATTTTAAAATAATGGCTGATTCCCAGAAACGAGCCAAAGAGTTTGAAATTAGGGATTCTGTAATGATTAGGCTTATGCCTAAACGGTTTCTACTCGGAACCGTTAAGAAACTTCATGCTCTTGGAGCTGGCCTCTTTAGAGTGATAAAGAGAGTTGGCCCTAATGCCTACGTTCTTGAGCTACCCCCGAATTATGGCATTAGCTCGACTTTTAATATCTCAGACTTAGTCGAGTACAGGGAACCAGCAAACATATCTAGCGAGCTATTTGGGCCTGATCTTTCTTTTGAGAGTGAACCCGAACCTGAGTGTCCACCTCCAATTATACCTGAGAAAAGAGAGCGGATCGAGCATGTCCTGGATGACCAAGCTATCACTACCCGGGACAAAGATTATCAACGTTTCTTAGTCCGATGGCAAGGCCGACCTGAGTCCGATAACTCGTGGGTTACCCGGGAGGACTTGCAGCGCCTCGATCCCGACCTTCTGGAGGAGTACCTAAGCCAACTCAACTTTTACTTGACAGGGTCAAGTTCCTCCCACCCTGGGAGAACTAGTGTGGGCACCATAATCCGATAGAGGCTCCTCAACCCTCTGTGGATGTCCAATTATGGTTCCATTTTTTTCAGGTCTTGAAATAAGGCTTCAAGCCTAAAACTTGTAATTTCTTTAGTTTTGAATTGAGTCTCTTATGTCTGTGTCTAGTCCTGTACTTTGACCAATTGGGTCAAGTTGTCCTGTATTGAGTCCAGTCCTGTATTGAGCTAGTCCAAGTCTAGGTCCAAACCGGATTGGTCTTTGAGTCCAGCTCAACTACTTTGGGCCGAGCCTTGAAGGTCAACATATTAACCCTGGGGCGCCACTTCATCATCCCATGTGGCGCCACCTCATCCAGCCATGTGGGTGGCACAAGTGAGATTTTCTTGGATGCCAAATGGAGACACATCAAATATTCTCTCCTCCTTTCTCTCCCTCCATCAAGCCACTTACTAAAGGAGTCATGGGCAACCAAGGAAAGGTTGAAGACAAAGGCCTTGTTCCAAGCCTCATATCAAGCTTCTTTCCAAAGAAGGGTAAGCAACCAAGGAAAGGTTGAAGATAAAGGCCTTGTTCTAAGCCTCATATCAAGCTTCTTTCCAAAGAAGGGTGAGCAACCAAGGAAAGAGGGAGATACAAGCCTTGTATCATGCCTTCTTCCCAAAATTGAAGGTCAACTTTCCAAGTCCAAGGGAGCCAAATTCTTTCTTCCAAGCCCATTATCATGCCATTCCCAAATCGAAGAAGCTTTGGTCGGCCAAGGAGTTTGAATTTCAGATTTTTGTATATTTTTTTGGTGCCTTAGCAAGAGAAGAAATGTATTTTTTCATTCAAATTTTGAAAGGGTCTAAGGTGCCTATATAAAGGACCTTACCCCTTCCCTTGTAAGGTTAATCTTTGATTAATGAAAAACCAAATTTCTTGAGATCCAATTTCTCTTTAGTTGCCTTCGTTCATTTGGAACGTCGATCTCCGTGAGGGAGCGCCTTTGTTTTCGGGCGTCGAGAGGTGTGAGGCCTCAAGTTACCGTCACTTCCGCAACTCCATCCTCCAACTTCGAGTCAAGAAGAACTCCGCCATCACCACAACAACTCTTTCCTTCTTCTATTGCTTTCTTCCGATTGAAACCTAACCCTTCTTTGAATGCTCGCAGGTCCTCCAGGTGACACGGGTATGGAATCGGTTGCCCTTGCCATCGAGATCTTCGGACAGCCAGCCGGCGCATCCGCAGGGTTGAAGGCTCAATCATCCAGGCCGCATCCGCCAGAGTGAGTGATCTCGGCATCGGGCGCTTCAGATCTTTGAGGTTTGCCCCCTGACTCCTAACTAGGTATTGATCTGAGAGCTAAGTCTTCAGGGTTTCTCAATCCCGGGGTCCTCTCTTTAGCATTACTTAGGGACTACTTGCTTACTTGATAGTTCTTATTATTATTGAATCCCTAGAATTACTCTCTCTTGTCTTCGGGAATCCTCAACCTAATTTAAAATCCTAAAAATCACCTGCATCATCCTAGCATCTAGTTAGTCCCCCATCAGTGTGTTTAAAGAAAGATCATTCCCGGTACTCTCTGTTAGGGTCTGATGCCAATCTGGACTTCGAGACAAGTGAAATGGAACTTCTGTTGCATCCTAATGAGTAATGACCTTGCGAGATTGGAGACAAGTGCAGGGAAAAGCATTGCAGGCCAGGTAGCTAGAAATGAGACAGAGCACATCTCCATCATTTGTGTGGGTGAATGTTGGGCCGAGATCCAGTCCAGTATTTGAGGCCCATACTTATTCTTTTCGAGGGTCCAAGGAAGTATGCTGGGTATAATCATCGATTAGAAGTAAAATTCTTAGTGCATTGCATGCGGTGCAGGAAATCCAAACTGGCCCGCACTACCTCTCTTCATTGGTCCACGTGGATCCTACCTGGAATGATGGAATGGGACGGTATTAGTATTAAATGGCAGGGAGCGGCGTTTGTTTTAAGCATGATGTGCATTAATATCCGGTCAATATTTTTTGAAAATTTTGTGCAGACTAAAATTTTTTTTCTCTCCAGCTTACTTTTTCCTGCTATCTTATTTGGTTTTGTTTATTTTGAAATATTCTTTCTGTAACTTCTAGCGAAATTCTTCGTCGCTCTGAATACTGCTTAGCATGTCGGGTCCAAGGAATCAATCCAGGTTAAAACAATATTTTTTCTCGCTCAGAAATGTGCTATGATAATTGGGTATAAGGAATCAATTTTCAGAGGTTGATATAAGATTTTTCTTCACTTTGAAAAATGCTATGGTAGTCATGTCTAAGGTATTAGGTAGCATCCGATGTTGAAGAAGATTCTTCGTCACTCTAAAAAATATTTTGAGTGTCAGCTATAAAGAAACAGTTTTGATCCAAGCTTGAAGTAACCTATTTGAGGGCTTATTCTATAACTTCATGATAAAATGTCATCCTTAACAGAAAGTAAAAAAATCTTTATAGATTGTTGTTTATATTTTTTTGGTAGATCCTTTATTACATCAACTATTTTGGTAGCTAGAAAAATTAATGTATTAGGAAACCATATAATACTCTAGGATGTCATAAATTACTTAATCTAGTTACATCTTGAATATCAAAAGTGTTAGCTTTCCTCAAGAAGTCATATTTTAGATAATTAATAGTAGAAAAGTGTTGGCACGGAGGTTCAAAACATTTAATTTTCTGTTTTATGCCCAGATGTTATATTTTTTGTGAATAGGTATCATAATTCTGTGAAAAAGTGTCATAAGTTTAATTCATGATTTTCTAGTCAAGTTATCCTCGTGCTGTATTATCATATCATGAAAATTATATTTTAGCTAACTGATGATGAAAAGTCTAGATAGGAGAATAAAATTTTGAGAAATATAACTACCTTGGCGCAAAACGGAAAATGAAGGTTCTAGTCCTCCGTATCAGGATTTTTCAACAATGCGTTAGTTTGAATATGACTCCCAGAGTGTAAATCAATAAGGAAAGACAATGTGTTCCAGCTCGGATTTCCTGCATCGCATGCAGTGCACAAAGAATTTTATATGATCAAAATAATATCCAATGATTCAAACTTTTTGCATCGACCCATTTGCAAGTCCCAATCAACCTAGTTCAGAAGAGCTGCAACTCAACCCATACCCGGAGATAGAAACTTGGTTTCAATTTGAGCTAGTCTATTGTTTAACTTGCTTGGATCTCAGCCTTGTCCAACCGTTTATCTGAAGCATGGTTATCAAAGCGCAACCAGATCTTGAACCTTTATGTGAAATAATGCTTCATTTAGTAAAATTCTCACAAGAAATGCTTCATTTAGTGAAATTATAAGTCGCAATCAATTCTTGTCAAATGTGAATCATGGTATTTGACAAATTCTTTTTCTTTTGATACAAATAATTTATGTTTTTTTTCTGATGACTTATTTATTTGGTATTGGTGTGAGTAAGTTTGGCAATACAAATGATTGATAGTTATCTATGATCTAATTAGCTAGAAGCACATTTCCGATGTAACCATAGATGGTCCATATATAAACATGTTATTGATCCATTTGCCATTTCTAGGCAAGTTTCTGAGTGGTGGTTCTTATTTGCTTCATCTACAATCTTATTTATGAGTTAAGAATTCGAGCCAATTGAACCTCAATCGTTCAAATAAGATTTTTCGTTTAAACAATTAAATAAATTATATTATAACTTTGTTTATAAATGTGTTTAATAAATAATTTTTTAAATTTTTAAATAAATTAAGTTCTCTCTTCTCCGTCCTTTCAGCTCAACTTTCAAGCTAGGGACAGTCCATTAGTTTTTTTTAAAAAAAAGTTTATTATTTTTTTATTTTTAAAAATTTAAGATTTGTTAGTTTGCATATCACTTAGAACACTCGTACTTAGGGATGGCAACAGGTCGGATTTGGATCAGGTCATTCATCCGATTTCTTTTTACTTCGAAAAAAAAGGCAAGAACTCAAATTCATCGAGTTCAGACATATGGATGAATTCAAAGAAAAACTAAAAAAACTAGGAAAACGAATAAAAATAGTTGTACCGATAAATCAAGATGCTGCTCCCACGAGATCTACCTCTCTCACAGATCCCACCATCGTGCCAGAGAAGATCCCTGGTGACCAAATCCCTCTTCCCCTCCTTCTCATCGTACCCACCTAGCATCCGCGCCGAAGAGCTCATATCCGTCATTAATGGACCTTTAAACTTCTTTAGATTAAGAATTTTTTATCAAATTGAAAAACAGTGCAAAGTACAGAAGATGGAGTCGGATAAAAAAAAGGAAGGGAGGAGTTGGAATTGATCTACAGAGAAGATGGAGTCCGATGTTGTGTGCATGTTTCCGAACTTTGAATGAAAGGATGGCGTCGATCTGAAAATGAAAGGATAGCATCGATTTGGTCGAGAATTGTTGCCACTGGATGGGAAGATGGGATCACGCCATCATGTGATGGGAGTTGGAGACGTGAATCTAGCCATCGGGCTACTGGGTGGATGGGAGTCGGAGATGCAGAATCAGCCAAGCCACTGGATGGGTTGCAGGGTTGGAAAAAAAAAAAGAAAAGAAATGAAGAGGTGGATGTCTTTGACTAGTTGCTCAAGTTTTATCGTCAAGCGAGCGAGCTTCCAAAGCTTTAAACTTTTATCCCTCCTACAAATATATCGGAGTAATTTATTTAATTATTATTTTTTGATTGTCGGTGCTCTTTCAAGACTCGAAGAGAACTTTACGCCGGGAGGATAAGACAAAAGAGGTCCACTCCAACACGCTACACGCGTGAAAAATTACTTACGACAGCAGACTGGAGACTTCGCCGGTTCTATGTAGCAGCCACCACCACACACCCAACAAACATACGTTATAGATACAAATTTTGATTTTTTTAAAAAAAATAATATATAAAAGAAATATTTATAGATATAGATATTTAAAATATATTTATAAAAATAGATATTTTTAGATTACGTGACAGAACAGTAAATATTTTTGGATTACACGACATGCCAGCATAGCATGAAATCATCTTTGACAAAGACGATTTGAAATTGATTTGAAATAGTCCCTGCCAAGAACGATTTCAAACTAATTTATTTTTTTAATTTAATTTAAGAATTAATATGATAATTTTAATTAAATTAATGTGACGTGATACTTGAAATTGTGTATGGTACGGAGAATTTCAAACGTCTGTGCCATTGACGATTTCAGCAACCCTTTTATTTTCCGGTACTTTTATTTTTTTTTTTAAATTCTAATTAATAAATTTTAATTTTAAATAAATAAATAATAAGTAAAAAATTAATATTAATTAAAATTTTATATATTATTTTTTGAGAATATTAATTATTACATTATTTTCAAATAACATTAATTAAAAATAATATTAATCAACTATATAAAAATAATATTAATTTAAAATTAATATTAAATTAACTAAAAATAACATTAATTTAAAAAAATTATAATATTATATTATAATATTTATATTATAATAAATATTTTATATTCTAAAATATAATAAATATATTATAATTCATTATATATAATATAATATAAAAAACTTTAAAAAAATTAAAAAAATAAAAAAATATTAAATATTAAAAAATAATCATCAGGTCAATACCATCCGGTCACCAGCCCGGTACTAGTTCGGTCGATAGTCCGGTGTCAGTCCGATCCCTTTCTCAGGACCCGCGACCGGACCGGTGGCAGGACCTTGACGATGGCAGAACTGGGGGCCGAACCGGTGGCAAGACTGGCGGCTGGACCCTGGTGGCCGGACTAGTGACTGGACTGGATTGGATAGACGCGGGTTTTTTCCATTTTTTTGTCTAACTTTTTTCTCCACTTATTATAACTTTATTTACATATGTTTTAATTTTTTTTATTTTAAAAATGGAGTGCAGAAATAAGATAAAGTCCCACGTGTGTATGCAGCTTCGTCCATAATTTTTTTTATTTTTTAAAAAATTTTAAATTTTATTATATTATTTTTAATTTTATTATATTATTTTAAATATTTTATATATTATAAATTTATTATGTTATTTTAAATATTTTTAATTTTATTATACTATTTTAAATATTTTATTATATTATTTTAAATTTTTTTATTTATTTTTTAAAATTTTATTAGATTAAAATTTAATTAAAAAAGAGTATTTATGGGGTGCAAGGTGTATTTATGAGAGATTTTTATTTAATTTCCTAAATGTCCTTTTAAAACTCAGCTATGAAAGGCATTTTTGAAATTAAATCAAACATTATGAAAGGTATTTTTAAATTAAATTAAATATTATGAAGGAAATTTTGAAAATTAAATACTCAGCTACGAAAGGCATTTTCGAAATTAAATCAAACATTACGAAAGGTATTTTCAAAATTAAATCAAACATTACGAAGGGTATCCTGGAAATTAAATATTTATTAATTTTATATTATTTTAAAAAATTTCAAAAAATGGGCTCGGAAAAAAAAATACTGAGAATTCGTCTTTTTGACAAAGATGATTTCTCATATCGCCAAGCGAAGGTTGCCTTGCCACGTGTCGCCTGATTTGCGATCATCCTGGAATCGTCTTTGGCAAAGACGATTTTTCAGTGAGAATTCATTTTTGCCAAAGACGAATTCTCAGTTGCCGCCACGCGTCGCCAAATCGTCGAGCTAGGGGCCAGGATAACCACGTGTTGCCAAGCGGGCCACCTCTGAAATTATCTTTGGCAAAGACGATTTCTCAAGTTAAATTCGTCTTTGCCAAAGACGATTTCAGAGATGGCCCGCTCAGCAACACATGGTTATCCTGGCCCCCAGCTCGGCTATTTAGCGATGCGTGAATAGAAAAACACATAGTTTCGTAAATATATCTCATAACACCTATTTTTATAAATTTTTTTTGCATTATTCAAAAAAAACTCTACAAATTTTCCACTAAAAGGCAAATAATCTGGTAATGAGATATCCAAAATTCAACCAACATTTCCTCACTAATATATGGTCGAGGAATATAAAATTTCTACAACTCTAATCGAAGCACTATGTTTTATATTATATTATTTTGAAAACTTAAAAGGACTTTATTATATGGAAATGTAAAATACAATTTTTTTTTTTTCCTTGATGGGAAAAGGAAGGAAATGAATACTTAATTTAAACTAACTAGATAGAATTTCGTACTCAATCTCATTAACATATATAAAATTTTATGCAAAGCCATATATATATATATATGTATATATATATATATATATATATATATATATATATATATATATATATATATATATATATATATATATATATATATATATATATATATATATATATATATATGGATTAGAGGCAGGTCATTTATAATTCATGCCTTTCTAAATCTATCCTACTTATGGAGTTAAAAAATCAGAATAAGAGGTTTCTTTTCCTTTTCTTTTTTTTGGTTAAACAAAAAGGGTGAGGGGAGGGGGGTGAACCCCCGGTGTAGCTTCCCGCTCGGGCCCCGACCTGTTAGATCTTTAATCGATTCGGACTGCAAATTTTTCGCGTGCCCTCTTCACCAACTGGATAAGTACGTCAACCTAACCCACTACGGTGCCGAAGTTTCGGCCACTCAGCTCCCTGGTCACGTGTTCCAGAATTAATCTGGAATTTAATCGAGTCATCCACGGGATCATTTCTCGAATCCATGATCAGTGAATTATATACAAGAACTGAGTCATGTCTTAACCAACCGTGCTACCACCGTAGTAGCAAAGGTTTCTTTTTAGTTGGATTTTGTGTGTGTACTTGTGCGTGCATGCGTGTATAGACTGATTCTTTCCCTCTTTTATGCTTGGTGCATGGAACATGACCTCCTATCGCTCCCCAAATTCATGACATAGAAGACTAGCAGGCACTTAAAATCAGTCCCCTTGGCTGCGGAGACATTGATATAAAAGTTCTTAAAAGTGGGTTACTGGACTCAGATACTTGTGACCACGCAGTGTTGAAACGGTTGTGCCACTGTTTTTCATATATTTCTTTCCTGGTACATAGAAATGATTCAGGACTACTGTTAGACCCCCACTAAGTAGCATCAAGGGTTGGCATGGGTTTTGTGCTTTTGCCATGCCAATCTAAGGCGGGCACAGGAAGGCAAGCTCGAAAATGGAGGGCAGCGGGTGTGCGCGGACCTTGGCAAGGGCGCACACATAATGGTATGAGTAGACGCATGCCAAGCACGCAGACCACGGGCACAAGCCACGGGCGCACAGGCCATGGGCGCGGGCGCGCAGAACTCACAGGCCATGGGCGCGGGCGCGCAGAACTCACAGGCCACGGGCACGAGAGTGCAGAGCGCACATGCCGCGGGCGTGCGCAAGCCTCGGGCACGTACAAGGCGTAGGTACAGGTGCGCAGGACACGGGCATGCAAGGTGTAGGCGTGCGATGGCCATGAGCGGCTGCTGGCTACAGGATTTCGATAGTTACCAGCAGTTCCGTGCTAGCAGCCCCTATGGTTGCTGAAGTTGCTGCAGTTCTTACTATTGCTAGGAGTTGCCAGCAACTAAATGGAAGTTGCTGCAACCAGATGATTGTTCCTTACTGTTGCTGGGAGTTGCCGGCAACTAAATGGAAGTTGCTGCAACCAGATGATGGTTACTTGCTGTTGCTAGAAGTTGCAGCAACCAGATGGTGGTTCCTTGCAGTTCTTAGAAGTTGCCAAGTAGTTTCTGCCAGCAACTAAGTGGCAGTTCAAGAGGAAATCCTGTGCCTATTTATACATGCTGCAGACCTGTTTTGGGGCAGAAAGTATATAAGCAAGTGTGCAAAGGTTGGGTTCCACCGAAAGAGAGTTATCAGGCCTTGTAATTGTTGGGCGGGTTGCCTGCTATATTGTCCCTGTTGAGTGTTTAATAAAAGAGTAGGAACCTTCGTCCCATGTTGCCTTGAGTTTGGATATTGCTGTGCCTTTGGGTTCCATTTGTGGGATAGTGTGTGAGGCTGAATTGAACTTGGGTTGTTCAATGCCACACAAGACCAAAATTCTATAGAAACTTAGTTGCAGAAATTAATCCTTTGACAGTTGGTATCAGAGCCAGGTTTGGTATTTCTCTTGAGTGTAGGACGTGACTCTCATGCCAGTAGCAAACAATATGGATGCCTTGCGGGAGAGGACGAGCCATCTTGAGGCAATGATCGGGGTGCCTCAACTTGATGTCGACACTCCGCTGTGGGTACAAGCGGAGACCTTGGTGGCCATATCGGCCATGCTGCAACAGTTCCTTGGTGCTGTGCAACAGCAAATGGAGGAGATGCAACTCGATGTCAAGTTGCTCAAATCTATGCTACATTCTGCACAGCATAATGATAGTCTGGTCAAGGTGAAAGTCCCAGACCGGAAGCCTTTCAATGGCACTCGTAGTGCCAAAGAGTTGGAGAATTTTCTATGGGATATAGAGCAATACTTCAGGGTTGTAAGGGCTCCTGAAGATGAGATGGTGTCCATTACAGCCATGTACCATGCTAGGGATGCGAAACTCTAGTGGCGCATCAGAATGGAGGACTTGGTCAGACCCAGCATTGATATGTGGGAAGCCTTGAAGCATGAATTGAATGAGCAATTCCTTCCCTGCAACATTGCTTGGGTTGCAAGGGAGTCCTTGAAGCACCTTCAGCAAATAAGTTCAGTGCATGATTATATAAAAGATTTCGGTTCCTTGATGCTTGACCTCAAAGACTTGTCTAAAGCTAATAGGTTGTTCAACTTCCTATCTGGACTTTAGCCATGGGCACAACTTGAGTTGCGACAACAGTGAGTCAAAGACTTGCCCGTCGCACTAGCTACTGCGGATGCCTTGGTGGATTTGCGGGTCACCAAATTGGCTTCAAGTGCCCCTGTTCAAAAGCCCCAAGTTGTGGAGAAAATTGACAAGTTCAAGAAGAGGTGACTGGTGAGAAGAAGGCCAAGGAACATGACAAAGGCAAGGCCAAAGTGGGGGAGTCTACCCAAGCGAAAAACAAAGGTAACCCTCATCTTGGTTGTTTCATTTACAACGGTCCTCATCTTGCTTGCAATTGTCCCAACAAGACCAAACTCAGTGCCATTGTGGCTAAAAATGGTCAAGAAGAAGGCTCGGATTTGGATGGTCCCCAAAGAATGGCCCCATTGCAATTATTGGGGGCAATTCAAGTAAAGAAGGCAAAGCTTGGCTCTCGGCTGATGTTTGTCCATGTAGAGGTAAATGGACATCAATTATCGGCCATGGTGGACACGGGTGCCACTCACAGTTTCATGGTCGAAAAGATGGTGGAGTCATTGGGCTTGAGTGTGGTGCAATACTCAAGTCTGATCAAGCTGTAAACTCTACAGCATAGGCCGTGCAAGCTATGGCACGTAGAGCCCAAATTGTCGTCAATGGATGGAAGGGCCACTTGGACCTAATGACGGTACCCTTGGACAACTTCAACATGGTTATTGGCATTGACTTTTTGGTTGCTGCCAAGGTGGTTGTCATGCCACATTTGTTTGGCCTGATGGTGGGTAATGAAGCAACCCCCCGCTTCGTGCCAGGACATGGTGTTTCTGTGGGTGTGTATCGGGCCAAGGCTGAGATGGTTTCAGCCATGCAACTTACTCGTGGTTGGAAGAAAGGGCAGGTGACTTACTTGGCTGCCCTTGTGGAGATAGAACATGTAGCCATAGAAGATGTTCCTACGCAGGTATAGGAAATCCTCTCGGAGTTTCATGATGTGATGCCACCAAAATTACCTCGAGGATTGCTGCCCGACGGACTGTGGATTACAAAATCGACCTTGTGCCGGACACAAGGCCACTGGCAAAAGCTCCCTACCGGATGTCCCATAAGGAGTTGGGGGAATTGAAGAAGCAATTGGGCAAATTGCTAGAATCCGGTAAAGTGCAGCCTTCCAAAGCCCCATTCGGTGCCCCTATTATGTTCCAGGAGAAGAAGGATGGATCGCTGCACATGTGTGTGGATTATAGGGGCTTGAACAAAGTCACAATCAAGAATAAGTATCCAGTCCCTCTCATTTCGGATCTCTTTGATCGGTTGGCCAAAGCGCAGTACTTCACCAAACTTGATCTGCACTCAGGCTATTGGCAAGTTCGGATAGCCGAGGGTGATGAATCCAAGACCACTATAGTGACACGGTATGGATCATTCGAGTTCCTTGTCATGCCTTTCGGCTTAACAAATGCCCCTGCTATATTCTGCAATCTAATGAATGATGTTTTTTATGAGTATATCGATGCCTTTGTGGTTGTTTATTTGGATGATATTGTCATCTATAGCAACTCTTTTGAAGAACACTTAACACACTTGAAGTTAGTGTTGGCTCAGCTAAGAGAACATTCATTGTTTGTTAAGAAGGACAAATGTGAATTTTGCCAAAGGGAGATCAATTTCTTGGGCTATGTCATGGGCAAAGGCATGGTGCGCATGGAAACAAGGAAGGTGCCGGCAATTCAGGAGTGGGAAGTCTCTACAAAGGTGACTAAACTTAGAAGTTTTCTTTGTTTGGCAAACTATTATCACAAGTTCATTGCAGGCAGAAAGCTTGACAGACCTTCTCAAGAAAGCTGCCCCGCTGACAGACCTTCTCAAGAATGATCAGCCATGGGCATGGACCAATAAGTGTCAGCAGGCCTTCGATGGGTTGAAGGCTACAATCTCTTCCGAGCCAGTGCTGAAGTTGCCCGATTTTGAGAAGGAATTTGAGGTGCAGACAGATGCATCTGACAAAGCTATGGGTGGTGTGTTGGTGCAAGATGGGCATCTAGTTGCCTTTGAAAGTTGAAAACTAAAGGATGCTAAATAGAGGTATTCGGCTCATGAAAAGAGATGTTGGCAGTGGTGCATTGCTTGCAAACATGGAGGGTATACTTTCTAGGTACCAGGTTTTTTGTCCAAACCGACAATGTGGCTAATACATTTTTCTTGACGCTGAAAAGTTGTCACCCAAGCAAGCACGGTGGCAAGAATTTGGCGGAATATGACTTTGTTTGGGAGCACAAACCTGAGAGGCACAACCAGGTTGCTGATGCCTTGAGTCAGAAAGGCATCTCAAGTTTTGTTGCTACTATCTCGAGAGTTGAAGCAGACTTCACCGAGCGAATCCGTGGTACTGTCCAAGTAGATTTGGGGTACCAGCAGCTACTTCAACAAGTGAAAGGGGGAGTGATCTAACGATACTAGATCACTGATAGTCTTCTAATGGCCAAAGGCGGTAGACTCTATGTCCCTTGTAGTGAGGGACTTCGGCAGCAACTTATGTGGGAGGCCCATGACACACAGTGGGTGGGCCACCCAGGAAGGGACACATGATGGCTCTCTTATCTCGATCCTTCATATGGCCGAAGATGGAGGAGGATGTCGAAGCATATGTCAAGTCTTGCATGGTGTGCCAGCAAGACAAGGTGGAGCGGCGCAAAGAGGCAGGTTTGCTGCAGCCCCTGCAAATTGCTAAAAAGCTATGGGTATCAGTGTCCATGGACTTTGTCAGCAGCATTCCTAAGGTGGATGGCTAATCGACTATCATGGTGGTGGTCGACCACTACTCCAAGTATGCTATTTTTGTTCCAGTCCCAGAGGTGTGTACGGCGCAGGTGGCCGCATACCTCTTCTATCGAAATGTGGTGAAACATTTCGGGTTGCCTATCGAAATCATCAGTGATCATGATGCCCGATTCACTGGTAGGTTTTGGACTTATTTGTTTCGACTAATGGGATCTGAATTGAAGTTTTCAACAACAAACCACCCTCAGACAGATGGTCAGACGGAGAGGGTGAATGCTTTGTTGGAGGAGCATCTCAAGCACTATGTCACAGTAAGTTAAAAGAATTGGTTGACGTTGCTTGACACGGCCTAGTTTTGCTATAACCTCCATAGGTCCTCAGCAACTGGCTTTAGTCCCTTCGAATTGGCTATGGGGAGACAGCCTTTAACTCCTCAGGAGATTGCACTACAAAAAAGTGAAGGACTTTGTCCAGCAGCCTATCGATTTGTAAGAGATAGGCAATTAATGCTTGAGGAAGCTCGGGATAGCCTTCGGAAGGCAGCAAGGAGGATGAAGAAGTATGCGGACAACGATCACCAGCCTCTAGAATTTCAAGTGGGCGACAAAGTTATGCTGAAACTGACTCCTCAGATCTGAAAACGAATAAGCAGCAAACGGGTACATCAGAGCCTTGTGCCAAGGTATGATGGTTCGTTTGAGGTGGTGAAGAAGATTGGGAATGTGGCTTACCGATTGCAGTTGCCCGAGGGATTGAAGGTACATCCTACTTTTTATGTTAGCTTTCCCTTATTCTGAGGATACAGCTCCAACTCGGAAACAAGCACTGTGAGCACCACCCACAATAAGGTAGCATTTTGATAAGATGGTGGAGAAAGTCTTGAACGACTGTATGCTGTGGTAAAATAAGAAGAATAGAGTATCTGGTTCAATGGAGAGGAGAACCAGGGAATCAAGCTAGTTGGAAGAACGAAATAGAGTTTTGACAGTTCGAGGAACAGATCAAAGCTTACCTGTCATAACTCCCTCCGAGGACATCGGGTTCTTCGGGTGGGGGAGGTATGTTAGACCCCCACTAAGCGGCATCAAGGGTTGGCATGGGTTTGGTGCCTTTGCCATGCCAACCTAAGGCGAGCGCGGGAAGGCAGGCTCAAAAATGGAAGGCAGCAGGTGTGCGCGGACCTTGGCAAGGGTGCACACATAATGGCATGAGCAGACGCATGCCAAGCGCGCAGACCGTGAGCATATAGGCCATGGGTGCGCAGGTCGTGGGCGCACAGGCCGCGGGCGCGCAAAGTGCACAGGCCATGGGCGCACAGGCCGCGGGCGCGCAGAGTGCACAAGCCACGGGCATGGAAGCATAGAGCGCATAGGCTACGGGCATGTGCAGGCCGCGGGCACATGCAAGGCGCAGGCACGGGCGTGCAGGATGTGGGCGTGCAAGGTGCAGGGGTGCGATGGCCATGGACAGTTGCTGGCTACAGGATTTCGGTAGTTTCCGGCAGTTCCTTGCCAGCAACCCCTATGATTGCTGAAGTTGCTGCAGTTCTTGATGTTGCTGGGAGTTGCCAGCAACTAAATGGAAGTTGCTGCAACCAGATGATGGTTCCTTGTTGTTGCTGGAAGTCGCCAGCAACTAAATGGAAGTTGCTACAACCAGATTATGGTTCCTTGCTATTGCTGGGAGTTACCAGCAACCAAATGGAAGTTGCTGCAACCAGATGATAGTTTCTTACTGTTACTGGAAGTTGCAGCAACCAGATGGTGGTTCCTTGCAGTTCCTAGAAGTTATCAAGTAGTTTTTGCCAGCAACTAAATGGCAGTTCAAGAGGGAATGCTGTGCCTATTTATACATGCTGCAGACCTGTTTTGGGACAGAAAGAATGTAAGCAAGTGTGCAAGGGTTTTGTTCCACCAAAAAAGAGTTATCGGGCCTTATAATTGTTGGGCGGATTGCCTGCTGTATTGTCCCTGTTGAGCGTTCAATAAAAGAGTAGGAACCTTTATCCCATGTCGCCTTTAGTTTGGATATTGATTGCTATGTCTTTGGGTTCCATTTGTGGGATAGTGTGTGAGGCTGAACTGTACTTGGGTTGTTCAGTGCTGTACAATGCCAAAATTCTATAGAAATTTAGTTGCAGAAATTGACCTTGTGACAACTACCATAGTATTCTCTGTCCTCCTAAAACCATTGCCACAAATAACTGATTGATCAGTACCATTGAATGCTTTCATGATAGTCACAATGTCACGATGATCAGATGATTGAGACACCCGATTGATGTTATTATATTTTCTAGGTCATATCATGTCACTAGTTATAGGACCCATTCCACCACATTGCCAAACCCACACAATAATTGCAACTACTCGAGCTTAATGTTGTTGATGACCATTTCACATGCCTTGGAGGTCATCTTCGACAAAACAAGTTTCACCAACTCACAAGCTAGAATTACATTTGAAGATCGGATTCTTTCCCCACATTAATTTAAGCTCTCCATGTGTATTCTTGCGTCCCAACAATGAGTGCCATATGGCTTATTGCTTGCTGAAAAACCAAGCCCATGAAGATAAAAAAGACTATTAAGGGGTCCCAACGAGAGACTTAAGGATGTTCACCTGCAGTTCTAGGCAAACCACATAGCTCTCCACTTCGGAGAGCAACTCAAACACACCCATATCGTTCCCACCAGGCAAAATCCCCCTCAGAATCCTCATGCTGTAGCTGAACTCCTTTTCTCCTCTGCTCATCTTGTTGCAACTCCTCCGCTGCCATATCCTTTTCGGCCTAGTTTCCTCCGTCAGTAGTAGAGGTCTAGGAACAGGCAGGGGTGGTAGAAGATGGTCGAGCATTTGGTGTTTGCTCATTCTCGCGAAGCTCGAATGGCCCGTGGGGGGTTGACGGAGTTGGTTTGAGTTAATCATGCGTTGCTCGAGCTTGCGTTTCAGGGCACGACTCCATTTGAACCCGGTGGCGGAGAGCGCCAGCGCCATGTCCACCTCGAACCTCACCATCTTCTCGATGTCCGCTTCTTTATTTCCACCACGAGAAATAAGGCTAGTGGCTTTAGTAAGAGCTGGCAGCAGATGACTCGCATATTTATGCGGAAAGCCAGTGTATGATATCGTGGCATTTGGTTCGAGCGAATAGATCCGCCTTCGCTTGCTTCTCTGCATTTCTTCCATCCAAGCATGAATGAAAAGGAACGCGGCTACCATATATAAGATCGAAGCAATTATGAGTTGCTACGAGAACCACTGCATCAAAGAGCGACAATAAAAAGGAGAAAAAATGCAAACGTGCAATACCAACGCCACTTGAGAAATGATCTAGTTATTAGAGCATGACAACAATTGGTAGTAATGAACGATGATGGAAGAAGATAAGGAATGCAGGGTTTATAATGATATGGAATATATATATATATATAATATCGAGTAGAGAGTTCTTGGTTTACCTTCTTCGAGTTCCTCCGAGAGAGTGTAGTGTTGGCAAGAGCAGGGAAGAGTGGCATCCTTTTAAACACTCGAGGTCGGTAGTAGGAGGAAGGCACTGGTGCCGAGACTTCCTCTTGTTGGCAGTTGGACTGTCTCCAGCTAAAACCCAAAAGGCTTGTTAACCCTATGCAACCGGCTCCTTGACCTATTGGTGGCCAGCCCATAATCAAAATAATTGAAGCGCGGATGGGGGTGAAAAATTTGGAGACACCAAGTCTACACGAGTAAAAGAGATCAACAAGGAAGGGGTCCAAGACCTGAGCCGTAGGATAGGTTTGAATTTGGTTTTGGCGAAGGCTCGTCATTCAAATGATTTGGGTTCAAAAAAAGGAGGGTGGTGGTGGAGCACATGGTGGGACATTAATTGCATGCCACCTCCCCCGCAACTAGTACGTATAAAGTCACTCCCTCATCCCATGTGCCCTAGCCTCTAGGGAACATGGACACCGAGCCCTCTATAAAAGCTATCACATGAGTCCAACCCTCTCCCCAATTAATCGAGACTCCAAAGTCTCACCCCAGTCCCACCTCTCCTCTCATGCCAGCCCAACTCCCTCCCATCTAATCTCCACCATCCATCCTCTCACGTCGACCCAAACCTCTCTTAGACCAACTGTCTTCTTTGCAAAGTTTTGCTTGAAGAAAATAAATAAATAAAATCTACAATAATTTAATTTTTGAGGGATCCATGTCGATGAGAAAGTTGGGGACCTAGAGTCTGTCATCACATCCATGAGTTGAGATGACGAGAAAGGATGAGGTGCGTGAATGGTGTCCATGTAGTTGTGCCGGCCTCCTCGAGGTGGAGCCAATGATTTCTGGCGAAGTTTGGATTTGGTCCGCTCGGAAACTCCCCGGCCGGTCTTTTTTGAGATAGCTTGGAAACTCTATATCCGTATGCCCATGACCGATCCGCTTCATATCTGATCTTTACTTGCATCATCTAACCGGCCAATGGCAGCTCGTTACGTGCCTACCATTAAAGCCACCATAAAACTATTTAAATTCTCTCCGATAGACAGCAGGTATTGTTTGGCCCCCGATCGCACATAATTAAATACCGTGATGTGCATTAAGTGAGGACGGTTATCGAATAGTTAACGTGTGCACCTATCTTGCTTTGACCATGGATGCCGACCTTTGCCTTATTATATAAATGGCATCCAGAGAATCCCTAAGTACGCTTTCTCGCATGCTTTTACTACTGCTCTTCTTCTTTCTCAAATATTTTTTTTTATTTTTTTCTAAATTCTTATATGACTCGGAAGCTACCACAAGGTCACTCGTTGAATAGACTCCGCAAATACTTTAATACGAACTTTCTTTCTTATTTTCCGGTTGATCTTTAAGCATATTTCTTTGTTCGAACACAGCCACAATCAACCATTTTCTTCGACTCATCTCTCCAGCTTGAAGCTTATCTAACCTCTTCAAATCAAACCTCATCGAATCTCTCCAAGCTTCATACTCGAGAGTTTGAAGGCAACAATGACAATGTGGGTAAAGTGGACGTCTTTAAACTACGTGCAAGCCATGCAATAAAAACTACATGGTAACTAGCATACTAAAACTTTGATAATTATTGCCGTCCTCATCATCGTGGCCTGCAGCTCTGATATGGCACCGGACCTCAGTCCCGTCTTTCGAAATCCAGCGGTTCCCGGTCCTGCAAGGCAAAGTTAGAGACCCGGGCCGGAAATTCCGGTGAGGGCACTCCGACGATCAAGTCAGCGAACGATAAATAGGAACACTCCCCCAAGATGGGTTCCTGTTCGGTCACCACGCTTGGAGGAGATTATTCAGTAAAGATTGAGTAGGAGTGGTATGAGAGGAGCGAGACTCGTGCTGGAGAGGCTGTGCCCGTCAGGACTCTCTCCGGGAGTCTCTTGGAGGGCCTTAAAGCCTTCTCGTCACTTGTCTCTTCTCCTCCATCCTTTTCCATGCTTACCTTGTTCTCGCCCGCTGGGTCCCCCTTTTAGATCGCTGGTTATCCCCCTTGCCTCGATTTTTTTCCTCTTGGAGTGCTCAAGGGTCAACGGCATCTGTGGGCACGCTCCTGAGGTCATTTCCCCTTACAGTAGGGAGTTATGTGGCAACCCTTATTTTTTCGGTGGGTTATCACGGTTGGGGAAGTTTAGCAGGGCCTTGATCCGAAGGAGCTGCCCTTAGGTCTGAGGTCCCTAACACGGCCTTCTTTTTATGGGTGGTGCAGGTGGCCAGCTGTAGGACTTGGTGCTTCGATCGGAAAATTTCTCCCCGAATGGTGAAAACGGCGGTAGGTGCACCTTTCTAGCTTTGGAGCACCGCACTGGATGCATCGTACTGCGCATGCCAGCTTCGATTGCAGACTTGGGGCTGATGACCTTTTTCCTTTTGTGATGCTTCTAAGGAACGGGCTCAACTTCGGCCGAGGCGGGCTGGACCCTTAGGGAGCCACCTAGCGAAGGAGCTGGAGGGAGCTCGACTTCGGTCGAGGTGGCTCAACCCTTGGGGAGCCACCTGGTGAAGGAGTTGGAGGAAGCTCGACTTCGATCGAGGTGGGCTCGACCCTTGGGGAGCCACTTGACGAAGGAGCTAGAGGGAGCTCGACTTCGGTCGATGTGGCCTCGACCCTTGGGGAGCCACCTGGCGAAGGAGTTGGGAAAGAAATCCGATGTTGTGACATCTGCCCGCCTTGCTGCCTGCTGGATCTAAGGTGTGCCCCACGTCAACGGTCTTGCTACATCATTTGCCCCCCACTCCCGAGTCCCATCGAAACATTATGACTGGGGTGAGGGAGTTAATGCAAATCTGATATGGAAGGATGAAAAATCTGGTGTCATAATTGCCATGATCTCCACCACTCCGCAGGTCATGTTTTGAGATCCAATACGGGGGGCGCCACATCCGCGATTTCGAGGAACCATAATTGCTGGCACCATACCCGAGACAGTTTTCAGCGCACCGAAGCATCGCCGTCGGTTGCCCCGACACGTGGCACTCATCTGATGGCGGAGATGCGAAGAGCCATACGGCCGCTGTCCATCGATTTTGAAATGAGAGAGGACTTTCTCCAAACCTGCTCTTTCGAACTTCTCGCACTCGCCGGCAATTCAGAGTTTTCTTCTTCCTTCGTTGTCTTCCTCCTTTAAGATAAACAGGTGAGTCACTCATCCTTCCTCCTTTTTCTTCTTCTTCCTCCTGGTTGGCAATGTCCGAGTCTTTTCGAAACCCTGTCTTAGGTCTTCCATCCTCTTTGCCTTCATCCCTTCTCTTCTGAATGGCTCCTTCGGGCCGGTCCCTTCGATCCTCCAGTAATCCTAATGAAGCAGGCCCCTCCTGGCTGAGGACTCCATCCCCCGATGAGGAGGATGAAGTTTCCCTCGAAGTCCAGAGGCGCCTACGTCCCACCAGGATTGTCATAGGGAGTCCCAGGGCTCCCTCTGCTCCCTCTGTTCCTGCTGTCACTCCTCCGGCGGCAACGGCTCCGACTGATCCCTTCGGCATCATTTCGACGATGATCGAAGAGGACCTTTCTGTGATCCGGGAGATGTATGGGATCCCGAATTTCATCCGACTCTCGCTCCCAGGGCCACGGGAGCGGGCCGTTTCAAGTGGTCCGTGTCGGATCGCTTTTTATGAAGAGTTCCTTGTTAGGGCCCTTCGTCTTCCTCTTTATCCTTTCTTTCTTTCTTTTCTCAGTAATTTTCGTCTCGTGCCGGCCCGGTTGGCCCCTAATGCCAACAAGGTCATGGCTGCCTTCATTGTCTTCTATCACTTTCATGGTGTTATCGCATGTTTCTCTTTGTTCAGGGCTCTCTTCATCTTGAAGTGCCATCCCATTGATGACGAGTGGTGGTTTCTTTCTCCCTGGCCCAAGTACCTTAGGTTCGACCTCCCTACTTCCATCAAGGGATGGAAGAATCGATATTTCTTCACTTCGGTACAGGATGTTGACTGGGTCTGGAGCGATATGGATCGGGCCTCGAACCATAACTCCCAAGTGGAGTCCATTGACCGGGAGGTCTTTACCCAATTGATCAGTGACTAGCTCCTCTCCCTCGAAGTTCTGCTATCGAAGTGGAACTTGTTTGAGGCCGGGATCAGCCCGATCTGTGAGCTCGATAGGTTTTCATCGGACATGTCCTCTTTCTCTCTCTCTCTCTCTCTTTTTGACCTGGGGCTAACCATCTTTCCTTCTTTTTTGTAGGGATGAAGTACTCGGTAGAGAATTTGATTGAATCTGCCCACAAGAAGAGCTCATTGGACGGGGCTAGGGAGACTATGCCGAAGAGAGCTCAGGTGGAGACCAGTCGGGGGTCCAGGTCCATTCCATCTTTGGATGTGAGGGTGATTGATCCAACACCCCGGCCTCAACAGCAGCGAGCCCCCTCACCAGAAGTTATCGAGGTCGAGAAGGGGAGGAGAGACGAGCAGCCCGCCCCTCCACCTGTGCCACCGGCCACAGCAATGAGCCTTCCAGCGACGGCCGAGGTGCCTCCACCGGCCTCGCTGTCAAGTGTCAAGGAGGCTTCGGCACCATCATTCTCTAAACCCTGGCACGCACCAACGTGGGTCCCATTGAATGCCTTGATGATTCGGGACCCCGCCCTGGCGGAGAGAATGATGGAGTACGCCATTCAACCTCGGGACCACCGCTCGAGGGGAGGCAGGGACTATTCGACGGCCATACAGGGCATAATCCCTCAACTCATCTCGGTAAGTACCCCATCTCTTTAATATCCCAGTCCAGTCACTGGGACTGACTTCTTCTTTTTGCTGCAGATTGGAACCAACATACTACTCCTTCGGGACTTTTGCACTGAATGGGCGAAGAGGGAGGTCGAGAAGGAGAAGCGGCTGGGCAACCTCGTGGC
Source organism: Areca catechu (assembly GCA_021397845.1). Taxonomy (NCBI): domain Eukaryota; kingdom Viridiplantae; phylum Streptophyta; class Magnoliopsida; order Arecales; family Arecaceae; genus Areca; species Areca catechu. Next base: position 39,866,801 of record CM038045.1, read on the forward strand.
TGATGTAAAGATCCTAATGGAGAAAGGGTAGGAGATGAAGGAAACTAACAAATTCCTTCATCGTGATTTGTCCCGAACCGAGGGGCACGTTAAGGAACTTGAGGCAACCCTAGCCGAGGAGAGGGCACAGATGAGCCACCGTGAGGAGGAGTCCACGACAGAGATATCTCGCCTGCAGGGGCGATCCCGGACTCTCGAGAGCCGAGTCGACGAGGTCCTTGCCAAATTGGTGACGGTTAATGACAAGCCACAAAGGGCATTGGCATTGATGGAGGCTGCCAAGAAGGAGGCCCTCGAAGCCATTCTCAAGTTCCGGGAGTCACAAGAGTTCGAGGATTAGATCCACGAGGCGGTCGTGGACTCATTCATCAAGGGATTCGAAGCCTGCCGGGGGAAGGTGGCTTCGATCTTTCCGGAGCTTGACCTAGAAGGCATCGCCATCGACGGCACCGAGGAGCAATATGGAGAGGTGGGGGCTCCCTCGGAGGCGATGAAGGCAGCGACCACTGAGCAGCCGGCAGAGCAAACGACCATGCTAGCTGAGCAGATGGCCATGCCAGCTGATGCCCCAGGGGACAATGATGTACCGGCGCACCGGCCTGGGAAGGAGCCGGCAACGCAGTGACCTCTGGGAGCCTTTGACCCTCAGACTTTTGTAATAGGATTTTCAACTTTGTTTTTTGTTTTGGGATCACCCGGCCTGTCGGGGATCCTCTCAAGTTGTAAAATCCTTTGAATGCAATGAACTTTTTCCATTTCATACTCTTCTTACAAGCGGAGTCCTTTCCGTCTTCTGTTGTGCTTCATGCATCCTTTTGTAATTTCATGAACTTAGGTTTGTCCAACTCCAAATTTCAGTCTTCCCTGAGAGGCCTTAGTCGTAATAGATGACTTAGAAGAGATCTGGAAGTTCTTGGAGGGATCATCTACACTGGACTGAGGCATCTGCTGAAGTACTCCGAGAGCTAACCGGACTCCGAGGGCCCGCCCGAGGGCGGTGGCTTGTTTAGTGGTCCTTCCGTCCATGCCGGGAGATGAGCTGTGACTTCGGTGGGGAGCATGATCTCGCTAGGGAGCTTGACTTTAGCTGTTGGTTTGAATGCAGGTTTTTAAAAGCTCCCTGGTTCTAGGGGCCGAACTATGGGCCCAGGGCTGTGAGTAGGGCCACAAGTGCGGGACTTCTGGAGTTTTCCATCCTGAGATACCAAGCTTCGTGAGTTTCCGATCTTGAGGTACCGGGCTTCGTGAGTTTCCGGTCTTGAGGTGCCGGGCTTCATGAGTTTCTGGTCTTAAGGTGCCGAGCTTCATGAGTTTCCGGTCTTAAGGTGCCGGGCTTCATGAGTTTCCGATCTTGAGGTGCCAGGCTTCATGAGTTTTCGATCTTGAGGTGCCGGGCTTCATGAGTTTTCAATCTTGAGGTGCCAGGCTTCGTGAGTTTCCGGTCTTGAGGTGCCGGGCTTCATGAGTTTCCAGGCTTGACTTCGCTGAACTGGGTTCAAGCAACTTGTTTGCGGGACTTCTAGATCTCTCGTCTTCAGTCGCCAGACCTGGGATCGAGCAAAAGTATTCCTGTGAGACAAGGGCAACCTTTATGCAAAAAGAAATTTTATTATTGATGAGAGGAAGCCTTACATCGTTGGTAGTACATCCTCAAGTTGCTGGCATTCCAAGTTTGCGAAAATCGGGCCCCGTCGAGTTCGACGAGATAGTAGGCCCCATGAGGGAGGGCCTCGACTACTCTGTACGGGCCTTCCCAGTTTGGAGAAAGTTTGATGCATTCTCGAGGCTGGGAGGCTTCTACCCGTCGCAGTATCAAATCGCCAGGACGGAAGATCTTCAGCTTCACCCTGGAGTTGTAATACCGGGCCACCCGTAGTCGGTAGGCCACCATCCACAGTCGAGCCTTATCCCTTGTTTCTTCAAGGAGGTCCGAGTTGAGTAGGAACCAAGCTAGGTTTTCGGTCTCATCGTATTGTTCCACTCACAAGGTGGGTGACTTAGCTCCACCGGGATCATGGCTTCTGTACCGAAGACGAGGTTAAAGGGCATCTCATCTGTGGTCATCATGGGCATGGTGTGGTATGCCCACAGGATATTGGGGAGTTCCTCAGCCCATCTACCTTTGGCCTGATCAAGCCTGGTTCGGAGTCCTTAAAGGATGGTCCGGTTGGTCACCTCGGCCTCTCCGTTGGTCTGAGGGTGTGCCACCGAGGTGAATCGATGATGGATGTTGAGGCCATCGCAGAACTCCTAGAACTCCCGATTGTCGAACCGCCGTCCGTTATCGGTGATAATTGTATGAGGGAGTCCGAAGCGGCATATAATTGATTTCCAAAAGAACTTACTGACGTTGGCCTCCGCGATCTGCGCTAGGGGTTCGACCTCGACCCACTTAGTGAAGTAGTCAATGGCGACTATCAGGAACTTGCACTATCCAGGCATGGGAGGAAAAGGACCAAGGATGTCCATGCCCCATTAGGCAAATTGCCACGGAGCAGAGAGCTGGGAGAGTGGTGTAGTCGACTGACATTGCAATTGGCATGGCATTGGTAGCGGTCGCACTTCTTTACGAAGTCGACCTCATCCTCCTTCATGGTTTTCCAGTAGTACCCCTGTCGGAGGGCCTTGTACGTTAATATTCTGCCCCCCACGTGATTTCCGCAGAGGCCCTCGTGTATATCTTGGAGTACGAAAGCCACCTTCGAGGGTCTCAGGCACTTCAGGAGTGGGTAGGAGTAAGACCTTCGATAGAGTTGCCCGTTCATTAGCACGAAGTGTGTGGCCATCCTCTTGATTATACCGACCTCTATGCGATCTTCAGGCAAAGTTCCATCGGCAATGTATCTGATATACTTGTCCATCCAGCTGGGCTCCGGAGTGACTTGCTGGACCTCCTTGGTGCCTCGTAGCTTGGGGCCTAGAGATGCTCGATATGGGCATACCCTAATGACGAGTCCGATAGGGTCGCCAGCCTAGAGAGGGCATCGGCGCGAGCATTCTTCCCACGTAGAATGTGGGAGATGCTGAAGCATCTAAAGCCTGCTGCACTTATACGTACCAGCTCCAGGTACTTCGACATTTGAGGGTTCCGAGCCTTAAATTCCCCCGAGACCTGCTCGGCCACCAATTGTGAGTCGATGAACTCTTTCAGGTTGGGTACGCCCAGCTCACGAGAGACTCTTAATCCCGCGAGGAGCGCCTCATATTTCGCCTGGTTATTGGTGGCCATGAATTGAAAATGAAGCGTGCACTCAGCAACGACTCCCTCACTGTTGACGAGAATGAGTCCGGCTCCGCTACCACTGGCATTGGATGCTCTGTCCACGTGCAGGACCCAGATACACCCTTCGGTTCGGGTCATGTATGTTGCTCTTGGGAGATTTCTTCCGGCTCCTCGCCCAGGCCTGAACACTCAACCAGGAAGTCAGCCAATACCTGTGCCTTCATGGATGACCTCGGCCTGTAGGTAATGTCGAATTCGCTGAGCTTTAGTGCCCACTTCGCTAGGAATCCAGATGTGTCGGGGCGGCTAAGTATGGCCTTCAGTGGTTGGTCCATCAAGACCGCGATCGGGTGCGCTTGGAAGTAGGGCCTGAGGCGTTAGGCAGACATGATGAGCATAAAAATTAACTTCTCGGAACGAGAGTACCTGACCTCGGCATCATGGAGAAGCTTGCTAATATAATATACTGGCCTCTGGACTCCATCCTTGTCCATGCAGACCAAGACCGAGCTGACAGCTCTTGGGATGACTGTCATGTATAGGAGGAGCTCTTCTCCCTCTTCCAGCCGGGAGAGCAACGGTGGTGACGCCAGGGTTCTCTTCAGCTCCTCGAAGGCTTCATGACACTCCCTTGTCCAGGTGAAGTCATGCATCTTGTGCAGTGCCTTAAAGAAGGGTTGCCAGCAATCGACGGATCATGAGATGAAACGGCTCAGGGCCGCTATACGGCCGATGAGTCGCTGGACCTGCTTCTTGGAGGTGGGTTGTTCATATCAAGGATTGCTTGAACCTTTTCTGGGTTGGTCTCGATCCCTCTCTGAATGATCATGAAGCCGAGGAACTTCCCGGCTGCTATGCCAAAAGCGCACTTCGCTGGGTTTAACTTTATTTGGTATAGGCGAAGGTTGCGAAAGATCTCCACTAGGTCATCCACGTGGTCCGAGGTTGGCCTGCTCATGATGAGCATATCATCCACGTAAACTTGCATGTTGCGGCCGATCTGGTCTTTAAAGACCTTATTGACTAGCCGTCGGTACATGGCACCAGCATTCTTCAGGCCGAAAGGTATCATCCTGTAGCAGTACATCCCGCGGTCCGTGATGAAGGCAGTGTACTCCTCGTCCTCCGGATGCATTCAGATCTAGTTGTACCCAGAGAACGCATCCATGAAGGAGAGTAAGCGATGCTCCGATGTGGCATCCACGAGTTGGTCAATCTTCGAAAGTGGGAAGCTCTCCTTCGGGCAAGCACAGTTGAAGTCGGTGTAGTCCACACAGATCCTCCACTTTCTGTTGCTCTTCTTAAGCATGACCATGTTCGCCAGCCAGCTGGAGTACTGTACTTCACGAATGAATCTGGTCGCGAGGAGCTTCTCCACTTCATCATTGATCACCTTCTGTCTTTATGAGGCAAAGCTTCTCTTCTTCTACCGAACTGGACGGCACTTCGGGTCAACATTCAGCTTATGGGTGATGACGTCAGGGGGAATCCCTGGCATATCGGTCGCGGTCCTGGCAAACACATTTGCATTCACTTGGAGAAAACTATTCATCTAGACCTACAGGTGTCGACACTTCAGGTCATGAGTTGACTCATGTGTCGACACTTGAGTTGACACCAGGTCAAAAATATTTTCTGAAGCTCTCTGAAGTACTCTAGTGCATCGACACTTCTTCTGGTAAGTCGACACTTCATATTCGTAAGTCGACACTTGGACAAAATCTAGAAATCAGTAAGTTATGTCTTCATTTTGGTCTCAGGCCTTGAGTCGATACTTGCTTGACCATGAGTCGACTCATGTGTCGACACTTAGTTTTCATGAGTCGATACTTCATGCATGCCAGTTGAAACTCTTTCTGTATATCAGCTCAAGGTTCTGTGAGTCAATACCTTGAGTCGATACTTGATCTTCATGAGTCGACACATGACTGAAATTTTGCTGAAACTTGTCCAAATTCAAAACTTGAGTCCTTCAAAGTCATTCTTATATACCAAAGTCTATATAACTTGAAATTTCATTAATTTAGGTGACTTCTTCAACAGTTTGACAAGCATTTGAATTCTTCAACATAGTATAGCTTTGATAAGTACCTTATTCTGATAAACATATTTTTAACACATAATTAGTACTCAAATATACTTAAGTATTTTGTTATTCATTAAAATCAAGACAGGAGTCAACAATCTCCCCCTTTTTGATGATGACAAAATCTTTAAGTATATACATATTGTAAGCTCAAAAGATTTACAATAAGTTTCAGAGCATTTGTCTATCAGTATTAGAGCTAATGATAATAAGTATCAGAGCTAAGTTGAAATGATTATCAAGAGCAAAAACTCATCTACAATGTATCAGAGCTATATATATGTATATAAGAAAGAATTCAATTCATATAGTTTCAACGTATCAGAACTATAGATATATTTATAAGAAAGAGTTCAATTCATATAGTTCTAATGTATCAGAGCTGTAACTATAATGTATTAGAGCTATAATTATAATATATCAAAACTATATACTTATATAAGATGTTCAAAAGGTGTATTAGAGCTAAAATAGATTAGAAAATTAAGTATTAGCGCAAAAACAGGTTGAATGTGAAAAGTATCAGAGCAAGATCTTTAAGAGTATCAAAATAAGCAGTACAACATAGAGAATATCAGAGCAGCATGAAAACTATCAGAGCATATTAGAGCAAATAATATAACATAAAGATTGAGAGTATCAGAACAAAAATATTTGAGCATGAAGAGTATCAGATTGTGACAATAAAAAGTACCAAAGCATAAGAATTAAGGAGTATCAGAACATAAAAATTGAAGTATTAGAGCATAAAACTAAAGCTTCCCCTCAATATATGATCTTGAAAATATTTTTCAAAAACTTGCATGTATTGACATTTTTCGAAAATATTTTCAAAAGGTTTAGAAATTTTAAAATTATCAAAATTTTCTTATTTAGAACTTTTCTCCCTTTTTCTCTTTTTTTCTCTCCCTTAACTATTATTATCTCCTTTATTTTAACTTATATCATTTATTCTCCCCCTTTATTTATCATTTTGATATCACAAAATATTGAACATTGTTCCATTTGCTACCAATAATCTCATTTGCTACCAATATTTCTTTTTTTTACTATTATTTCTCGTTTTCACCATTATTTCCCCTTTTTACTATTATTTCCCTTTTTACCATTATTTCTCCTCCTTTTTGTCATTATCATAAAAAAAACATGAAAAGAGGAGATAAAATGAAAGGCAGTATATAAGAGAAAATGCTAAAAAAGCCATCATATTTATAAATTCAAACATTGATACATGATTTGATATAATGAAACATAGATCGATACAAACATACATCTAACTGATATGAGACTAACTAATATACTGACCAATTCTAAGGGGTGTTGTCCTCATGAGAGGAAGACCCAACCTCTAAAATGATAGACCCTGTAATCCTAGAGGGACGGGGTTGCGGCTACTTCGACCGGAGATCAGCTAGCCTAGTGCGGACGGCTCTAGGGACATCACCACGTCCTTAACTTTTGCTTCTATGTCGTGCTCTCCCTTAGGCTGGTGCTGAAGAAGAAGCAACGTCAAGAGCAGAGTCAGGAAATGGAATAGGGTCAGGATTAGCATCAGTGTCAGTCAGGGGCGGACCGCACCAACTTTTCCAGGGGCCAAAAATATTAATAAATAATCAATAAAAAAATATTATTTTTTATAAATATTATTTGAATTGAATTCGACATTGTTTTACAGAACTAAATTTATCAATAATAGAATCTACTATAAAATTTTCTGCTATCTCCTACTCAATATAAGTAACTAAATAATCGGCAAGAAAGTCATCTTCCATCTTGTTGCGCAATCTGGTTTTGACAATCTTCATTGCTGAAAATGCTCTCTCTATAGTAGCGGTTAAAACTGGAAGAGTTAATACCAGATGAATCAGTCTATCGATGAGCGAATAAATATCTGATTTTCTTGTTCTCACCAATCCTTGACATAATTCTGAAATTGTAGACATATTATGAAACTCGGGATTCTTTGAAATATCAATATGATAATGTTGTAATTGATTTCTCAAAAGTCTTCTTTCATTCTCACTGAAGTCTTCTGGATAAAATTTCTCTGCAAGTTGATATATACTCTCTAAATTGAATAACCTGTAACCATCTCTAGGATCCAAAGCACCGCTAAAAATTAATAATTCAACTGCATCATCACTGAATCTACTATGTAATTCATGCAATTGAGTATCAATAGTAGCATTAAATATATCAACCCAAAAATGATGTTCATTTGTAATATTACTTTGTCGACGACCTCGACCACCACGCTTATAAGTAGCAGTCATATCTTGAACATCAATCTCATATTTCTCACAAAATAGTATCACATTATCTAATAAACTCGTTCATCCATCTTCTCTTAATTGTTGAAGTAAAATCTTTGTACTTTTTACCAAATACATTGCATTAAGAATATCTTGGGACTTTCTTTGTAAAGCTTGACAAAGATCATCAGTTATCTCTAAAATTTCTATCATCAAATACAATATAAAAATAAACTGAAATGATGTCAAGCAATATAATGCACCATCAGCATCTCCACGTTGAACATAACCAACTCCATCACGAGTAATATCATCAAGAACAGAACAAGTAACCGAGAAAAACTTTTTCAAGCTACGAACAGAATTCAAATATGAACTCCATTTAGTCTCACCAGGTCTTTGTAAACTACTAATCTAATTTTGCCCGCTTCCAGATTCAAGCTCATCAATCGCTAATGAATTTGCAATGTCGACTACTTGTCTTGCTCTCAATTTATCATGATGTTTTGTAGATGCATTTACAATATTAACAATATTCAGCAACTTGTTGAAAAATTGATGAGCAATAATAACCTCTCTTGATACAGCCACCAGTGCTAATTGAAGTCTATGAGCCAAGCAGTGGATATAATAAGCATATGGACAATCATTATTAATCAAAGCTTTCAAACCATTCCATTCACCACGCATATTACTAGCCCCATCATAACCTTGACCTCTGATATTTTTAATGCTTAAATTATTTATTGAGAGAATATTATAAATAGCATATCTAAGAGTCGAAGAAGCTATATCTGAAACATGGATAATATCAAAGAATCACTCTCTTATAAATCTATTCTTGTCAACAAATCTCAAAACAATAGTCATTTGTTCTTTTCTTGATTCATCTCAAGCTTTATCAATAATTATACAATATTTAGCATCACCAATTTCATCCTTTATGGCTCTTCTTGCTTTTTTTGAAAAAATTTATAGAATTTCCTTTTGTATCTTTGGTGAAGTATAAGAAGTATAACTAGGAGCATTTTCCAAAATAACTTTCCCAACATCCTCATTATAACATGCCAAAATCTTGAGCAATTCAAAAAAATTATCTCGATTTTTTGAATTTGGACGTTCATCGTGTCCTCGAAAAGCACAAGCCTGAAATGTAAGCCATCTAATTGCATCCACTGAGATCTTGAGCTATAAATGATTTTGAGCAATTTATTCAGAAGTTTGCTTGTCAATTACTTTTTGAATATGTTGCTTCTCATTTATCAGATCATGATAGCTCTCCATAGCAATATTATGTGAGGAATTAAGATTTTTTTCCACATGTCCAAAAAATGTACAATTATCTCCATCATTTACTTTTTTCCAATTTTGAAATCCACCTTCTACAAATTTACTTTTTCTTTCACCTGGTTTTGAAAAGAGATAGCAAACAAAACAATAAGTAGCATTTGTAGTTGGAGAATATTCGAGCCAACTAGGATGCTGATTGAACCAATATGATTAAAAATATCTACGATAATTTTCTGAACCAATAGGATCATACTTGTCCAATATTGGCTGATAAGGACCAAAACTAATATAGGCACATCGAATTTCATCACGTTGATTCACAGGATATTCCCAAATTTGTTTGTGCATTCCAGGATCTCTTTCCAATTCATTGATATCAATATAATTGGTTCCAACATTTATTTTTTTAGATGGCCTTTCTTCTGTAGGAATAATATATGTTCTTGAAATTAGTCGATGAAGTTCAATCTTAGCCTCAATCTCAGGTACAGGTTGTGTAGCTCCATCATCAATTTTTTCTGCTACTTTTTTCTTGAAAAAATTACTAATTTTTCTACTCATAATGAACCTATAATATGAAAGAGATATCAATTCTTTTCCAAGAAGAAATATAATATCCAACATAAAGAGAAATATTGCTAGGATTATGTGCTGAAATTTATCAACTCTGTGATCAACGACTAAAGCATAAAAGGACTCTAAAGACTTGTATTAATTTCTTTCATTATTTCATAATTCACTAATTGCCATTTGCTAGTGGTGCTCCAATTCAGTTAATAAAGAATGTAGAGCAAACACAAAGGCATGGGTGTGGAAGCAACATACTGGACTATATTAAAGAATGGAATGATAGTCCATCATGAATCATGTTATAGTGAATATTTTGTAAACAATACCGGTCAATTAGGAATCATATATTATGGTAGACAATTTGTAAGCAAGTTATAAACATAAACCAGATATGCTTTAACAGTATTTATCTTATAAGTTATAACAGAGTAATAATCTAGAGGCACGATTTTTTTTTTAATTCCATGCTACATTTGATCAATATTACAGTAAATGAAAATTTGCAGTTCAAATGCTATCTTTATATAAAAGATAAGAAATAATTAGGAGAATTGGATATTAATTGAAGTTAATATTTAATAACCTTTTTAAAAAATCATGTATATTAAAAATTAATACAATAGGATTAATCAAAGAAGAAATCCACGAATTAATAGAAATTAATATTTAATCAAAATATATAATATAAAAAATCACATGCCAACTGTAATCCATAAATAATAAAGTAGGCAAAACAAACATACTCTACTTGGCAATTGGCTCTGTTGCGTTGCAGCGTTGGAGTCTCAGTGTCTCATGGTCCACGGACCGACGGATGGACGGAGCCACGGAGGGTCGCAATGATGGACGGAGCCAGAGGGCTTTTGAAGAAACGAAGACGGCGAGGGAGAGAGTCACGGTCCCATGGAGTCTCCGGTGGAGCGGCGGCCTGGCCGTCGGCAAGCAAAGCAGTGAACTAGCATGGGAGACGGTGGTGCGCCGGTGCCGGGGTGGGGAGTCTGGTCTGGGGACGGTGGGTTGGCGCTAGCGGTGTGGCGCGGTGGCGCCGCGACGGGTGGGGGCATGTCGACGTGGGCTGCGTGGCCGCGTGGGACCGTGGGGGCAGCAGATGCTGGGTGCCTGTTGTCGCCTGTTGGGGACGGCGGCGGCTGGCAGGTGCCGGGGCTCGATTGAGTTAGGGCTTCTAGATTTTGGAGGAGAAGGAGTCTAGCGGCGTCTCTCCCAGGTCCAATTGTTCTCCGTTTTTTTTAATAAGATTTTTTAGGAATTTTTTGTCACCGATTGTTTTTTTCTCAGTGATGAAATCGAACCTCCTGGTCTTTGGCAGTAATATCCGGGCAACTATGTGGTGAAGGAGTTGCATCTCTGGTGATAGCCATGATGCAACAATACTAGCTCCCTCTCCTATGTCATCTCTCTCAAAGATACACCTATAGCCACTGATCCTATCTACAAGTGAGTCTGCTACTATACTGCTTATCGGGATCTCCCATACTCTGCTCAGTATCTCTGCTGTCAGTGGTATAGTAGTTTCTCTGACCTCTACCATCCACCCATCAACGCCTCGGGCCAGGGTACCATAAAACTTCCTTATCAGTGCTGGATAGAACCTCTCTCTAAGAGAACAGAACTGTGCCAGACCAGCCTCTCTCAACCAATCACCATCCAAAAATGATGCTAGTCGACAAACTCAAAATTCACTCTCCGTCCCGACAATGGCTTTGGAAGCCATGTGGTCTGCCCTAAGGACTGATGGAGGTCGAACTGGGATCTCAGGCTGTGCTACTGCCTCTATAGACTATTGTCCTGTCGAGCCTTCGTGCGCCACTCCGCACCCTGAGAGAAAGGTTGAGGCCTCCTTGCCAACTGCTTCCTGGGTCCCATGGTTCAGGAAAATAAAGGGATATAAAAATGGAAGGTGAAGGGACAAAGGACTCACGATGAAACCATGAAGAACAGTGAAAATGAGAGGGAAAGAGGGGCTTAAAATCAAAATAAGAGTGTTAGAACCATGAAAGGATCTAACGGAGTTTAGGGAACAGTGGGAGGATGAGTCGGCTCAAGAAAGATGGAAGAAAAATGAGGAAAAATAGATCGTTTTTCTTATTTGTTCATCGGTTCCCGTCGATCAAGTGTCGACTCACAGGTTTAAGTCGAAGTGTTGACACTTCGAGGTATCGACACTTCGAGAAAAAATCAGGAAAATAGGAAAAAAATATTAAAAAATCAAGATAATTGATTTTAATAGCCAATAAATAATTGAATATGATTTTCAAGGACATTTGATCAAGAAGTTTTCAAGAAAAATACCAAAGGTCATGAAGAGAGATCAAGATTTAATCAAAAGGATTAATGACCCCTAATTCTCTTCTAATTATACTGAACCTATTTTCATTAAGAGGCTTGATCAGTATATCAGCTAATTTATATCAGTACAAACAAATTCAAGTAAAACATCATTATTTTGAACATGGTCTCTAATAAAATGATATCTAATTTTTATTTGCTTACTTCTTAAACATTGAACTGGATTTTTAGTTAAATTAATTGTACTTGTATTATCACATCTTATGGATATCTTAGTTAATTTGATACCAAAGTCCTCAAGTTATTTTTAATCTACAAGATTTGAGCACAACAACTTTCAGCTGCAATATATTCAGCTTCAACTGTAGATAGTGCAACTAAATTTTATTTCTTGCTGAACCATGAGATTAAATTAACTCCAAGGATTTGACAAGTTCCAGAAGTTCTTTTTCTATCTAATTTACATCCAGCAAAATCAGCATCAGAATATGCAATTAAATCTATAGTTGAATTCTTAGAGTACCATAATCCAATATCAAGAGTACCAGATAAATATCTAAGTATGTATTTAACAGCCAATAAATGTGATTCCTTAGACTCAGACTGATATCTAGCATACATGCATATACTAAATATAATATCTAGTTTACTTGCAGTTAAGTACAATAAAGAACTAATGATGCCTCTATAAAATTTTTGATCAACTTTCTTACCAGATTCATTCTTGTCAAGCTTACATGAAGGGCTTATAAGTGTACCAATAGGTTTAGTCTTCTCCATCCCAAACTTTTTAAGAATCTCCTTTGGTATTTAGCTTAGTTGATGAATATCCCTTCATTTGTTTGTTTGATCTGGAGTTCAAGAAAGTAGCTCAATTCTCCCATCATTCTCATCTCACATAAGCTTTGCAAATTCTTGACAAAGAAATTCATCAGTGGCACCAAAGATACTATCATCGACATAGATCTGTACTACTAAGAAATCATCAACCTTTTTCATGACATTGCCTCTCAGGTGTGTCAGCCTCTCCATGCCGTGCCAGGGCTCTAGCGGAGGTAGTGGCACCACCCGTCGACGTCCCCCACCCATCTGCCCTAAGGCTGCTTGTGGGAGTGGACGAATTCTCTTGAAAAAATTCATATCTGACCCCGGAGATGAGGTTGACCTTGACTAGGGATCGACCTCGAGCGAGGGAGCCTGACTTCGGCTAAAGAGCTCACGAAGTGATGCACGACCTCGGTCGAGACTCGACCATGGGAGAGCCACTCCAGCCGAGGGGCTCGAGAAGCGAGGCACATCTCGACAGAGGCTTGACCATGGGGGAGCCACTCCGACCGAGGGGCTTGAGAAGTGAGGCACGACCTGGGCCGAATGGGGGAGCCACTCCGGTCGAGGGGCTTGAGAAGCGAGGCTCGACCATGGGGGAGCCACTCCAGCCAAGGGGCTCGAGAAGCAAGGCATGACCTCGGTCAAGGCTCGACCACGAGGGAGCCACTCCGGTCGAGGGGCTCAAGGAGCGAGACACAACCTCGGTCGAGGATCGACCACGGGGGAGCCACTTCGGTCGAGGGGCTCAAGGAGCAAGGCACGACCTCGACCGAGGCTTGACCATGAGGAGCCACTTCGACCGAGGGGCTCGAGAAAAGAGGCATGACCTCGACTGAGGCTCGACCACGGGAGAGCCACTCTAGCCGAGGGGCTCGAGTAGCGAGGCACAACCTCGATCGAGGCTCGGCCATGGTGAAGCCACTCCGGCCGAGGGGCTCTCTGGATTTGGCATCCAAGTGGTGTCTTCTGCCAACATGGCTGCCAGCTAGAGCTAAGATGGACCCATATCAACGATCACACAATATTAGGCACGACCCAAAGGCCCCATACCTGAATACATCACCTCTAATTCCATTCAAGTAGCAAGCGGGTCTCAATCAAAGAATTTGGCCAATCCAATATATCCATGTCTAGGTTCTAAAATTAAATTCTAAAATTGTTCAAGCCAGTCATAGCATCATTTCTTTCTTTTCTTTTTTTTTTGATAAAACAAAAGGGGGGAGAAGTTAGACCCCGGGCATGGCCATCCCAGGACAGTCCCCCAATCTCAGCCAGAAAATGTTTGATACACAGCGCATATTAATTTTCCGCAGCCGTTCCCATTCATGAAAGTGAGTACGTCAACCTGACTGCTACTGGCGCCAGCTGAGTGAACGGGATTTATTATATATATCCCTAACTTTTTCACTACCACTAGCCAACAGGAACTCTAGAATTATTTTATTATTTTTTTTATTTTATTTCTAAATTTTTTAATTAAAATATATCTAAAATAATACTCGAATCCTTATTAGCTGATTATGAAAAAAATCTCGCAATCAGCTGTATCACATGCCAGTGGCTACAGCATCATTTCTCAAGTATAAGATACGAGAAGCAATGGACTAAACCTATTCCATCTGCACTAACATCTATATAATTATAATATAATATTTGATTGCCGCTTTTCCATCACTGTCTACCTGTTCAATTGTCGTTCGGCTTTCTCGATGTTTGCTTGTGACCCCTTTGTCATTTCAGCACCATATGTATATCCTGCGACTACGTATCCATCACCTTCACTGGGTGTACATGACCGATTACCTTTCACAAATTTGTGTAAAAAAATATTATTATTAAGAAGAGAATCTTTAATTTGACATTACTTGCCTCATGATTACCTAATTATTATAATGATGAACAATCATTGAGTTACATTAGATTATATATATATATATGGTATATCAAAGTAATAGTCAAAATAGCAAGATTGTTGCATGCAAGATTTCACTACGAGAAAAATAAACTTACAAATTGAAATACCTACTCTCAATTCCGTACAATTTTCTTAATAAGAAATTTTAAAATCTCTTTTTTAAGCTCTCAACTCTTAGTTCCTATAGACTTTCTAGAGACTTTTCATAATTTTATGGATCCTCACACATAGCCTTTAATCTTTTATCCTCATTTTTATAGTCTCTAGCATGAAAAGCGTCTCACCAGAAGTCCAACAATTTAAATCGCATCTAAATTAGTATCCTGTAGCTTTCTTAATTCGAGCTTGAATCAAAAATCATCTCTTGACCATTGGATCCTCTTGATCATGCCGAAATCTATGCTAAAATCTACTAAACACACCACCAATGATGTTGGATCATTCGATCTCCGTGCGAAATGTGCTCGTCTGCCTTATCATTAGCATAGACCACGCTATAAGAGCCATGCACCTTCGATCCACCATGGTCCGTGAAGGGGGGAGGCCGCATGGGCTCGGGTTGTCATGCATGTGCACACATGCTAGGTCATGAGCTAGCTTGGGCACGTGGATGGATGCGGCATCGAGGTGCCAACCCAATAACCTTCATTTTGACTCGACGCTTGGCCTCCACCTGATTTTGAAAGCTTTTAATTAAAGGATCTCACCTCCATGCCTTGAGACAAATACCTGCTGATCATGGATGGATAAACATGGAAGTCGAGCCAGGTTGCTTGATCCCATTTCTATCACGTGCTGTGCTTTATCTGACCTGAAATCTGCTCGAGAAAGCCTCATGCAGTACTAGGAACTTCTCCATGCAACGTTGCATATCGTCCTCCTGAATCGCTCGTCTCGTACTCAATCCATCTATTGCCAAAGCTCAACCTCACGCTGGACTCCTATCTATATTAGGGACTCTACTTTATACTAGATTTCTTGTCAAAAAGTAGTATCCTCCATACTTTTTTTCCTTCAAAATAATTCTACTATCATGGATGACCTTCAAGATTCCATCACCGGCTCTTCACGTATAACCGTTTGAATACAATTTGCTTAGGTAAATTATATTATTGCAAAAATTGGGTATCTATCAAACATTGTCCAATTTCTTCGCTGTCCGAGCAAGTGCCTTCAAGCTAACTGTCTCGACATCCTCGATCGTATAGCTCGATCCATCTAGTAAGTGGACAAAACCCTCTCTACTCTCTAGAGAGTCGAACAGCTCTTCTCTGTAATAAATATAGTATAGTCATGCAGAATCTAAAATCTACTGGAAAGAAGGAGAATTTCATCGAATACCATAGGTGCATCACTATAGTATCTATCACATCGCTATAATTGGCCACCACCGTAGTAGCCTTCATCTAATTTTTGAGCTATGGGCAATCTCTAACATGATATCCCAGCTCGTCGCACCGATAGCACTTGCACGTCCTTTGACCTGGACTACCTGTCTAAGATCTTTATCGCTTTGCCTTTTGCCGCCTACTCTTCTAGAAACTATTAACGTTATGTTCTTGCCTAAACTCGAAGCTTGGTTCTCCCGTTTGAGAACCTTATTCTGGAGTAATGCCAAGATAACTTCCTCTATTTTGATGGTGCTTTTTTCTACTAGAAAAGCAGTCATCAAGGACTATAATAATAATGAAAGTACGACCGGCGTCCTAGTCTTCTCAACTTTTTAACCAATACTGAGGATATTCTTTGAAAGTTGCTCAAGTGCTTTTGCATGCTCTATCCTTTGGACATCCACAGTTGATAGAACTGTTTCCAAATGAAGAAGTGTTGGTGAGGGATTTCACCATGTACAACTCCTCGAGCTTCACCCAAGTATTGTCGGGAAAGTCTCGTTCAGTATGTGGATCATCATCTCATTCATCAAATACAAACAGATCGTGCTCACCACTTGCATCTAGTACTGTCTCCAAGTCTTATCTTCTACAATGACTGGCCTCTCCTCGTATATGAAAGTGTCGATCAATCCTTGCTGAATGAGTACATCTTCCACCCTCACTTGCTAAGAGAAGAAATTGCCCTTCCTATCAAATCGATTGATGTTAACTTTGATTGCGCTTGCCATCTTCTTCAATCTTGATCAACATGAATAATTTGGAACTCTGATACCAGTTGTTGTGGTACCAACTGCACTGATATCACTCTCTCCGAAAATTTTTCATACGAAATATAAATCCATGTTTTCATGATCATGATTATCAGTGTCGATATCACAAGAAAAGAAAAAAGAGAAAAAAATAAAGTAAAAATATAGGCATACAAAGTTTCACTATAAGAAAAATAAATTTACAAGATTAGAACCCCACTCTCAATCCCATACAATTTTTTCAATAAAAAATTTCAAAATTTCTCTCTTAAGCTTTTAACTCTCAATCCCTACATATTTTCTAGAAATCTTTTCACAACCCTCTAGATCCTCACACATAGTCTCTGGCTCTCTACCCTTATCTTTATAGCCTCTAGTGCAAAGAACATCTCATCAGGAGTCCAATAGTCTAAATTACATTCAAATCAAAATTCTATAGTATTTCTAATTCGAGTTTGAACTAAAAACCATCTCCTGGCCGTTGGATCTTCTTGATCGTGCCAAAATCCATGCTAAAACCTACTGAGCACGCTGCCAACGATGCTGGATCATCCGATCTCAATGCAGAACATGCTCGTCCATATGATTGTGTATGTAGACCACGCTACAAGAGCTGTGCACCGCCTGATGGGGACATTGAGCAGATCCAGCCAGCCCAAATTCCAGCTAGTCCAGTCTAGATCCCGATGCCAGCCCAGCACGAATCTTGATGTATCTTAATGTATTTATTTTATATGGGTGTACGAGGGTTTGGGATATCTCCGAATCGAAGATCAAATTTTTTATTTCTTTTAGAGTTATCGGAATACCTTAGTCTTTCCGATTATTTTAAGATTGTTTAGGGATTTAGTTTTATCGGTTGTTTCTTGTTTTAGGCTTATTTAAGATCATGTTTCTTCATGAATAAAAATTTAGCATAGAATATTTTGAGAAAACAACAGTGTGTGTCCCGACTCCTCCCCCCTCTTCTTCCTTGTGCTACTTCTTCCCCGTTCTCTTTTTCTTCCCCTTCTCTCTCTTCTTCTCTGATCTCTTTCTCCCCTCTTATTGGCTTGAGAATTAAACAAAACACCAACCAACCTTTCTTCCGTCGGATCTTCTGCAAACTGGAACTGCCCCAGCCCTAGGTCCCAAGTCAAGCTCGTGACCATTCCCACCGCCTCGGTCACCCCTATCCTTCCTCTGCGGTCAAAGCCCCTGCCCGAGCCTCACTACCGGACATCCGTCTCTCCTCCCGTCTCCGATCCAGTCGCCGACCTCCATCTCTCCACCATTCGACGCCCTCGTCCATCGAAGCCTTGCCCGGTTCGTCTTCACCGCCTGCAACGAAGTCTTCCCGTGAAGCCGTCGCTGCCGTCGCCCCCTCCATACCCGACGTCTTCGTCATCCAATCCGCCCCAAATCCCGCCGATGCCCCACCTGCTGTCGCCCCGCCATCGCCGTCCAACGTCGACGCCCCCTGTTGTCGCCGCCCAATGCCGACGTCTACGGATTCCAGTTGGAATCCTTCTGCAAGCTTTCCGTAGGCCTCCTCTGTTCCACCAACACGATTTGTGGAGAAGAAGTAACTTGGCATGAACGTGAAAGCAGGAGAGCCGCACAGATCCTAAAGCTGCCCGGATTTTAAAGCCACACAAATATCAAAGCGCTGGATTTATTGGGATTAATTTATTTATTTATTTTGATTTGGAATTGATACATTGCTTTTTTTTGGATGATTCCGGTCCAGCGGCTTCAGATCTGTCTTGCCCACGTACCACTGGTCCGGATTTCGACTGCGTCTAGACGATCTCCCTCTTCCAAGATTCATGAAATTTCATGATTTCAGGTGAGATCTACTTTGATAACCTGTCCAATTAATTGCTGGTTTGTTTTATTTAATTAGATTTAAGTTTATTAAATTGGACATCCTAACCTAGTGATCATTTCTTAACGATCAACGATCCGAATCAATTTTTTAGGTCTAGGATTTGTCGACCCGTCCTGCACCAGCCTTGGTATCAGAGCAATAGGTTAGGTTAGGGTCATTTCAATTTTTTATTTTACATGACAACTAGGTCAGGAATCAAGTATCAATCAGAACATTCTTCCTTAGATAACAAAATGGATCCTAGTTTAGAAACTGCCCTTCAGGGAATCATGGGTAAACTCGAAGCAATTGATAGCAAGTTAGGATCTTTAGATGCAAGGGTAGGAGCTCTTGAAGAGGAATAACTAGTGAACACCAATTACCCTATTAGGAACTCTTCATCAAGAGTTACAAATCCTAGAGTTCCAGATCCTAGAGTTAGAGATCCTAGAGACCCTAAAGACCGAAATAATTACCCGGGTTATGATAGTGGTCGTACTCGAATCCTTTGACCTGACCCTAGGGATCGACATGATCATCCAGGTTTTGATGTAGGTAGTCATCCAACACTTAGACCTTATCACAACCCAATAGATCAAGATGAACGAATCACGAGGAGTGTTAAGGTTGACGCCCCAAGTTTTATAGGTCGCTTGGACCCCAAAGAATATGTTGACTAGGAAGCTTATATGGACCACTATTTCACTTGGTATGATATGTCTGAGGATAGGAAAGTTAGGTTTGCCCAAATGAGATTGTTAGGTCAAGCTAAACTATATTGGCACAATGTCCATAGATTAGCCATTCATAGGAGACAGGATCCCATTGAGACATGGGATGAGATGAAGGATAAGCTTCGTGAGAAGTATCTTCCTGCATCTTATCAACAGCGACTCCTGGACCAATGGCAAAGGTTGACCCAGGGAATCGGATCTGTAAATGATTACATCGATAAATTTGATCAATATCTTATGCGATGTAATGTGAATGAAGACCCATCTGTTACTTTATCCCAGTTTAGAGCTGGTCTGAGGATAGATATCCAAAAGGAACTATTTTTTAGAGAAGTTTATAGTCTAGAGTAAGCATATCAATTAGCCCAAGACTATGAAAGATTTCAGCAAATGTCTATCACACGTAGACCTGAACCTTCTAGACCAGGAATTTTAGGCTCAAGGCCTAGCATGAATCAAGCCCCAATTGGTCCACAGCCTAACATTAGTCAGACCCCTGGTAGCCGACCCCCGTTTACAACCCCACCAATTAAGAAAGATGACAAAGAAAAAGGGATTATAGGAGAGACTTCCCATGGAAGTAGCTCTAAGATCCACTGCTTTAGGTGTAACGGAATAGGTCATGTGGCTAGCCAATGTCCGTCTAGAACCTTGTATATAGGGGTACTTGAAGAACAAGAAGATCTAGGTAATGTTATTGAAGAAGAAATCTACACTGCTGACCCAGGATTAGCTGATGCCTACGAAGAACATGACCATGAGGCTAGAGCTGAAAAATAATTAGGAGTTAATTTGACTAATAATTTGGATCTAATTGAATATAAAGAACCAGCATTGATACCTGGTGATGTATTTGAGCCTACATCTTCCTTTGAGAGTGACCCTCCTCTTGAGAGCACACCAGTCCAAATGAGAGGAAAGCACGATGTGATTGAACGAATTTTGGACGAGAAGATCAAGTCTTCGAGGAGTCGAAATTGCTACCGCTACCTGGTTCACTGGCGAGGCAGACCGAAGTCAGAGGACTCCTGGATTACTGAAGAGGAGCTGCAGAACATTGATTCAAATCTATTTGAGCATCTCCAGCCTGACTCGACGGAGTCGAGTTCTCCCCGCCACAGGGAAAATGATGGGGACATTGAGCAGATCCAGCCAGCCCAGATTCCAGCTAGTCCAATCTAGATCCCGGTGCCAGCCCAGCACGAATCTTGAGTATCTTGATGTATTTATTTTATATGGATGTACGAGGATTTAGGATATCTCCGAATTGGAGATCAGATTTTTTATTTCTTTTAGAGTTATCGGAATACCTTAGTCGTTCCGATTATTTTGAGATTGTTTAAGGATTTAGTTTTATCGGTTGTTTCTTGTTTTAGGCTTATTTAAGATCATGTTTCTTCATAAATAAAAATTTAGCGAAGAATATTTTGAAAAAATAATATGGTGTGTCCCAACTCCTCCCCCTCTTCTTCCTTGTGCTACTTCTTCCCGGTTCTCTTCTTCTTCCCCTTCTCTCTCTTCTTCTCTGATCTCTTTCTCCCCTCTTTCTGGCTTGAGAATTAAACAAAACACCAACCAACCTTTCTTCCGCCGGATCTACTGCAAATTGGAACCGCCCCAGCCCTAGGTCCCAAGTTAAGCTCGTGACCATTCCCACCGCCCCAGTCACCCCTCTCCTTCCTCTGCGGCTGAAGCCCCTGCCCGAGCCTCACTACCAGGCATCCGTCTCTCCTCCCGTCTTCGATCCAGCCGCCGACCTCCATCTCTCCATCGTCCGATGCCCTCGTCCGTCGAAGCCCTGCCCGGTTCGTCTTCACCGCTTGCAGCCGAAGTCCTCTCGTGAAGCCATCACTACCGTCGCCCCCTCCACACCCGACATCTTCGTCGTCCACGACGCCCCAATCCGCCCCAAATCCCGTCGATGCCCCACCTGCTATCGCCCCGCCGTCGCCGCCCAACGACGACGCCCCCTGTTATCGCCACCCAACGCCGACGCCGACGGATTCTAGTCGGAATCCTTCTGCAAGCTTTCCGTAGGCCTCTGTTCCATCATCACGATTCGTGGAGAAGAAGTAATTTGGCACGAACGTGAAAGCAGGAGAGCTGCACGATTTTCAGAGCCGCACAGATCCTAAAGATGCCCTGATTTTAAAGCTGCACAGATATCAAAGTACTGGATTTATTGGGATTAATTTGTTTATTTATTTTGATTTGGAATTAATACATTGCTTATTTTTTTGGTGATTCAGGTCCAGCTGCTTCAGATCTATCTTGCCCGCGTACCACTGGTCCGGATTTCGACTGCGTCGAAGATTCGTGAAATTCCGTGATTTCGGGTGAGATCCACTTTGATAACCTGATCCAATTAATTGCTGGTTTGTTTTATTTAATTAGATCTAAGTGTATTAAATTGGACATCCTAATCTAGTGATCGTTTATTAACGATCAACAGTCCGAATCAATTTTTTAGATCTAGGATTTGTCGACCCGTCCTGCACCACCGCCCATCCGCCATGGATCATGAAGGGGAGAGGCCGCATGGGCTCAGGCCATCGTGCACATGTTCGCATGCTGGGTCGTGCTCTAGCCCGGGCATGTGGGTGGGCATGGCATCAGGCGCCAACCGAACAAGGATGACTTCATATATGAAATATAGATCTTGAAGATAACATGACGATTTGTCCCACTGTATACACAATTAAAAGCTCATAAGATTAAGGGCGTAAGTGCGTAATAAGTCGATCTTCTTTAAATTGGAAAATTAATACATATTTAGCTAGTTGATCATGCATATTGTTCTAAATGTAACAATATTTTCATGAACCTAAAAGCATCCAAGGGAAGTTTTATCTTCGCCAAAGTATGGGATGCCCAAGATCCAGCTTATTATACGATGCCATGATCCTAACCAACAAGCCTCAAGTGCTTTGATTCCAAGCGTAGTTTTTAGGTTCCGAGAGCTTCTCTTTGGAGTTCAAGTCTCTTGTGCGTGTGGGTGAGTCGGTGCATCGAGTTTGGAGCTTGATAAGAGGAGTGGTGCAATGGGGTTCACCGATGTTGTATACCAATTAGCAAAAAGGATGTTTGATGTTTTGGGACCCATGCCGATAACGCCTCCACGAGCATTGCCATTCCGGTGGTGCCCGTTGAAATGAAGGGTTGGTACCTCAAAAATCAAGCTGTCCCATAACTACTCCAGGGTAGGGTGGGTTGCGGTGGTTCTCTACCCACAAATCCCAAGGAGCTGGATGTACGTCCCGCTAATTAATATTTAATATATGCAATCATGTCCAATCCCTACTTAATTGATTAGGTCCATTCTTGTTCTTGTAAGGGAAAATATATGCTCCACCACGGATGCGGATACGAAGGTGGTGCTGGAAGTTCCCATTTGATTTTTAAGCCAGCTCAAGAGGTCCATATTTTTGTTTGAATAAATAAATAAATAAATAAAATTCTAGATAGATTAAGATGATCGTAGTGTTTCCTTATAATAAAATAAAAATACATGTTAAATATGTAGCCGTAATGATAAATTGATAATTAAAAAAAAAAAAAAAAAAAAAAAAAAAAAAAACACACTTGGTAATGATCGATTCACATGGATGTTAGGCATTCATAAAGCTTCGTAAAAATTTCATATATAGCATCATTTCATGCAATTTATACTTGATCGGAGGATTCGGAGCGGAAGAATAAAATAAGAGACTTTGTAAATATTTACACTTCATGCATACAACATCATGGAAGCACATATGGTAACATTTGTAGATCTTAAATACCTTCATATGCATCTTATGATGCCAAAAGGCAAATTCACATATAAAGATTCAATAATTTTATTTATTATCCTAACTAAACAATTAACTAAACAATCGTCGTTTCAACAAACGTGGTAAATACTTTCACCCCCGGCCCCCCCGCAAAAAAAGAAATGAAATGAAATGAAATGAAAAAGGAAAAAAAACCATGACGAAAAGGCCAAAAATATATCTCTTCCTGCCAAGTTTATGAGTACCGCTCTATTTTCATACCATTAGATGATACTATTAGAGCAAAACGTTTCCTTGTGGTCATATTTGGGATCCACCGAGATTATTTAATTAGCTGGATATGTTTCTTATGAATTTATATCCTATTGATGCAGGGTTTATATGCTAACAAACATAATTTTATCCTGCAAAAAAAAGACAAATGATTATAGAAGATGGCATTGTTGTTCAAAAGAAATAGCTTTTGAAAGGTAGTTTAGACAGCTCTTGGAAGAATTTATCTCAAGATAAATGAGAGTGACATATGATTCGTTTACTAGGCTAAGTGTGAGGCTGTATTCTCTCAAGAGAATACAACCATTCATCCTACGTGAAGAGAGATTTTTGACATGGACTCGTAGCCAAAAAGTTTAAGCTATCGGATGAAAGACCAACTCGGTCTCATAAATCCAGGTAATATTCTCTTATCAGCCAGTGTGGACTGCGATAATCGCTCCCGTCAAACGTGGTGATGATTTTATGGATTGGCTTGAATCGAAACGGAAGCCTACTTATGGATTGGGTCATATACAACCGTGGTACCCTTCAGTGATGGACCTACATGATTAGGACCTAATTTTGGCATCATCTATCGTGGGTTCACGGTCCAAAAATCTAAAGAAAGCTATTTGATGGAAAGTTACCGTGCTTATAAACTTTTATGGCACTATCTTGTCAGTCAATGTTCATGACAGCTTGCTGTCTCCTTAGGATGGTGGAGAGCCGGTAGGGTGTCTTCTTCTTCTTCTTCTTCTAGGAATAGCCTGTCATGGGATACGTACGGTACGGGCAAGAGATACGAGAGCAACGGGTTGCATATTATTAGTGCTGGACCGTTCAAAATCGGGTTGCATATTATTAGGATTGAGATTGGACCGGTTTAAAATCTATTATCTAAAATTAAACTAGATCAGCTCAATAAATTTCGGACCGATTCGAAATCGATTTGAATTTCAGACCAAATTTTAAGTATATCGGACTAGACTTTGGACTGTAAACATTTAATTTTTGAGCCAAAGAAATACTCGGATTTGATCCAAAATTTTTTTAAATATGGTCCGAAATCTAATCCAATTTTAAAAGTTCCAGCTCTACATATTATACTCCTTTATTTATTTATTTATTTATTTATTTTGATAGAAAAAAGATGGGAGATTTTATCCCAGTGTAACTGGTGAGTACGTCAACCTAGCCCCACTAGGATGCCGGAGTATCAGCCAGTCCACCTCCAATAACATGCACCCGAGACCAGGCAAGGAGAGCCAAGTCTTTACCAGCCGCACTACCACCGTAATGATATTTTTTTTTAATTTTTATAAATATCACTATATCTCTTATTTTAATAATACCAATATTATAATTTATTAATTATTATAATTTTTTTTCAAGCATCCAAATTAGATACGAAATCAATCATTCGTGTCTACATGATAAGAAATATATTCATCCAACATCGTAAATTAGATTCAAAATATATTCATCCAACACCGCAAGTTAAGAGGCGAGTTGGCAGGGATGAAGTTAAGATTCACTATTTTTTTTTTTTTTAATCAAAATATAAAAAAAATTATTTGAATCCCTTTCTTTCTCAAAATTCTAAAAATTTTATCAAAAAACGATGGCCAAGGATATGGCTCAGGGCAGTGCAATCACAAGTTTCTAATCCAGTGAACAATGATAGCTAGCGATGTTCTAAAAGATGAAAAACAAAGCCGACAGGATTCTTTCTTGAATTCAAGAAAAAACCTAGATGGAAGAAAAGAATCTGAGTCGTGGTTGTGGTCAGCAATGATTTTGGTCATGGTGGTGTCATTGAAGGTCTTGCAACTGATGGCCCAGTCAGATCGTCAGGAAACCCCAAAAGAAAAAATAGGGAATAAGAAAACACAACCACCTCCTTCTCATGATGAAATCTCGCATATCGGTGCAATTCTAATCGGCGGTGACTTTATAGGGAAGGGCAAGGTCGAGAAAGTCAAGTGGACGAGGGAGAAGAGATCATTAATTACCTTATGGTGACAGCTGTGGAGTGCAGTCTCGATGAAGAAAGCATAGGCCATTTCCGAGTTAGTTCTAAGATTTGAAGCGGTAATCAAAGGAATCAAGATAGATTTAAATAGAAACATAATCAAGGAGACCTTTGGCACTCAGAGAGTCATTGGGCAAAGAGATTCCATGCCAAATAGAGAAAGAAGACAACTTCCTTTGTGAGCCTTCCTCTTTCCTAGAGCATTTT
The DNA here is from genome assembly GCA_021397845.1 of Areca catechu. NCBI lineage: Eukaryota > Viridiplantae > Streptophyta > Magnoliopsida > Arecales > Arecaceae > Areca > Areca catechu. Next base: position 39,892,265 of record CM038045.1, read on the forward strand.
CCATGCATGCAATTTTTTTTATCTAAAATTGGGAGGGAAAAAAAATACTTTAAATGATGAAACGGATATGTGCAGGTCATGTATCCATCCATGTTAGCTTCCATGTGACTCTTAATCAATATATTCCTTAACTTGTTATGTAGGCACCAGCAATTTCAAATCTAATTCAAATAGTGAGAAGGGTATATTACAATAATCAATAAAGTATAGAATTGACATTACTGAAATTAAAACATATTTTTTTTATAAATTAAAATAAAATATAAAAAATTATTATTATTATTTTAATTTTTTTATTTTTGCCATAATATTATTATTTCTTTTTGAGTCAGTGCCCATGCTGTCTTATTAGATGGTTTCTACTGAGACAAACATTAAAATTATGCTGCAAAGAATAAGAGCGAAAAAACAAAGCATTGCTATGGAAAACTCCGACGAATTAATTCAAACTGAAGGCCTTAGCAACTCAGAGATTGATACCAGGGTTACTTAAGACAGAATAACGAGTTCAGCATTCAGAAATAACTGTGTTTAAGGTAAAAATTTAGAATTCAGAAAATGGGAGCAAGTTAGCCAAAAGTTTGGATACTCTTGAGAGAGGTTGAAGAAATTAACAAAAATAAAGAGTCGAAGTGATAGTATATTTATTCATGTACAAGAAAAGCATGGAAAGTTCAACGACCATGACGATGGTGTCGAATACTATCAACAACAGCAGTAGATGGACATTTAAATTTGTAATCCACTAATGCTTATTTGAAAAATCACAAGTATTTATAAAATTTGTGAATCAGCTTTCAAATAATTTATTCAGGGACAAGAGTCCAAAGAATCAATCCGTCAATCAAGGCCCTCCAAGAGGGGTCTAACTTCCATAAACAACAACCCAGACAGTCCCCTCTGAAAACCATGTTTCCTATATTTGAACAAAATGTTTAATATCGAAGTTTTGTATCGAATATATTGTTGGGTACCTAGGTGGCGAAGCAACATAGAATGTTCAGCCCATCCAGGAACGATATAAGCCCACATGAGCTTTCATGGACCAACACTCTACAACCCAGTCTATACGCCTTCAGATCAAGATATACCTAGTCTGAATAGATGCTAGAGAACGATTTTCAGATCCTGAAGGATCTTAAGGTGCGTTTCTTCAGTAAAATAGGCCACAGTTTTATGACCAAGGAACTGGGTTCCATATCAAAGCATTTTCCTGTCTACAGAGGGCTTCCCTTGATCTAAAATCTATATGCAGATAAAGTTCTGAAGTGGGCGCATCGGATAGGATCAAAAAGGTTCAGCTTTGTTCCAGAGCTCGTTATATAGCAACAGCTCCATGTAAATTGGGGGGGGGGGGGGGGGGTGGAAATTGACGCAGATAAGAGCGGTAAGTTTGAGTTATTTTCTTCTACGCGCACAAGTTGTATACGGACAGGCTGGCGCCACAGCTCTCAAGAGAATGATTAAGTTAAAAGGAAACCGGCTACAGGATCAAGACATATTGCAGACCTAAAAGACACCATACCAAAGTTATTAAAGAAGAAAGGGGGGGGGGGGGAAGGAAAAGAAAGGCTTCCTCCTCACTCCACGTTCTTGGGCTCTCATCGCCTGTCCTTGAGAATCTGGTGATTATACAGTGTAATGCTGCTGGATGGTATCAATGTCAAGCCCTTTGAGCTTAACTACTGATTCTACATGACCCTTCAGAGTGTGCAGCTCTCGGAGCCTGTAAATAATCACCAATTACAAGAATTTAGTGTCTAGTAACACAAGTGAAGCCAACAAAGAGAAATTTAGAGTCACCCATTCCAATATAAATTGTACGAATGCTTCATTGTTGTTATCTCTGATCACTAAAGAAGCGTGAATGGAAAACTTTGATGCTGAGAGTAGGTATTTTTATAATATATTGCATGACCACATACCTTGCAACCTCTGCTCGCCTTTTAGCCTGTTCAGCAATCTCTGAAAGTTCTCTGTAGCTATTCTTGTCATTGAACAGATTCGTTGTTTCGGGGGGCTGAAGTCCATGCAGAGTCCTCTGTGCCGTAGCCCACTGAGCCTCTCTTTCTTCTCTACCATAATCCTTCTTGGTAGTGAAGGCAGTCTGAAATTTAATAACAAGCAAAGAAGATGAGAAGAAGTTCAACAGCAAGAAAGAAAGAAATCGCATGCAAGCTAATAGGATGAACAAATGAAATGAATTGACTATGGGACAACCTTGAACATTGGTTAAGGTGGAAAATAAATATGTGAATACCTTCTTCTCAAGCAAGTTATCCCAAGCTTTTCCACTCAGAATGTAGCGGATGGCAAATTTGAACAAGTCAAGGGGGAAGAAGAAAACAACACTGTAAAGCCAGATGACTCCAGCCCATCCCCAGCCTATGCCTTTAATTCGTGCGAAACCCCAGTTAGCATAGACAGCTAGAACAGTAGCGACCTGCCAAATGCAATGTTACTTTAACGTGCATGAACAATTGAGACAGCAAATGTAAAATGCAACAAAGTTATAGCTTTAAGGTTTCACCCTCCATTTAATGGTGTGATATTTTTTATATAATGACAACATTACAACAATCCAGAATGGGCTCAAGCAGTCACAACAGCCAGAAAGGTTCTTAGATATCCAAAAGTAGGGAGAATGATGAATATTAGACAATAATAAATAGCTAGAGTTTTTATCCACCCATCCTTGGGTGGAAGTGCACTATATTATAGCACAATTATAATGGACTCGGACAGGAATAACAGCAGAAGTTTTCTTAGTTATTGCACCAAGTAATTTCAGGAGATAACGAACCAATAGAAACATACTGTATTTACAATGCCTAGAGAGGACTAATCAATACCATGTCCCATTTGAGCTGAATAAAAAATTCAAACTTTATTGAATATGATAAATGCTAAATCATAAGTTTGAGTATTCTATAAAATCTTTGGAAAGAGGCTCTTCTATCTGTCAATTATATCCTTAATAGAATACCTGCCAAAGACAGAAAAAAGTCTTCTTATGAACTTTGGAAAGGACAACCACCCTGGCTTAGTTATTTTTTAAATTTGTTGATGCTTAGCTAAAGTTGGAATTTCTAAACTAAAGAGAATTAAAATTGGACTTAAAACTATAGATGTTATTTTTATTGGTTACTCTCTTGATATTAACACATATATGTTTCTTATTATCAACTCCGAAATCCTTTCAATTTCAAATAATATCATCATTGAATCTAAAGATGCAATATTTTTTGAAAAAATCTTTTCTTTTAAAAATCAAATTTCTAGATCAACCATTGATCTTTCATCTTCATTTGATTTATCATTATCTTCTATTTCTATTTCAATAAAACTAACCCTTGAACCTTAGCTTAGAAGGAGCAAAGGAACTTGGGTTGAAATGAACTTTGGTGAAGACTTCTTTACTTTTCTAATAGAAGATGCTTTTACTTCCTATCGAGGAGCATTGATCTCATTTGATTCTCTATTTTGAAAAGAGATAATAAATAGTAAAATTAAGTTAATTATTAGAAATAATACTTGGATTCTCACTGATTTATCTCCTATAAACAAATCTTTAGATTGCAAGTGGATCTTCAAAAAGAAGATGAGAACTGATAGATCAATTAAAAAATTTAAGGCTAGACTTCTTACTCAAGGCTTTGTATGAAAAGCCAGGATTAATTTTTTTGATACTTATTTACCTGTAGTACATATTATTACTATTTAAGTTCTTATAGCTTTAGTTTTATCCATAAGCTCTAAGTTCATCAAATGAATTTTAAAATTGCTTTCTTGCATGAGATCTTAAAAAAGAGATCTACATACAATAGCCTGAAGGTTTTTCTGTGATAGGTCAGGAAAACAAAGTCTGTAGACTCGTTAGATCCCTTTATAGGTTGAAACAAGTTTCTAAGCAAGGACATGAAAAGTTTAATCAAGCTTTTTTTTCCTATGAATTTTAAATCAATAAACCAAACAATTATTTTTATTATAAAAGAGTTGATGATTGACTCATTCTTCTGTCTTTATATTGATGACATTTTGATTCTTGCTCCTAATATTGACTTAATTAATGAAATAAAAAATTTCCTATCCCATCATTTTAACATAAAAGACTTAGATAAAATTGATCTAATTCTTGGAATGAAAATCAATCATACAACTGATTCAATCTATTTGTCTCAATATCACTATATTTAAAAGCTTATTAATAAATTTAAATATTCTGTTTATTTTTCTATGACTACTTTCTATGATTTATCTATCCATCTCTTGAAAAATATAAAAAAATTTATAAATCAAGAGAAATATGCTCAAGTCATTAGTTCTTTAATATATTTATCTAATCGAACTAGACCTGATATCGCTATGCAATATCTAAACTTAGTAGATATACTAGTAATCCTAATATAATTTATTGGAGTGCTTTAGAGAGAGTATTATAATATCTTAAGAGTACTATCGATTTTTATCAATGTTTCATAGGTTATCCAAATATACTTGAGGGTTAGTGATTCAAATTGGATATATGATACACTAGATATCAAATCAACTTTGGGCTATGTATTTATTATAGGAGATAGTGCTATTTTTTAGTAATCTCTCTAAACAAACCACTTTAGCTAGAAATACTATGAAAGCAAAATTTATTGCTCTTGATTATGCTTGTTCTAAAGAAGGCTAGAAGAACTTTTATCTCAGATTTCTTTGGTGTCTTCTCTCATTCCTTCTATATTTGTTTATTGTTATTTAAGAGTTGTAATATCTTTTTGTAAAAAGAAATTAATAAACACTAAAACAAACGAACATATTAACTAAGAAAAAAATATATAAAAAAAATTAAATTATTTTAATAAATCATGTTGCTATAGATCTTAATATTGCTAATTGCCATATAAAAGGCTTACATAAGACTAAAATCCTGATGTTTTCAAGAAGGATGGAGCTTAACCTATAAAGGACCTTCCAGCTATGAGAACCCAACCTCTATGATAGAAAATCTCTTGAAGGAGGTTTAATGTAATAATAACAAGCTGATTAGTTGGTTAGAGAGTACATATAGTTTATTAATATATAAGTTATAGACTCTATCTCATCTCTATAATGATTAATGCTCATATGTAGTAGTTAGGAAGAGTATATCTTTGAATGAGATCTTAGAGATATTTTTCAAGATGTGACACTACATACATCCTTAGAGTGGCTCATCTATGTGAAAGTATCTGTATATAATCATGGTTAGAGATATAGATAATCTTCATAAACTCTTATGAAATAATTAAGATACTTATACACGACCATTAATGTGCGAACCCATGATATGAGCTTTTATACTATATGTGTAATAGTATAAATATGAGTTAAAGAAATGTAGTTCAATACCTGGTTCACTCCATTTTATTCAGGTTAATACTATTGACACTAAAGTAAAGTTAAGTCATAAAGATACTTCATATACTACACAGTATATATACCCGGCAAAAAATTATTTTACCTTATTTATTAATTTTTAATTATTTTATGAATTTTGAGTTTTAAGGAGAATTGTTGGTGTTTTGGAGGAAAAATGCAAAATTCCATCTATCAACCAAATTCCCTCCACTTTCCATGAATTTATTTAGTTGCACATTGGATAGAGAAAAAATTGAAAAGTGGCTTATATTGAAATTCATTTTCTTGGGCTTTGTCATGCTTTAGACTATTTTCCACATCCGCACATGCGGCCCACCTCGACTCGGCTCGCATGCATGCAATTGCACCATGGCATGGCATGGTCTACATTTTATTGATTTTTTTTTTCCTTAATCACCTAATTAAGATCTTCTCTAGCCATTGTTTAACACCAAATAAAATTAATGTCTTTTCTAGCCATTGTTTAATGTTAATCCTAATTAATGTTTCATCCATTAGGATTTTTTTAATTAGCTATCCATTATGAGACTAATCATGCTTTTCCCATTGGATATTTAGTCGTTCAATTAATTTTTTTGCCCATTAACTAGCCAATTAAGGATTAAAAAAATCTTAGCAGAAGAAAGAAAAGATTTTGGAAAGGAGAGCTTAGAAGAGAAGACTTGGAGAGGAGAGAGTTAATTTTTTTTTGTGTCCCTTCTCAACCCCTTCTGCAATGAAAGTACCCTACTGAAGCTCCAGACCTGTAGCACACCACCTGTACCTTTTATGAAGGAGTGCTCCACAGGAGCTCCAAACCCCTAGCACATCGCCTACACCACCTGCAGGGAAGTACTCCACCATGGGTTCAGATCCTGTAACACTCCACTTGCATCTCCCACCAGGATAGTGCTCCTCCTGGTCTCCAGGCCTGGTAGCATGTCGTCTGTACCCTCTGAATGAGTGCCCTATCGAGGTGCCAGACCCTATGGCATGCCACTTATATTTATCGCAGTGGGTCATCCCACTAAGAGAATAGATCCTGCAGTACGCCACCTGCACCCATTGTAGAGGTTCCCTCCGAGAACTCCAGACCTTGTCCCGTGCGGTTCTGGGAACAAGGTAGTCCTTTGAGATGTGCGGATCTAGATATCTATTTAACGTGCATGAACAATTGAGACAGCAAATGTAAAATGCAACAAAGTTATAGCTTTAAGGTTTCACCCTCCATTTAATGGTGTGATATTTTTTATATAATGACAACATTACAACAATCCAGAATGGGCTCAAGCAGTCACAACAGCCAGAAAGGTTCTTAGATATCCAAAAGTAGGGAGAATGATGAATATTAGACAATAATAAATAGCCAGAGTTTTTATCCACCCATCCTTGGGTGGAAGTGCACTATATTATAGCACAATTATAATGGACTCGGACAGGAATAACAGCAGAAGTTTTCTTAGTTATTGAACAATTTCAGGAGATAACGAACCAATAGAAACATACTGTATTTACAATGCCTAGAGAGGACTAATCAATACCATGTCCCATTTGAGGTGGTGGAAATGGGATGATTGATGCTCATGGGAGTCGTATAGTTAAATTTACCCAAAAAAAGTCAAATCAAGTGATAAAAAACTTCCATATTTTTATCAAGATTATAGACATGGTTTGCATTCGATGGCGTATCAGGATTCCTCGTAAAACTCTTAAGAACAGATAATAGCATGCCAGTATCACACAAAAGTCAAATTAGTGAACTATCTAGACTTATTCATATTTCACTTTCCAGGTAAGTTGCAACCAATTTAGTTCAAGAGTATGAAGTTCTGAAAAATCGGTTGAATGGTCTGGATAGAAAAACATTAGCATCAAATAAAAGTAAAGAGTAGCAAAAAATAGTTATCAGAAGAAGAATCTTACAAGCTGAGCAATAACAAAGGCAGTGACTAAGAGAAGCCCAGGGCGTTCAACAAAGCACCAGCTGCGTGATCGAGTGACAAATATAAGAGCCTGACTGACAATACTAACTTGCAGGTATAAAGCAGACATCTTTTCTTCTTCATTGTCCCTCAATGATCTAACTTTAAATTTATCCTGCAATGTATTGAGAAGATGGGTATGTTAATTTTCATTCAACCATATGCCATCTACCTTGATTAAGAGTTTAAAATCAGACTACTATTTAGCAAAGACAAATTTATAACACTTTCAGGTCTATCAAATTAAATAGATAACAGAATGACGACATGATACATCACTAATAATGGAAATAATAAGAAGCTGGATGTGCTTCTCTCATCATTTTTTATGCACAGAATGGAAAAGAAGAATACTTACTGAGAAGAAATCTGTTTTGTGCATTGCCCAAAAGAAGATGACAGTCATCAATGCCAAGTAGGTGCCAAGCACAATACCAGTTGCAAAAATCTCCTTCAGCTTCCAACTGTCAGGCTGTGGAGATGGCTTCACTCGATCTTTTGAGATCGTCATAATTGTGCCTGCAGTCACCGAATTATTAGGAAAATGAAAAAGGTTTTGGAGTCGGTTAAAGAACGGAAAATAGGCAACAGAAAATGGAATTGAACTAATCTGTTAACTTTAGCTAAACTCACCATCATTCAGGATGGCAATAATCAAAACCATGAAGGGTGAAAAGTCGAACTTCCATATTAGTGCAATGAGCATAAAGCCAAGCTACATAGAATAGAAGGAAATAACATATCAAGCTCCACAATCAGGATTAAGAGATCAACCTGAAAGTTCTACAAGGCTAGAATCGGATGCTTTATTCAAGAGATCTTATTCATATCAGATACTTACAACAATACGAATGGTAATGGAAACAGCATAGATCTGTATCAAAAGAAGAACAAAAGGTTTCGATCAATGTAGGAAATTTTATAAAGCAAAGGAGTGTCATGCAAGACCTCATTACTTACAGTGTAGTTCTTCATCCTCTGGAAAATGGCCCTGCTGGTTAGAACAGCACTGATGATGACACTAAGCCCAGGCTCAGTGAGGACAATGTCAGAAGCACTTCTAGCAGCATCCGTGGCATCAGCAACAGCAATTCCAATATCAGCCTTCTTTAAAGCAGGGGCATCATTCACTCCATCTCCAGTCATTCCACATATGTGCTTCCTCTCTTGCAACCTCTTGACAATTTCATATTTGTGCTCTGTCTCACGAGAGGAAAGGACACTTAGATATTACAATCAAATGTAGGGAGTAAATTTGGTTGTTTAGGACTACAGAGATCAAGCCCACCTGGAAATACTCCTGCAAATCCATCAGCCTTCTCAATCAACTCATCTACAGGAAGTCCAGCAATTGATTCATCTTTATGTTGGCCAAGCAATGAAGAGGAAGGATACATGTTTGTGCCCATTCCAAGCCTTCGGCCAGTCTCCTTAGCAATAGCAAGCTGATCCCCTGGATAGGACAGATAACAATGTTAGATAATGAATCAACGTGATGGACATCCACGGATGGGAAAATAGAAAAGAGCTGACATACCAGTAATCATCTTTACGTTCACACCAAGATTCAGAGCCCTACGGATGGTCTCTGCACTGTCATGCCTCGGGGGATCAAATAGAGGCAATAAGCCAACAAACTGCCATGGGCTCCCTGGACTCTCCTTGGTCTTTTCTGGAACATCCTGTGGCACAAGCAATGTTTGAGGAACAAGCAAGTCCTTACAATTACAAGAGAACAGCTGTAAATATAATGGCAAACCTGTCTTGCAACAGCTAGTGATCGAAGCCCTCGTTCGGCAAACTTGTCAATCACAGAATGAACCCTTTTTCTGACATCTTCCTTGCAGTTGCAGAGGTTCAAAATCTATTCGCAATGCCAAATAAATAACTGGAGTTAGGATAATACTTGTCATGTCAAAGGAATGAAAACTTTTTTGATGAATCAAAAGAATGAAAACGGACGGCGAGGAGAACAACTTGCCTGCTCAGGAGCACCTTTACTCGCACGATGCCAAGTGCCATCAGCATCGATATATGTCAGAGCAGTTCTCTTGTCCACAGGGTTGAAGGGGAGAAAGTGTACCTCCCTAATACCAGCTCTTGCCTGAAGAATAGATATGAAAAACGGTTATAAGTGATATAATTGTACGAGCAACTAACAATATGAAAAACTTATCATCCATATGGTAAAATAGCCATATGAAATTATACCTCCTTTGGGTCTGCAAGCATCCCAACCATGGCAGCATCAATAGCATCCTGATTTTCTGTCCTCGATGCCCTCGCCGCCAATAAGATAACATGATCCTTATCCACACCTTTCGCAAAAACCTCGATAAGGTTTTTGTCAACGCTGAGCTTGTTAAGGGTGAGAGTCCCGGTTTTATCACTGCAGAGAACATCCATGCCGGCCATCTCCTCTATTGCAGTCATTCTCTTGGTGATTGCTCCTTGCTCAGAAAGTCGGTGGGATCCAATGGCCATGGTCACGGACAGGACGGTAGGCATTGCAATTGGTATACCACCGATCAAAAGGACCAGCAGGTTGTCAATTCCATCTCTGTACTTCCGATGCTGGATCGGGTACATGACGAATATCTCAACGATAATCCCCACCGCAATGGAGCAGATGCAGAAGTTACCAATGGCGGTGAGAACCTTCTGGAAATGCCCAACCTGGTTCGTGCTGTCCACGAGATGGGCCGCCTTTCCGAAGAAGGTATGGACGCCGGTGGCTATGACCACAGCCTCGATCTCACCCTGCTTGCAGGTCGAGCCAGAGAACACCTCATCTCCTGGGTTCTTGGTGACTGGGAGGGATTCTCCGGTCAAGGCAGACTGATCAATCTTCAACGGATCTCCCTCGAGAAGTCGTGCATCAGCAGGCACGATATCTCCAAGTTTAATGCTAATTATGTCTCCGGGCACCAGGATTGCTGCATCCTGCTCGCTCCACCGGCCATCTCTCAGCACCTGCGGTTGTCAAGCTTTATATATATATATATGTATGTATACTACTGAGAAGAGAGAGAGAGAGCTCAAAATAAGCGTATAGACTCGAAGCTTGAAATGCTTCGCACCTTAGTCTTGGGAGCAAGACCGGCCATCAAGGCTGCTGCGGCGTTACCGGCGTTATTTTCTTCGATGAAACTGATGGTGGAGTTGATGACAAGCAAGGCGATGATACCGACAAAGTCTTGCCAGTCCGGGGGCTTACCGCCGCCGTTGGCCAAGGCAATGGCCATGATGGCAGCCGATTCCATCACCCAGGACAGGGGGTTCCACATGAAACCCAGAAACTTGAGAATCTTGCTCTCCTGATATATAAAAGCGGGTTATCGTTTAGTACAGAGCTGGAGAAAGAAGATGGTGAATAGAAAAAGAATACAGAGTACTTTTTTCTCTTCTAGCTTGTTGGGTCCGAAGATCTGGAGCCGGTTGGCTCCTTCCTCCGACGTGAGACCTTCTTTTGTGCATTTCAGCTGGTCAAAGACCTCCTCGATCGGAATCCTTTCCTGAAACCAACACACAACCACAGCATCATCAAATCAGTGATCCTGAATGTGTAGCATCGCGGTCCCGTTTACAGCGGCTTCCTTCCTTCCATGGACGCTATGAGCTTGCCACAAATTTATTTCTCTACTGCTGCTTTTCTTCATCAGCCGTGGATCGGGTCGGGGGTAACTACAAATAATAAAAAAATGCCATGCTACGATTGCACTACTAATGAACTAAAAAGTATTCTTAGCACTGTTTGGGTTTAATTCTATTGGCGCCTCCAAATGACCGAAGGCCATCAAGCACTACGCACGGTACCCTGCGGTGGGGGGTCCGTGCTCTTTATCCCTTAGAATCACGAGCGGTATAAATCCAGGAGAGGGCGTCTCGGAGAAGAAAGTGAAGGATCGGAAGTGGGTCCCACTTTACTACTTTCCTTCCGGAGTACCCTCCCCGTCTTACGCCGTTTGACCTGTGAGATCAAATCTCCAAACAACTCGATCATGATTTGGATTCTGGAAATTAAACAAATACATCTCAGATAACGGCCATTATTGCGCCGTTACTTGGGATATTAAAATAGTATCGAAGAAAAAGCTGCGATTTATCGTGAATATATGCCGTCGGGACTCTCGTGATATCATCGCGTGAATAACAGTAAAAAGGGTTTGCTTTTGCCAATTAATCGGAGAAACCTATCTTTTTCGCCGAGAGAGCCAAAGCTAACAAAGCAAGAAGGACCAAAACAGAGCATCGATTCGATGGACCCTTCTGCAAAGGAGAACGGGGTTCTTACCGAAAGAAAAAAAAAAAAAAAAAGAGAACGGGGTTACGGGAGGAAGGACTCCGTACAAAATAGAAACAACTTCATTTTCGCAAATGGTCTGAAACTGCAGCCGTTCGATGGGCATCGATGGGTGCATCTAATTTCCAAGAAAAAATTGACTTTTTTCTAGAGGCTTACGTTTTCCTTATGATGATCACTTTCCCCGTCGATCTCTTTGATTATTTTTTTTTCCTCCAAAGTTGGCGGGATAAGCGCGGAAGGGGAACGGAGGAACGACCGGACGGAAGAGTACGACGGAAGTACGCTCGATCGCGAAGCGGCAAAGCTCAGATGTGAGAGTTAATTTTTATTTTACTTTTTTTTTTCTCTCTAAAGAGGGGAAACGACAAAAGCATTAACGATATTTGATCTATATTTTTTTAGTTCACAGGAAAAAAGAAAAGAAAAGAACACGATCTTCTCTTCTTCCACTTGTTCCTTCCTTGGAGGCCAAGGGAAGATGAGATGCCTCCAGTACTGGAAGTAACGATAAGGGAGATCCAAGAATAGTTTGAGCTATCATCAAAAAATAAAATAAAATAAAAAGTTTGAGCCCCATTCGATCAGAAAGCCTGAAACTTGGAATATTCCATAAAAAAAAGAAAAAAATATAGGAAAAATAGAGTGGAATCTGCAAAATCTAAAACTGGTCAGATCGCAGCCCATTTCCTCAAATAAGAAGACACAAATAAATATCTAGAAAAATTCCCCACAAAGCTCCAAAACCCAAAGAATAAAGAATCCGATAAAAAAAAAAAAAAAAAATCCAGAAAGTGTTTCATCAAATTCATTTAAATTAAAATCTAGCTAATAACAAGATCTTCCTGCTACACTTCCACGCCGTCATGATCAAAGAAGTAACACACAAACACAAATTAAATAATAAAGTGATATATAATACGAATAATACCAAAAAGAAGGACAAAAAACGAGACAAAACAATAAAAATCGGAGATAAGGAGGCAGCGCTCACCAGATCAACAGTCTCGTTCTTGATCTCCTCCAGACTGATCGCCGACCCTCCACCCATTTTTTTAGCGGCCGCCCACCCACGACGCCTACTAGGGCAAGAAAATAAAACCCCAATGAGAAAGAAATACAAGAAGCCAAGGGAAAACTCTAAAGAAAAATATAAGCTCAAGAAGCCAAGGGAAATAGAGGAAGAGACCTCACCCTCCCCGCACAATGGTGGAGCAGAAAACAGGAGAGAGCTCACAACGCCTTCCGGTATTGAGGCATCCACCCTTCCCCCTCCCCAATTTATAGTCCTCTCACTGACCAACTTGGCGGGTCCCGCCGCCCTCCAGTGCCGCCCTCCCGCGACGCCTTCCCTCATACGGACACCCTTTTACTCCTTCCATGCGGAGGAGGCAAGGAGTGTTAACTTCCACCACGGCCGGTCGGATTGATTTCACCGGCACGTGGATGCTGATCAAATGAATCCCTCCCGCATACCAAATCTCCTGCGCATCCTTTTTAATGTAACAAACGGCCCTCCAGGGCGTCGCGGCCTTGGGGCCAACTCCAGACGTGGCGAGGTGCTACTGGGCTGTCAGCGGGCCCCGCTATAAGCTCGTAACGGTTTTGACTTGCGGGGGCGTACCGTGGGTTTCCCGTTCTGAAATACTGTTTATAAAAGGATTAAAGTCCTGCTAACACTTGGTAGTTTAAATACAATGAAGCGACTCGGCGTGTCCCGTTGGATCCATCTCCCCCTCCGTTTTGCAATATTTATTATCCTATATAATGACTTTTATTTAATTATATTTTTATTTTTAAATATTTTTATTTTTAAATATTTTTTTTTTTTTAATTGCCGTAATTTTGTTTATGCACTCTACCTGATGGTTAGGTAAAAATGTTCATCACTTTTTTTTATATATAGAAATATCTTTGGGGATCGGCGGAGCAGCCGGGGAGATGGACCGAATAAAAAGAAACTATTGCCGAGATTTTTTTTTTTTTTTTCAATGCAAATCCGAGATATTGGGATGGGTACCGGACAGGTAAGATTTGATACCAACTAAAAGAGGACAAATGTTGCGGTTGATTACGGCGCCTCATTTTAATGCTTGGATCCAGTTTTCTATTGGCAACTCATTTTCGGTCTGGGCTCGGCTAGACGCCGCGCAAGAGGCGGTTGGCTGGCATGGTTCGGAGCCCTTGAAGATAAATAATTTTATCGTTAATATGATAGCCCACTTAATTAGGATCTCGTCTTGTAATCAATAAATTAAATGTTAAAAATCAAATATTTTCTGATAAATTTATCCCTTATCCTTTTCCGTATCTAAATAAAATAAAATAAAATAAATAAATAATTTTTTATAAAGTAATTCCAGTAAAATAAAGTAACTATAAGATGTAGCAGGATCGTTGACGTGGAAAAACCGGCAGGCACCACGTCAAAAGAAGACGCCACGACGATTCTCTCACTCGGATTCCAATACCGAGCTGAGCTGAACTCCCTCAGGACAGCAAGTCGAGCTCAGTCCTCCGCTAGGTCGAGCTCATGAACTCGACGCCTAGATCGAAGCCGCCTTCCACCCTCCAGAATGAGACCCTCGGAGGTTAGTGCCCTGCAGTCAAGGTCGAGCCAAGAACTCACCCGCCGATGTGGAGCCTATTCGAGCGCGCGCCCTCTGGACCGGGTCCGCCTTCCGCCCTCCAGAGTGAGACTCTCGGAGGTTAGTGCCCTACGGTCGAAGTCGAGCCAAGAACTCATCCACCGATGTGGAACCTCTCCGAGCGCGCGCCCTCTGGACCGGGTCCGCCTTCCGCCCTCCGGAGTGAGACCCTCGAAGATTAATGCCCTGCGGTCGGGGTCAAGCCAAGAGCTCACCCGCCGATGTGGAGCCTCTCCGAGGGCACGCCCTCCGGATCGAGTCCGCCTTCCGCCCTCCAGAGTGAGACCCTCGGAGGTTAGTGCCCTGCGGTCGAGGTCGGGCCAATAACTCACCCGCAAATGTGGAGCCTCTTCGAGCGCGCGCCCTCTAGACCGGGTCCGCCTTCCGCCCTCCAGAGTGAGACTCTCGGAGGTTAGTGCCCTGCGGTCGAAGTCAAACCAAGAACTCACCCGTCGATGTAGAACCTCTCCGAGCGCGCGACCTCTGGACCGAGTCCACCTTCCGGAGTAAGACACTCAGAGGTTAATGCCCTGCGGTCGAGGTCGAGCCAAGAGCTCACCCGCCGATGTGGAGCCTCTCCGAGCACGCGCCCTCCGGACCGGGCTCGCACTTCGCCCTCCTCCACCTAGGCACCCCCGCGAGCTCGGAGCGCCTAGGGTAGAACGAGCCTTGCCATCCCAGCTCGGCCCCAGCTCGAACGAGGTTCTCACCAGTCGAAGACACCGACGAGCCGCCCGAGGACCGTACCGTAGCGCCTCCCAGACCGTACTAACCGCCTGAAACCGCCAATTACACCAAAAAGGCAGGCAGCGCGTTGATCGAAATGCTACATTTCTCACCAACCGCTCAGATCATCCAAGAAAGAAGGCCAACCGGGAGATTCGAATCCCGCAGGTGGCGGCCCGTCGTTCGAGGCACCCCCAAATTTTCCGGAACAAGGCAACCAAGGAGGATATCGGAGTGCCTTACAATGCACCCTATCATGAATCAGGAAAGGCTCCCTGGGACACCACCGCATGCGCCTGACAGCCCGGCGGGGATCCCGAGACAAGCACCGAATGGTAACCAAGTTCACAACCAACCTGGAGGTAACACAACAGGTACAGGCAAGAAAAAAAAAGAAAGGGGGCATGGCACCACCATGACCATCATAACAACCACAAGCACAAGCGCAAGCCCGACCAAGAGGGCGAAGCGCCACGACCACTGCTGATGAAGGGAAACGAGGGGCACAAGGAGAGACAGAGGAACAGAGCATCCCTCCGTCCCCGTTACCATTCTCTCCCTACGACGTTTACACCTTCACGCACATCTTTACTCCTCCTAGTACGGAGTCCATCAAGAGGGGCCCGACCAGGAGGATCTGTTCCCTTGGATCGTCATTGACTTGATCGTCCGAGTGCCCCCACCGGAAATCCCGGCCCGGGTCTCTAACTGTTATCTCGCAGGTCCAAGAGCGGAGGATCGCCGGGCAGCAAGGCGTCCGCACCCAGCAAGGAGATCCGGAAATCGAGAATGGCGGGCGGTCCGAGGAACACACTCCGGCGCCGACAGCAGCTACGGGACACGACGGTCTTGGCGGCAATAATAAAGTAACTATAAATGTCGAGGATATAACGGACAATAAATCAATTTTACCAAATAAAGTGATTATCTTAACATCTATAATTGGACTATTGAGATTATAAACATTTAAATATTTTACTTGTTTGCCATAGCTTTTTGGTACCTTATATTCATGTATTTCATGCAATGTACGGAAAATATATTCAACGGTCCCTTTCATCCAAATAATTTGACATCGGATTATACGCGAATAATTTTATTTTGCAGTAAAATATCTATATTTTTTTGATAAAACAAAAAAGATAGAAGGGATAAATTTCGGTATAACTATCCAGACATGTTTCCAACTTGCCAGGTAACGTGCGATACAAGCTGCTCGGATTTGTGCAAGCTTTTCTTCACTTAAAGATGGGTAGGTCAATCTGGCACCACCAAGATGCCGGCCTCGAAGCAGCGGCCGATTGATAGCAAGACAAGGTCCCTATCAATCGGGCTACCGTCTTAACGATGTGAAATATCAATATCGGCGTTGGTTATCATCAATTAACCTGGAAGTAAGATATCAGGGCCGATACACTAGAACAGCGGTATCTATCGAAGTTTTTGCATTTTTAGATTTTATGATAAAAAAATATTCTCTCTAGAAAAGTTTTTTTTTTTGATAAATAATTTTATTTAAAATAGTTTTATCTAAGGCGATGCCAGGCAACATGCATAAATCTTATACATGAGGCTACAAAACCAATGAATTCCATTATTTCTTTTCATTCTATTTTTGTTTACATCGTACAAGATTTAAGATACGGCAGACCGATTATTAGAAAGTTACATCATGTAACTGTCAAACTAGTAAGCTATGTATAAGTTGTTACAGCTAAACTCCAACATCATATTGACATCAGTGTAGCCAAGATAACATTGGGGTCAATAATCTCCTTATTTGTCGTGCAAGATCAAGCTTGTGATTATCGGACATTCTTGGTCGACTGGCAAATGTTAAACAAAATTTTCTTACCAGAGTTTTTTCAACAGGAACCCTCCTTTACACAAGTTAATCAAAATTAAGTGAATAATAAAAAAAGGGAGGGATGTACGGTAATTACATAAGAACAGCTTGTTCACGATTAAGTGGTCCATGATGACTATTCATGTGGTCTTTTAATTACCATCATTTTAATCATACAATGATGGCTAAGATTATAACTATCACTGATATTTTGGAGTTAGTATGACTATGCCTTCAATTTGTCTGTGTCCGAGTGATGAGGTCAGATTTTTCCTAAGTAGGTTCACTTTGAACATTTCTAAGGTCAATCAAAATATCCTCCATATCATAAGTCAACTCATATTTATTTTGAAGTTTACCTTAAATTTAGCTACGTTGACTACCAATTTGGAGCTAGCTTAGATTGTTCAAGCTTGGTCGATTATGTTCATAACGTAAATATAAAAATGATTTATAGCTTATAATTATTTTAATGCAGCATCTAAACTTATGATATTATTAAAAAAGAATATAATTTATATAAAAAATCAATATCAATATAATTAATTAAAATATATATGAAAGTTTCCAAATATCTCGTGTTGTCACAAAATCAATTGATCTGTTTGAGAACAAGCCAGGATCAACTTAAAATTAGATAAGCTTGCTTGAACTTTGGGTTGGTTTTGAAATCAGCTAAGTTTTGGCTGGTCTATCTTTGAGCTTGTCTAAACCCCGGCCCAGTTATGCAACGCGCCGTAATTGTTTCAAAGATTTTGGTGCTTGTTTAGCTGCAATTCCATTTCATTATTTTTTAGTTATTTTGCAAGAATTAAGGTTTTTTATTTTGTAACTTGTAGCAGGTATGGTCGACATTTGCAGACAGCAAACTGAGTTTGCATTTATCTTAGATAGGAACTTTTGAAGTTATAAAATTTCTGATCCATGTTTCATAACTTTTTATTTATTTATTTATTTAAACACATATTTATTGGAGACTGTTAAATTTATCTGAAATTTTATTTTTTTCTAAGTAAATAGTTTTGGGCAACATTAGATTGAAAAATAATTTATTCCTATTCTTTTGCATTTCGAATTTTCCATATATATTGCTAAGGTCTATCTATATTTTTCTCAATAATTTTATTATATATATAATTATATATATTATAATTATACTATATTATATTATATTATATTATATTATATAAAAAAAGTTATATAATATAGTATAATATATGGATGGGTCGGATCGAAGATAAATTTGAAACCAAATCTATTTAAATGAATTTTATAAAATTGAAATACAAAAACAAATTGACTATCTACGAAAACTATCCAAAAAAAATATGATAAGTACAGTTTAATTTGTATCGATTTATCGAGTTAATTTCAATAGCTTGGGCTAAACAAGCCAGGCTATGTCTAAATAAAATAAAATAAAATATATATTATATAATGTTGATGTTTAATGGGTTGGATTAAGTAGGTTAGACTAAGTTTAAATATAAAAATTTTATTTTATATATAAAAGAAAATATTAAACAATATAGATATGGGTTCTTCGGATCGAATCATTTTTTTGAAAACTCAAGCTAAAATCGGATCGATTTTTTTTCAATTTTTATTAATTTTTTTCTCGAATTGACATATAACCGATTTTTTTTTTAAAAAAATGATCCAAACTGATCCGAAAAAATTATTCGAATTAAATTTATAGTTTGGCCTTTTATTTCTTGGCTATCTTTAGTGGCCTTTATGGTTTAGCCATCTTTTATTTTATTTTTTGGATTCTAACTTGTATGTATTTTTTTCTGTAAAAAATAGATGGGAGAATTAAATCACAATGTAGTTATTCTCGTAGGCCCTATCTTATCAATGTTCGATTCAAAATGTTTAGATCTTTGCAAATCCATTACCAGATAACAATGAGACGAAGCTTTTATCAACCGAGCTACCGTCTTAGTAATTACATATTTTTTCAACATAAATTGTTGAATCGGATGATTTCCAAAACATTCAAATATCACTCTTCCTATCGGTATGGATCACAATATAGACATCAGACTTTGAAAATTATGCAAAACACCGCGGTTCACGGTGGAAAAAGAAGTTCAACCACTCTTTAGCGCGAAAGACACAACACGCACCGCCTTTCCACAAATTGCCCAGGAGGTGCTGCCACGGCCATGTCAACCATAGAAAATCCTATCAACATCGTGAAGGTTTTTTTCTTTTTCCTTTTTTTCTGAAAAGCGGGCAACCCAGGCCACTGATTCAAGAAGTTTAGCCCCAAATCTTCATTTTCGTCAATTGGGTTCTCTTCCGGAGCTGATATTGCCTCCGATGCACATCCCATGTGAATAAGCTGGTTAGCAAAAAATAAGATAAAAGATCAAAAAGTTTCCATGTGCCAACAAAGGGTCAATTTTTAATTTTTTTTTTTTTTTTTTTTCCGTCCTCATAGTGCCTTGCAAATGATTAGACTTGTAAAATGGTCATATCTCATCATGGCCTCCATCGACCATCCAAGTAATGGATCTCTTCGTCGATGGAAAGAAAGGCTGCAGCCAATTGCTTGATAGCTAGATCTGATGTAGCTTTCCCTTACACGTACGCTACTGGATGATCATAGCATAGACCGTGTAACTAAAAGCCCAAAAGTGTCAAGTGTCCATGCCACAATTCTTCTTTACCTCTTCGTACTTTTATTTGCTTGCACTATATTTTATTGCAGGGCCGGGATCAAGAGCTCTCGATCATGCTCTTTATAGTTTTAAGAAACAAAAAGATGATGAACCACACCCTGTCTTGATTGGATGATGCCGAGTGCATTAATTCTCTCACAATCGACAGCCACCTAGAGACGGGGGGGGGTTGCAGGTCATGGAAGTTCAAGGACATAAATATGGTGCAGAGACCATAAGAACAAGTTGCAGAAAGTGGCATCGTTCAAAGGCGAGACGATTTATTTTTGCCATCAAAATGTGTGTTGAAAATGGAAGGACGTGTCATCATCCAATTTTCTCGTAGAGATTATATGTTGAAAAGAAAGGATCATATCAACATCCACCATGTGGACCACTTTAGTTTTATTGATATTGGACGCAGGTCCTTGCACGCCATTTAGAGGTTCTGGACTGTTGAACATGACATCCATTCACATACTAACCATCAGCCACTTCCAATAATGAAGCACCTTCAATTGTGCAACACCTTTTCTTCTTTTTTTTTTTCTTTGTTAAGATCGGATCAGGGACTCTTATTCGCTCTTTCTTATTGTTCCTCTCTTCTACCTACTTTCATCTTCTAATAAAATACTTGGTGGTTCTCTCACCATGTTGTTATTAAAAAGAGAACCACTAATGGAGGACCATTTTCCTAGCAATTGCACTAATGGAGGACCATCGATCCTAACTATGATGATAAATTTTGAATCTTCGCCTGCAAATTCCAATTTTCTCCGTTCCATGGAATATCACTGAAGAAGAATTAATACTAGACTCCAAAGTTGCCCCAACAAAGATGCAATGAATATCCTGGCTTGCGTGCATGGAAAACTTCAATGATGTATACAGGCATTGACATGCCACCCTCTGCATGGTTTTCTAAGGCATTTAATTACAAGGGAAAGAAGGTCAAGATCGAGCAAACAAGCTGCATTGTAAAGTGTGCAAGAAATAGCACAGCAATATGCTTGAATTGGAATTTGGTATGTGCAGGTCTGTGACTCATTACTCACGCTCTCTTCCGATTCATGTCATGTCTACATGATCCTTCTAATGCAATTTCTACTTACCATAGGCTTGTTTACTTTTGTAGGTTATTGTTCAATAGGTATGTCATACCGCTAAGGCGGTAGTCCGGTTAGTAGAGACTTGGTCTCACGTCCTACCGGTCACGGATTCGAGACATGATTATCGCGGATGACTCATTAAATCTAGAAATTTTCCTGGAACACATGATCGGGTTGGTGATACTCCCACGTCTTAGTGGTGGTTGGCGATATTTCTACATCTTAGTGGTGTCAAGCTGACGTGCTCATTGGTATTCCCACGTCATGATCGGGTTGGCGATATTCCTACGTCTTAGTGGTGGTTGGCGATATTCCTACGTCTTACGTCATTGGTATTCCCACGTCATGATCGGGTTGGCGATATTCCTACGTCTTAGTGGTCTACGTCTTAGTGGTGGTTGGCGATATTCCTACGTCTTAGTGGTATCAAGCTGACGTACTCATTGGTATTCCCACGTCTTAGTGGTGTCAAGCTGACATACTCATTGGTGATTGACGATATTCCCATGTCTTAGTGGTGTCGGGCTGATATAATTTTTAGATGTTATTAAATAAAACTAATAATTATTTAATTATAAAATATTTATAGGAAATCATAAAATTAAAAATAAATCCAAAAGCATTTGAGATAATATTTTAAGGTATATTTTCATCTCTTGTGCATAAATAATCAAAACAGGAAATCATAAAATTAAAAATAAATCCAAAAGCATTTGAGATAATATTTTAAGGTATATTTTCATCTCTTGTGCATAAATAATCAAAAATACTATTTCAAGATAGTACCGAGAATTTTCACCCGCGAATATCATGCCTCGAACTCATGATCGATGGAAAATAAGGCTAAGTCTCTATCAACCAAGCTATTGCCTTAGCAATATGACATATCTATTGAACAATAACCTACAAAAGTAAACAAGCCTATGGTACGTAGAAATTGCATTAGAAGGATCATGTAGACATGACATGAATCGGAAGAGAGTGTGAGTAATGAGTCACAGACCTGCACATACCAAATTCCAGTTCAAGCATATGCTGTGCTATTTCTTGCACACTTTACAATGTAACTTGTTTGCTCGATCTTGACCTTCTTCCCCTAATAATTAAATGCCTTAGAAAACCATGCAGAGGATGGCATGTCAATGCCTGTATACATCATTGATTTTAAGATAAATATAAATTAAGGGATTAACACCTAAATCCTAGCTTCTTATTGACCGGTTCCAAATTTCGATTGGTCTTCTGGGTCTGTAACAAAAATATAAAAAATAGGGGGTGAGCTTTACAGGCTCAGTAAGTTATCATCATCTCTAATATATGCATAAATATGACAACAATAAATTGCAAACATACACAAATCATACATCACAAAATAACCAGCTCATAATAAAATAAAATGCAACATCATATTAATATGCACATTCAATTACAAACGACATAATTATGGATGGCCAACCATTTACTTTACTCTCCTAGTCTCTCTAACTATGGCCATGATCGACTTGTGGCTACTATCGAAAGAGACTAGAATCCTGATTATACATACCAAAATCGGTCATGTGCTAGTGATCGCCCCACTTGAAGTCCGAAAGGAAACTAGCTCTGATATGACACAAAAAAATATGCATCCCCAGCACGTGCTAGTAACTCCATGAATGGCTAAAATTAAAAGGCAACTAGCTCCTGATTACACATACCGTATATCGATCATGTGCTAGTGATCACCCCACTAGAGGTCCGGAAGGAGACTAGATCCTCGTATGATTATAGTCGGACTAGAGAGCGTCAACACCAACACACATAACAATGAATGCAATCCAATGCAAATCGAATTATGCTACACATAATTAATATTTTATAACATTCATATCATATTTAGCATGTAATACTAGAGGTCAAGATAACTTATCCAAAATTGATTCTATCAGGAACACGCAACTGAAACTCTAGATTCTCGATACTTCCATACTGATAAAGGTAATAAAGGCTCTAATAAAATAAGTTAAATAATTAACTCTGAATCCAAGAAAAGAAAATAAGGTAAAAGATTTTTTTTTCGATCTGATCTAGAGCTAGGCTCGATCTAGATATCTATTTAGGTCCGGTTGATCAAAATCATGTTAATCAACAAGAAAATAGTCTAAATACTAAAATTAATTTCACAAAATTTAGTTATTTATTTATTTTTATTCTTTTTCTTCTCTCTCCTCTTTCTCCTCTTCTTCTCTCTCTCTTTATCTCTCCTTTCTCTTTCCTCCTCTTTCTTTCTCTCTCTTCTTCCTCTCTCCTCTTTCTCTCTCTTTTCCTCATTCTCACTCTTCTTTCCCTCTCCTCTCTCTCCTCTCTCTTTCCTCTCTCTTCTTTGTCTCTCCTATTTCTCTCTCCTCTATCTTTTCTCTTTCTCTCTCCTTTTTTTTCTTTTTCTTTACTTTTTCCTCTTTCTCTTTTCTTTTCCTTCTTTTTCTCTCCTTTCTTTTTTTTCTTTCTTCACCCCTGGCTCCTTCCTTGGAATGGCCGAACAAGCCTCCCTTGCTCTAGTGAGCCAGAGGAGGAGGGTGACGGTCTATTGGAGGCTTTCTGGATGGAGCAAAGGTAGGGATCAACCGGCGTATCCATGGCCATCCTGGCCATGGGCAAAAAAACCAGAAGAAAAAAAAAAGAATCATCCATACAACCAATTACTCATGTAAATCAAAAGATTAGGAAGAGGAAGACTCACCGGCAATGGTCTAGGAGCGGTCAACCACTGGAGGAGAGGGAGAATTGAAAAAAAAATTGGCGATGGGAGAAGGTTTTTAAAGAAAAAATGAGGTATTTTCTCGTCATACGAGGAGGAACCTCGATCGACCGAGAGCCCCGTCCCTCCATGACACTCCACTGGCCGAGTTCAACCCTTCCATGGCCTCTCTTCCAGCTTCTCCAGCGAGGTAATTGGCTAAATAAATAAGGGATCCATCCCTTATTTCCATTTTTTTTGGTTTTTTAACTGAAGTCGGCAATGGCTGTTGACTTCAACCTAATAGGTCCAAAAATAAGTGAGCTTCACATTCTCCCCTCCTACAAAAAAAAATTTGGCCTTGCAATTTTTTTAAAAAAAGTCTTCCAAAATACAAAGATGCATGATCCAAAACTCACAGGTACCATTATGTCCAAATTCAGTGTCATCCTTTCATCATAATACACTTTAAATCAATTCTAATGTCTTTAATCCACCATACAGATGCCCCGTGCACTTTGATATTAATCAAATCCTCTAATTTCATTAGGTGAATTTCTAACAAAGATACCACTTTATAATAGAATCTAAACAAAATATAACCTTCAAATATTTTAAATAAAACAAGATCAAACTATTAAATTTTTTAGTCCTTACTAGGTCTCGAGCATATCACATCAAATTTAAACTTGATCCATTTTCTATATTTAAAATCTTTGCATAAAATTATACCATCCAGTCAAGACATCAATAATTCTAATCCAAGTCCTAACTATTCATGATTTCTTTAACAATTTAGTTAGACAATTTTGATCGACTTTTCTCTTGAAAAGTTAACATTAATTCTAATAAAGTAAATGACTTAAATCAATACTCTTATGATTAGGATCAATCATACGATCTTGCCATGATTCTTAGCATCAATTAATAAACCATCTAAAATATTATCCCTCATAGACTAAACTCATATAAATCTTTTAATACCCATTTCTTCGCTCAATACAATATCAGTAGTAAGATAATCTAAATATTCTCATAGATCTTAAATTTGACTTAGAGTTTAATATACCCAATAATCTCCAACAAATACATGAAAAATAAGTAATTCAATCCAAAACTGCTAACATAAGCCATCAAAAATTCTACCAAGATATGCATGCTATATCCATATAATATAATTTAATCTACTAATAGCAAATTATAAATCTATGTATTATCTCAAACATATTTTTTATTACATATTCTCAATAAGAATCCCCATACAGATTCATCAAAAAATTCTTCTTCTTAATATCATTAAATTCTTTCAAAACTTACATCCTAAACATTTTACAATAGTTCCAAATTTTACAATCCAGTAATTAACAACAAAACTCGCATGCTATCATGATTTTAATTCATATCATGTTTAGGTTTCCAAAATCATTCAATTAATAATTGAACATACATATTCAGCATAATAAAACATACTATACTTCCAGGTCAACACTTCTAAAGCTCGGTCAAATCCATTTATCAAAGATAAAGACATATCTTATCTGGCTTTTCAATATCCATAATATGCTTACTTATCATGATCAAATATTATAAATCATTCGAGCTTGTACATTCATCCAAGAACAATCTTACTACTTATATTAAAAACAAAATTCATGTTTCTCTTTTGCGCAATCATATATCAGATCTTATACACAATACCTAAGAACTAGAGATCTAAACTTCAAATCCATTTTTACAACTTTTATCATATTTCAACTGATCGTAATATAAAGTCCAAATACCTCTTAAGTCACAGTCCATAGTGATCATAAACTAAATTTTAATATCATTCAAATCATATCTAATCACTTATGTCACAAATCTAAGTGATCATAATCCAAGCTTTGATATTATTTTGTCATGCCTTAATAACCATCATGTTAATTTCTAATCACTTATATCACAGTTTAGAATTATATCAAAATTAGATTTCTAAAATAAATCAAATCCATAGTATAACTCAAAATATACCTCCATATATCTATTGTATAGTCTCAATGGCGTTCTTCTAAAAATTAAGCTAAGAGAGTTTAACCCAACTTTTTTGTTATGCAAGCCTTCTATACTTAGCAAAACCCTTAAAACTATAACATACACCTATCAAAGAAAATTAAATAAACTTTTAGTATCGATAATTATTCCAGAATATTCAATCAAAACCTTAATTCTATTCCACTCTCACTAAGTAAATCATTTAGATCTTAAACCTTTGCTCTGATTCCATTATATCTATCATGCCCCGGCCTGATGCCCGAGCCAGGTGTACGATAGATGGCCGTATATCCTTAGGATTCAATTCCATAGAATATGGGAGGCCTATCTTACTAACCAACAATCAGGTAGTGATAGAAAATAAATTTGCTAACTATTTATTTATTTCTTGAGTTTCTATCAAAACTATCAGGTAGATAAAATTCAATTAAAATTCAGGGTATGGTGTAAGAAAAGTTTAACTAAGATTTTAAGATAAATATAAACTAAGGGATTAACACCTAAATCCTAGCTCCTTACTAATAGATCCCAAAGCCCGATTGGTCTTCTAGATCTGTAACAAAAATATAGAAAATAAAGGATGAGCCTTATAGGCTTAGTAAGTTATCATCACCTCTAATATATGCATGGATATGATAACAATAAATTACAAATATATACAAATCATACATCATAGAAT
Organism: Areca catechu; assembly: GCA_021397845.1. Taxonomy (NCBI): domain Eukaryota; kingdom Viridiplantae; phylum Streptophyta; class Magnoliopsida; order Arecales; family Arecaceae; genus Areca; species Areca catechu. The sequence goes on from CM038045.1 coordinate 39,918,359, forward strand.
AACCAACTCACGATAAAATAAAATGCAACATCACATTAATATGCACATTCAATTACAAATGACACGACTATAGATGGCCAACTATTTACGTTACTCTCCTAGTTTTCTAACTATGACCATGATCGGCCCATGGCTAGCTTTGAAAGAGACTAGAATCTTGACTACACATACCAAAATCGGTTATGTGTTAGCGATCACCCCACTAAAGACGTGAAAGGAAACTAGCTCCGATATCACATGAAAAAATATGCATCCTGAGCATGTACCAATAACTGCCATGTATAGCTAAAATAAAAGGCAACTAGCTCCTAACTACACATACCGTACAATGATCATGTACTAGTGACTGCTCTATTGGAAGCCCAGAAGGAAACTAGGTCCTCATGTGATCATAATCGGACTAGAGAGCCTCAATACCAACACATAACAATGAGTGCAACCCAATACAGATCAAATTATGCTACATATAATTAATATTTTATAATATTTATATCATATTTAGCATGTAATACTAGAGGTCAAGATAACTTACCTGAAACTGATTCTATTAAAAATGCGCAACTCAAACTCTAGATCCTCGATACGCCCATATTGATAAAGGTAATGAAGGTTTTGATAAAATAAATTAAATAATTAATCTTGAATCCAAGAAAAGAAAATAAGATAAAATATTTTTGCGATCTGATCTAAGGCTAGGCTCAATCTAGATATCTATTTAGGTCTGGTTGATGGAAATCAGGTTAATCAACAAGAAAATAATATAAATACCCAAATTAATTTCATAAAATTTATTTATTTATTTTTATTCTTTTTCTTCTCTCTTCTCTCTCCCTTTCTCTTTCTCCTCTTCTCTCTTCTCTCTTCTCTCTCTCCTCTTCCTCTCTCTCCTCTTACCTCTCTTCTTCCTCTCTCCTCTTACTCTCTCTTCTTTCTCTCTCCTTTCTCTTTCCCCATCTTTCTCTCTCTTCTTCATCTCTACTTTCTCTTCTCTTCCTCTCTCTCCCCTCTTTCTCTTCTCTTCCTCTCTCTTCTTTCTCTCTCCTCTCCTCTCTCCCTCTTTCTTTCTCTTCTTTCTCTCTCTTCTCTCTTTTTCCAGTCTCCTATTTCTCTCTCCTCTCTCTTTTCACTTTCTCTCTCCTCTCTCTTCTCTCTCTTCTCCTTTTTTTTCTTTTTCATTTTCCTTTTTCCCCTTTCTTTTCCTTCTTTTTCTCTTCTTTCTTTTTTTTTCTTTCTTCTTCCCCGACTCCTTCCTTGGCTCGGTCGAATAGGCCTCCCTTACTCTAATGAGCCAGAGGAGGAGGGCGGTGGTCCACCGGAGGCTTCCCGGATGGAGCAAAGATAGGGGTCAACCGACGTATCCATGGCCGTCCTGGTCATGGGCAAAAAAATCAGAAGAAGAAAAAGAAGAATTCACTCATACAACTGATTACTCATGTAAATCAAAAGCTTAGGAAGAGGAAGACTCACCGGCGATGGTCTAAGAGTGATTAGCCACTGGAGGAGAGGGAGAATTGATAAAAAATCAGCATGGGAGAAAGGTTTTAAAGAAAAAAATGAGAGATTTCCTCACTGTACAGGGAGGAACCTCGATCGACTGGGAACCTCGTCCCTCCACGATACTCTACCGGTCGAGTTCAACCCTTCCACGGCTTCTCTTTCGGCTTCTCCGGCAATATAATCAGTCGAATAAGTAGGGGCTCCGTCCCCTGTTTCTATTTTCTTCTAGTTTTCTAACTAAAGTCGGTAATGGCTATCGACTTCAATCTAATAGTTCCAAAAATAAATGGGCTTCATACAAAGGCTCAAGAGGGTTTTTCTAAAGCCATCAATATAACCATTTAGACTTTTATTGACTCATTAAAGTCTATAATAAAAAGTTCAATGATTATAAATTAAAGGTCCAATAATCAAATCATTAAAAATTCAATGATTAAATAATTAAAACTTCAATGATTAAATAATTAAAATTAAAAATTAATTATTGGAGAAAATTAATTTTAAGATTTTCCAACAATCCTCCTCAAAATTTAATTTTTTTAAAAAATAACAAAATATAGAATATAAATTCCTAAATACTTATACTATGCAATGGATAAGATAATTTTAATCTTACTTAGTATGAATAGTTTTGATCTAAAAGAATCAGAGTGAACTAGATCTTGAATTATATTTCTTTGATCCAATTTTAACTAGCTATCATATATATAGTGTAGAATTCTCCATCATAAGTCTATACATTAGTAGGCACACACATATATCTTGATTTTTCATTAGAGTCTCTAGAGATTGCTTATATCTCTAGCCGTGATCATGTACGAACACTCTCATATAGATGAGCCTCTTGAAAGATGTGTATAGTATTATATCTTGAGGAATACCTCTTGTATCTCATTCAAAGATAAACTTTTTCTAACCATTACATATGATACTAATCATCATAGGAATGTAATAGAATCTATGACTCTTATATCAGATAAACTATATGTGCTCCCTAACTAACCAATCAACTTATTATTACCATATTGAACCTCCTTCAAGAAAAATTCTATCTTAGAGGTTAGGTTCCTACTACTAGAAGATCCATTTTAGTAAGGTAGACTGATAAAAAATCTTTCCTCACAAGTTTTAAGGTATAACAAAACTTATGAAATTGAATATCTTGTAGCTATTTAGTCATACATTAGAATAAAAAATAAGTAGTAAATGGTTAGGATATAACTAATAATTTTATATATGCTACATGATAAAAAAATGTATTGCATATTATTATCATGATCTGCATAAAAAGCTTGATCACTAGGAATGGTTCAGTAGATGAATTTGTAATTAACTTACTAATTAAGAGCAATAACTTGCTTGCTTGCAAAATTAAGCATGGGTATCAAAACATTAACCATATAACTACGTATTTAATATATTAAATCATTACATAAAGCATGAAACAATAATATCATATACATAGAGATTGAAATCAAAATTATAAGAATTTGGCAACTAAAAAATGGTAATAGTTGAACATTGTAACACTTTATCTAGTGATAAGTAATTATGTAATTTACTGCTAAAGCAGTAGCCTGGTTGGTAAAGGCTTTGCCTCACTACCAACCAATCATGGATTCGAGGCATGATCCCAGCGATGACTCGATTAAATCCAGAAATTTTCCTGGGCCCACGATCGCTGGTGTGAGTGAGAGATTAGGGTCTCTCTCTTTATCTCCGTTCTACTAGCCGGTGCCTTAGTGGTGTCATGTTGACATACTCATCTTTAAGTAGAGGAAAACTACACAAATCTGAGCATCTTGCATCGAATATTACCTGACGGGGTAAGGCCCTGCAGGGATAGCTACACCGGGATTTATCCCCCATCCTTTTTCTTTATCAAAAAAAATGTAATTTTACAATATACTCCTTTTATAATGGAATAAAAATATTCAACTATTGTAATCTCAAAATAAAACCACACAAGTAATTTCTATTAGTTAGCATAATTTCTGAGAAAAGTTCATAAGTATTATTAGTGTTTTGGAGGGAAAACTTAAAATTCCCTCCACTTCCCATGAATGTGTTTAGTCCCATATTAGATACAGAAAAAATTGGAAAGTGGCTTATATTGAAATTCATTTTATTTGGCTTTGTCATATTTTGGGCTATTCGCTACATGCACGCATGCCCCGGCCTGGCTTGGCTTGCACACACGTAATCGCGCCATAGCTATGACATAGTGTGGTCTATATTTTACTAATTATTTTTTTGCAATCACCTACTTAATCTCTTATCTGGCCATTATTTAGTGCTAAACAAAATTAATTCTTTTCTAGTTGTTATTTAATGTCAATCATGATTAATTATTTATTCGTTGAGATTTTCTTAATCAGCTACCCATTGTGAGATTAATTATGCTTTTCCTGTTGGATATTTAGTCACTCAATTAAATTTTTTTCCCGTTAGCCAGCCAATTAAGTTTTAATTTTATGGTTAATATTCTAGCCATTGGACTAGCCCAAACAGCTAGTCTTTGGATCTATAAAAGGGACTTGATAGGAGTTGAGAAGGGACATGAAAAAATCAACTCTCTCTTCTCCAAAATCTTTCCTTTCCTCTGTTAAAATTTTCTTATTCCTTTTTCTCTTTTTATTGATTATTTCTGCTACTAGGTTGAACATCTATCATCCTCTCCATGATCATGCCCGTAGAAAAAGTATATGGTTATATATTGGGATATAGTTCTTGAGACTAATCCTATACAAGGATCGGAAATCATCTTAAGACAATGCATATTATGACTTCAAACGAATTAATTTCTTTATTTACTGCAAATTTTAAATATTGATTTAATAACTAATTATTATTGTTAGTTCTTTGAATCTTAATTGATTTTTTATGGGATATGGATTTACAATACGTATTCCTAACATTTTTAGGTGATTGACCCTTTCCGATTATGATACAAAGTTCTAACAATATATAAAACTATGATATCATAATTCAAATACAAAAGAAATTGCATGTTATTTTCTAATTCTTATGCAATTAGTTCTAGTAATTATAGTCGTTACTTCAAATTTATTGTATATTAGTCTATTGAAATTTAAATTTCTATTTTAGATCAATTAATCAAAGTATTAGTCCTTAAGTTAAACTCTTAATTTTTTGCTTAAAATTAAATAATATATATTAAGTCAATAAGATTAAATTGAAATTAATAATAGATTTGCAAGTGATGAAATTCCTAAAAGAATTCAATCTATTTTTTGTGTAGCTTTTATCTCTTTTAATCTTATTCCTTAATTTCTTTCTAAGAAACCTTTCCATGGGTTTAAAGGATTCTTCTAGCCTCAAATCTAACCATTTCAATAAAAAAGAATTTTTAGATGTTAAGAACTATTAAAAGCCTAGTTAATTTCTCTTAGTTTGATATATACCTTAGGAAAATCTCTTCCTTTTAAATCCTCTTCCTCAAATATAGGATCTACTTCTAAATCATCTAAAAAAATTGATTATCACTATAGATTTAAAATGCTGAATTATCTTTTAGATGAATTATATAAAATATATAGAAAGTATAAAACCTCTAAAGAACTTTGATAGGCCTTGGAAGAAACATATGTTTGAGATAATGAGGGAGCTATAAGATTCACTATTTTAGACTTTCATAACTTTAAAATGGTAGACAACATATCCATAAATGACTAGATCTATAAATTCTAAAATCTAGTCTAAAAAATTCATATAAGAGGATCTATATTTGATAAAACCTATTAAGTATTAAGCTTGATAGACAAAATTCCATCCTCTTGGATCTCAATTTGCTTGTAACCTTAGAAGATCTCAGTCTTCTCTCACTCTTGGTCTGCTCTTAAATCCATTAGGACAGAGAAATGATTCAAGTTTAGAAAGATTCAAGAAAATTAGCTTAAAGCCAAGGTCACCTATGCCCAAACCCTAAAGTTCAAAAGTTTAGAGGTCAAAATCCAAATTTCAAACCCAAAGGTTAAAATTATTAAAGAAAGGATAAAGCTAGGTACCAAAACCAAAAGCATAGGCTTAATAGTCAAGTCCAGAGATCTAAAAAATAAGGTGGTAAGAGATTTTGCTTTATCTATGGTCGGGATAATCATCTCACATCTCAGTATTTTTTCAGAAAAAATATAAGGTTGTTTACAAGAAAAAGAATATTGCAAAGAACCAACACCAACCTAAACCTCAAGTTAACATGGTCAAAGATAAACCATCTTCTTTTAGATCATTTTTCTTTATCCCTTTAGTTAATTTAACCTATTTAAATTTACAATGGTGGTTAGATACCGGAGCCAACATCCATATATGTACCAATAGATCTTGGTTTTTCTCATACCAAGAATTAAATGAAGAAAGTGTGACCATACATGATGGGACATGTATCAAAATACTAGGATTATGAATTGTTAACTAGAAGTTTACTTCTAGAAAGTCGCTAACTCTTCGTAATATGTAGCATTTACTTGCCATTATATGTAGCATTTACCTGCCATTAGAAGGAATTTATTAAGCATTTCATTACTTATTTAGTTAGGATTCAAAGTTGTTTTAGAGTCCAATAAACTTATAATTTTTAAAGGAGATGTATCTATTAAAAAAGGCTATGTATTTAAGGGACTTTTCAAGCTAAATATAATTCATCCTATCAATCTTAATAAAAGTTTAATTGATTTTCTTAAATCTCTTGTATTCAATTCTGAGTCCTGTGAAACATGGCATGGAAGATTAGATTATGTTAATTTTAGATCAATCAAAAAAATATCTAATCTTAATTTAATTCTAAAATTTAATATCAAATACAATTCTAAATATAAAGTTTGTATTCAATCAAAATAACCTAGAAAATCTTTCAAGCCAGAAGCTTTTAGAGATACTCAAATTCTAAAACTTATATATAGTAATGTTTGTGATTCTAATCAAATACCAACCCATGAAGGTAATCATTATTTTATAATTTTTATTGATGATTTATCCAAGTTTTGTTACACCTACTTTTAAAGACTAAAGATGAAGTATATAATAAGTATAAGTTTATAAAGCAAAAGCTGAAAATCAACTTGATAAAAAGATTAAAATCCTAACATTTGATCATAAAGGTGAGTATACTTCAAATAAAATGATCTTATTTTATCAAGAAAATGGAATAATTCATAAAATCACTACTTCCTATTCATCTCAATCTAATGATATAGCTGAATAAAAAATTCAAACTTTATTGAATATGATAAATGCTAAATCATAAGTTTGAGTATTCCATAAAATCTTTGGAAAGAGGCTCTTCTATCTGTCAGATATATCCTTAATAGAATACCTGCCAAAGACAGAAAAAAGTCTTCTTATGAACTTTGGAAAGGACAACTACCCTGGCTTAGTTATTTTTTAAATTTGTTGATGCTTAGCTAAAGTTGGAATTTCTAAACTAAAGAGAATTAAAATTGGACTTAAAACTATAGATGTTATTTTTATTGGTTACTCTCTTGATATTAACACATATATGTTTCTTATTATCAACTCCGAAATCCTTTCAATTTCAAATAATATCATCATTGAATCTAAAGATGCAATATTTTTTGAAAAAATCTTTTCTTTTAAAAATCAAATTTCTAGATCAACCATTGATCTTTCATCTTCATTTGATTTATCATTATCTTCTATTTCTATTTCAATAAAACTAACCCTTGAACCTTAGCTTAGAAGGAGCAAAGGAACTTGGGTTGAAATGAACTTTGGTGAAGACTTCTTTACTTTTCTAATAGAATATGCTTTTACTTCCTATCAAGGAGCATTGATCTCATTTGATTCTCTATTTTGAAAAGAGATAATAAATAGTAAAATTAAGTTAATTATTAGAAATAATACTTGGATTCTCACTAATTTATCTCCTATAAACAAATCTTTAGATTGCAAGTGGATCTTCAAAAAGAAGATGAGAACTGATAGATCAATTAAAAAATTTAAGGCTAGACTTCTTACTCAAGGCTTTGTATGAAAAGCTAGGATTAATTTTTTTTATACTTATTTACCTGTAGTACATATTATTACTATTTAAGTTCTTATAGCTTTAGTTTTATCCATAAGCTCTAAGTTCATCAAATGAATTTTAAAATTGCTTTCTTGCATGAGATCTTAAAAAAGAGATCTACATACAATAGCCTGAAGGTTTTTCTGTGATAGGTTAGGAAAACAAAGTCTGTAGACTCGTTAGATCCCTTTATAGGTTGAAACAAGTTTCTAAGCAAGGACATGAAAAGTTTAATCAAGCTTTTTTTCCTATGAATTTTAAATCAATAAACCAAACAATTATTTTTATTATAAAAGAGTTGATGATTGACTCATTCTTCTTTGTCTTTATATTGATGACATTTTGATTCTTGCTCCTAATATTGACTTAATTAATGATATAAAAAATTTCCTATCCCATCATTTTAAAATAAAAGACTTAGATAAAATTGATCTAATTCTTGGAATGAAAATCAATCATACAACTGATTCAATCTATTTGTCTCAATCTCACTATATTTAAAAGCTTATTAATAAATTTAAATATTCTGTTTATTTTTGTATGACTACTTTCTATGATTTATCTATCCATCTCTTGAAAAATATAAAAAAATTTATAAATCAAGAGAAATATGCTCAAGTCATTAGTTCTTTAATATATTTATCTAATCGAACTAGACCTGATATCGCTATGCAATATCTAAACTTAGTAGATATACTAGTAATCCTAATATAATTTATTGGAGTGCTTTAGAGAGAGTATTATAATATCTTAAGAGTACTATCGATTTTTATCAATGTTTCATAGGTTATCCAAATATACTTGAGGGTTAGTGATTCACATTGGATATATGATACACTAGATATCAAATCAACTTTGGGCTATGTATTTATTATAGGAGATAGTGCTATTTTTTAGTAATCTCTCTAAACAAACCACTTTAGCTAGAAATACTATGAAAGCAAAATTTATTGCTCTTGATTATGCTTGTTCTAAAGAAGGCTAGAAGAACTTTTATCTCAGATTTCTTTGGTGTCTTCTCTCATTCCTTCTATATTTGTTTATTGTTATTTAAGAGTTGTAATATCTTTTTGTAAAAAGAAATTAATAAACACTAAAACAAACGAACATATTAACTAAGAAAAAATATATAAAAAAAATTAAATTATTTTAATAAATCATGTTGCTATAGATCTTAATATTGCTAATTGCCATATAAAAGGCTTACATAAGACTAAAATCCTGATGTTTTCAAGAAGGATGGAGCTTAACCTATAAAGGACCTTCCAGCTATGAGAACCCAACCTCTATGATAGAAAATCTCTTGAAAGAGATTTAATGTAATAATAACAAGCTGATTAGTTGGTTAGAGAGTATATATAGTTTATTAATATATAAGTTATAGACTCTATCTCATCTCTATAATGATTAATGCTCATATGTAGTAGTTAGGAAGAGTATATCTTTGAATGAGATCCTAGAGATATTTTTCAAGATGTGACACTACATACATCCTTAGAGTGGCTCATCTATGTGAAAGTATCTGTATATAATCATGGTTAGAGATATAGATAATCTTCATAAACTCTTATGAAATAATTAAGATACTTATACACGACCATTAATGTGCGAACCCATGATATGAGCTTTTATACTATATGTGTAATAGTATAAATATGAGTTAAAGAAATGTAGTTCAATACCTGGTCCACTCCATTTTATTCAGGTTAATACTATTGACACTAAAGTAAAGTTAAGTCATAAAGATACTTCATATACTACATAGTATATATACCCAGCAAAAAATTATTTTACCTTATTTATTAATTTTTAATTATTTTATGAATTTTGAGTTTTAAGGAGAATTGTTGGTGTTTTGGAGGAAAAATGCAAAATTCCATCTATCAACCAAATTCCCTCCACTTTCCATGAATTTATTTAGTTGCACATTGGATAGAGAAAAAACTGAAAAGTGGCTTATATTGAAATTCATTTTCTTGGGCTTTGTCATGCTTTAGACTATTTTCCACATGCGCACATGCGGCCCACCTCGACTCGGCTCGCATGCATGCAATTGCACCATGGCATGGCATGGTCTACATTTTATTGATTTTTTTTTCCCTTAATCACCTAATTAAGATCTTCTCTAGCCATTGTTTAACACCAAATAAAATTAATGTCTTTTCTAGCCATTGTTTAATGTTAATCCTAATTAATGTTTCATCCATTAGGATTTTTTTAATTAGCTATCCATTATGAGACTAATCATGCTTTTCCCATTGGATATTTAGTCGTTCAATTAATTTTTTTGCCCATTAACTAGCCAATTAAGGATTAAAAAAATCTTAGCAGAAGAAAGAAAAGATTTTGGAAAGGAGAGCTTAGAAGAGAAGACTTGGAGAGGAGAGAGTTAATTTTTTTTTGTGTCCCTTCTCAACCCCTTCTGCAATGAAAGTACCCTACTGAAGCTCCAGACCTGTAGCACACCACCTGTACCTTTTATGGAGGAGTGCTCCACAGGAGCTCCAAACCCCTAGCACATCGCCTACACCACCTGCAGGGAAGTACTCCACCAGGGGTTCAGATCCTGTAACACTCCACTTGCATCTCCCACCAGGATAGTGCTCCTCCTGGTCTCCAGGCATGGCAGCATGTCGTCTGTACCCTCTGAATGAGTGCCCTATCGAGGTGCCAGACCCTATGGCATGCCACTTATATTTATCGTAGTGGGTCATCCCACTAAGAAAATAGATCCTGCAGTACGCCACCTGCACCCATTGTAGAGGTTCCCTCCGAGAACTCCAGACCTTGTCCCGTGCAGTTCTGGGAACAAGGTAGTCCTTTGAGATGAGACCCCCCCCCCCCCCCGAGGGGGGTATGAAAGAGAGAAAGGGGCTCTAAACCTCACAATATAGAATCAACTACTATAAAAAAGAGGAGGGACCTCCGACAAAGGTAAGAGAAAAAAGAGTAAGCTAAGGTGAGGGTCGGACGAGCGCTAAAGGACTCTCCCAGTCATCCGCATTTCTAACCCTTCTACCTTTCAAACTCTCTGGACATGGAGGCTTCTCTAAGCACTGCTAAAGAGGATCTGTTTTTCTTGATCGCTCTACTAACTTGACTATCATAAGTCGACTCAAGTTCTTTGAGTTGGCTCAACTTATTCTTGAGCTGACCCATTGGTCAAGCAAAGTCTTTTCTTATGCCACTTATAAGCCCTCCTTTGAAGCCACTTGGAAGCACTCTTTGAAGGCCATTTGGAAGCCTTCTTGAAGCCAACACAACCCCTCCTTAGGCACCACATGGAGGCCACTTCATCAAGACTATTTTGGAAGTCACATGGAAGGAATAAACTACCTACAACTTTTCTCCAATAAATCTCCAACTAACTTGACATGTGGGATTCCACTTGGTCCTCCACTATATCAACCACCAAGACCACTACATCAGCAAGAAAGCCATATGGATGACACTTAGGCACCACATGAGATTAGTTGTAATAAATTCTAGAAGAAAATATTGTTGAAACCACTTTTAGTTAGATCTACCTAATCTATCAATTAGTATAACTAATCAAGAGATTAGTTGGGATTAGTTTGGCCAAAATTATGGTTTGCTTGGCCTATAAATAAGGCCCCAAGCCCCTCTTGTAAAGCATCTTATATTGAGTAATGAAAGGATTTTCTTCTTGCTAAAAGTTCTCTTGAGTTCTCTTGTGTGGAGAGGGTAAGATGCCTCCTTTTGCTTGAGGTGTGAAGCCTCATTTTGAGAAGGGTGGGATGTCCTTGTATGAGAAGAGGGTGGGATGCCCTTGATTTCATTTTGAAGAGGGTGGGATGCCCTTGATTCGATTTCAAGCTCAAGTCCATCCACGCCTAGCTTTCTTCTTCTCTTCCTATCTTTTCCTACTTCATTTCCTCCTTTTGATTTCATTTTCACGCCTCATGATGGGTCTTTGCAGGTTCTCTCAAGGATCTCAGGTTGAAGATGAAGGTTTCTAGACCATGAACCATCTACAAGGTGAGTCTACAAGGTTAGGGAGTGTAGATTTTATGATCCAAGTCTCTTTCCTAGAGTAATGAGTGAACCCTTCCACCAAATAATTTTAGCCCTCATTGTTGGTAGGAGAACTATTCCTAAGCTCTTTGGATATGATCATTTGAAGGTTAAATTATCCTAGTAATGATGGTTTCTTTGCCATGAAGATCATATTCTTGGTTTGAACTAGATGTACATTGCGGGTGTTGTAACTTAGATCAACTTGTCTCTTTCATGAAAATTATTTTCTTGGATTAATTTAGCTCGTTTGTGTATGAATTTATTACTCAGTTTAGGTTATTAATCATCTTGCTTGAATCTCCATCCATCATGAATGCATGATCTCTTCCTATCCCGCATCAATTTTTGGTATCAGAGCTTACGGTTTACTAGGTCAAGTTGCTGAAATTTTGTTCATTTGTGTGTTGCTTGTCTTCAAGTCCGAAATTCAAAGCCAAAATTTGAGATTTAAATTTTAGAATTTGGGGTCTAAGATATTAACTCTAAGATATGAAAGTTCCAATTTAAATTTCAAATTTTTAAGATTTTTAAATTTAAATTTTAAATTTTGATTCTAGTCAATTGGAGGTTTGCTAGTTGCTAAAATTTTTCTATACTTCAAGAACAAATTCCCAACCCATAATTCAAAATTTTAAAATTGAAAATTTGAAATATGAAGTCTAAACTTTGAAATATAATTATTACAAATTAAAATTCGAATTTTTGAGAATTTAAAATTTGGATTTCGAATTTTTGGTTGGAAAGTTGTTAGTTGGAGGTTTCTTACAACAACTTTGGGTTACATCCCTCCAAAATGAATTTTCAACCATAAATTCGAAATTTAAAAATTCCAAATTTGAAATCTAAGATCTCCACCTCAAAAATTTGAATTTTAAAATTTTTTGGATTTAAATTTCAAATTTTGAGTATTTTATGGTTAAAGGTTTGTTAGTTGGAAGCTTCTTGCAACAAACTTTGGTTACAAGCCTTCATAAACCAATTTCCTAAACAAAATTTAAAAATTAAATTTCAAGATTTGAAATTTGAGATTTTAACTTTGAAATATGATAAATCCAATTTAAAATTATAATTTTTAAAATTTTAAAATTTTAATTTCAAATTTATAAAACTAGTTAGTTGGAAGTTTGTTGGTGGCTGAAATTTTTTTTACAACTTTTACTTCCAAGAATGAATTTTCTAACTAAAATTCAAAATTTAAATTTTAAATTTTAAATTTTAAAATCTAGATTTCTAGATCTATAATTTTTAATTTAAATTTTGAATTTTGAAATTTTGAAATTTGGACTTTGAATCATTTGATTATGCTAATCTAATTATTGTGCTAACTAGTTGGTGAATTGTTTGTACATCCATTTCTAAATCCGTTTAAGGGCATTCAATATAACATAAGGGAAGGAGGTCATTACCTTTTTTTGGTCCAAAATTATCACTTACATTTGCATTAACCTAAGCCATAATTAAAATCAAGTAGAAACCTAAAACTAGGGACATCCACAAGTCAAGTTCAAGTGCAAGATGAGGCAAAGTATTATTTGAGTTTATATTTACTCCTTGAAATTGGTGTCTAAGGCTAAAGGCCCGACGGCAAATGCCTTAAGCGGACTTGCGATTTTTAATTAGGACCTCACAAAAGCGAGGGGAGCCTCCCGCAACCCTACCTCTTACCTGGCCAGTGGAAAGGGTAATTGCATCCTTAACTAGTACCTAGTCAATTCCTATATTTTGAACTTCAGGTCTAGAAGCCCTAGAAGCTAGGTTTGTACTACTTGCCCAATTGGTCTGAAGCCCTATACCAATGGTCCTATACTCAGTCTGGTTTACCCATGGATACCAATCTTAAACTCTTTACGAGGACCATGATTGAAAAGTTTGATACCCCAACTAAATAATTAGGATAAATTAACAAAGAGTTAGAACAAGTGGATAATCAAATCAAAAACCTCGAAGAAAATCTCTTGACCCTTACTAAACCTAAATCACCTAGTCCACCTCCCCTTAGTCCAAGATCCCATTATCATGATCTCATCCCTGAATACAATCCTAGACGCCCCTACTAAGATTTTGATGATTTGGAGGTAAGATCCTTTAGGAACAGTCGACCCTATGCACCTATTTTTGATAGAAATTTAGATCTTGAAATATACATCGATTGGGAGAAAAGAATGAACCGATACTCTGAGAGGGATGAAATGTCAAAAAAAGGAAGTGCCAATTTGCCAAACTTAGGTTAGTCCGACTGCAAAGCTATATTAGGAAGATGTTGAGCGTGAATGTTATTAAAGTGGAGATAAAATAATTACCTGGAGAGATATAAAGAGTAAGCTTAGAGAAAAGTACCTAGATAGATATTATGAGCAAAAACTTTTAGACCAATGGTACAGATTGAGACAAGATGATAAAACCGTGTCTGAATATATTGCCGAATTCAGTGAATTTGTCAAAAGATGTAACACAACTGAATCTGAGGCAATGGTTATATCTAGATTTCGAGCTGGCCTACGAAAGGACATCCAGTGAAAATTATTTCAATGAAAAATTCGTGACCTAGAAGAAGCCTACCAAATTACTAGAAAATTTGAGACATATCAGAGGGAACTCTTGATCACTCGATCTAAGTCCAACAGGGGTAATACATCTGGACATAGGCCTAGTTTTAGTCAGATTCCTTCAAACAAGCCAACTCTTATTATCCCAGTAGTTTGTAAGGAAGAAATCCTTGAACCCATTGAAGAGCCAAAAGTAAAAATATATGAAGCCAAACCAAGTTTAATAGATGAATATGAAGAAGATGAAGAAGAGATTAAACCCATTGAAGAATTGAAGAAAAAATCTCCTGAACTTATTGAAGAATTTAAAGATGAAGCGGAATCAAAATCTTATCCAAATAGAGAGCTAGAAAGAGAAGATCCTAAACCCGTTGAAGAACTTAAGGAAGAAGTCTATGAAACTGGGTCTAACTTAGTAGATGAATATGAACATGAACAATTGCTTAGAATAGTTACCTAGCCTAACGAAATTAAAAACGGGAATAATCAACTTGAAGAAAATGAAATCTAGGGACAAAATCATGAAGAGTAACCCGAGAAGATAATAGAGTTCATAAAAGAAGAGGATCCAGAATTAATGTCAATCAATGTTAAGGGTTCAAAACAAAAGATCATTGAGAAATCAGCAATTAGGGTAATGATCACTAAGGAAACCCAAGAACCAATCCGAAAGGATCAACCCCAAGAAGTTGTAGAATTTGCAAAGGACTTTCAATATGTACCCCCTGATTATTTTTTCCATCCCATTTCACCATCTGGGACATCCACCATACCATCGACCTGGTCCTAGTGATATTCAATAGTTATTTTTTTAAGACTCTATAGTATATGTTAAGAACTAAATTAAAATTTACTGCCACTTACTTGAAGCTATGTGCAAGAGTCTTAAAAGTCTTTTAAGGAAAATATTGAAAATTAAAAACTTTTGTTTCCTACCCAACAATAAAGTTCTGTCATTAGATAATAAAGTCCATTTGAGCTTGTCTTTTATTTTGGTATCATTTGAGTTTATTTTGTTATTTGGTATCATTTGAGTTTATTTTGTTATTTGGTATCATTTGAGTTTATTTTGTTATTTGGTATCATTTGAGCTTGTCATCCATGTACAAGTGTCCAAGTCTGCGAGAATCATATGCATAGCATGATTAGTAAGAAAATTTGAACAATAGAACTATCAAGCATATGTCTAAATTTTATAAGAAAGTCAAAGAACTTTTATGAAAAAGACTATATGAAAAAAGTCGCATGCCCATGGTGTAGGTCCTTTTCAAAATACTAAAGAAATTGGACCTAGTACTCATGTGCTTGAATTACCATCTGACTTTGATATCAGTTCCACTTTCAAAGTTTCAGACCTAGTAGAGTAAAGGAACCAACAATGATACCTAGTGAGCCTTTTGGACTTAATCCAATTTTTGAAAGTGAACCAACCCTTGAGCATCCACCAGCCACACTACCAAAAATGGTGAGATAGGATTGAGAGAATTTGGATAATAAGACTATCACTACCTAAAACAAGGACTATCCACACTATTTGGTTCATTAGCAAGGTCGACTTGAATCGGAACACTCGTGGATCACTAGAGAGGATCTACAAATGAACAAATCAGGCCTACTAGAACCTCACCAAAGTCAAGTTGACCTTTACTTGATAGGGTCGTTTTTTTTTTTCCACCCTGGGAGAATTGATGGGGACATCAGCATTAAAAAGAGAATTCAAGCTTCAACCAAGTTCCTTACGGAATAAGCCAAGAGGATAAGAGCCATTTGGATGGGAGTTGACTCAACATTGAAGCCCAGAAGGATTAATCAAGGAGGGCATCTAAAGGGATTAAGCCTAATGTATCAATGAAGGAAGCCTATTTTTTTATGAGCCGACTTAAGAAGAAAAGGCATCAATCTCATGAGTCGACTCAAGCTCTTTGAGTTGGCTCGACCTGTTCTTGAGCCGACCCATTGGTCAAGCAAAATCTTTTCTTATACCACTTGTAAGCCCTCCTCTGAAGCCACTTGGAAACACTCTTTGAAGGCTATTTGAAAGCCTTCTTGAAGCCAACACAACCCCTCCTTGGGCATCACATGGAGGCCACTTCATCAAGATTATTTTGGGGGTCATATGGAAGGAATAAACTACCTACAACTTTTTCCCAACAAATCTCCAACTAACTTGACATGTGGGATGCCACTTGGTCCTCCACTTCATCAGCCACCAAGACCACTACATCAGCAAGAAAGCCACATGGATGATACTTAGGTACCACATGAGATTAGTTGTAATAAATTCTAGAAGAAAATATTATTGGAACCACTTTTAATTGGATCTACCTAATCTATCAATTAGTATAACTAATCAAGAGATTAGTTAGGAATTAGTTTGGCTGAAATTATGGTTTGCTTAGTCTATAAATAGGGCCCCAAGTTTCTCTTGTAAAGCATCTTATGTTGAGTAATGAAAGGATTTTCTTCTTGCAAAGGACAATCTTATCTTGCAATGGGAAGAAGAGGAAGAAGATGAAAAAAATGGAAGAAGATCAAGAAATGGAAGTAGAGGAAGAATCGGAAGAAAAATCTAAAGGGTATCAAACATCTAAAAAGGTCAATGAATAGTCCTAAGTATATAATTCTTGAATCATTTTAAATACTTATCTTGCATCATTTTAAATTTTATTTTGCTATCCATGATTATATAATTAATTTGATGAATCTAATTATTTTTATTTTCAGAGATTATATATCATATCTTTTAGAGACCGGAGCTATGCCAGCTGAGGAGATAGCTCTAGAGGACAAAACTCTCGAGGAGAGAGCGATCATGCTGCCAGCTCGCATGGTTCTACACTACTCACACCACATGATAAATTTTAAAACTTTAAATATTTTTTATATTATTTTATAATTATTATCTTATATAATATTCTTTATATTAGATATTTTGTAATCAAGTTCGGAGGATGTGGGGTTACCATTGATCCCCCAGTCATATGTAGCAGCAACCAGCTCTCAGACTTAGCACCATAATTGAGGACTCACTCAGCTTGCTACACCTCTCACTTGGTTAGAGGATAGAGAGTTCATCCACATTCAAAACAACGTGTACATACTACATCTTCAATTAATATGTTTAAAATTTAGTCATTTTAGAGTTAATGCTTATTATTAATTTTAATTTTGCAGCACATTCAAAGAGCCTGAAATATCTTGGATAATTATTGGGATCATTTATCGATTGATGCCAAGACCGCTAAATGAGTTCTATAGTTGGTCGTTGGGGGCTCGTCTATGACCTGGAACATATTCCTGGTAAATCAAATATATTTAATTTTTAAATTTATAAAGTATTTATATTTTATTTATTTAATACAAGCTTTCTTCTACTTATAGGAATACTATCGATTCGAGACTTCTCAGGATGAGAAAGTTGGCCATCCGACCTTTGAGAAGGTAGCCACATATAGGCTTCGAGATGGGCTGTATAGTCTTAGGTAATCCATCATAGAGTACTCCAGTTCCGAGTCACCATCGAACTGGAAGTTTTTCAAGGATCACTAGATACGAGCGGATATATGAGAAGCCCTCTATGACTAGTGGAGTACTGAGAAGTACTCTATTAGGTAGCAAAGGGCATGGCAGAACCAGACTATCCAGCAAGATCCGATTAAGCACACCGATGGCTCCATTGGCACACATGTGGTGGCAGATATATTGATAAGAATTTTATACTTATATTAATTTTATATTAAATTGATCATATATATATTTTAACTAATTTATTTTTATTATTTATTTATTATAGACATGATATTTAGGTCATGTACCTGGATAACTGTAGTTATGGAAGGCCACACACCAGTCCAGGAGGACTAGTGATTACTTAGATCCAAGATCTTGATGAATCATGATAACAACTTAGAATATTATTTATTATTTTTTATATATACTGATATGTAATTGGACTAATTAATTTATAAACTATATAGGTGGATTACATGGAGTATGTTGTATTATGGTACAGTGAGGACCCGACCTCTCAGTCCCTCCTTGACCTCAGGGATGGGTCATGGCCATTGGAGGAGGAGTAGGAGCCAAGTCAAAGGATTCGGATATAACTTCAATCCTCTTTGACCTCAGAGATGGCTCATAGCCATTCTTCGATGTTCTCTCTCAAGCCTCGATGATCCAGATGCCAGGTGATAAACATGTCGAGGATGTCATGATCTATCTTTTTACTCAACGATCTTAGAGCTTTTGATATGCCATCCACAATATGGTAGTAGAGATTCTACGGGATCTGCATCTGCATGATCAGCTAGCCTCGTTGTCACAACCATTGCAACAGGTAAGTCTATTAAAATTTTCTTTACTTATTTTAAATTTTTATGATTATAAACTTCAAATATTTGAATTAGACTCAAGGGGATCTGGGAGATAAAAATTCAATCTAACCATCAAATCGATGGGTCGAGAGTGTCTATAACTCCGTATCATCAAATAAAATATGTAGGAACAATCTATTTGTGAATCAGAAGAGTATATTAAAACATGCACCTACGTGTTGATATATATATTTTTATATTGAAACTTATTAATAATGTTTTATTTTTCTTAGTTACAAGATGCTGGGATATCCGGCTCTCATCCACCAGTTGCTGGAGAGGATGTACAGAAACTGAAAGAGGAGGATGATGATGTGGATCTCATGTGATTTTCTTTTTGTTTTGATGTTATGTATTTAATTTTTTTACTTATTATATAAATTTATAAAATTATATAATTTATAATTTTAATATAATATAATTAGATTTTTTATTTGTAATTATGGTTGTTAATTATTAATTTACTTATAATAGGATTTAAAAACTATAATTATTTATTACTAAAATTAAAATAGATTTTTAACAAATTAATTATGATATTTTTAAAAAAATATATTAGCGATGGCTTTAGCAAGGCCTATGGAGTTTTAGTGACATCATAATTTGACCTTTAATAAATTTTTTATTTAATTATTTTAAAAATTTTAATAAATAATTATTAGTGATGTTGGGTGTTGTCACTAATAATCATTGCCAGTGACATTATTAGTGACGGCTTTTTTTTTGCCATCACTAATAATAACTATCAATGGCAAATGCATTTTAGATGAGTTACCGGTGATGGGTTACCTCACTAATTAATAGTATTAGTGATGATAAGTTTATGATTAGTGAAGATAATTAGTCATTGTTAATAATTTATTTTCTTGTAGCATCTTTCAAAAAAATAATAAATGCTTTTAATATAATTTAATATAGTTCATGACAAAAAACTGGTACTATTTTTTTGTAAATTTAACTGTAATAGGACTTCACACTTCGCACAACTTATTGGATCCGGCAACACAAAAGATGGGATACTATAATTGACTCTAACAAGTGACAAAAGAGGTTACAAAATACAGAGTATATCTAATATTATAATACATGAAAATAATAAATTATAATATAACTAATTTAAAATTTTTTCAATGATCATGAACTAATATTATTATGATATATGTATATTGGTTCAATTAACTTCCACGTACCCGAGTAAAGATATCATGATTATATGCATTTTCTCATATATATATAACACAAAAGTTCTTAACTAAAATGCATCAAGAGCATAAAAGTTATTTTATTTATTGACAAAAATGAAAAGGCATAAGTATCTCCAGAGTAAACCAATTTAATTTTCAGTACTTATTTAATAGAAAAAAATTATAAATAGAAAAAGGAAGAAAAAGCAACCTATTATATATAAAGCTATATTGTAGATACCTATCAAACTAACTAAAGATGTCATGTTTCTAAAGAAACATAAAAAAATAAAATAATGTAGTCTCTCAAACAATATGGTGCCTGTACATATACATAGGAATCAAATGCTTAGGAGAAAGATGGAGGCTATTATGAGATCTAAAAGTATGTATAATGAAAGTAAACATAACAACTAGCATTTTCCTAACTAAGAATCATCAACAAGTATATAAAGAAGATAAAAACTATAACACCTTAATTCAATAATAAATCAGAAGGTTCTTCTCTCCAGCAAGATAGGCTGGTAGAACATTTAGAATTGATGGTCGTAAAAGCAAGCTCCTCTAGCGGAGGGTGTAGATGTAGAGAAATGTCTCTTGAGCAAGAACAAGCAACATTTTGAAAATTGAGAAATCTATCATCTTGATAGGTGACGAAGGC
The DNA here is from genome assembly GCA_021397845.1 of Areca catechu. Lineage (NCBI taxonomy): Eukaryota > Viridiplantae > Streptophyta > Magnoliopsida > Arecales > Arecaceae > Areca > Areca catechu. Next base: position 39,938,701 of record CM038045.1, read on the forward strand.
AAAGATGAACCCAGATCTTCATGTATCTCATCCATAATGGAGGGTAAGGGCATCTGGAAGGGTCCAAAATTTCTTAAGATCCTAGTAGATATTTTGGGGCCAAAATATAAAAATATTATCTGATATAGCAAATCTAGGATTCGTTAAGGCATTAATTTTAGAGTCTATTAATTAAATATCAATTTAACGAAGTAAAAAAAAATGTGATTGAAAAATATATACTTGACATGGATATATATCAGCTAATATCTTAGGATTTATAAGTTTGCACCGGCCGACATAATAGCTAAGATTTTCGATATTTTTAATTGATATTTATCGAGGATCTAAAAAAATCTTTTTATAGTCATCAAATATGGTCATTTAGATTTTTATTAGCTCATTAAAGCATGTAGTAAGAAGTCTGATAGTTAAAAATTAAAATTTTAATAATCAAATTATTAAAAGTGCAATGATCAAATTATTAAAAATTTAATAATTAAATAATTAAAAGTTTGACTATCAAATAATTAAAAATCTAATAGTTAAATAATAAAAAATTAAAAATTGATTGCTGAAGGAAATTTTGGATTTGGATTTTTTTAATAAAATAAATATAAAAATTAAGAATAAAAAAGGGAAAATAAAATATCATCAATTTTGGTTCCATATTAATAATAAAATAGACATTATCAAATCAGCAATCGAGGATGACCCAGAGCCCTGGTTTGTTTCATGTTTGACATAGTGTAAGGGATTTCAGTATATCACTTTTTATCTTGCTTATATTTAATTTATCCCAAGTCAGAGCACTTTAAAATTAGAAAATTGAGATTTTGGAGCAGACATATCTCTTGGCATGTGTCCAACTCACTTTATGGTATTGAAAGTTAATCACTTGCGGGTGTTTGGTATAAATAATAATTCCAAGATCAAGAATGATATAGAAGGAGATGATAAGATACCATATTTAATTGCATGGCGATGATTCTATATAGTAATAATTCCAAATGATTCCTACTTCTTAAACCATCATCCAATTTAGAAGCTGGAAATTCAAGATTATCATAAGATTATGATCTTAGATCGAAATTTGAGAACAAAAATATATTTCAATCTAACAAAAAAATTAAAAAAATATGATATTAATATATTATATCAATAATATATTACATTAATATTATATATTATATTGTTAATCATATTTTAATTCAATGATAATTTAAAATTATATTACATATATATTATTGTACTTTATATTTATATAATTAAATTATTTAAAATATTACTTTTATTTGCCTCATTTTCCTAATTAAAATAAATATTAGCATAAAAAAATAATATGTTATAAGTATAAATAAAATATTAATTCTACGATAATGATTAATATGATTTAATAATTTTTAGAACTGATAAATATATTTTCCTAAAATTATTTAATAATTTATATATTTATATTTTATTATAATGTATTTTATATGATTAATAAATATATTTTTATAGAATATAATATGAATAATGTTGATATATGGTAAATGATCTTGCATTCTCATAGGATATCAAATAAATTACTCATAAATATTTCAAAATTTTAATTACTAGATAATGGTCTATCAAGTATAGCAATATTAGATAACCAGGAATCAAATTATTTTAAAAATTGATAATTAAGATAAACATGTCGAGCCTATTTAAATCACCAAACGCCATCTTTGTCGAATATATTAATAACCTTCCATTCTGAAATGCTGCAGGAAAAAAAAAAAAAAAAAAAAAGGTACGCCTCATTAGCAGAACCCTATCATCTAGTTTTTGACAAACAACGAGAGCCAAAGTATAAAAGGGGACGTAATGGTCCCAAAATATATATAATAATCCGAGACAGGGAGAAGAGGTACAACCTAAGACGAGTGCATGATAAATAAGATCCATTAGCATCCAATAAGATGATTGATATGGTACGCTGTCACATCGTGGATGCCATATATTTATCCTCCAATACGATTCCTGCCTCCTTTTTTTAGAAGTTGGACGCCGTCAAAAATAATAATAATAATAATAATAATAATAATAATAATAATAATAATAATAATAATAATAATAATAATAATAATAAGTTTGTGCGGAAAAACCGTTCAAATTTTGTGCTTCATGTACCATGATTTAAGGGTCCGTACAATGGTACCCAGCACAAGGACTTTTCATGGGTCAAGCAAGATGAAGTCGTAGGAGTTTACATCGGAAGGGTTTCAGATGGGTCGGTCGGTCGGTCCAAAGCGTGCACGAGACGGGCATCTTTGGCGGATTGGAGGGCGTAGTTTTTTTTTTCCACAACCTAACAAATATTCTGGGAAGTCGGTCAACCCTACAAAAAAGAAAAATTCAAACGTCAGAATCACGGTGGTGTTTCGAAAGCCCTCCTTGGTTTTATATGTGATGAGAACTTAGATAACAAGCATCATTAAACTGCTATTAACGTTTACTTTCTCAAAATATATATATATATATATATATATATATTATGTGAATAATAAATTAATCTAACGATACCAAATTTAATGACATCGTTTTATGTTCCAATATTATGGTGGTTAATAATAGCAAATATGATAGCCATTATTTTATCCACATACCTATTTGGATAAACAAATATGCTTCGTTTATGATATAATGAAAAAATTAAAGTTTTTGAGAGTTTCTACTATTTAGATATGTCCTGGGTTGCGGAAATAGACTTGAAAAATGAAAATGATTGTCTTATCTCGTGCAATAGAAAATAAGCGAGTCCGCCATCCTGGAAGTTCTTCCAGGGAGCCATTCTTGTGCTTTCCTACCCTTTCGCAATAATTAATTAAGAAATTCAATTTTAATTTTTGGTTTTAGTCATTGTCCTTGGTATGTTCCAAGAATTAAGTGTATTGCCCTATGTTGCCGATCTCATCACGGTGGCCTGTAGCTTTTGAGCTGGCACCGGTTTCGAACTCTCTCACCTCGAGATCTCCAAGCTCCCGGACTTGCAAAACAAAGTCAGAGATCCGGGCCGGGTATTCCGGCGGGGACACTCAGATGGTCAAGTTAGAGAGCGGCAAGATGGAACAGATCCCCTAAGACGGGTTCTCGAAGGATTCCCGTGCTTAGAGGAGATGTAAACGAAAGAAGTGTGGGGAAGCGGGGAGTTGAAGCCCGACTTCGTGCTGGGTTCACCGAGCTCACGCCTGAGGATTTCTTGAGGCCTCCCAGGATCGTTCTTTTGGTGTTTTCTCCCTCTTCCGACTTACCTTTCTGCCCGTTTTTACCATCCCTTTTATACCATCGAACTGCCCTCAGCCCACGTTCCTTCCAGGGGGCTCCCTGAGACCTCTGGACCTTCTCCTCCCCCTTCTTCTTCGGGTCCGGGAGCTAAGTGGCCGAACCGCCTCATCCGCAGTGTGTCACGAAAGGGGAAAGACTCGTGAGGCTTTGGGCCGAGCGCAGGAGCTCTCCTTTTGAGGCGTTGACGGTGGGCTTCCAGCCGTTTCAGGCTCCTGCCCGCAAGGATTCCGTTCCTCGGTTGCGGGGCCCCGTCTGACTGGTATAAACGAGGTTTCGCATGTCACTGCAAGCCGTACTGGCGATCCCTACGGGGCGCGACGCGCACCGGCTCTAGTGGCGACCTTGCAACCCGTGTCTCTGCTTCCCCGAGGCTTTGCAGAGTAGGGCTGATCTCGGCCGAGGTGGACCCGTCAAGGGGCGCCACCTGGCAGGGCGGCAGAGAGAGGCTTGACTTCGGCCAAGGTGGACTCATCTTCGGGTGCCACCTGGCAAAGGAACAGGAGGGCCCCGCTCGACCTCGGCAAAGGTAGACCCGTCTTGGAGTGCCACCTGGCGAGGGAGCGAGGGGCCGCCAGCTTCGACCGAGGTGGACCCCTCCTGGGTGGACACCTGGCGGAGTGGCAAGGAGGTGCTCGACTTCGGTCGAGGTGGACCCGTCTTCGGGTGTCACCTGGCGAAGGAGTAGGAGGGCCCGGCTCGACCTCGGTCAATGTGGACCCGTCTTGGGGTGCCACCTGGCGATGGAGCGAGGGGCTGCCAGCTTCAGCCGAGGTGGACCCCTCCTGGGTGGACACCTGGCGGAGTGACAGAGAGAGGCTCGACTTTGGTCGAGGTGGACCCGTCTTCGGGTGCCACATGGCGAAGCAGCAGGAGGGCCCGGCTCGACCTCGGCAGAGGTGGACCCGTCTTGGTGTGCCACCTGGTGAGGGAGTGAGGGGGCCGCCAGCTTCGGTCGAGGTGGACCTCTCCTGGGTGGACACATGGCGGAGTGGCAGAGAGAGGCTCGACTTCGGCCGAGGTGGACTCGTCTTCGGGTGCCACTTAGCGAAGGAGCAGGAGGGCCCGGCTCGACCTTGGCAGAGGTGGACCCGTCTTGGGGTGCCACCTGGCGAGGGAGTGAGAGGCCGCCAGCTTCGGCCGAGGTGGACCCCTCCTGGGTGGACACCTGGCGGAGTGGCAAGGAGGTGCTCGATGTCGGCCGAGGTGGACCCGTCTTCGGGTGTCACCTGGCGAAGGAGCAGGAGGGCCCGGCTCGACCTCGGCCGAGGTGGACCCGTCTTGGGGTGCCACTTGGCGAGGGAACGAGGGGCCGCCAGCTTCGGTAGAGGTGGACCACTCCTGGGTGGACACCTGGCGGAGTGACAGAGAGAGGCTCGACTTCGACCGAGGTGGACACGTTTTTGGGTGCCACATGGTGAAAGAGCAGGAGGGCCCGGCTCGACCTCGACAGAGGTGGACCCGTCTTGGGGTGCCACCTGGCGAGGGAGCGAGGGGCCGCCAGCTTCGGTCGAGATAGACCCCTCCTGAGTGGACACCTGGCAGAGTGGCAGAGAGAGGCTCGACTTCGGTCGAGGTGGACCTATCTTCAGGTGCCACATGGCGAAGGAGCAGGAGGGCCCCGCTCGACCTCGGCAGAGGTTGACCCGTCTTGGGGTGCCTCCTGCGAGGGAGCGAGGGGGCCGCCGGCTTCGGCCAAGGTGGACCCCTCTTGGGTGAACACCTGGCGGAGTGGCAGAGAGAGGCTCGACTTCGGCCGAGGTGGACTCGTCTTCGGGTGCCACCTGGCGAAGGAGCAGAAGGGCCCGGCTCAACCTTGGCAAAGGTGGACCCGTCTTGGGATGCCACCTGGCGAGGGAGCGAGGGGGCCGCCGGCTTCGACCGAGGTGGACCCCTCCTGGGTGGACACCTGATGGAGTGGCAGAGAGAGGCTCGACGTTGGTCGAGGTAGACCCGTCTTCGGGTGCCACCTGGCGAAGGAGTAGGAGAACCTGGCTCGATCTCGGCAGAGGTTGACCCGTCTTAGGGTGCCACCTGGCGAGGGAGCGAGGGGGCCACCGACTTCGGTCGAGATGGATCTCTCCTGGGTGGACACCTGGCGGAGTGGCAGAGAGAGGCTCGACTTCGACCGAGGTGGACCCATCTTCGGGTGCCACCTGGCGAAGGAGCAGGAGGGCCCGGCTCGACCTCGGCAGAGGTGGACCTGTCTTGGGGTGCCACCTGCGGAGGAAGCGAGGGGGCTGCCAGCTTCGGCCGAGGTGGACCCCTCCTGGGTGGACACCTGGCGAAGTGGCAGGGAGGTGCTCGACTTCGACCGAGGTGGACCCGTTTTTGGGTGCCACCTGGTGAAGGAGCAGGAGGGCCCAGCTCGACCTCGACAGAGGTGGACCTGTCTTGGGATGCCACCTGGCGAGGAAGCGAGGGGGCTGCCATCTTCGGCCGAGGTGGACCCCTCTTGGGTGGACACCTGGCGAAGTGGCAGGAAGGTGCTCGACTTCGACCGAGGTGGACCCGTTTTCGGGTGCCACCTGGTGAAGCAGCAGGAGGGCCCGGCTCGACCTCGACCGAGGTGGACCCGTCTTGGGGTGCCACCTGGCGAGGGAGCAAGGAGCCGCCAGCTTCGGTCGAGATGGACCCCTCTTGGGTGGACACCTGGCGGAGTGGCAGAGAGAGACTCGACTTCGACCGAGATGGACCCGTTTTCGGGTGCCACCTGGCGAAGGAGCAGGAGGGCCCGGCTCGACCTCGGCAGAGGTGGATCCGTCTTGGGATGCCACCTGGCGAGGGAGCAAGGGGCCGCCAGCTTCGACCGAGGTGTACCCCTCCTGGACGGATACCGGGCGGAGTGTTAGAGAGAAGCTCGACTTCAGTCGAGATGGACCCGTCTTCGGGTGCCACCTGGCAAAGGAGCAGGAGGGCCCGGCTCGACCTCGACAGAGGTGAATCCATCTTGGGGTGCCACCTGGCGAGGGAGCAAGGGACCGCCAGCTTCGACCGAGGTGGATCCCTCCTGGACGGATACCTGGCGGAGTGGCAGAGAGAGGCTCGACTTCGGTCGAGGTGGCCCCGTCTTCGGGTACCATCTGGTGAAGGAGCAGGAGCACTTCTTCCCGAACGGAAGATCTTTTGAAAAAAAAAAATTATACGATACTGATCATGTCCAGCTGGATCTGATATGCGCTCCACATCAACGATATAGCTATATCATCATGTAAATTAGGTAATTGTGCATTAAGGTATACATCGGTCTTGATAGTTAATAGCCATTTAGTTGTCGACTTTTTGACTTCCCGTGGAAACGCCAGTTCCTCTCACGGCTCTGTAGCGCTCGCTATCAGTTTTATTAAAATCTATTTCACAATCTAATGGATATCATGTCATCGAAGAGTACAAACGATAAAAATTTAATATTTGTCATTGTCATCGAAAAAACTAGTCTAATGACCTGACAACGGCACGCTCGCCGTATCGTCTACTATATATATATATATATATATAAAGTCAGACGCGCGGCAGATTTTAGGTGCATGAATGCCGAGGCCAAGTGAAACGGAGGGCGTTTTTTTTATAGATTTGGCGTTTGAAGTCACTGACGGCCGCACGTTAAGATGGCCCCTGTGACCTTTGTGTCGAGAGCATTAAAACAGGAGGAAATGGCCACAACAGGGACATCCGACTCTCAGAATAATTTATATTGAATTATTTTCGTTGACGATTTTTATTGAAGCAGTCAAGGCCTTCGACATTTCCTAATGTAAGGAATTATTGAGATGCTTGCCGGCCGGTTACTCTTGCTGTAGTATGGTCTCATCAAAGATTTCCAGCATTTGATGCCCCACCATGACCGACACAATTTTTCTCTTTTTTAATCGTTCCAGTACTTATTATACATTTTTGAACGCAGGCCTGAAAAACTAAAAGCATTAATATATACTTTTATTTGAAACATATTACTGGTTTTGAATTGAACGTAAATGCTAAATTAACTTATCTCAGCCATTAATATTTACTTTTATTTGTAGCCCGGTTGGTTGAGATGGTATCTCGCTATCAATCGAATGCTGGTTTGAAAAAGGATCCTTTCGGTAACTCGATTAAATTCAAGATTTATTCGATTTATTCAAGAACTCGTAATCATTGGTACGAGTGAAAGGTCAAAATCTTCTCCTTTATTTTCATTTTATCGATCGGTATTTTAGTGATGTTAGGTTGATATACTCATTTTTTGATAGAGAAAATTTGTACAAATCCGAGCAGCTTGCATCGGACATTATCTGATAAGTCGAGAACCTGCGAGGATAGTCACACCGGGATTTATCTCTCCCTCCCTTTTATGTAGATCTTTTCCTCTGATTCACCATGAAGGCAGGCTTCCCCCACCGCCCTACGGTTGAGGAAATATCTTCATGGCATGCTCTTCTTTGGCTATATCCTCTCAAAGCCGGTTTTGCTACCTTGGCTGTAAGTTTTTCCATTGTCTTCTACCTAAAGACCCACATATATATTGCTGAGTTTTCCATTAGGCAGTTTCATCAGCCTATAAGTGGTTCGCATGCAAGGCTTCCATCCATATTCTTTCATGGCTCTTGACCATTTCTTTGTCCTCGATATTACATACATTTCTAATGGACCTTCTTAATCGAGGATCTACCCATGATTGATCATGGGATTGCTCTGCTAAAACTCTCCATACTTCGCTTCTCCACTCAGAGGAATACCATCAGCAGCATTGCTACCATACCTTGACTGCTCATCTCCCCTGTCATCAAGCTTCGCTGGAGGAACTCTACCATCCAAATCAACAAGATCTTCTAAGGAGACTTGAGGAGGCTCGTTACCTTTTCGCTCTTCCTTTTTTTTTTTTTTTTTTTTCTCCCTCCAAGATCTTCGACTGCTTGGTTTTCGGCAAAGACATCCTTGCACTTGGCTGCCTTCTTCTCCACTGGTTTCCATGGAGGCTAATCAACCAACTTGTGTTCATCTTCACTTATCAGGATCGGTGCCATGCTTTTGATAGCACATATTAGTGTACATGAACCAAACACTAGTGCACATACACCTGGAATGTGAGAGCACAAGTGTTTAATCATCTCTTTCTCTTCTGTATGTGGATGATCGGAATGTAGAATGGAGCACAGGAGCAACCAAAAAACGCTGATAGACGAGAGACCGAGGTATTGTGTGGAAAATCACAACAGAAAAAACCGTATCTTCCACTATTTCCAAGAATGATGAGATTGAAAGATTTTCTTCTCCTTGGCCAAGCAAAGAATCACAATATCAATAGACTCCCTCTACTAGATCACAACATATATTAAGAGACACCTCTCTTCACTCGTAATATCCAGAGACACCACCCTCGAAACACAAACCTCTCTAGGGCCCACCTAAAGCCTTCCACAAAACAAGAGAAGCCAACTCTTATCATACACAAGGGATTCTTCATCCTCCATTGGTGGATTGCTACATAAAATGTATTTGGAGTGGACTCATCCAAATGGAGCTTCACAAATCCACGGCCTTCCGAAAACTGATATCATCTCCTCCTTGCTCTCTTCTTTTCCCAAAACTCGAGATTCATGAGGATTCCTTCACCAAGGTCTCCCACATGAAACAATTCTACCACGAGAATAGAAGGAATCCCTCTAAACAGCACCCTTCAATCCTGTAGGGTTTTGCATGGTGTTCCCAAGCCTTGAAAAGACTTGGGAGGTCATGGCAGGGATGCTGGAGGCAATCCCTGGAGCTTGGGAGCGTGTCCCAAGTGGATTCCTGTAGGTGTTCCAAGGATACTCTAAGTTTGAGTATTTTCTCATGTGGCTTAGGGGAGAATTTTTTTTGAGAGATTGTAACATAACCCAATTGAGTTATGAGGTTAGATCCAGGTTTGTTAAATTGATTATGAGGTTAGCTTAGTTGGTTAGATTGTTAGTTAGTTTGTTGGTTAACCCAACCATCCAGGATCCTAACCGAATTGGTTGGTTATAACTAATTGGAAGCCTAACTATCTAGAGAGTTCTAACCAGTTTGTTATTGATCCAAGAATCCAAGTCCTAATCGCCCATGTGATTGAGTCCTAACAAATCAAGAAGTGGTTAAGCCCAAGAATTTAAGGAGTCAAGACGTCTAAGACCAAGAGGATTTCACCGTCCACTCTATTTAAGAAGTGGGGTGTGCGAGGGAAAAAACTAACTCCAGTTTGCATGAAGAAAGAAGGCCGTGGGGGGAGCGCCCCCCCTCTTTGGGCATCCACGGTTTGAGGCTTGTGACTATGAGGCTCACGGTCCAAGAGAAGCATGCAAGGATTCCTCACGGTCATGAGGAAGACCGTGAGGGGGAGGACTTGAGGACGTCCTTGGGGGCGTGGACCATGGAGAGCCTCCTGGGTTTCAAGGAGGCCACGGTGAAGGACTGTAGAGAGGCACACATAGAGGGTCTTTCATGTGGAGGGCTTGGTGCCATAGGGTGTTCTACAGGGTTTGGAGAAGGGATGCATGTTAAGGTATTGTCCATGCATGGCGTACGTGGGTTCTTGGGGAGTGAGGCCTGCAAGAGAGAAGACGTGCGGGACAGCGAAAAGCTTCTGGGATTTCAGCAGGGGTGCTATCAAGTGTTGTCTTATTTGTTGTAACAAAGTTATTCTCCAAAGAAATAAAGCAATCTCTCTTTTTCTTCTATATTTATATCTTCATTATTGCATGATATTGAATCTAAGAATAGGTTGTTGGACTGTATCCTCCCACGTTGCATCCACTGTGTATAGGCGCTGGTCCGGATCTCCCAACAAGTGGGATCGTGCCTGGAATTTTTTCAACAACTAGTATGAGAGCCAGGTTTGAGCCATTGTTCGAGTGGAAGCGAAGCAGTTTCAGAGCCGCTGGTTTGAAGGTGGAAGAGGATTCAAGAAGTGCATCGAGGCAAGTGGAGTTGTACATAGGTACGGTATCCCGCGTGGATGGAGAAAGGAAAAACCCGGATTTCTCAAGTTCACCGGAGTACATCAGTAGAGACGATGCCAGGGGAAGCTTAGGGAGATAGGAGATAGTCTTAGGGAGCGACGGGGGTATCGGGCAGTCTGGAGTATCCCGGTATGGCGGCATTGGCCTAGGGGCGGAGACTGGAGCTGATGGAGATTGCAGCTCAAGGAGACCGGAGATAGGTCTCAGGGAGTGCCAGGGATATCATGCAGCCGAGAGACAGGCTCGGATATGATGGAGCAGCCAGGTAGAGATGGTTGCTGGGTTCAGTCCTGGATTAGCAGAAGAGTTGGATGAGCTCTTGGTTTCAAAGGAGCCTGCGGGGTTGTAGTGTATTCAAAACGGTATTGGGAAGGTCCGCGATGTGCGGAGGGTCCGAGGAGGCAGCGACTAGGTACGAGGTTCAGGTGCAAGCTCAGTAGGGCAACATTGAGTAGCTGGCCTTGGGGTTTCTTTCCGTGGCATCAGTGGGACTTCAGTCTCAGGTGGAGCACCGATGAGAGGTGGCTTTACAGGTGGAGCAGGATTCGACACGAGTTCAGAATGGGAGGTGCAAGGATACTGGCCAGGTCCTAGCATGAGCGCCAGGGGTGTACTTAGCCAGGTAGAACAGAGTGTGCAGAGATTGGCATTGCTCTGTGGAGATGGTGTCAGGTAGAGCTCCAGTTATAGCGAGTGCCGGTTCAGGTTCGCTGTGTTCTCTCTAGGGAAGTCCAAGAAAAAGTCTGATGTAGCTGCCAGGCAGAAGGAAGGCTACAAACATGGTGCAAGATTACAAGCAAGGATCTTTATCTGTGGAGATAGTCATCCCAAAGGCCTTCAAGGGCGCGTAGCAGCTGAAGGGTATTGGCAGAGGCAAGGAGGTCCGCACAAGAGGCTGTCAGGATATGCAATTACAACGGGGTTATGCAGGAGGATATTGTCAAGTTTGCCAAGGCTTGGGGCACCAAGGTGGAGATTGTAGGGTTTTGCGTGGTGCTTCCAAGCCTTGGAGAGACTTGGGAGGCCATGGCAGGGATGCTGGAGGCAATCCCTGGAGCTTGGGGGTGTGTCCCAAGTGGATTCCTGGAGGTGTTCCAGAGATGTTCTAAGTTTGAGTGTTTTCTCATGTGACTTAGGGAGAGTTTTTTTTTGAGAGATTGTAATATAATCCAATTGAGTTGTGGGATTGGGTCCAGGTTTGTTAAATTGGTTAGGATGTTAGCTTAGTTGGTTATATGGTTAGTTGGTTGGTTGGTTAGTCCAACCATCCAGGATCCTAACCGAATTGGTTGGTTATAACCAATTGGAAGTCTAACTACCCAGGAAGTTCTAACCAGTTTGTTATTGGTCCAAGAATCCAAGTCTTAATCGCCCATGTGATTGAGTCCTAACAAACCAAGAAGTGGTTGAGCCCAAGAATTTAAGAAAGAGTCAAGACGTCCAAGACCAAGAGAATTTCACCGCCCACTCTATTTAAGAAGTGGGGTGTGCGATGAAAAAAACTAACTCTAGTTTGCATGAAAAAAGAAGGCCGTGGGGGGAGCGCCCCCCCTCTGGGGGCGTCCATAATTTGAGACTTGTGATCGTGAGACTTGGCTCACAGTCCAAGAGGAGCACGCAAGGATTTCTCACAGTCATGAGGAAGACCGTGAGGGGGAGGACTTGAGGACGCCCTTAGGGGCGTGGACAATGGAGAGCCTCCTGGATTTCAAGGAGGCCACGATGAAGGGCTGTAGAGAGGCGCACATGGAGGGTCTTTCATGTGGAGAGCTTGGTGCCGTGGAATGTTCCATGGGATTTGGAGAAGGGATGCATGTTGAGATACTGTCCGTGCGTGACGTACGTGGGTTCTTGGGGCATAAGGCCTGCAAGAAAGAAGACGTGCGGGACAGCGAGAAGCTTCTGGGGTTTCAGAAGGGGTGCTGTCGAGTATTGTCTTATTTGTTGTAATAAGGTTCTTTTTCAAAAGAATAAAGCAATCTCTTTTTTTTCTACATTTATATCTCCATTGTTGCATGATATTGAATCCAAGAACAAGTTATTGGACTGTGTCCTTCCATGTTGCATCTGCTGTATATAGGCGCTGGTCCAGATCTTCCAATAAGTAGGATCCTGAAATTTTTCCAACAAATCCCTCCCTTCCTGCCATCCTAATAGTATGAGAGCAAAGAAAGGTGTGGCTTGCAAAGAGAAATGGGCTCACACTACCACCGCAAAACCCCAATTTCTTTCACTTTAATTTTTTTTTTTTTTTTGGAGACAACCGGAAATGGGCTTTGATGATAGGCTCTTCCATTATGAACGGCACAGCCAAAATGAGAGGGGCCCTTATCCTCCCTCATAAGGAGGGAGAACCTGACATAATAATCGTATAGAATATAGGAGAAATCTGCCACAATATAAGCTGCTTGCATGCCTTGTCATATTCATAGGGTCTTTGTTGTAATGATATTGGAAGCACTACATGAATTATACTTTCCAAGTGAATGGTGGAGGCTATTGAAGTACAAAGCTCCAAAAATGGCCACCTCCTGGACCAAATAAGACTCATCTCTTCAAAATTCTGTTACACTTAAACAAGGGCCAAGAGGTAGGGAGACAAGAATGTAAGGCTGGGTGGAAGAGAGAATGAGATACTAGGCTTGTCATGCCCCAAATTTAGCATCGGAATCGGTCACGTAACTAGCTACATGAATCTTAGAATACGTCCTAGAGATCATGTAAGACCTTAAAAATTCATTAAAACTTCAATTTCCAAGAATATTATTGATCACAATTCATAACATAATATCTAATATAAAAAAATAATACAACATATATATTTATAAATTTAATCATCCTTCAGTCATCTGATTGATATTAATGACTATCTATCAGTTCATCATTTTATCTCGAATCTAATCTACAGTCAAGCTCAAATATCCTACATAACTTTGAGAAGAAAGGAAAGTAGGGAATATGAACTTTATAGTCCAGTAAATATTTCTATACACTCAATATAATTTAAAAATAATAAAAAATTAATAATAGAATTAGAAACCATAAAATATTATGTCATGCATCCAAAAAAACTCAATATCACATATGATAAAACTATGTCTCATTCTTTTTATGTTCCAATTTAATCAATAGTCTTCTTTAGGATTTTCAACTAATCACAGTCATGCTTCAACTCGTGACTGGCAAATCTTAAAATTTACTATATATTAACCATCCATGGCTAGGCTATTCCACATATTATTCGTCTGTAGCTCGGTGATCCCATGTATTATCCCCTCGTGGCTCGACGATTTCACATATTATCCATCTATGGCTTGGTAATTCCACGTATTATCCGTCCATGACTTGGTGATCCCATATATTTTTTGTTCATGACTTGGCAATTCCACGTATTATCCATCTGTGGCTCAGTGATTCCATGTATTAACCGTCTGTGGCTCGGTGATTTCACATATTATCTATCTGTGGCTTGTCTATTCTCTATTTAACGTGGCTAATCTAAATATCATTTTCATGATTATCAATTTATGAAGTCTCAATATATTGTCAAATTATATTCATTTAAAGATTTCCAATAACCGGTATCATAATCCAAATCATCCAAAAATAATTATATTTTAATAAAAATATATCATATAAAAATATAAAGAGTAATACCAATAATCACAAATGTCCATCATGAAAAATTAAGTCATATAATGTATAAATAACATACATGTCGATGCCCATATCTAAGAATTAAAAGGCATACAGTACAAAAAGGCATACATAATAATCAGAGATCATGTCTAAAAATCCTTATCTTTGCTGGTGACAAACTGAACACTCTAGATACCAATCTATATGCAGATCCTCGATCTAAGTACTAAAAAACTCACTCAACATCTTTCTATCCAAAAAATTATTCTCCTATTAATAATCTTAATATTAATAATTAAATTTCATAGTATAGTGATTACTGATCTAGAACCACCTTCTACGAAGGTTCATAAGGATCCATCCACTAATTCCTTGATTTCATTTTCATAACCTTCCTAATCTCTAGGAGAGAAACTTTTAGAGAAAGTAAAGAGAGAAACTAGAAAGAAAAAATATTCTAGAGAGAGAAAATTAATAGATCATTAATCTTGGAGAGAGAAAGAGAGGAGAGAGAGGGAAGAGAGATTTTTTTCTTTTTCTTTTTCTTCTCTTCTTTTATTCTTCTCTCTTCTTCTTCTCGGCCCAAAACAAGGGAGCTGTGTTCCCCATTCTTCCCCTCCCAAAACCCCAGGGATCTCATCGAAAAAGGGTGGTCAAGGCTGTAGCCATGGCGGCGTGCCACCGGTTCCCCATTTGACAGTCAACGATGACGGGCTGCATCGAAAAATAAAAGAAAAAGGAAAAGGCAAAAGTTCTTTGCACGAATTAATCCGACAATCACTCTGATAACAACGAGCATGATCAAAGCTTTCATAGGGAATCACCAGTGATGTCCTTTCCATTCGACCTTATCTCCAATAGTGGGGATTCATGGAAAGGATGGGATCCCATTTTATAGTCGGAAAAACTTGAATCCAGCTCAGTTTTGGATTCCCTCTCAAAGAAGGAGAAGGAGACGGAGTCTTCTTCTGATTTTTTTTTTTTTTGAAACTTTAAAACTCGTGTTGGGCTAGATCAAGTTATTACATTCTTTCTTTTTTAAAATAATTTCATCCTTGAAATTAACTTGCTTGAGGTTTAAACTTTGATAGTACTAACTTTCATATCATCCTCGAGCTCACAATTAGTCTACCTCTTAAAGTACTTGTTTCTTAAGATCTTAACACAATGAAACTATATAACACTCAAAACTAGATCCTTTCTATCCACAATACATATCGAATACTCTTGAGCTCTTCCAAAATAATACTAACCTTTTGATATTAATATAATTAATTATCCTTAATTAACTTTACAAGAACATCATGATGGTCCAAATTTTAGAAATATCCAACCCCTAACATCATCCTTGAGCTTCCAGATAATTCCTCTCTTAGAATGTTTTCTTCATAAAACCTTAACATAACAAGATTATATGGTATTTCCATTTTGATCCTTACTATCTGTAATATAGTGAGTTCTTTCAATTCAAACTAACATTAACGTCTTAATCTTGAATTAAAACACATAATTCTTTGTCCATAAAATTTATTTTTCTTGATTAACTCCACATAGAAATCATAATTGGCTCTATTTATACTATTAACACAAACAAAAGAAATCTCGACTCAAACACTCTTTAGAATCTGAAACCTTTTTTTCTCTTAATCTTCTCCATAATTTTATAATTTGACTTTTATCTTAGGAAAACTTCAAGCCCTTTTAAATAATAAAATCACAATATCAAAACTAACATTGACTTTGTATCAGAATGTTACACATCCAAGTCCAGTAAAAGAATCATCATTTATTTATTCTAAATTTGAAAATATCTAAAATTTACCTTCGAGTTATCTATACTAGGAGAATCTACTAATAAAAATTGCATAGATATAACTTTAGACTAGCCAAAAAAATCAATAATTATCCCTCTCTTTATCAGTAAAATTTTTCTTTACTAAAAACTAGCTCAAGTCTTCTATCATGATACTTTTAGGTCAAAAAATCAATGTTTCTAACTAGCTTCAAAATAAGTTAAGCCACTACACTTCTGCTGCACATTCTGATATAAATTTACCAGATTCTTCAATTTTATTAGGTGAACTTTTGACAAAAATATCACTTTACACCAGAATCTAAAAGATCCAACTTTTCAAAAAAAAATTTAAAGTTTCTTTATCCTTGACACGTCTCAAATATACTATATCAATATTAAACCTTGATCTACTTTCTATGTATGAAGCCCTGGCATAAATTTCATCATCTTTCTAGAACTCTGTAAGTCCAGAATAATTCAAAGTAAATTAATCATGTATTCACTTGATTATCAATTAGATGATTCCAAATTGACCTTTTTTTCTTAAAAGGATTAACTTCAAACCCCCAACAAATTAAAAAATTTCAAATCAGCATCTTTATGCATGGAATCCATCTTTTTATTTATCGTAAGGCTTCTTTCACTATAATTTCCAAGTATCTATAAACAAGCTAATTCAAAATTTTGTCCTTCCTACATTAAACTCATATAACTTTTCTAAGATCAGTTTCCTTTACTCAATTTAACAATGGTATCAAGATAACTAGATCAGTTCATAAATCCAAACTTTGTCTAAAATTTTAATACATCCAACAAACATATGAAACATTAAAAATTCCAATCCAAAGATGGCAATTAAATTATTAGGGATTCTACCAAGATGCATGTCTCAAATGATCAAATTTAACTCATCATTAGGAAAATATACATATTTATAGTATACTAAATATATTTTCCTATTACAATCAATTTTATTCCTATACTATATACAGGTCCAACCCTCGAAAAATATTTAATTCTAATATCATAAAACTCCTTCTTAGATCATACTCTACTAAACTTATTAATAAACCTCAAAAATTGGATAGTATGCATGATAGTACATAACCTATCGACGTAATGTCCTATATTTAGAGGACAATACCTTTAACATTTAAAGCAAACTTCACTTATCAATATCAGAGACATTCTTTATTTAGCTTTTCTATACTCATTATTTGGATACTTACCATATACCAAACTTTAGGCATAAAATATATCACAATTCTTAGTGATCAAAAATCTAAATTTCAATCCATTTATACCACTTCTATCATTATTCTCAATAATCATTAAACTAAAGTACAAATATCCTTTAGCCACGATCCCTAATGATCATAATTTATCCCAAGTAATCATAACTTAAGTTTCAATATCATCCTATAATACCCTAATTACTTATATTACAATTCCAACTGATCATGACCTAAGCTCCGATACCATTCCATCTGTCCTGAACCCAGCACTAGGATCGGCCATGTGACCGACTACACAAATCCTAAAATACATCCTAGAGATCATGCAAGGTCTTAAAAATCCATTACAACTTTAATTTCCAAGAATACTATTGATCATAATTCATAACAAAATATCTAATGTAAAGAAAATAATACAGCTTATATACTTACAAATTTAGTCATCTTTTAATTTTCTGATCGGTATTAATGACTCTCTATTTATTCATCATTTCATCTTGAATCCAATTTACAACCAAGCTTGAATATCCTGTATAACTCTAAGAAGGAAGATAAGTGAAGGGTGTGAGCTTTACAGTCCAGTAAGAATTTTCATACACTTATACCAATAATAATATAATTTAAAAATAATAAAAAATTAATAATAGAACTAGGAATCATAAAATATCATGTCATGTATCCAAAATAACTCAACTATCACATATGATAAAATCATGTCTCATTCCTTTTATATTCAAATTTAATAAACAATCTTCTTTAAAATTTTGGAATAATCACGGTCATGCTTCAGCTCGTGATTGGTAAATCTTAAAATTGACCATGCACTAACCGTCCATGGCCAAGCTATTCTATTTATTATCTATCCATGGCTCGATGATCTCACGTATTATCAGTCCATGACTTGGCGATCCCATGTATTATCTGCTCATAGCTTGGTGATTCCACGTATTATCCATTCGTGGCTCGACGATTCTACATATTATCCGTCCGTGGCTTGGCGATCCACATATTAACCAACCATGGCTTAACGATTCTATGTATTAACTGCCCATAAACAATTCTATGTATTATCCATCCATGGATTGGCTATTCTCTTTTTAATATGACTAGTCTAGATACCCTTTTCTTAATTATCAATTTATTAAGTCTCAACATGTAGTCAAATTATATACATTTCAAGATTTTTAATAATCAGGATCATGATCCAAATCATCCAAAAATAATTATATTTTAATAAAAATATATCATACAAAAAATATAAATAGTAATACCAATAATCACAAATGTCTATCATGAAAAATCAAGTCATATAATATATAAATAGCATACATACCAATGCTCATGTCCAAGAATTAAAAGTTATGCAGTATAAAATGATATACATAATAACTAGAGATCGTGTCCAAATATTCTTACTTTTACTAGTAACAAACTAAACACTCCAGACACCAATCCACACTCCAATCCTTGATCTTGGTGCTAAGAACTTGCTAAACATCTTTTAGTCTAGAAAATTATCCTCCTATATAATAATCTTAATATTGACAATTAAATTTCATATGATAGTGATTATTGATTTAGAACCACCTTCTACCAAGGTTCATCAGAATTGCACCAATTCCTTGATTCCACTTTCACAACCTTCCTAGTTCCTAAGAGAGAAACTTTTAGAAAGAAAGTGATGAGAGAAACTAGAAGGAAAAAACATTCTAGAGAGAGAAAGTTAATAGATCACTAAACTTGGAGGGAGAAAGAGATGAGAGAGGGAAGAGAGATTTTCTCTTTTTTTTTCTTCTTTTTCTTTTATTTTTCTTTTTTTCTTTTTCTTTTTTCTTCTTCTCTCTTCTTCTTTCGTTTGGTCCAAAACATGGGACCTATGTTCCCTATTATCCCCTTGCAAAATCCCGAGAATCTTGTTGAAAAATGATGGTCGGGGCTGTAGCCCATGGCGGCGTGGCCACCAATTTCCCATCCGACGGTTGACAGTGACGGGCAACATTGAAAAACAAAAGAAAAAGGAATAGACATGAGTTCTTCTTTTCACGAATTAATCTAGTGCCGACCGTAAACAAAATGTAAGGCCGCGGGAAGGAGGGCAATAGAGAGAGAAAGAAGGGTCGGAGCTTATCCTGGCCTCCGGTGATGCTAACCACTCCAATAACAATGAGTACAATCGAAGCTCTCACAAGAAATCACCAATATGGTATCCTTTCCGTTCAGCCAGTGGTGGAGATTCATGGAAGAGAGGGGATCCTCCTTATAGCCAGAAATACTCGAATCCGGCTCAGTTTTGATTCTCTCTCAGAATAGGAGGAGAAAACGCCCGATCCTCTGATTTCTTCTGTTTTTTTTTTTTTCTTTTTTTTTTTGGAAGTTTTAAAACTCATGTTGGGTTGGGCCGGGTTATTACAAAACTAATCAGTTGTATTCAAAAACCTAATTCTTTACGCAAAAGGAGAGCACGGGTACCTAACATTAGGAATTTATGTGTCGGCTATAGCTTTTAAGAAAGATGTTCAGTATCTTAGTATTAGATTAAGAGAGATTTTTGGGCGCGTGCTGCTTTTCTTTAGTGCAGAACAAATGAATGGTGAAGTTGTCCTCTTTCGCAGTCACCGCAGTACAAAGATGTCTCGGAGAAACCCTCCTCCTTAGCCTCTCTGGAACTCTTATCTTGTCCACCAAAAACCACATCTGATACAAGAAAAAGCCAGAGGAAGGGACATAATTAGCAGGCAAGGTCAATCGGACATGAGAGAAAAGATGCCGAGCTAATCATATCAATTGAACCTGGGTGACCGAGAACCTGAAATTAGAGTTCAATTTTTGGACCAGTACATGTAGAAAAGATGTCCAATATCTTCGTATCACTAGAGTCCCGTTAAGAATAATCTCTGGCACGTGCTGCAATTTGCTCTCGTATCTACCAGATCTATGGAGGACAAAGGAGTATTGGCTTCTTTCCACGTCACTTCGCTGTCTGCAATAATGATTCTCGTGTCCTTTGAAGGACAACCAACCATGATAGGAGATGCAGCAGTCTAGGTCTAGCACGCTGCATAAATTTTCAGTTCTACTACAGGGCCGCATAAAATAGACGACGGACTGCAAGATTCATTCGAGGAGCGAGATGACAATTTTTTTTTTTTTTTTAGAGTAATTCTTTGTGCACCACGTGCGGTGCAACAAATCCAGCGTGACATGCATCGCACGTTCATGTTAATTCAAATATATTCACTATAATATGATGGGACAAAAGCTGAGATGACTAGCATTAATCGAAATTTTTGTCCATACCAAAATATCCTTAAGATATCCTAGTTCAAAAGCTACGACATTCCAGTTCCAAATCTACGACATCCTGTTTCAAAAAATGACCTGAAACGGTATTACGACATCCTAGTTCAAAACCTACGATACCCTAATTCAAAACCTACGACATCCTAATTCAAAAATGACCAGAAACAGTATCACGATATCCTACTTCAAAACTTACGATATCCTAGTTCAAAAACTACGACACCCTGGTTCAAAAATGACCAGAAATAGTATTACGACATCCTAGTTCAAAACATACGACACTCTAGTTCAAAAATGACCTGAAATAGTATTACAATATCCTAGTTCAAAACCTACGATACCCTAATTCAAAAATGACCTGAAATAGTATTACGACATTCTAGTTCAAAACCTACGATAGCCTGGTTCAAAATCTATGACATCCTGGTTCAAAAATGACCTGAAACAGTATTACATACCCTAGTTCAAAACCTACGACACCCCTGCAAAAAATATAAATTAAAATCTGAAACAATATTACGATACCCTAGTTCAAAATCCACGATACCCATGCAGAAAATATAAATTAAAACCTGAAACAGTATCACGACATCTTACGACACCCTAATTCAAAAGCTACGACATCCTAGTTCAAAATCTACGACATCCTAATTCAAGGGACCGAAGGGAAAGGTATTTTGGTCTGGACAAAAATTTCAAATAAAAGCTGAATGATAATTAATTCTAGTCACGCTCAATTCTCATCCCGTCATGTTACGGAGGATACATTTAGACCGGTGCAAGCTACGTTGGATTTACTGCACCGCATTTTATCATCTCGGAGTGTGCAAATCCCGGACTAAAATGCTTGCAGAATCTATCGTTATCACCGCCCAATGGACCTAAACCGCAGCCCAAACAGAAATGATGTCATAGTGAGCGGTGATCCTGGCCTGCCAAGTCCCAATCAAAAAGACCATGGCCTGCACATTCTCTATTCGTGTGCGAGAACGTGCATGCTTGCACAAATGTGCGGAGGATGGGTTCATGGGCTCGTGTGGATTTTTCTCTCAGCACAAGTCTATATATATATATATATATATATATATATATATATATATATATATATATGGTAGACAGATTTCTTTTTTAACTCAAAATCCAGCGCAGCTCTGCTGAAACAGTATGGTTCATGTAAAGTTTCCAACTTCTTTGACTGCATTAGATGGCAAACAAAGTTTTTCAAGGATTCGACAATGAACACCATTACATAGATTACGTGGCAAAAAAAAAAAAAAAAGAATTTTGTGAGTGGACAAAAAGGTTAAATATTCGAGGGTGTACCGCTCTACCGTCATCCGACGAGAACTTTATGCGCATCTACGTGAACCACGTGTTAGGTTGCACCTCATCTTCATACCCGACCGACCAAAGCAAAGTTCGTCCTGAATTTGCTTACCAAAATTGTCAGATAAGTTTTGGTCAAAGTCTTTGGGAGCCTAACCACTACAATTTCAACTGTCAATAATTTTACCACCCATTTAGTTTCTACGTGATCCGAATTAGAAAAACATTTCGACCCTAAACTACGTACAGGTTGATCAATGGCTGATTTTACGTGTTAGAAAAAATTTATGTATTTCGATGTCCATTAAAAGAAAATTGTTAGAAATATGAGACGGAAGTACAGAGAACGAAGTCAATGAAGATGTCATGATTTGCACCGAGAACAACAATATATGATAAGCATCCTAGGTTGGAACAATCATCACGGTATAGTTTCTTTAGAACTGTATCAAGCTATTTGTTACGATAAATGCAAATAGAACTAGTTCCAGATTTTCTCGCTAGCGATCGTTATAGCATAATTGGGCATATATTAAGAGACTTCATTTTTAAATATAGAGAGTTCCGTCTCCAAAAGTGTGAGAAGGATCATTATACCTAGGTTAGTATATATAGGTGAAGTGGCAGCGGAGATTCAAAATACTATGGTTCCCTGCTACAAAGTACTTTCGGGACTCGGTCCATCCATTAGCCTTAGAGAAAAAAAGTATGAGTTAATGATCGACGAAACCATATAAAATGATAATTATATGTTAATATTTAAAGCTGATATTCTGAGTTAGTATAGCAAATCAAGGTCAACACAGATAATCTTGGGGATGTAATGGATTGTTTAATGTGAAGACTCGAGACTTCCTCGAGGTATACGTACGCGTTCTCGTCTTCATCAGATCCCACCAACTCACCCTAATAATCTCCGTCAGGATCTTCCAAGTCCCATAAAAAGTTGTCACAAAAATCAGCAGTGTCACAAGTAAAATCACACAGAAGACCCATGCAGAGAACCAAAAGAGTAGCAGAACTGGTGGTGGGGAGATGCATACACGTGAAGAAGACCGCCAGAAAAGTTGACTTAGCTTGTTCGTATATGTTGCAAGGCCTTGAGCTTCAAGCACCAAACAACAGTAATAGCAATAATTTAACGAAAAAGAAGTTGACTTTAGTTATACAACACCCATTTCCTATCTCTCCTACCTGCAACCCACCCGCCTTTTGCGACCTATGGAGACATCCAAGAAATGATTTGTGGCCTCAGATACCCACTAAAGATAAAAAGGAAAGAAACGCCTAGCAGGCTTCTCTCACCCGTCCCACTCTATTTGCCGTCTTCTAATAGTGGAGTATTCTAGGATAGCCCAGCCTCTGCATACAGATCTACCCCTGCTATGTTTTATTTGGTGCATAGTTATACCATAATTTAAAGTGGGGTAGGGGGGGGGTGTTATGGGATTCACTACATGTGTGAAAAGAGAGAGAGAGAGAGAGAGAGAGAGAGAGAGAGAGAGAGAGAGAGAGAGAGAGAGAGAGAGAGAGAGGAGGGGTTAAAAGGAACAGAAACAAAAAAGAATTTAGGATCAATATGCATCATCTTAGACATGATAATTTGACAATTAATTAGTCGACATCCATCCATAGTTTGCTACATCATGATGATAGTTGTCCATTTAATCGGGCAAGATCTCTAGGTGGCCCTTGTCCTATTATTTCTTATGTTTAAATTTTAAAAGATTAAGGTCACTCCGCATTCTGCTCTCAAAAATACTGATGATCAGTGATCATCACAATAGGTATCAAGTACTCAAAATATCAAAGGTTATTATATATATATATATTCAATATTTACCTACATCAAGAGCTTAAGTATCAAACTTAGTTGAATTTTGGTCCATGTAGGTTAGTTTTATGTAGATTAATTGAGGTGATGAAGCAATCAAAGAGCTCAACTCGAATGCTAAACATGCTCAAAAAATCATTCAACCTTTTCATTAGACTCTTCGTTAACATATTACCGACAGTAGCAAAGTGGTAGCTTGGAAAAAATAACAACAACAACAATAATAATAATAATAATAGTTAGATAAATAAAAAAATAAACAAGCTATAACTAAATTTAGAGGTCAACCATCATCTTCCCCCAAGCTTAGGAATATTCTAATATGGACCCATGAACATGAAACGTCTATTACCACCCTTCTTGGATGGTCCCAAAAGATGCACTTTAATCATGAATGGTCCACGATCAGATGAGCACACCGGCATTTTCTAAGAGAATATTAGTGCACGTGGCAATGATTTGATTCGGATATTGAAGACGCACCGACCTTTCTTTCAGAGATTTTCCAATCAGGATGTCAAATCTAGATAGATGTGGGGCAAGAGCGATGCACATTACACTCACCCCTGATTGCAGGTCAGAGCAGGCAAACAATGTTTCTAATGGACCAAGCTTACAGTTCCAGCTCAATTTCTAGCCCAGTGACCCATGAACTGAGAGAAGGGGATATTCATGACCTTAAGCCACTGTTTGGAATGGAGATATGTGGGTTTATCCTCGTTTATCCTTGGAATGACACTCAAAAATGTTGAGCTGTCAGCCAAGATAAGTTAGCCCGGCAATCCAGGCAAAGAAGTTTATACCCATCACACCAGAAGAACTTTGTCCCCAAGGGACCATTGTCTTATTATAAAACTGGGGTATAACATCATCTGATCCACTCCCTTATCCCCACTATTATTAGAGAAAATGACCAATTTAAACCTCCAATAATATTATATAATATGATAGGATAGGATTAGACAAGGGTATTGGGCTGTGCCTGCCATTGCCCGGCCCATGCCCACCAGGTCTCAAATTAAACCGGATATGCCTAGCATGACCAGTTACTAAATAGGCTGTGCCAAGCACGGCCCGTCTAATATGAACCTCTAGCCTAGCACGGCTCTAAGCTCGGGGGTGGTAGCCCATGCCTGAACTTAGGACTGTGCCTAGCACGGCCCATTGGCCCATTAAGCCCATGTGCCTTTTTATTTTTTTAAAAAAAATTGCCTATCATGGTCCGGCCCATTTGGAGATATTGTGGGCTATGCCAGGCATAGCCCATTTGGGACCGTTATTGACCATGCTAAGCATCACCCATTTGGAGCCGTTACGGGCCGGGTTTGGCATGGCCTATTTGGCTCATAACAACCATAAACAGCTCTCTCTCTCTCTCTTTTCTTTTTCTTTTTTTCTTTTTTTTTTTTTTTAACCATTTTAGCTTCCCCAGCAACCATAAAATGGCTAGTTTGAGAGATAATTTGGAAAAATAAAATTATTTGGATTCCTATAAATATCCCCCTCCTCTCTCATTTTCACCATACCAAACCAATTCTTCTTTTTCTGTACTACTACTATTTTTCTCTTCTAGTAATATTTAGCAAGTATTCTAACAATTTAATTTTTAGTTTGCATTTAACAAATATTCAAATACTATACAAGAAAAGGTCTTTGCTGAAGGGTACAAGAGAAGATCCCTGTTGAAGAGCACAAGAGGAAGCTTACAAATCTCGACTTTACTCAATTCCTCCACCTCTACTTAATTCCTTCTCGTAGTTAATTTTTATTATTTGCATTCATCAATTTAGATATGATATTTTTTGATGAGAGTCATTTTGGCATTCCTCCTGTTTTTGGGAGAGAAGAAGCTAATGTTCCTAATTTCTCTAAAACCAGTGAAGATCAAATCTCTTCTCATAAGAGGACAAGTGTTGTATGAGATGTTTTAATAAAATTATGGTCGATGAAGTTTGGAAAGCAAAATATAAAAAATATGCTAAACTTTATAGTTATGGTAGTAATGAGAAAACTGGTTATTTAAGAAGACATTAAGAGAGTCGGGATGAATAATTCTCATCTTCAAAGTACCCTTAATACATAAGGGGATCTCTTGTAAGTAATTTTGTATATAATCATGAAAATCAAAAAAGAGCACTTATAAAATAGATAGTTAGTGATGAATTATCTTTTAGTTTATGTGAATTTTTTAATTTTGAAGAATATGTTCAATTAAAATATGGATAAAAAAATTTGTAGGTATATATTTAGAAATGTAGCCATGACTAACTTTTTAACAATGGAAACAAAGTTTAATAGAAACTCTCTGTCTTAAATGCAAAAGTTTCATAATTTCTGATATTTGGTCAACATCTGTTGATAGTAATTATTTTATTATTGTTACTGTTTATTATATTAATAATGATTGGCAATTAAATAAACTTATTCTAGCTTTTCATACTTTTGATTTTTCATATTCGGGACAACAAATTTTAAATGCTATTTACCAAATTGTGTGTTTATATTGCATTAATGATAAAATCATGTTTATTACTTTTGATAATGCATCTAATAATAATTCTGTTTGACTCATTGCATTCTATTTTAAATAAAAATTTATTGCATATTAAATATGCATGTTATATATTAAATCTTTCTATTCAAGCTAGCATGGGCATGACTCAAGATATAATTTCAAAAATTAAAAATATAATTTCTTTTATTCATGCTTTAAGAGCAAGACTTCAAGAAATTAAGTAACTCGTATCATTGAAACTCAACATATAGCATAATACATGATGCATATCCGTATAGAAACTTATTAAGTGCATATATTAATGACCATGGATTAGGCTTTATATTGACTAAAAATGCTTGGAATAAAAGTAAAATTTTGAAAGATTTTTTGGTTAATTTTTATAATGCTACTAATATTCTTTCTGGTATTTATAATCTAATTTCATATTCATATTTACAACAAGTATATATTATTAATCAAAAATTTGCATAATATAGATTCGATGATGTTTTAATGCCTATTATTGAATAAATAAAATATGAATGAAATAAGTATTGAGACAAGATATATCCTATACATAACTACTATATTTGATCCATAAGTTTAATTGAATGGTGTGCTAATTTTACTTGTTGCATAAAGTAAAAACATGCTTTAAGATCCTGAATTGACTAAAGTTGAGGTAACATAATTTGTTTATGATATTTATATTTTATATAATAAAAAAAATTATGAATCTAGATTACCCATATCAATACAAAGCTCTATCTCTTCTTCTAATAGTTCTCATTCATCATCTATTTTCTTATTTATTACATATAAAATATATACATGCTTCAAGTTAATCTACATCTTCTTCATCTTTAAGCAGTGAACTTGAATTTTATTTATGAAATGATCTTCGGTCTGCATACGATAAAAATCAAATAGAAAGTCTAGATGTATTAGCTTGATAGAAGAGTGTTAAAAATCAATATCTTGTAATATCTATCATTGCACGCGATATTTTATTTGTACTAATGTCCATAATAGCATCGAAATCTGCTTTTAATGTAGGTCAATATGTTCTTGAAGAAAAAAGTAGGATGACTAGCAACTGATACTTCTCTACTTCAAAATTGGTTGGATGACGAGACAAGACTTCAAGATAAAGGTGGATATGATATAACATTCTCTGATGATGATGATACAAATACTATCGATAATTAGTAAGATTTTTATTATTTATTTTCAATAATTAAATGTTTATAATTATATATTTTTATTTTTTAATTATTGAAGTGAGTCATCTCTATTTCTTTTCTTTTCTTTTATTATATTCTGGAGGTAGACCTAGCCTCCCTCCCTGTACCATTTTAATTTTTATTAATAAATCGATAGAGGTTCACGCCAAACCCCTCACCATTTTAATTTTACTAATAAACCAGTGTATTGTATTAATAAATCCCTGGTCCCAACCTTTTTTAATTTATTAAAAAAAAAAAAATTATAAATTAAAAAAAATAAGCATGGCCCATTTCAAAGGGATCAGGCTGGCAAGCGGACCATGCCATGCCTGGCCCATGGATCGTGCCAACCTAGGCCCTTATGGGCCATGCCAAGTATGGTCCATAGGCCAGAAACCACCAACCCAGCCCAACCTCCTCATATGGGCCATGCCAGGCACGGCCCAAATCATGCCAGGCCAGGCCATGTCGTAGGCAGCCCAACTCAATGCCCATGTCTAGATATGATATTATATTATAATATTATAATGATATTCTAAAATATTAAATATTATTATAATTTTATTATATAATATAATATAATATAATATAATATAATATCATAATATTATATTGAAATATTATTGTATAATGTATAATATATTATCATAGTATAATATTCTAATATTTAATATATTATATAATATTATTATTATGCTACATTACATTACATTACAATATCATTTTTTTCATCCACTTTGATCCAAGTAACATCCAAACAGGATTTCTGACCCCTCCCGGTGGCCAAACAACAGCTGAAATCATTGCTTGGTATAGCATCATTTTCTCTTAAGCAAAATTAAGATTTATAAATTTTTTATCCCAAAAAGCTCATAACCAATCTAAACGTAGCCTAAAAAGTAACCTGATCGGTGGTAAGATACCCCTTATCTTGCGACCAACTTGGTCTTAGACATCTGGCAATTGTCCTCGGTTGATCATGGCTGCCTCTTGGGATGCAAACCAACCACAACAGGGCCCATGATTCTGAATAATTTATAGCTAGACAGACAGATGTTGAGAATATTTTATTAGATTTAAAGATACTAAGCACTTCTGGGAAGAAATTATTGGAACTTCTATATCTAGTATTGACTAGATCCTGTTCTGTTATATTCACACAGATTCTACATATATTCTTTCTCAAAAACTTGTTATCGAATTTTAAGAGAGAACTCATCAAGAGTAGAGATGAGAAAGAAAACTGAACTTTGATGAGCCACGTAAAGGCTGTCGTAAGCAATCAAAAATAAAATCTACTTATTATTATAGTTAGTAATAAGTCGGAATTGTATCCTCGAGAATCAAAGATAATTATTTCACGGGAATACTAAGAAAAGAGTTGCCCGTAAAGGATTAGATTAAAAACAGCCATATGAAAAAAAATAACTACTTAATTAATTGAATCAAGACTGTAAGAAAAGTCACATGGAAATCCGAATCCACCATGCACACTGATTTCACCTTCTTTTCTTTTTGTCACAATAATAATTATTCTTGCAAATTCAGGGTTAGAATAGTTTATTTCTTGTTAGGTACGGGCCGTATCCGGAGATCATGACACGTCCTCTTAGAGTATAAACTATATAATCTCTATGTAAGTTTAGGGATCTAATCTACCAGACTACGATCTATCTCTTTTAGGCACGTGCCATATTCTGAGATCACGGTACGTCGATAGAGGATGTAGGTTGTGTATGTTAAATTAGTACCTCAATAAAAAAAACAAAGATCAATAGATGTAGATAAGAACAGCATACATTTATTGCTTAGAAATTAAATACAAAAAGAAACAGAAAACCTGTGTATAAGCTTCATCTTCATCCCAGGTTGAAGGAGTCTAGCCACGCATCGCTACCACCAACATCTCCTCCTTGATTCCCCCTTTTCCAAACCTAATACAATAATATAAAAATAAAAAAAGAAAGAAAACAACTTGGACAAAATTTGCTAAAGTAATTCATGCTTGGACTGCTTCCTGGGATCCTCCTTTTATAGAACTCGTCTAGGACTTCCTCCCGATCAAATTTGGAGTCAATCGGGCTCAAGATCGGCCAAATATTGTGAGAAAACAACTCAGCCATCCATTTTGCATCAAGACCTTAAATCGCTCCAGGATTCATGTGGAGATAGCTCTTCTTCCTTCTTTGGCAAATAGAGTCCGATCCGAACTCTCATTGACCCCCAATCCCGATCCCTTCTCCCACTTGGACTAGAATCATGCTTCTCTTGATGCCAGCAGAGTGGGCAGAGGGCGACGGCCGGCAACGCTCTGGTGATGGAAAATTGAGGAAGAGAAATAGTGAACATCATGGGATGGTGAGGGCCGTGGTGACTAGAATCATGAAGAAGATGCCCCGTAGTTTCAAAATCGAGAGGCGGATGCGACACTGGGTGGCGGTGATGGCCATAGTGGCTGAAAATGATGGAAGATGGTGGCTGAACGGAGAAAGGAAAAAATAACGAACAATGGATTTTTTTTTTTTGGCCATAAGGGAGCTCTCGATGGTGAGGGCGGTCTTCGGTCTCTTCTCCGGCCTTAGACGGTGCCTCCGATGGCTTCTCCGATGAGATCACTGTTCGGGTAGGGAGATGGTCCACAGAATAGAGCCATGAACCGGCCGTGACTATCCATGGACCACTTCCCTTTCTGTAGACCAAGCAACCGGTCCACCCTGGACCGGTTGTTCCAAAATTCGTGCAATACTTTAATAATTTTCAAAATTTAATTCCAGGCTCATTCGAATTCCGATTTGAGTATCATTTGAACCGTTGGACTCCAAAAATTGAGTTCTCGTTCATAGATTCCTTTTTTACAAAAATTAAATAAAATATATTAATTCTTAATAAATATATATTAATTAATATTCATTTTAATGATTAAATTGGAATAATTAACAGACTTATCACCCCACAATATGGACAAAACTATAAATAATTTAGGCAATTTGTTTTGGGTCTAAAGCAATTGCCAGAGTGATTTTTGTGGCTATTTTGTTGGACTGGCTCTAAAGTCCTATTTGAATAGGACTAGTCACTTGCTTGAATTATTTGATGGATGAATAGTATTTTTGGATGTCATTAGACCGTGTTTTGAAATACTTTTGTTTCTACAAGGAATTATCAAAATCTATCTGTTGCAGTTTTAGGAAGATCATGGTTACCATTTCATATATATATATATATATATATGTCTTACCGATAAGTATTTAAGAATGGGACTAGAATTGTAAAGAGTCACTTCATGTAATCAAAGATTTTTGAAATCTTATCGTGTCATGAACCGTTAAACAGATGTGAGACTTAAAGCTATATATTTTGTGCAGACCATATTCACGGCCGTGTGTAAGCATTGGTGCACCCTTCTTTCTTTTATATATTTTAAATAATATACCTCAATTAGTTTATAGTTACCATCAATGCATTAATCATTAGGAAGCCTTTTGTTTTTAGAAATGAAATCCTCGTTACATTACTTCCCCAAGTATCTAAGCGTGCCTGCGGAAATAAATTCATAATTTCTTTTTGCCATCAAAACTAGGCCTTGGACTCCAATTTAAAACCTAAGAAACTATATCATAGTTCAAAGACTAGTTGCTCATTGACAATGCCAACTGGCTTAATTGGTAAAGTCACTTGATGCTAATTACAGTGACCTAGGTTCAAATTCTGTCCTCACCCGATTTTATCTAGACTTCCTCCTATCGCATTTCTCAACAAGGGAAAAAGAACTAGTTTCCAATTACTAGTTTTCTTTAGAATAGCTACTGACATCCTGAAATTTCAACAAGATCGATCAAACCTAACCCTCTTAAAACACTGCCCTGGCCAAACCAATCTGCTGTTCCTTCCTGCATCATCATACAAAACATTCACATTTTGGATAGAATTTGGCTTTCTTGAGTTATTTAGGTTTTATCTGCAAAAAAAATTCTTCTTCTCAACCAAGGATTTAAGTGATTTAAGTCCCGACAGGATGTACCACGGGATACCGGATGAAGTACTATCCCATGTATCGAGATAGGACAGTCCCGCCATTGTCCTAGCATACCAATTGGGACATCTTGATACATTCCTTGTCCTAAGTGTCTAAACGAGGAAAGACAGCAGGGCGTCCCATGGGGAGAAATTAGGACAGCCCATTCGATGGAATTTAAAACCTTGTTTAAATTTGGGCCGAGAAGTTATTGCAACTAATAAATATTACATTTCAATTAAATACAGATGTTACTGATCCAAACCTGAAATGACATACCTACATTTTTCTTCCTTTCTTCCCCTCTTCCCTGCCTTCACTTCCCTCTCCCGGCGCTGCAAATAAACCAAGGGTGCATGCACAGTCTGGGCTTAGCTGGATGACAGGCTCAACAGAACTTGTTCAGTTAGGAAACCAGCCAAGCTCAAATTTCATCTAAGGCTTGACCCATAAAGAAGCCATGACTAACACTTTGGGCTTGTAACAAATAAACAGAAGCTCACGCTTAGGCATAGAAACAAGCTCCTTCATGCTTGTTTAGTTAACAAGAAGCAAAACTTCAGCATCCATTGTCAAGCTTGGCTCAGGCTCAAATGCCCCTTCCATATAACCAGCTGACCCTGGGAACTTACTCTTGGCCATCGCTTGGCCATAATCTACCCTAAACCCCAATTCTCCTTACCTCCATGTCCATTTTCCCTCACACGCTCCTTCCCTCATGTCACAGAAAACTTGTAGTGCCCCTCATCTCCCCTCTCTCCTCTCATTTTCCACTTCATCATCGGTTGGTCTAGATGATTTGACAATTAATTTAGGTTAACAAGTATCACCTGCTGGTGTTTGTTTTCATTCAAGGCATCTAGTCTTGATAGTGGAGGATAACCTATCCCACTGCCACCCTACTGGAAGCAGCACGAGGGTGTCCTAGAGGGAACTAAAAATAACATGTATGAGAACAAAGAATAAGATGTCCAGTAACAACTGCCTATATGTAGGAGATCATAATTGCACAAGGTGATGTGAAGGTGGACCTCTAAACAGACAGACAAACATGACACTAAAATCAACCAAAAGAAGAAAAGCTAGCATAGATCAGACATACTGCAGGTCCATTAAGTCAAACCTACACAAAGTTGCTGAAACATACCACCATGACAAAACAAGAGGAGGAAATGATGGAATATATGTGCTTGGTAACAGAAAGACATCAAGATATGGGTTTTCTTATTCTACTACCAGAAGATCAAAGTGACACAATATACATTGATTTTAAATTAATTAAATTGCAAGCAAACAAGAACCTATCAAGAGACCATTCATTCTCAAATAAACATAAATAAGATGCTGATATCACAACTCACAAACTGTATGAAATTAACAAGCAATGGCTATACATCTACACCAAAATATTATCCGCTGACAGCTTATTACATTGACTTGTGTGATGGAACAGAAAAAGAAAAACAACCCAAAAAAAAAGAACAGCCTGATGGTTAATGCTAGTGCAGATATAACTAGATCAAGCAATGAAGAACCTGGACAATTGAGAACCTTGTATTCACAAAAAGCTGATCCTGCTAATTTATCCACTTTATGCTTTCGCTTTCACCTCACCACTAGAATGAGCAAGTACTCAGCATAAAAGAGCTGCAAATAAATGGGAGAAAAAAGATAAGAAAGCAACATATCTATTTTTTTTCTAAAGTGACACGCCGACATTCAATAGCACGTGCAAGAACAAACCTTAGTCTAAATTAGTCAAGTCAGGGAGCAGGTCTGAAAATTTGATCCTTGTTTAAATGCTGGCCATTAGGTAAGCTCAGTAAATCAACTTCGAAATATAAACATGTAAAAGGATGTTGTTGTAGCTTTAAAAGCATGAGCACTCTTCATATGCTTTCACGGTTACCTTAAAAGTACATGGTTATGGTCCAATCACATGGGGCATGGACCCTGCTTTCCCAGCCATTCAGTGCACGACCGGGGTTATTGGTCAAAAAAATAATCTTCCCCATTCCTTGTTTTGATGGTCATTTAGTTTTTAGTCTCTGACTAGCATAAGCGTGTATAAAACAAGGGACAAGTGTAAAACAAGGCAGAAGTGTGTATAGAATACACACTACACAGCAGGGACTAAAACAAAACATGGGCAGGCTTTCATTATTAAGTAGTAGTCAAAACAAAGGATGAGAACTAATTTCCCCTTAAAGTACATAACGAAAGAAAAGTCTTGCCTAATTAATTTAACAGAAATATTTATGGGGGACCATTCTTTTTGTTCATATCCAAGTCACAGGCAAAGGATCAGCATGCGTCAGAGCTCCTACTAGCAGCCCAAACAGTCACTAATTTAAAGATCTAGCATTCACATTTTCAGGAAGGTATAGTGATGATTATGGAGTCTTTGGTGTCAGGTCACTGTAGCATAATGCAATGAGTACTCATGGTACTGCAGCAGGAAAATGCTCAGGGAATTTTAGCAATAAAAGTATTGGTCTACTCTGTCTTTTAGGGTGTCTTATTTTAATGAAAAGGACAAGATTAAATTTGTTAGGGTATTAAGATTGTGATCATCCCTTTTCAAGGTTGTATTGTTTCTTTGTTTTCAGTTGATTTGATTGAAAGAAATAATAGGACAAGGTTTGGTTTTTCGCCCTTCCATTCTCTTATTTTCTTTCTTTATTTCTGCTTCTCTCTTCTCTAAATCCTCTCCTTACCATTCTTTCTGCTATCCTATTTTATTTTCTATAGCCAATAACAAGCTTAAATCCACAATGAACACGTCAGGCACTACTTTGATTTCTTGATAACTTTAGAAGCCTTGTCATCCATTGTGAACCATGGAAAATCTAGCAGTGTCCCCACCCTTTGCCCCCACCAAAATCTGAAAATCTATTAATAAATTGCAGAAGCCAGCTGGATAAGACAATATCAGATAGCAAATCTCTTAAATAACATTTTATATGCCTTTTTATTTTTCCTGAAAACCTAAATCTGTTTCTCATCACTGTTTGCTGAACCTAGAATCTGCGGGAAGACCCATTATTTCCCTCTTCTCTCCATAGTCACATGTCAGTTCCATCTGTCCAGATTTCTGCTGCTGGGAAGCCCATGAATCACTCACTTCAAGGTCCTACATCAAAAATGATGAGTGATGTTTATACATCAGAAGAGCATTATGCGAAGGCTGATACTGATTTGTTTCTGATAAGGCTTGTTGGTTATAATTATGGTTAACTGCATCATAAAAGCAATTTCATGCATTGACTACCATGGAACACGCTCAATCAGGGAAAGCATCTACTCACTCATTAAAGGAATCTGTATATTCACATGCATGCATGCATGTAGGTATGCATCACTGAAATACATCACAATGCAGTACCTAACTGATACTGTGAACATATGATTTTTTTTTATTTTTCAAAAAATTGGTCCATTGGTGACTGATATAAAACATCAAAAAAGTACGAGTCCGATATTTTGAAAGAAAAAATAACAGAATACTGGAAAAAATAAAGGATGACATGTTGATTAGAGATAAGCATCGCCAAGCTCAGCTACATAGACAGTAGACAATTACAATAACATAGCAGAAAAGTTGGTCACGTACAGTGACAAATTTGTCCCAAAGGCAGGAAGAAGTGGCTCCAATCACCATTGTGACACCATAAGGCTGTAAGCCATCTCAAGGAGATATAAACAAATCCAAAACACCTGCTCAGAGACAATGTGATCAACAAACTATAATTCTCTAACATCACAGTAATTTAAACCATTTGTTTATACTGACCTGTCTTTGACCGAGACATACACTGAAGGACCAAATGCCAAATAGCCAGTCTCCATGGATATCAGCAGCTATATCCTGCATGATAATCAAAGTCCAGAGACGCATGATTTCTCCACTAGCTAATGTTAACAGACTTTAATCTGCCTATAACCCAACATCAATCAGTAAATGCATATCCTGTGGAGGGAAAGAACCCAAGATTTGTCTATGATAACATAGCAGTGGGCTGACCATGACATAAAGAATTCAAGAAATGTGCAGTATGCCTAACACATACACATTATTGACATTTATGTATGCTTAACAATATCATATCAAATCTTTCTTCTTTTTTCCCCTTTTCCAAACTCACATGCAAAAGAAAAGAATCTTAAGGCCCTCTTTGGATGCTCAGAAAGCTTGTCTGTGGAATAAAACTATATATGACTAGAAAATTGGCATTTTGAGGAGAAGATTTGGGATGGGGAGAAAGTTTTACAACAATCAGAAATTTATATTCACACAAACTCATACAACATATATCACCTTTCAGAACAAATGGAACACCCCAGTTTGTTATGATTGCACGATCCTGTGAACTCCCCTATGGACTTAAAAACTCTTCTCTTTCAATCA
Organism: Areca catechu; assembly: GCA_021397845.1. Taxonomy (NCBI): domain Eukaryota; kingdom Viridiplantae; phylum Streptophyta; class Magnoliopsida; order Arecales; family Arecaceae; genus Areca; species Areca catechu. The sequence continues at coordinate 39,974,223 of CM038045.1, forward strand.
CCTCTCCTCTTCTCACCTTTCACATGCATGAGTCTATCCCATGGATAACTTACCCAGGCTTCCAAACAGGCCTTATGTCAGACTAATAACCTACACAGCTGATGAATGCTATTACAGGAAATACTGAGAAAGTTTTATTGTCTTCCAAATAGCTCACTTATAATAGGTTCGAGTTTCTTCTTTGTAGTTTACCCACTAAAGGTATATTTAATAGATTGAGAATATACTCAGATGCAGGGATATATGACTACATACATTCAATGACCATTAAACAATTACAAAACTGCCATGTATCACATGTCATGCCTCCAAATCATACAAGAATATAATGTTAGGCAGATCTTATGCCTGACACGTTAACTTAAATTTACCATTAAAAAAAAAGACACATTAACTTAAATTTTCTGAGGTCTGCATAATGTATGATTTGACCTTGAAGTCTCCAGATCAATTAATTACATTGGAAGTTTTAAGGTATTACCTTGAATAATGCTATAACAACAGAGAAAAAGCTCATGAATGCAGTTGCAAAAATCAGTGGGCTTGCAAAGTTGGCTGGTCTTCTGAAAACAGAAGTCTGTAAAATTTATCAAAACACACACACACACACACAGCTCATGAATGCAGTTGCAAATATCAGTGGGCTTGAAAAGTTGGCTGGTCTTCTGAACACACACACACAAACACATGCACACATATATATATTTGTTATTCTACCAACATATGAAAGATAAATGTGTGTATTACATTTACATTTGCATGTATATAGTGACTAATCAAGCAATTTGGCAATCTCTCATTATAAATGTACCTGCATGTGAAGTAAAAATGCCAGTTAAACAATCACAGCACAAACAGCCAGGATGCAGAATGCTGCAACAATTGCAAATCTCTTCCATCTCAAAAAACATAGCTGAACAATCAACATTCCACAACCATCAAGGTACCAAACCAGTATCAATGCATTTTCTCTGTACATTTTTCATAGTTATTGTCTACAAATGTGTACTGGCAAGCTTGGATAAGTCATGCCACAATTATAACATTTCAAAACTATACAAACAAGATGTAGATTCAACTAATGACATGCAGAGCAAAGGCTATGTTCACAAATGAATTATCATATTCAAATTGCACTTCTATGTGCAACAGAACCTATGAGAATGAAACACACATCTGTATCACATCTATCTGAAAATTTGCACAACCTTGCCTCAGTAATACAATAAGTTCCACTTAACTCCCTCGAAAATATTAACACATGCTGATGACAAAGAGCAGGTAAAAACTTAAATAAAAAGAAAATAATCCCCTCTTAAAAGATACAGTGAATGTACTCAATCAAAGTTTAGTATCTCTTTACTCGTGAAAAGACGTGAATCTCATTTTCTTGATGCATGGGAAAGTTAAATAGTAGGCCAGTCCAAACATTTTATTTTTCCCTTTCAAACTTGGCCAGCTCAGATAGGCATAAAAACAAGAATGTAAACCTGACCGCATAGCTTCACATTGGCCTAGTATGTAGTAATTCTGCCATGACGTCTGACTTGCTTGGGCTGTTCATGTTATTGAATACTCTATTAGCTCCTTGTTAGATGCAAATTGATGCTTAAAGGTTTTCTAAATGAGGCCTGAAATTTTAGGTTTGGATCCTTAGAGGATTCTTCATAAATACAAGTCTTTAGGTCAACTTTAATTAGAAATGCTCGTGTTCTTTTAGTTTTGAGAAAGTTTCAGATAATTGTCGAATCAAATTAGCAGTTCTTTTGTTATTGTTGACCACTTTATATTAGTTCAATATGGATTAAGATTCGTAAATGGTCAGCTATTAAAGGAAATGCATGGGGAATATTTTTGCAATCTCTGAACCCCATTTGACCAGGAATCTTGATACAAGCCTCATTGTTTAAGGCTGCCAGTCATCAATACTTTCAATTACGTGACATTTCAAAGATGGTTTTCCACTTTGATTGAACGATCAACCATTGTCCACATCAGTTACGATCAGAATGGAATATATTAACAGTTATACATTCTTTCTAGGCATTTACACATTTAAATAAAGAAAACAAAATTCATTCTTTTTTTTTGGGTACTTTTTTAAAAAAAAATTCATTGTTTTAATGCCAGCCACAAACCACATATTTAAATCTATCCGGCTACATGATACATATTCTAAAGGACTTCTCTTTCTTGAGAATTGAAAAAAGAAAACTATCTTTAGCTGGACAGTTTTAAGATGTCATGGTATTCCAAACGAAACGGCAGATATCCTCCGAATCGAAACCCTGGAATAGCCACCTCGCTCCAATTGCTTCACCTTCTTCTCTATATGTCTAGTCCTTTTACCCATCGTTTCCCCTATAAACCTCGCCCCCCTCCCCCCCGGGCGGGGGCCAGGGGGCACCTTTTCTTATCAATCTAGGTATTTTTACAAGAAAGAACGCCTCCTTCCCTCAAATCCCTCAGTTCGAGGCACGTACCTCGCTGGAACGAAGAACAAAGTGGCCGAGGTGGGGAGGAGAAGAGCCGGAGAAGAAGAGAACCCATGGTTCTCGGCGAATAGATGAGGAAAGATCGATAAAGAAGCGATCTTGGAGGGAGCTCCAAGAGACCCAGCAGTGCAACCCTCGAATCCAAGTTCCAGTTCTTTATCTATTTCTTGCAGCGAAAGGGCCGACGGTTTAAGGGGAACGGAAAGCTCCGTACAGACCGAAGGACCGCAATGGCTGGTAGATTAAAAAAAAGAAAAACCGTAGACATACGTCTTCTGAGGCACCCAAAATACGGATTTTTTAAAAAATAATTTTAAAATATTATTTTTTTTAAAAATAATATTATTAAAATATGGCTGTTTTAAATAAATTTACCGTAAATTTGCCACGCCTAATCGTTTTTTTTTTTTTTTTTTTTTTTTTTTTTTTTTTTTTTTTTTAACTACGCGGAGATGGTGCAGGTCCATCCTACCCTTTCTCATAAAAATTTTTTAAAAAAAATTTAATGGTAGATCCATACGATTTTTGGATCTACGCCTTCTCATAAAATTAAAAAAATAAATTAAATTTAACTAAAAGTGCAGATGATTTTTGAACCTGTACCTTCTTATAAAATTTTTTTAAAAAAAATTTAGCTAAAAACGCATGTTGAACTCATAAATTTTTTTTAAAAAAATTCAGCTAAAAACCTTCCCATAAAACATGAAAAAAAAATCATTGCACCACATAAAATTTAAAAAATCACCTGAAGGTGTAAGTTGAACATGTGCCTTATCATAAAACTAAAAAAAATTCACTTGAAGGCGCAGGTCCAACCTACACCTTCTAAATTGGGAGCAAATAAAAAAAATTAGATTTTACATAAAAACTCAAAAAAAAATTCAAACTAGTGGCAGGACCTTGCAGGTCAGACCGGTGGCAGGACCCTGACGGCCGGATCGATGGCAGAACCCTGGTGACCTGACCGACGGTTTAACCAGTGACAATATCCTAGCGACCGGACCTATGGCAGGACCTTGCCGGCCAGACCAATGGTAGGATCCTAGTGGCCGGATCGATGGCAAGACCCTGGTGGCCAGACCGGTGGCAGGGCGTTGGTGGCCAGACCGGTGGCAGGATCATTACAGAACCCTAGCGGCCGGACTTGTGGCAAGACCTTGCCGGCTAGAGCGGCGATCAGATCGGTGGCAGGACTTTGCAGGCCGGACCGGTGGCAGGACCCTAGCTGCCGGACCGGCGATCAGATGGTCGAAGGACCTTGCAGGCCGGACCAGTGGCAGGACCCTGCTTACCGGACTGACGGTTAGACCGGTGATAGGATCCTAACGACCGGATCGATGGCAGGACCCTGGTGTCCGAACCGGTGGCGGACCCTGGTGTCCAGACCGGTGGTAGGACCCTTGTGACCGAACCTGTGGCAGGATCCTGGTGACCGGACTAGCAGTTTGATCAGTGATAGGATCCTAGCGACCGGACCTGTGGCAGGACCCTACCGACCAGACCGGCGATCAGACCGGTGGTAGGACCCTGGGGCCGAACCGGTGGCAAGACCCTGGCGACTAGACCGGCGGTTAGAACGATGACAGGACCCTAGCGGCCAGACCTATGGCAAGACCTTGCCGGCCACACCGACGATCAGATTGGTGGCAGGACCTTGCAGGATGGACCGGTGGCGAGACCCTAGCTGCCGGACCGGCGATCAGACCGATAGCAGGACTTTGTAGGCCGGACCAGTGGCTAGACCCTGGCTGCCGGACCGGCAATCAGACCGATGGCAGGACCTTGCAGGCCAGATCGGTGGCAGGACCCTGCCGACCGAACCGACGGTTAGATCGATGACAGGACCCTAGCGACCAGATCGGTGGCAGGACCCTAGCGGCTAGACCGGTGGTAGGACCCTGGTGACCAAATCGACGATTTGACCGGTGATAGGATCCTAGTGGCCAGACCTGTGGCAGGACCCTACCGGCCAGACTGGCAACAGATCGGTGGCAAAATCTTAGCGACGGACCGGTGATAGGACCCTAGTGGTCAGACCAGTCCGACCACTAGGGTCCTGCCACCGATCTTATTGCCGGTCCAGACACCAGGGTCCTGCCATCGATCTGGTCGCTAGGGTCTTGTCACCGATCTAATCGCCAGTTCGACAGGTAGGGTCTTGCACCGGTCCGGCCAGCAAGGTCCTGTCACCAATCTGATCACCAGTCCGGCAACCAGGGTCCTGCCGCTGATCCAGCTTGCAAGGTCCTACCACCAGTCCGATTGTCGGTCCGGTCGGTAAGGTCCTGCCATAAGTCCAGTCGGTAAGGTCCTGCCATAAGTCCAGTCGCAAGGGTCCTGTCATCGATCTAACCTCCGGTCCAGTCACCAAGGTCCTGCCACCGGTCCGGCCGCCAGGGTCCTGCCATAGGTCCAACCGCTATGTGCTGTCATCGATCTAACCCCAGTCCAATCGCTAGGATCCTGCCACCGAACTGATCGCCGGTCTAGCCGATAGGGTCCTGCCATAAGTTCGGCCGCTATGTCTTGTCACTGGTCAAACCACCGGTCCGGTCGCCAGGATCCTACCATTGGTCCAGTCACTAAGGTCCTACCACCGATCCGGTTGCTAGGGTCCTATCACCGGTCTAACAATCAGTCTAGCTGGTAGGATCCTGCCACCGGTCTGACCTGCAAGGTCCTACCACCGTTCTGATCGCCGATCTGATCGCCGGTTTGATCGCCGGTCTGGTAGCTAGGGTACTACCACCGGTCCGGCCTGCAAGGTCCTACCACCGATCTGATCACCAGTCTGACAGCCAGGGTCCTGCCACCGGTCTGGCCGGTAAAGTCCTACCACAGGTTCGACCGCTAGGGTCCTATCATCGGTCTAACCATCGGTCCAGCCGTCAGGGTCCTGCCACCTATCCGGCCATCAAGGTCCTGCCATCGGTCCGGCTACTAGAGTCCTGCCACCAGTCCGGCCACTAGGGTCCTACCACTGGTCTGATCGCTAGTCTGGCCGTTAGGGTCTTGCCATAGGTCCGACCGCTAGGGTCTTATCACCGGTCAAACCGTCGGTCCAATCGTTAGGGTCCTGCCACTGGTACAGTCACCAGGGTCCTACCACCAATCTGATCGTCAATCCAAACACCAGGGTCCTACCATCTATCCAGTCACTAGGGTCCTATCACCGGTCTAACCGCCAGTCCGATCAGCAGGGTCCTGCCATTGGTCTAGCCTGCAAGGTCCTGCCACCAGTCTGATCATTGGTCCGGTAATCAGGGTCCTTCCACCGGTCTAGCCTACAAGGTCCTACCACCGGTCTGATCGCCAGTCCGGCCAGCAAGGTCCTTCCACAGGTCCGGTCACTAGCATCCTATCATAGGTCTAACCGCAGGTCCGGTTACCAGGATCCTGCCACTAGTATGGTCGCCAATGTCCTGCCACCGGTCCGATCGCTAGGGTCCTACCACCGATATGATCACCGGTCTAGCCAGCACAGTCCTGTCACAAGTTCGGTCGCTAGGGTCTTGTCACAAGTCAAACCGCCGACCCGGTTGCCAGGGTCTTACCATCGGTCCGACCGCTAGGATCCTGCCACCGGTCTGATCGCCGGTCTAAACATCAGGATCCTGCCACCGATCCGGTCGCTAGGATCCTGTCATCAATCTAATCGCCGGTCCGGTCACCAGGATCCTGCCACCGGTTCGGCCTGTAAGGTCTTGCCACCTGTTTGAGTTTTTTTGAGTTTTTATGTAAAATCTAATTTTTTTTTGTTTGCCCCCGGTTTAAAATGTGTAGGTTGGACCTGTGCCTTCATGTAAATTTTTCTTTTTACATTTTATGGGAAGGCGTAGTTATTTTTTTTTGCATTTTATGAAAAGGCGTTGGTTAAACATGCGCCTTCAGTTGATTTTTTTTCTAACTTTATGAGAAGATATAACCTGAATCTTCAGCTATTTTTTCTTTTTTTGAAACTTTATGAGAAGGCATAGGCATGGTTAAATTTATGATAAAATGATAAATTTATTTAGGATGGTTATACTTTGATAATATTGTTCTTAAAAAATAATATTTAAAAAAAATCTCCTGGAGCGCACCACCCAGATTACCACGAGGAGGCGGGGCCCACTAGTCAAATTAGTCGAATTGTAGAAACTTGTGAAATGATAAGTTCTTGTGATACGAGCAATCCGAGCCATCCCCTGCCCAAGAGTAATTATTCACGCCTTCCAGTTTCATGACATTTAAACAACGGATTCTCATAGGTTACTCATCTCTTTCTTTTCTAGCTGGCTCCTTAATCCGACCATCCTGTAAAAAAGAAAAGACCCAGATCGGAAATTATGATGGAAACACTCCAATGATCAAGTCAGACGGGACGATCAAGGGAAACAAAACCTCTGTGATAGAGAGCTTGGAGGGCTCTCCGTATAGAGGATGAAAGATAGAATTGAGGTGGAAAGAGCAAGCAGAGATGGGAGCGGAGAGCTTGGAAGGGTCTTGGTGAGGGCACCAAGATTCGAAGGAGACTCAATTCAATTTGGTTTGACTAATACTTAGTCAATTTTCTTTGAATCCTGTCAACTAGTTTAATACATTTTACTTTTTGTTAATTGAGTCAGGTAAAGTTTGAGTCCTGTAACCAGTGAGCTAGCCTTGACCAAGTGAAGGAGCATTATATTGAAGAAGACCAAGATGTGCACTCAAATGCCAAGTGGCGCCCAACACATGATGACACATGAATGCCAAGTGGTGCCTAACACATGATGACTCATGAATGCCAAGGGCGTCCATGCATGCAGATTTTCAAATTTGCCACCACAAGGAGATACTTGGCACCCATGCATTTTGCCACCCCTTTTCATGAAACTTGAAATTCAAATTTATAGCTACATTCTCCATCTTTTCATATAAAATTTGAATTTCAAATGGAGTATAGAAGGTTATAAATAGGCCCCTAATCTTTTTGTAAGAAAGATGCTATCTTTGAATGAAAGAAAATTTCCTTTTGAGCTCCCATTATTATGAGTTTTCATTTCCGGTGTGAGATGCATTGTCCTCCGAGAGGGAGAGGGTGTGAGACCCAATCTACCATCTAGTTTCCATAGTTTATCCACTTTCCATCTACCAAACCTTGGTGTTGACATTCCTCACCACCCCAACCCATGGATTCGACGCCCCTATCCATGGAGTAGCCTGTCTAGTCTTCATCAAGGCACCATGCATTCTCAAGCCATCACTCTCCATCCCTCCTTACTTTCTTAGGTTGTTTACTGCATGTCTTCATCTTTGCTAAGTTCTCTTCTTGCTTGCAAGGTTCTCAAGAGTGCCGGTCCGAGGAGGAAGCTTATCTTGCTAAAGAACCCCTACAATAGAGCTTACTATCCGGGAAGTGTTGATTTCTTCATCCTAAGTGCTGGATCCGGAGGGGAGAAAACCTTCTTTTAGGAGCAAATCAAATCGCTGCTTGGTATCACCCCCTCTTTATTCTTGCTCTATTTGTTGAAGGTATCCTTAACCCTATTCTTGAGGGATTTCTTAATCATTCTAAGTTCTTGGTTCTTTACACTTAGAAAACTAGTTATGAGCATGTCTTTACTTCTCTCTTTGTAGTTTTCTTTAGATAGCTTATTTCCATCTTTTATGAAAAAATTAAAAAATTATTAAAAAACTGATTCATTAATGTGATCATCAAAACCTTAGTTAGGCATTTCATCCGGTATCAGGTCTGCTGGGGGTCCCTTGCTCGCTCGCTCTCCATCTTTTTCTCGCTTGTTTATTTCTTCTTACCTCCTGCTTTTTCTCTCTAACTTTATGTATGTGGGATGGCCTAGAGCAGATCTGGGGCTTTATCCAGGTGTCCCTTTTCATGTGCCCTCTCTGGAAGGGGCTTGCTATTGCTTGTGACCTCCCTCTTGTCGGACCGGTCCTTAGGAGGAGATCCTTCAATTGGGGGTATACACCGGCATGGTTCAGGTCCTGTCCCTCCGGTGGTATGGTTCCCCGTGGAAGGTGCGGGTGCTATGCAGTTGAGCCTCCTGCCATGGTGGGGCGTTTCCATTCCTAGAGGGACCGTTGGAGCGTCACAGGGTCCTGGGGCCTTAATGAGTACTCCTCTCAGGGGAGGTTCAGGTATCGTGTCACAATGTTTGAAGCCCCCGGTTGCACGGTCGTTGATGTGACGACACGTTACAGGGCCCGGAACCTGGCGGGTCGCACACCGCTCAAGGCATGGAAATGGTGTGTTGCAGAGTTTGAATTTATGGCGAGACGTGCACCACCCTCCGGAGGTTGCAGGTGACTGGTAACTTCCTTGCCATGGTTTGAATTCGTATTGACCCTTTTTTTATCGCCAGCAAGAGCTTTTTAGCCTCTGTAAGGCAAATAGAAGGACGAGAGTCTCGCCACTGGCAGCAAGAGCATGACCCCGGCCGGGAGCTGGCCTCAGGCCGGGGGGCTCACCCTATGAGCACGACCCCAGCTGGGAGCTGCCCTCGGTAGGAGGGCTTGCCTTGACAGTATGAGCACGATCCCGGTCGGGAGCTGGCCTCAGTCGGGGGGGCTCGTCCTATGAGCACGACCCCGGCTGGGAGCTGACCTCAGCAAGAGGGCTATTCTTGGCAGCATGAGCACGACTCCGGCCATGAGCTGGCCTCAGGTAAGGGGCTCGCTCCATGAGCACGATCCCAGCTGGGAGCTACCCTCGACAGAAGGGCTCGCCTTGGCAGCATGAGCACAACCCTGGCTGGGAGCTGGCCTCAAGAGAGGGGCTCACCCTATGAGAATGACCCCGGCTGGGAATTGACATTGGCAGGAGGGCTCGCCTTGGCAGCATGAGCACGACCCCGACTGAGAGCTAGCCTCAGGCGGGGGGCTCGTCCTATGAGCATGACCCCGGCTGAGAGCTAGCCTCGGGCGGGGGGCTCGCCCTATGAGCATGATCCCGGCTGGGAGCTGACCTCGGCAGGAAGGCTCGTCTTGGTAGCATGAGCACGTCCCCAGCGAGAGATGGCCTCAGGCGGGGGGCTCGCCCTATGAGCACGACCCCCGCTGGGAACTGACCTCGGCATGAGGGCTCACCTTGGCAGCATAAGCACGACGCCGGCCGGGAGCTGACCTCAAGCGAGGGGCTCGTCCTGGCAGCATGAGCACGACCCCAGCCGGGAGCTGGCCTCAAGCAGAGGGCTTGTCCTATGAGCACGACCCTGGCTGGGAGCTGATCTCGGCAGGAGAGCTTACCTTGGCAGCATGAGCACGATCCCGACCGGGAGCTGGCCTCAGGCAGGGGGCTCATCCTATGAGCACGACCCCGGCTGGGAGCTGACCTCGACAGGAGGGCTTGCCTTGGCAACATGAGCACGACTTCGACCGAGAGCTGGCCTCAAGCGGGGAGCTTGTCCTATGAGCACGATCCCGACCGAGAGCTGACCTCGGCATGAGGGCTCGTCTTGGCAGCATGAGCACGATCCTAGCCGGGAGCTGGCCTCAGGCGGGGGGCTTGTCCTATAAGCACGACCCCGATCAGGAGCTAACCTCGACAGGAGGGTTCGCCTTAGCAACATGAGCACGATCCCGACCGGAAGCTGGTCTTAGGCGGAGGCTCGCCTTATGAGCATGACCCCGACTGAATACTGATATCGATAGGAGGGCTCACTTTGGCTCTTCATTAGGTTACCATATCCAGGCGACAGATCTCTTGTCATCAAAATGCCTTCACTTATAGGAGCAATGTACTTCCAAAACTAACTGTCAACGCTCTTCTCAGATAATTAGAACTCAAAGATCTATAGCCGGACCCGATAGCATAATTAATCCAGGGGGTGGGTCCCATCTGCAAACCTTCACATCTCCACCTTAAAACCATTCAAAAACTTAAAGCAGATTTTGCAACTTCACCTGCAAATCCGAGGGCCAACATATCCTGTCTTTAACATGATATTGTCATTCCAGGCTACACGAAATGAGCCAAGAAACTGCCACCCATTCTAGATCTCAAGCATAAGCTAAGCAAATATATTTCAAGCAAACTTTTGGCCCACCAAACATCATTCCAAAAGAGAACAGGGTTTTCCATTTCGACATCAAATCTGAAACCGCATCTGAAAATATCCGCAGCTGTGACAACATTCTCCCAAAAACTGGGAACCCTACATGAAGCTTGGACCAAAAAAGAGTCCACATTGATTCTTCCAAAACTTGGCAACTCTTTTCCACCATTCTCTAAACTGTTTTCTTGGTGCGGCAGTCACAGCATGTCTTTCAAATAGTACTCTCTCAAGTATTCAGCTCACCAAGATTCTTGTATAAAAGAGCATGCATTAAAACGATTGGTTTCCTGTTGGCCACAATAATAAGTCTCCTGGAACACTGCTGAGATGAAAGTTCCGTTTTTTGGGTAATTATTGGCATTTCTAAGCTTCCATTCAACGGTATGGCCAACTACATGTGATTACAAGTTAGCTACTTTGGGTTGGCTTGGCTCTATGAGAATATAGAAATATTAAACTCATACAATATATCCAGAAAGTGTTCAACTCTGAATGAATAAACAATTCCAGACATGATTGTGAACAAGTCAATATTGGTATTACAGGCACTCAATCTCAAAGAAAAGTTTTAGATTACAAAAACTATGAACACATGGTAGCAGGCACTTAATCAGTGGTGCACCGCTGCATCTCAACAATCTCATTTACCAGGAGAGATTGGCTGGATCATTGCCATGACTGAACATTCTCCTGTACCCGGCGAGTAAGCCTATGCACCGACTGCTTGTTGAAAGATGTGTCTATTTGCAAAATGTTAGATACAAATTCCAAGGCTGCTTCATATTTTTTGGCTTTACAGTAGCCATCAACAACAGTCCTATACGTCAGTTCAATAGGCTTGCAGTCATGCTGCATCATGTAGCTGATAACATCACTAGCTTCTCTGAACATCTCCAAATTCACATAACCACCAATGAAGGTATTATAAGTCACCAAGCAAGGAGGAATACCTTTTGCCATCATCTCTGACAGAATCCTCATAGCCTCATGCATGAGCCCTTGCTTGCAAAATCCATTGATCACAGTGTTATAAGAAACTACATCTGGTTTAATTCCTGATCTTTGAAGATGCTTCAGTATATCTTCTGCTTCCCAGCACTCTCCAGCTCTTGCATGCATGTCCATTAAGCTATTATATGTGATAAGATCAGGCTGCAGCCCACTCAGATGGATCAAATCATGCATGTCACGAGCCTGGACATACATCCCATGCTTTGCATAGATTGAAATCATTGAATTGAGGATAACCAAATCAGGTTTGTACCCATTCCTCTTCAGTTCCTTGAATGCTTTCTCCATGCCATTCAACAATCTGCACTTGAAGTTGGCAATCACAAGTGTTCGTAAGATCACCCAGCTTGGGAAGATCTGACCATCATAAACTTGTTTTTCCATTGCATCTATCCCTTCAATGTGTTTTGCCTTTGCATAGCATTGGAGCAACAAAGAATATGACACCTCATTAGGCTTGAAGCCCTTGTTCCTCATATCTTGCATAACAGACTCTGCAGCTACCCAATCACCTTTCCTAGCTATCGCATTCAATAGTGAATTGTACGTTGTAAGGCAGGGGCTAAATCCTGCATTAACCATGTCATCATACATCTTCAAAGCATGACTCCTCAACCCACACCGGCCATATGCAGCAATTAGAGTGTTGAAGGTATCACGATCAGGTACAACCCCTCTATTCTTCATCTCTCCAAACACCTGGCTCACATACTTCTCCATACCCCTCTTACCGCACATAGCGAGCATTGTGTTCCATGTAATCCTATTTGGGACACACCCATTAGACTTCATCTCACGAAGTAGGTTCAACATCTCTTCCAATCGTGATTTCTTCCCAAGCATCCCAAGAATAGTATTGTATGTGCACACATTTGGAACACAACCCAACTTCTTCATTCGATCGAACAAAGCCAGCGCCTCAATCTCCTTTCCAGCCTTACCATAAGCATTTATCACAGTGGTGTATGTAACAGAGTTGGGCATGATACCTTTACTAGTCATCTTATCTAGCACGGCTGCCACTTCTTCATAGAAACCAGCTCTAGCATATGTTGCTACAATCTCATTGTAAGTAACAGAGTCTGGTGCGCAGTTATTATCTTCCATTTCCTTCAAAACACTAAGTGCCTCCGGATAATGTCCTGCCTTCCCATACACCTGTAAGAGAGAATTATATGTGACAATCCCCGGAACATAGCCCTGAGACTTCACTTGTGTGAAGAACTCTGATGCCTCCACCAACAGCCCTTCCCTTCCACAAGCCGATAAGACAGTGCTACAAGTGAACTCATCAAAACCCACCCCGCTGCTCTTCATCTCATTCAGAAGGGTCAATATCCTACTCCAAGACCGGCCCATGCGACCATACACATCAAGCACTACATTGTAGGTGACCAAGGTGGGCGACAGTCCTTTCTCCTTGATCTGTTCAAATAACGCAATGGCTCTATCATACTTACCTGCGCGGGAATAGGCATGGAGCAAGGTAGTGTACGCACGGATATCAAGACGGTAGTCCTCCAGTGGGATAGAATCAAACACCTTGGAGGCAATGGAATGCTGGGATTGTCTGCCCAACACCCGAACGATCACTTCAATTGCTGGGCCATCTAATCTGGCTCTTCTGACGTCCGGATTGAAGACGACCCATTCAAACAGGAGGAGGGCTCTCTCCCAATTCCCCGAGAGATCGAGCCCCTTCAAGAGGCTGACCAAATCCAGGCCAAAAATCTCATCTTTAGCCGATTCCAGATAGGAATTAAATGCGGGGAGAGGCTGTTTGATGATGGAATTGAGCAAAGACTTGCCTTTTCTAGAGAGGAATTCCAGGCGGGGGTCCTGTAGGCCTCCACGGAAGCCCACTTCGCCATTGCCGAGCCGAGGCAAGGACGCCGGGGAGGGCTTCTCCTGGTGAATTGAGGACAGGGAGAGCTCTAAGGAAGGAAAGGTGCGTTTTTTATGGGAGGGGGTGGTGCGATTCTCTTGGGTGAGGTGTTGAAGGAGGATGTCCAAGGGAAGGGATTGGGAGGGAGAGGGGGGAGGAGGGGGGAGGGAAACGTTAAATTTTGTGGGATGGTTTGAGGGTTTTTGGGTGGGTTTTGTGGTTTGGGTTGGCAGAGTTGGCCGGTTGGGGAAGAGGGTTCCCTCCATTTTTTGCGGTAGAGAGAGAGAGAGAGAGAGAGAGAGAGAGAGAGGATTTACAGGCAGTGGAGATGGCTTCAACGTCCTGGCAGCCTAATCTTGCATGGTTGGTTTCTAGCAATCCATCCCGGTCCCCCGGTATCCATCGCCAGGCTAACCGATCTCCCTGGAGATCCGTTATTTGGTGGACAGATATTATAAAAAAATCAATTAATTTTTTTTATTATCTAATTTTTGCATATTTTTTATATTTTTTAAAATAAATAAATTATTTTTATAAATAGTACTCCTTCATGAAATTAAAGAAAAGGTTTTTTCATTTAGGTAAGTCATTTTTTTCATGAGATAATTTTTTTTTTTTTTTATTTCTAAAATACTCTTAATAATATAAAAATAATATAATCATATACATTATGATATAATATAATATATTACTTATTATTATATAATAATATATTATATTATTATTGTAATTAATATAATTTTATATTATATAATAGTGTATTGTATTTTTTAAATTAATCTATTATTATAAAATAATTTATCATTGTTGCCGTCAAGGCCGTCGTGGCTCGTAGCTGCTGCCGGCGTCGGAGTGCGCTCCTCTCGCTGCCTACCGGTCTTCTGCTCCTGGACTTGCAAAACAGGGGTTAGTGACCTGGGCCGGGGTTTCCAGCGGGGGCACTCCAACAATCAAGTTAGTGACGATCCAGGAAAACAGATCCTCCTAGTCGGGCCCCTCTTGATGGACTCCGCACTAGGAGTGAAAGATGTGTGTAGGCGAGAACGTAGCAGGGGGAGATTAATGGCAGGGACAGAGGGGTTCCCTGCTCCTCCGCTTCTCCTTGTTTCTCTCGTTTTTCCTTTGTTGTGGTGTTGGTGGTGGTGCTTTGCCCTCTTTGTCGAGCTTGCACTTGTGTTGGTGGTGGATCGTGGTTATTGTGTTGTTACTGGTGTGTTACCTCCCCCTTTCGGGGATGCCGATTGTTCTTTGTAGTTGAAAATTGGCCGTTTGGAGTTTGCCTCGGGATCCTCGCTGGGTTGGCAGGCGCGTGTGGCAGGATTCCGTGCCATGGACGGGATGCCTTTCCTAACAGGTGGTAGGGGAAGCTTCTATTCCTTTTGACATCCTCTCCGGTCGCTCCATTCTGGAAAGCCTGGCAGAGCCTCGATCCGGGGGTCGCCGTCCTAGGGGTGCGTGCTCTCTGGCTGACCCATCCCCTAGAAGTACGGTCGGACAGGTAGTTATGGCAGCATGGGGGGGTGCCATTCCGTGGTCCTCAGGCGGCTCACCGGTGTCCTGGGATGGCAGGGCTTGCTCCGGACTGAGCGCTCTGAGCTCGTGCGGTCACCTTGGTGGAGGAGGGGAGAGTGCGGGTCCAGTCCAGAGGGCGCGCGCTCGGAGAGGCTCCATATCGGCGGGTGAGCGCTGAGCTCGACCTCGACCGCAGGGCACTAGCCTCCGAGGGTCTCGCTCTGGAGGGCGAAGGACGGACCCGATCCAGAGGGCACACGCTCGGAGAGGCTCCACATCGACGGGTGAGCGCTGAGCTCGACCTCGACCGCAGGGCACTAGCCTCCGAGAGTCTCGCTCTGGAGGGCGGAGGACGGATCCGGTCTAGAGGGCACGTGCTCGGAGAGGCTCCACATCAGCAGGTGAGCGCTGAGCTCGACCTCGACCGCAGGGCACTAGCCTCCGAGGGTCTCGCTCTAGAGGGCGGAGGACGGCTCCGGCCTAGGCGTCCCGAGCTCGCGGGCACAACCTGGCGGAGGACGGAGCTCGGCTCGTGGCCTTGTAGGAGCTCAACTTAGCTCGGCAAAGTGATCCGGGCTGGGGCGTCGCCTTGGCATCCACCGTGGCGGCCTCCCTTAACATGACGCCTGTCAGCTATCCACGTCAGCGATCTTGCCACATCAATCATTATTATATAATATATAATATTATTATAAATTAAAATATATTATTTATATTATATTATATATTATGATATATTAAATTATGTATACAATATAATATAAATTATAATATATATATATAATAAATATATTTATGTAATAAAAGATATTATGAAAAATATAAATAGATCTTAGCCTCTTATCTAGAAAAATAGTAATGCAAAAAAATATAGATGATAGATTTTAAAGCTATTTTCTAGCACATAAAAATATATGAGTAGATATTCTCCTATCTAAATATGACCTAAAAAATATTTATCCAAGAAAATAAAAATTTTTAAATAAATTAAATTACTTACCTTCAAAGATCCTTGGCCCTTCCTCGTTACCTAGTTTTTTTTTTTTTTTTTTTTTTTGAGCGTAGTAAATCTTAATTTTTTGTTAAATAGGATGTCCCCTTACATATAAGCACCAAAAGAACATCTTATTATTTTTAAGTTTTGATGTGAGATTAAATATGTATGTAAAGTATTTTTCGTGATTAAGAATGAAGTTAAGGTTTTAGATCCTGAATTTCAAGCTAAGATTCAAAGTATAGAATTCTATGAAAATTCTGAAAGTCATACATGCAGAAATAAACCGTAAAGTAATAGATAAGCAGGATCGTCAAGGTTGAGAAATCCTGGTCAGGCTAGCTTTTCTACAATACCACTAGTGATGAATCAAGGGGGTGTACCTGGCAATGGTAGAAGCGCCTATTGAAGATCGTTCCATGAAGAGATCGCTCACGCTCTCGGATGCGGCCTGGAAGAACAAGCTTCTGACCTTGCGGATTCGTGGCTTTCTGCTCGGTGATCCGAAGGCTGATCAGAAGGTATCCTCAGACTCGTGGAAACTAAGGGACCTACAAATCACCATCTGGGGTTAGAAGACTAAGAGTATGAAGACTGAATAATTGAAAGAAGGAAAAAGAAAGGCTTTTGGATGATGGCGGCCAAGGGTTGGAAGGAAGGGGTGGCTAGGGTTTTGATGTTATAGATGGAGGCAGGGCGTAGGAATAAGAAGAACTCGCACACAGCATGCACACAGCAAGAGCACAAAGCAAAGAGAGAACTCAAATTTAATTAATCAATATTCTGAAATTACATGAGAAGGGGAGGCCTTTAAATAGGCTTACAAACTTGGAGCTCAAGTAAAGGTATTCATGAGAAATTACATTAGTCCTAAATCCATACAAAGACATTGACTAAGGCTCTCCACTTTTGACTGAGCCTCTCTCTCTCCCTCTCCTTCTCTTGGTTGGCCAAAGAGGGGTGACTCTAAGGGAGGCCGACCAAGGGGGTGGCTATAAGGGTTGGTGCCCCTCTTGATGCTCCTTATGGGCCTTAGGCAGCCCAACATGCTCCAGGCTGCGGTCCAAGATTCCAAGGCCTTCAAATTGTCTTGCTAGGTCTTTCGTGATCTTTAAGTGTGGCTCTATAACTTTAAGCTGGCTGGATCTTCAATTATCTTGAGTCTTCTACTTGCAAAATTTGACTGGACTCACTATAAAATTTACATGACTCAGAAAATGACTAGCTCAACATGAGCTGACTTGACTGATAAACTTCAAAATTTATAGGACTCAAAACTTGACCTGACTCAACTGACTTGGCATTCTAAATACAAGACTTAAGTGTGGACAGGACTCCAATGGACTTACTCACAAAACTCAAATGAACTCTCTCAAATTGACTAAACCATAATTACAAATTGAACAAAACTTGGACTCACATCCTAAACTCTAATTTGATAACCACAGAGGGTTGAAATGCCTCTACCAAAGTCTGGGGCCTCTGATGTCCCCATCAATTTTCCCGGGATGGAAGGAACTCGATCCCGTCGAGTAAGGGTCACACTGAACCTGGTGCCTCTCAAGAAGGTCTGAGTGGAGACGCAGCAAGTCCTCTCGAGTATCCCACGAAGCGTCGGGTCCTGGTAGACCTTGTCAACGGACCAGGTGGCATTGAAAATCGCTATCCTGAGTCATGGAAGCTCGATCGTCCAGGACACGCTCAATCCGTATTCTTCTCTTAGACCAAATTATAGGTGGACACTCAGGATCATGCTCTCTCTCCATGGATGGGGCAGGTTCAAATGCCTCATTAGGAATCGCTACCAGTTTCCTAGACTCAATCAGGTCTGCGATATTGAAGGTAAAGCTAAAGCCAAACTCCAAGGGCAAATCATGCACATGGGGTCCTACCTTCTCTATCACTTCTAAGGATTCAGCTCTGTGAGTATGAAACTTCTTTTTAGGCCTAAGCCTAACCAAGATAGAATTCCCTACATTGAATCCATTGGCTCTTATTCGAAAATTAGCCAATTTGTTAGATGTTTCATTACTTAAATTACTCTTATGGCTAATATCCTGATGCATATACTGTGCGGTGTTCAGTGCAGGTGAGGACAGTTGAACTGGATTTATGGACTTATCAGGCTCAGCACCAGTTAGAAGGTGATCAGGAAGGTCTTTGGGAAGAAAGTCTCCTAAACTAATGTCTACCTCCTGGGGTTGTTCCTTAGAGAGTTGTTCCTAGACCTCCTCTATGGACAACTCTCTTGAACCCTCTATTATGTTTGATCCTGTCTCAGTCACTTCTTCTTCAAATTTTGCAGTGGGTTCAGGATCCTTTTCCTTTGATTTCTCAAGGGGTTCACTCTCTTGCTTCTCTTCTGTTGGACTCAACTCTTCAATATCAATGGGCTCAGGGGTTTCTTTCTCTAATTCCTTAGCCTTAACTAAATTAACTCATATTTTCTTCTCCTTAAGGCTACTAGAAGCTCCCCTAAATGGGTCTTTAGGTTAAGTCGGGTGGATCACAAACTTCTCCCCATGGTAACTAAATGTACAGGTATTGGTTCGACCAAATAAGATTGCATCATGTTCATAAAGCTATGGTCGACCTAGGATAATACTACTAACTCTCATGGGAAGGACATCATACCAAATTTTCTCCTCATATGTTTACAATTTGATCAGGATTTGGCATCTAGATTTGATTGGGATGGAGGTGGAATCTATCCAAGAAACCTTATAAGGGCTAGGATGGGGAACTGGGGTCAATCCTAAAGATTTCACTATACTGGAAGAGATGGCATTGACACAACTCCCTATTATGATCTTGAACACCTTATCTCCTATTTTAACAAAGGTTTGTAGGATGTTGGTCCTACGCCATTCTTCCTTAATTTGGGTTTGGGTCAAGATGCACCAAACCACTCTTAACAGGTTTTCAGACTCAGGTGCTTCCTCCTCTCCCTCGTACTCATTTATCAATTGTTCATCAGCTTCATAAACTTCTCCCTCAGGCTCAACTATAAACTCAGGCTCATCCTCACCTAGCTCACCTATGTGTAGAGCACTGGCTGGACACTGGCTAGCAAAGTGACCTGGTTTTTGGAATCTATAGCACACCTTCTGGGAGATGAGTTCCTTTTGACCCTCTATAGCTTTGCCTTTATTTTCTCTATGGGTCATAAAGGTACTAAGTTGAGGTTGACTCGAGTCAGGGCGACTTAGACTGGGCCGACTCAGGTTGGGTTGATTTGGGTCAGGTCGACTAGGATAGGCTTGACTAGATCCTGAGTATGGGCTAGGGTTTCTTATGGGCTCAAGTTTACGAAAGATGGGCCCTCTTTGGAAATGCTCAACATTCTTAGCAATCTGGTAGGCCTGCTCTATGTCTCTGACCTCTCTCAAGTAAAGCTCCCTCTTAATGTCATCCCTAAGGCCAGCCCTAAACCTATACAGGACAACATCTTCATCTTCATCTAAGTCACATCGCATAGAATACTCATCAAATTTTGCGATGTACTCATCTACACTCTTGCTACCCTAACTCAATCTTTGCCACTGATCCAACAAACCCTGGCGATATGAGGTTGGTACGTATTTCCCTCTAAGCTTAGCCTTCATGGCCCTCCAGGTGACTATGGGTTCATGGCCTCCTAGCCTAAGTGTTCTTTCATCAGTAGCCCAATATAACCTGGCATGGCGGACTAGCTTAAGCTTGGCAAACCTAAACTTACGTTTCTCACACATATCATACCATTCAAAATACTGGTCAACTTCTCCCTCCCAATCTATATAAACCTTTGGATCAAGACAGCCATCAAAAGTGGGTGCATCAAGTCTAATATTTCTATAGGCCCTGTCTTCCTGGTCTAGGAAATCCTGATTGGGTCTTCTTGGGTGAATCTTTAAAACTGGGTCATGACAATAAGCTCTCCTAGGTTCAACCTCAAAGTATGGATTAGGGTTTGGGTTTCTCCTAGGGTCAGCCTCATAGTAAGGATCTCGGCGTGGGGTTCTCCTAGGATGGGGAGGTGATTTAAGATTTGGTTCATAATGGGACCTATGTGTCTCCTCTATGGTTCCTAGCTAAACATCTACTTGTTAAAATCTATGAGTCAATCAGGCATTCGATTAGGCATTCTATTGGGTCATCTGGTCATCCATTTGGTCTAATCAGGTGTTCAATCGGGCCATCTGGTCACTCAAAGTCTTTAGGACAGCATCAAGGTGGGATTCCATGGGTTCAGCCGGTTATGGAGGTGGTGGATGATATGAAGCTCGTGATCTAGTGCACATGCAAGACTCAAACAAATCGACTACGGGTACCTAGACCTAGAGCCCAAACAGAATGGGTCGACTCAACTTACACACAACTCAACCCCTAATCCTTCCACTAGCCAGGTAAGAGGTGGGATGGTGGGAGGCCCCCTGCTTAATGCAGGACCCAATTAAAGAACCACCGATCTGCTTAAGTCGTTTGACACTGTACCTCTAGCCTAAACACCAGCTTCTAGTAATAGGAGATGAATTAGGTGCACTAGTCTTCCCACAATGATTGAACCCGACCTGTTAATGTCCCTAGTTCTCTAGAGCAAATTAGGTCTAATCAATTATAATTACGGTTGGGTTCAGATACAAGAATTGTGGTTTTGGGCTAAGGAGAGGTGATCAAATCCTCCCCCCATCTGACATAGTAAAAGTGCCCTTAAGGTAAGTTATGTAGATGATGGCATACATATGAAATATAAATTAGGATTTTGTAGTTTTGGTATTTTTTGATTTTGAGTATTTTTTTATCTTTATATT
Organism: Areca catechu; assembly: GCA_021397845.1. Classification (NCBI taxonomy): domain Eukaryota; kingdom Viridiplantae; phylum Streptophyta; class Magnoliopsida; order Arecales; family Arecaceae; genus Areca; species Areca catechu. The sequence goes on from CM038045.1 coordinate 39,994,943, forward strand.
TGGCAAAAAATAAAATATGCAAAAAAGTACCTAATATACAGGAAATATGCAGAAAAATTAAAATATGGAAAGATTATGCAAGAAGAACCCTAAACATACTAAAATTTGTCTTGCTGAAAAACAGAGCAGAATTATTCTCAGGAAGTATTCTGGTGTACAAAAATCCACAAACTGAATTAAATCATGATAAAACTATGAAAAATATTTTCAATTATAAGAAATCCAGAAAAATAAAAATCAGGATTTTTGGGTCTTCCTACATATATAAATCGCAAGAATAACAGACCATATACTGAGATGACGGGATGCAGAAACTAGCCTTAAATTATGCTCTGATACCAAATGATACGGGATTAAATATGCATGCAAAGTATTTTTCCATGATTAAGCATGAAGTTAAGGTTTTAGATCCCGAATCTCAAGCCAAGATTCAAAGTATAGAATTCTATGAAAATTTTGGAAGTCATGCATACAGAAATAAACCCTAAAGTAATAGATAAGTAGGATCGCCAAGGTTGAGAAATCCTGGTCAGGCTAGCTTTCCTACACTACCACTATTGATGAATCAAGAGGGTGTGCCTGGCAATGGTAGAAGCACCTACTGAAGATCATTCCATGAAGAGATCGCTCACGCTCCTAGATGCGGCCTGGAAGAACAAGCTTCTGACCCTGTGGATTCGCGACTTTCTGCTTGGTGATCCGACAGCTGATCAGAAGGTATTCTCGGACTCGTGGGAACTGAGGGACCTACAAATCATCATCTGGGGTTAGAAGACTAAGAGTATGAAGACTGAATAATTGAAAGAAGGGAAAAGAAAGGCTCTTGGATGATGGCGGCCAAGGGTTGGAAGGAAGGGGCGGCTAGGGTTTTGATGTTGTAGAGGGAGGCAGGGCGCAGGAACAAAAAGAACTCGCACACAGCAAGGGCCAACAGCAAAGAGAGAAAACTCAAATTTAATTTATCAATATTCTGAAATTACATGAGGAGGGGAGGCCTTTAAATAGGCTTACAAACTTGGGGCTCAAGTAAGGGTATTTATGAGAAATTATATTAGTCTTAAACCTATACAAAGACGTAGACTAGGGCTCTCCACTTTTGACTGAGCCTCTCTCTATCCCTCTCCTTCTCTTGGTTGGCCAAAGAGGGGTGACTCTAAGGGAGGCCGACCAAGGGGGGTGACTATAAGGGTTGGCCCCCCTCTTGATGCTCCTTATGGGCCTTGGGCAGCCCAGCATGCTCCAGGCTACGATCCAGGATTTTAAGGCCTTCAAATTCTCTTGCTGGGTCTTCCATGATCTTTTAGTGTGGCTCTATGACTTTAAGCTGGCTGGATCTTTAATTATCTTGAGTCTTCTACTTGCAAAATTTGACTAGACTCACTATAAAATTTACATGACTCAGAAAATGACTAGCTCAATATGAGCTGACTTGACTGATAAACTTCAAAACTTACAGGACTCAAAACTTGACCTGACTTAACTGACTTGGCATTCTAAATACAGGACTCAAGTATGGACAGGACTCCAATGGACTTACTCACAAAACTCAAATGAACTCACTCAAATTGACTAAATCCTAATTACAAATTGAACAAAACTTGGACTCACATCCTAAACTCTAATTTGATAACCACATAGGGTTGAAACGTGTCTACCAAAGTCTGGGGCCTCTGATGTCCCCATCAAGTTTTTTCTTAAAGATTAAGTCAGAAGAGAAATTTATATCATATATATTATGCACTACATGGCTATGTACATCATCAATCACAATAGCTCGTCATTGTAGCGGGACATGAAGATGGGAGCTTGATTAATGAAATTTGTAGAAAAAAGTGGTTGAAATTAATAATAGTGCATGGCCGCGTGGTGCATGCCATGTAGGATGGAATTTCTCAATTTGGTGGCTGCTATTACCGTATTTTCTGTGTATGTTTTGAGAAATCGTTTGTATGGTTATGATGCTAATTAGGCAAGTTGGCAAGAATCGCTAAATTTATAAAAATTTGTAACTTTGGAACCTGTAAGTAATTTAACATTCACTTACGAAGATTTAGGTGCGGTTCCCGAATGCAGGCATCATCGGCTAAATATATGTGGCTCATAACAATGGGACCAGCGAGTCACAATCCATTTATTTGACATTTTGTAGCGGGACTTGCAGACTCAGTGTAAAGCTTGATGCTGGAAAATCCATAGAAATGCTAGGTCCCCTATCAAGAAGTTCCCTTTGCACTCCATCCTAATCACCAACTTCGGTAGATCGATGATCTACAACTTTAATGAATTATCTATCAGTTTATCGCATTCATCTCTCGTACGAAATGCGAGAAAAGCACCCCCAAAACTTCACAAAATGGAAGATAATGTGAGCCATTAACTAAAAAAACCATAAATTCTAAACATTTAAAAGGATTATAGGTTATATATATTATAGGAAAGGAGGATCCAGAATTATGGAACCACAAATAGCTAAGTTTCTGGAATTTGATATGGCTGATGAAAGTTGTTAGGATATCTCGGTCCAGGTACAAACCAGCTACCGGTTCGACCAGCTAAAGATATTTCTTCCGAACCATAAGCTTCGGACCAAGGTATTCGAAAAAAGCCAGGCAACCCATGAGCAAGCCAAAGCTCTTACCGGACCGATGGTACCCGAAGATATCATCTTCGGATTACGTCTTTGTAGGCTCAGGTAGGCAACCCAAGAGAGGGGGTGAATTGGATTTTATAAAACTTTTATACCATTTAAAATATGAACTAAAGCAAGTATGTGCTAATGCAATTTAAGTGTTTGTGTATTTCAAATAAATATAGCGAAAATAAAAAAATAAAAGCACAAGGAGAACAATCACACAAACACAAAGGTTTATAGTGGTTCGGTACCAACCAAGCACCTACATCCACTCTCCAAGCCACTCTTGGAAATTTCACTAAGCTTGGTTTTATAACTTAGGCTCACCAACAACCTTTACAACTTGTTTTATCTTCGGGCTTACAAGTCAAACCCTAGTTGGTTTCAAGGCTCACCAACAACCACCCTTGGTTTTACGGAATAACCAAGAACTTAAACAACTTGTTTTGGCTTCGGGCTCACAAGTAAAACCCTAGTTGGTTTCAAGGCTCACCAACAACCACTTCGATTTTCAAAGACTTACCAAAAACCTCTTTGATTTTCCAAGGCTCATCAAAAATCTCAAGTCAAACAATGTAAGAGCAAGTATAAATGAATACAATAAAAGCTTTCTAAAATAAAACAAATATCTCTTTGAAGCCCTTGAATGTTGATGAAGATCTTGTCTTCAAGTTGATAAAGCATTTGATTGATGCTTGTGGATGTAGACTTTAAATGTTCTCTTTGAAACTTGAAAGCTTGAAGGCTTGAATCACTCAACTCTTGAATCCTTTAAGAATATTCAAGAAACTCACCAAAGGATTGCTTCCCCATTTGATTTTTGATGTTTATATAGCTCTCCAAATCATAAATGACCGTTTATGACCGTTGAAGATGAAAAACTAGCCGTTTGAAGCAAGTTGGAATCAATTCTGCACTTCAAAAAAACTAGCCGTTATAGCAAGTGTCGACACTTGACCTCCAGGTGTCGACACTTGGTTCCCAAGTGTCGACACTTGGGTCAACACTTGGTTCCCAAGTGTCAGTACTTGGATTTTAAGTGTAAGCACTTGGATTTCAAGTGTCAACACTTGGATTTCAAGTGTCAGCACTTTGATTTTCAAGTATCAATACATGGATTTTCAGGTGTCAACACTTGGCGTGCCAATACTGAAACTTGCCAAAACTTGACAAAAATCAAACTTTGAGCACTTCAAGTTCTTCCATATTAATTCCAAAGTCCATATACTTGATTTTTCATTAATTTAAGGACTTTTTCAACTAAAATACAAGATTTTCTTCATTCAACATAGATAAGTACTAAGATCTGAAAAACGCACTTAAAATACAATTAGTACTCATACATATTTAAACATTTTATCAATCATCAAAATCAAGACCAGAGTCAACAATTTCCTCCTTTTTGATGATGACAAAATCTTTAAGTATATGAATATGGTAAGCTTAAAAAGATTAACAATAAGATAAACATGTAAGTTCAAAACAATAAGCACCAAACTCCCCCTCAAAATATGAACCAAAAAACCTTCAAAAATATTTTTCAAAATATACAAAATTTTCAAATTTTCAAAATTTCTTCTTCTTACTAATTCTTCCCTTTAGATAAAAATATTTTGCATTCTTCTCCCCCTTTTGCACTTTCTTTCATTTCTCAAATGATTTTTCATGTTTATCCAATCTTTCCCTTTTCATACTTAACATTTTTCTTCCCCTTTTTGACATCATGAAAAAGGATGAAAGGCAATATAAAATGGGAATGAAGGTAGAAAGAATAGTGAGTAGATCATCAAAATCAATGCATGAAATCAATTAAATATGATACCACTTGAAATATGATACAATTGAATATGCTATCACACAATGATAAGCACATACAAGAAATAATTCAATATATATATATATATATATATATATTATCCATTCATCTCACTTATTCATGGGATAAGGCCACAGCGGCACCCCAACACATCATAAGAGGTCCCATTGAATAGGAAGAGAGGGTCTTTAAACCCTACCTATCTCCTATGATCGGACGGTCATGGTGACTAACCCAATCCGAAGCAGCTACTAAGAATTCTTTTAAAAATAAATTTTGATACCAATTGAATATGATACCACTTAAATGTAACTCCCCTCAAAGAATTAGATTTGAAAACAAGGAAAAGGAGTATCAAAGCAATATAAGTACAGCATGATATCAAGCAAAATATTCAAAGCATCATATATGATAACAAATATTTGGATGCTCCCCCTAAATGTTATTCCCCCTTAAAAATATGCATTCATTTGAGGAATAAGAACATGAACGCACATGCAACATAATTTCAGACAATTTTGAGATATGAACATAAATTCTAAGTCTAAAATCAAGGATTTGAAATTTTCAAGATATCCATGATTTTCAAAATACAAAGCATTTATACCACTTAAAAACTTTCAACATGATTTCAAATTCATTTATAATAATTTGATATCCATACAAATGCTAGAAGTAATATGATATCAAGTTTAGCTACTAGAGTAAGGATTTATCAATATGCATACCTTCTTCTTAAATGTAACCTTTAACTACCAGTTCTATACTTGATTCAAATCAATTCTAACTTAAGCATAGATGCCAAAGAAGAAGGCACATAAATCGTAACATTTCACTTGAAGTAATTCAAAAACTATATTAATCAAAATCAAGTGAAAGTCTAATAATCATAAGTTAAAGTCATGAGAGCATGAAATCCATCACCATCAAAATGGTCATGATCACAACAAATGATTATTAATCTAAGCTTGATTCTAATTAATCAATTAAAATATTTTTCAGATCAATATGCATCTTTAAAAATATTTTTCATGAAATAATTTAAGAAACATTAATCAAAATCAAGTGAAGATTTTATAATCATAAATTTAATCATGATAGCATGAAATTCATCAACATCAAGAAGTTCATGATCATAACTAATGATTATAAGTCCAAACTTGATTCTAATTAACCATTTAAAATAATTTTTCAAAGTAATTGATGCAATAAAAATTTAATTACATTTTCAATTATGGAAGGAGATGTTTAGGATTTACCAATATACATAATCCTTTCTTTTACCATTTAGTCTAAAATGTAGCTTGTCCACTTCTTCAAATTGTCTTGTATAGCTACTTTTCAAGAACTTCCTTTCTTCATGTTGGGCTGCAAGACATTCCTGCAAAACAAACTAAGTGGATATTTTTGGTACCCAAACTTTCTTGTATCCTTTATGATTAGCAATTATGGTTCTTTTTGGAACCCAAACATTTCTTAATCTAGAAAGATAAGCATTAAAATCACATTTATAAGATAAATTGAAAGAAGCAGGAATAGAGAAATTCTTCAAAAGTTTTTGCTTATTTTCCTCAACCAAAATATTTTTCTTATTCAAAACTTTATCACATAAATCTTTCAAAACAATATTTTTTTCTAAAAATTCTTTTCTTTAAAAAAATTATTCTTTTCATTTTTCAAAATATCAATCTTAGCATTTAAATCATCATTTTTATTGGCCAGATTGGTGTTATCAAAAGAAAATGAATCTACATACCTATTTAATTTCTTGTGCTCAATTTTTAGCAATTTATATTCATGCACAAGATCATTAGATGCATCATGTAATTCATCAAAGATAAAATTATAATCATTTTCAGTACATACCTTTTCCTCATTTGCTATGAAGCAAAGATAGGTAACTTCATCATCCGAACTTGAATTTTCGCTATCGCTCCAAGTTGCCATCATTGTCTTGAATTTCTTTTTGACCTTGAGGGCTATTATCTTCTTATTTACATCAGTTTCCACTATCCTTTGCCATAAGTTCAACTCATAAGTCATGAGTGAACCGATAAGCTACTCCAAAGATAAGGTTTCTACATCTTTAGCTTCTTGGATTGCCGTCACCTTTGGATCCCATGATTTTGGCAAGGATCTAAGAATTTTGTTCACCAAATCAGCATTAGTATAGATTTTGCCAAGACTTTTCAATTCATTAATAACAGTCATAAATCTAGTATACATATCAGAAATAGATTCATAATGCATCATTTCAAAAATTTCAAAAGAATATTCAAGCAAATTAATTTTAGTATTCTTCACTTGAAGAGTACCCTCTTGAGTAACTTCAAGTGTGTCCCATATTTCCTTCGTTGATGTGCATATAGAGATTCTATTAAATTTATTCAAGTCTAATGCACAATAAAGCAAGTTCATTACTTTAGCATTGATTTCAGTTTGTTTAATGTCATATTCATTCCAATCCTCTTCGAGCTTTGGAATGGAAATGTCATTAACCAAAATGGAAGGAATATGAGGACCACTAACAATAATTTTCCAAAGATGATAACTAATAGATTGAATATGGATGCGCATGCGAGTTTTTCAAAATGTGTAATTTGTGCCATTGAAAAACGGTGGTCCAACATTAATACCTATAAGAGTTGCCATGAACTTTAGCTTAAAATCATTAGATTTTTAAACAGAGCACATGCTTTGATACCAATTGTAGGCTCAGGTAGGCAACCCAAGAGGGGGGGTGAATTGGGTTTTATAAAATTTTTGTACTATTTAAAATATGAACTAAAGCAAGTATGTGCTAATGCAATTCAAGTGCTTGTGTATTTCAAATAAATGCAGCGAAAATACAAAAATAAAAGCACAAGAAGAACCATCATACAAATACAAAGGTTTATAGTGGTTCGGTGCCAACCAAGCACCTACTCCACTCCCCAAGCCATCCTTGGAAATTTTACTAAGCTTGGTTTTATAACTTAGGCTCACCAACAACCTTTACAACTTGTTTTGTCTTCGGGCTCACAAGTCAAACCCTAGTTGGTTTCAAGGCTCACCAACAACCATCCTTAGTTTTACGGAATAACCAAGAACCTAAACAACTTGTTTTGGCTTCGGGCTCACAAGTAAAACCCTATTTGGTTTCAAGGCTCACCAACAACCACTTTGGTTTTCAAAGGCTTACCAAAAATCTCTTTGGTTTTCCAAGGCTCACCAAAAACCTCAAGTAAAACAATGTAAGAGCAAGTATAAATGAATACAATAAAAGCTTTCTAAAATAAAGCAAATATCTCTTTGAAGCCCTTGAATGTTGATGAAGATCTTGTCTTCAAGTTGATGAAGCCTTTGATTGATACTTGTGGATGTAGACTTTGAATGCTCTCTTTAAAACTTGGAAGCTTGAAGGCTTGAATCACTCAACCCTTGAATCCTTTAAGAATATTCAAGAGACTCACCAAAGGATTGCTTTTTCATTTGATTTTTGATGTTTATATAGCTCTTCAAACCATAGATAACCATTTATGACTGTTGGGGATGAAAAACTAGCTGTTTGAAGCAAGTTGGAATCAATTTTGCACTTCAAAAAAACTATCCATTATAGCAAGTGTCGACACTTGACCTCCAGGTGTCGATACTTGACCTCCAGGTGTCGACACTTGACCTCCAGGTGTCAGCACTTGGATTTCAGGTGTCAGCACTTAGATTTTTAGGTATCAATACTTAGATTTTCAGGTGTCAATACTTAGCGTGCCAGTACTGAAACTTGACAAAAATCAAATTTTGAGCACTTCAAGTTCTTCCATATTATTTCCAAAGTCCATATACTTGATTTTCCATTAATTAAAGGACTTTTTCAACTAAAATACAAGCTTTTCTTCATTCAACATAGATAAGTACTAAGATCTAAAAAACATACTTAAAATACAATTAGTACTCATATATACTTAAACATTTTGTCAATTATCAAAATCAAGATCAGAGTCAACAGTCTTCATTCTTCGTCGAAGACCAAGTCCTACGATCCCCGAAGACAAGATCCTCAGCCTGAACCGAAAAACGACCTTCACCAACTCCCGAAAACATAATCTCCGGTTTACGCCGAAGACATAGTCCTCGATCTATGACAAAGATCAAGTCCTCGATCTATGTCGAAGACAGGTTCTACGATATGTCTCAAGAGGATCCAAGGACGAAGACATTTTCTGATTCAATCACGAAAATCTTTCTAAAAGGGAAGTTCGGAGACGTGCTCTCGACATGTTTCAAATCTCTATGAACAGGACAAGCAACGGTTATCATCAACTATTTTCGAAATGTAATCACGGTGCGCAACTCCAGTGGCAACGCATCCGTCTTAGCCACCGGAACCGTCCATTAGCTACCCACGATCCCAGATTGTGGGAAAGATATTAACTCCTCCATCATAACCACTGGAGGAAGAACGGAACCACAGGATGGACAACTCCTTATAAATAATGGTAAGAGGGAATGCTCAAGGTAAGGCACAAGATACCTTTGAAAATCCCAGAGTCTTTACCCTCTGTATTGAATCCTTCTCAGAATCTTTTCCATTATGTGGCTGGAGCCCGCCTCTGACTTAGGCATCGGAGTGTCCCCCGCTGGAGCAATTTTGGCCAGGGATTTGTTTTGCAAGTAAACCAGGGAGTGGGCCTGCGATCCAGTAGCTCCGCCCGGTCAGAAAAGGGATTCTACGCCAACAAAAGTGATCATTTTAAGACCATAAAAAGGAATGAATATACTAGCACCATGTACATTCCTTTCCCATATAATAAAAGACTGTGGAATCTTCACCTATTATTACTACTATTAAGGAGGAAGAGCCTTTATAGTTGTAGAGGCTCCTCGGGTATAGGATGTGATGTGGCGAGACCGCTGACATGGGTAGCTGACGGCGCCACGTTAAAGGAGACCGCCATGGCGGATGTCGAGACGATACCCCAGTTCGGAGCACTTTGCCGAGCTGAGCTGAGCTCCCCTAGGGCAGCGAGTCGAGCTCAGTCCTCCGCCAGGTCGAGCTCATGAGCTCGATGCCAGGTCGGAGCCATCTTCCGCCCTCTAGAGCGAGACCCTCGGAGGCTTGTGCCCTGTGATCGAGGTCAAGCCAAGAGCTCGCCCGCCGATATGGAGCCTCTCTGAGCGCGAGCCCTCTGGACCGGGTCCGTCTTCCGCCCTTTGGAGCGAGACCCTTGGAGGCTTGTGCCCTGCAGTCGAGGTCGAGCCAAGAGCTCGCCCGCCGATGTGGAGCCTCTCCGAGTGCGCGCCCTCTGGACCGGGTCCGTCTTCCGCCCTCCAGAGCGAGACCCTCGGAGGCTTGTGCCCTGCGATCGAGGTCGAGCCAAGAGCTCGCCCGTCTATGTGGAGCCTCTCCGAGCGTGCGCCCTCTAGACCGGGTCAGTCTTTCGCCCTCCAGAGCGAGACCCTCGGAGGCTTGTGCCCTGCGATCGAGGTCGAGCCAAGAGCTCACCCGCCGATGTGGAGCCTCTCTAAGCGCGCGCCCACTGGACCGGGTCTGTCTTCCACCCTCCAAAGCGAGACCCTCGGAGGCTTGTGCCCTACGATCAAGGTCGAGCAAATAGCTTGCCCGTCGATGTGGAGCCTCTCCGAGCGCGCGCCCTCTGGACCGGGTCCGTCTTCTGTCACCAAGGCGACCGCACGAGTTCAGAGTGCCCAGACCGGAGCAGACCCTGCCATCCTAGGACACCGGCGAGCCACCTGAGGACCACGAAACGGCGCCCCCCATGCCGCCATAACTACCTGTCCGGCCGTACTTCCAGGGGATGGGCCAGCCAAAGAGCATGCACCCATAGGGCGGCGGCCCTCTGATCGACGCTCTACCAGACTTCCCGAAATGGAGCAACCAGGAAGGATGTCAGAAGGAATGGAAGCTTCCCCTACCACCTGTCAGGAAAGGCATCCCGTCCACGGCATGGGATCTTGATCCATGCGCCTGCCAATCCAGCGAGGGTCCCGAGGCAGACTCCCAACGGCCAATTTTCAACTACAAAGAATGATCAGCAACCCCAGAAGGGGGAGGTAACAAAAGAAAAATATACCAGTAGAAAAGAACTACACTCCACCACCAACACAAGCGCAAGCTCGACTAAGAGAGCAAAGCGCCACCACCAACACCACGGTCAAGGGAAAACCACCGGGAAACAAGGAGAAGCGGAGTAACAGAGAACCCCTCTGTCCCCGCTATCACTCTCCCCCTGCTGCATTTTTTCTTCACCGACACATCTCCCACTCCTCCTAGTGCGGAGTCCATTAAGAGGGGCCTGACCAGGAGGATCTATTTCCCTGAATCGTCACTGACTTGACCATCGGAGTGCCCTTGCCAGAAACCCCAGCCCGGGTCACTAACCCCTGTTTTGCAGGTCCAGGAGCAGAGGACCGATAGGCAGCGAAAGGAGCATGCTTCGACGCGGCAGCTACGAGCCACGATGGTCTTGGCGGCAATAGATTGGCACGCCAGGAAGGGGGGTGTTCGAGTAAGCCCTCCATTTCTCTACAAACAAGCCAGACGGAAGGATGGTGACGACAAGAGCAAGGGAGGCTTCCACCAGTCATGCGGGGGACTGCCCCTCTCGATGAAACCCGTACCACCAAGAAGCGGAGCCACCCGCTCCGATCCAGCCACCTCCACCAGAAGCCCAGCTGGCTATACTTGCCTAGCAGATGCAAGTTATTACCACGGCAGTGCGCCAGCTTCAGCACCAGCACCAGTCCGTGGCTACCCACCAGCAACCAGGGACCCCGGTGGCCCATGCCGCGGCTCCCCGTGACAGCCTATGCTCCTTTCAAGGAAGGCCGTCACAACCACGAGCCACCACTGATAACCGGGGCAGCCATCAAGCCCCGGCGAAAAGACAACGAGCCGGCTCTGCTAACAGAGAGAGCCGCTCACCAAACCTCGGGCGGGAGGTGTCCAGACCCCACTGAGGCAAGAAAAGCAAGACCCCCTTCCATGGGTTCCATGCACCGATGTCACCTTCTCCGTCTCCTTCGATGGAGGGGTCCACTGATGAAGCCGCCAGGCACGCGACGAGCAGGTGCCTGGAAAAATATGAATGCAAGCTGGTGGAATTTGCCCGTCGGTTTGCTAGCATGCCGGGCTCTGCTAGTGAGCCAGCGGGCTGCGACACCCGTCCCCCATTCTTCCAAGAGATCCAAGCGGAGCCGATCCCGCACCGATTCTGGATGCCGTAGGTGGATCATTACGATGGGATCATCGATCCCCTGGACCACCTGGAAAGCTACCGGACTCTCATGAGGGTCCAGGGGCCCACCGATGCTCTTCTTTGCATCGCTTTCCCTGCTACTCTCCGGAAGGCAGCCCGGGTGTGGTTCACCCATCTGGAGCCGGAGAGCATCACCTCCTTTGCCTAGCTAGGGCAGAAGTTCGTGGCTCACTTCGATACTTGCAGGAAGTTGCCACGGGAGGTAGATAGCCTCTTCTCCATCCGGCAGCAGGACCGTGAGCCCCTACAGGACTACGTGACCCGCTTCAAGGCTGCCGCGTTGGAGATCTACAATCTTGAAGAGCCAGTGGCCATGCTGGCACTGAAGCGAGGGCTCAGGACCTCCCGCCTGACCTACTCGCTGGATAAGAAGCCCCCCAAGACCTACTCCGAGCTCCTTCTTCGGGCCTAAAAGTACATCCGTGCCGAGGAGGCGGACCGTATGAGACGGGAGCTCGATGGAGGACCCCTGAAGAAGTCGGCCCCTGCTGAAGTGTCCGGGACCCGGAAGCCAGCACCCCGGGCTCAGAGCTCCTAGAGGGACCGGCCAAGACTGAGAGGGACCCCTGTCCCTGAGGAAAACTATACCCTCTCCTCGCCCCGAGGATAAAAATCCTTATGGAGATCGAGGGCGAGGACTACTTGAGGCACCCACCTCCGTTGAAGCCTTTCGCTGGCCGTGACAAGACGAAGTACTGTCGCTTCCACCGCGACCATGGCCACGACACCAAGGAATGCCGCAACCTCAAGTGGGAGATTGAGGAACTCATCAAGAGTGGCTACCTCAAGAGATTCATGGGGGGCATACCTCAAGCGGAGTCCCAGGCGCTCGTCGCTCTCTCGCCAGCTCCAGCCATCGACAACCGCCCCACTGAGAAACCGGTAGGCATGATCTCCTGGGGAGCGGCACGTGCGTCCAAGAAGGCCGGGGGGGCAGGGGACTCTGAAAATGTACTCCCCTTTATGAGGGAGGGGGAAGACGGGGGGAAAAATATAAATAATGATATCGTGGTCGTCGAAATGACGATCGCGAAGCACCCTGTAAAACGCATCATGGTTGATAGTGGAAGCTCCACGACATGCTTTTTTATGATGCCTTCTTCAGAATGAATCTCTCCCCCGATCAGCTTAGGCCCGTGCACACACCCCTTATCGATTTCACGGGCGACTCTGTGAGAGTAGAAGGAGAAATCACTCTCCCGGTCACTGTCAGAACCCCACCTCGGCAGAGCACTGTCATGATGACTTTCACGATTGTAAGGCTCCCCTCCGCCTACAACATGATATTAGAAAGACCCGGGCTCAACTTGCTTGACGCCGTTGTCTCCACCAAGAGGCTACTTATACAATTCCCAACTCCCTACGGTGTTGGAGAGATGAGAGGAGCGCCCCAGCTGCAGTATTGCTTCCAAACTCTCCCTAGGGCCAAGGTCCCCCAGGATGACCCCAGCGTGGACGACCTCGACCAAAGGACACAAGACCCCAGGGGAGGCCCAGTCGAGCATCTGCTTTCCTATCCGCTTGGAGACGACCCCGCGAAGACGGTGCAGATCGGAGCCCAGCTACCCCAGGGGGAGAGGGTCCAACTGCTGGGATTCCTGCGGGTGAACGCGGATGTGTTCGCTTGGACGACGGTGGACATGCCAGGTATTCCCCCAGACATCGTTACTCATAAATTGAGTATCGACCCAAAGCACAAGCCAGTTCGGCAGAAGAAAAGAAGTTTTGCCCCGGAGAAACAGGTGGCCATCAAAGAAGAGGTAGATAAACTCCTGGCTGCCGGCTTCGTTTGAGAGGTCCAGTATCCAAGCTGGCTGGCGAATGTGGTGATGGTCAAGAAGAATAATGGCAAATGGAGGATCTGTGTAGACTACATTGACCTCAATAAAGCTTGCCCGAAGGATAGCTTCCCTCTCTCGAAGATCGACTAGCTGGTGGACGCCACCTCGGACCACCGGCTGCTCTCCTTCATGGATGCGTTCTCAGAATACAATCAAATTCGCATGCACCCGGAGGATGAAGAGCACACTGCCTTCGTCACCGACCAGGAGACATACTGCTACAGGATGATGCCCTTCGGTCTGAAGAATGCGGGGGCCACCTATCAACGTCTGGTCAGCAAGGTCTTCAAGGATCAAATTGGCCACAACATGCAGGTGTATGTGGATGACATGCTCATCATGAGCAGGCCGGGCTTGAGCCACGTAGCTGACCTCGTCGAGTCCTTCCACAACTTGCGGCAGCATCAGATGAAGCTGAACCCGGCAAAGTGCGCCTTCGGGATGGCAGCAGGAAAATTCCTTCGCTTCAAGGTCACTCAGAGGGGTATTGAAGCGAACCCGGAGAAGGTGCAAGCCATCATCGACATGGAACACCCGACCTCCAAGAAGCAGGTCCAGCGCCTGACGGGATGCGTCGCCGCCCTCAGTAGATTCATCTTGAGGTCGGCCGACCGTTGCCAGTTATTCTTTAAGGCGCTGCGCAAGATGCACGACTTCACCTGGACTGAGGAGTGCAGGACAGCGTTCGAGGAGCTAAAGAACTTCCTCGCCTCTCCTTCGCTGCTCTCCAGGCCGGAAGAGGGAGAGGAACTCTCACTGTACCTGGCGGTGACACCGAGAGTTGTCAGCTCAGTTCTCGTCCGCACAGATGAGGATAAATCTTAGAAGCCGGTGTACTACACCAGTAAAATCCTTCGCGACACGGAGATCAGGTACACTCACTTCGAAAAAATCATTTTTACACTAATAATGTCTACTAAATGCATCAGGCCCTATTTCCAAGCACACCCAATAGTAGTGGTGACAGACCAGCTGCTGAGGACCATCCTCACCCGACCCGAGACATCTGGGAGGTTGACTAAGTGGTTCCTGCTGCTCAGCAAATTCAACATAGTGTACTGACCGAGGTCGTCACAAAAGGCCCAGGCCCTGGCCGACTTCGTGGTCGAGTGCACCGAGTTCGCCGAGGAGTCAGAGCAGATAGCAACGGAGCCCAGGCCAGGAGAAGAGCCCTGGATTCTTCATGTAGATGGAGCATCCAATTCCGGCGGGAGCGGAGCGGGCCTCATCCTAACTAATCGAGATGGGGTTGTGGCGGAATGCGCCCTCAGCTTCAAGTTCACCGCAATCAATAACCAGGCGGAGTACGAGGCACTCCTCGTGGACCAAGAGTCTCCCGTGAACTGGGTGTGCAGGACTTGAAAGTCTTCACCAACTCCCAACTGGTCGCCGGACAAGTATACAGGGAATATGAAGCAAGGGACACCCAGATGATGAAATATCTGGAGCAAGTCCGTGCAAGCACGGCAGGCCTCCGGTGCTTCAGCATTTTCCACATCCCTCGAGGAGAGAATGCACGCGCGGATGAGCTGTCCAGACTCGCAACCCTGCCAAACTCGTCGCTGGGACGTGCCTACATTGAGCACCTCGAAGGTCCCAGTTACGAGAACCCGACGGAGGTACATCAAGTCGCCCCCGAGCCAAGCTGGATGGACAAGTACATCCGGTACATCACTGACAGCACCCTGCCAGAAGACCGCACAAAAGCAGCCCTTGTCAGGAAGAAGGCCTCTCGGTTCATCCTGATGGAGGGCCAACTCTACCGCCGATCTTACTCCTACCCACACTTGAGATGCCTCAGGCCCGCCAAGGCAACCTTTGTGCTCCAAGAGATACACGAAGGCCTCTACGGGAATCACGTGGGAGAGAGGACACTGGCTTACAAAGCTCTCCGCCAGGGATACTTTTGGGAGACCATGAGGGAGGACGCGACCGACTTCGTCAAAAGGTATGACAAATGCCAGCATCACGCCAACATCCAGCGTCAACCGGTTGTGCCGATTTCCTAGGTCTCAGCCCCTTGGCCCTTTGCCCAGTGGGGGATGGACATCTTGGGATCGTTCCCCCCAGCATCAGGGTAGCGAAAGTTCCTGCTAGTGGTGATCGACTACTTCATAAAGTGGGTCGAGGCAGAGCTGCTAGCTCGGATCGCGGAAGCCAATGTCCGCCAATTCTTTTGGATCATCACCGACAACGGGCGACAGTTCGACAACCACGAGTTTGAAGGGTTCTGCGTAGCCCACGGCATCCAACACCGGTTCACCTCGATAGCTCACCCCCAAACAAACGGGGAGGCCGAGGTGACCAACCGAACCATTTTGCAAGGGCTCCGAACCAAGCTGGATCAAGCTAAGGGCCTGTGGGCAGAAGAGCTCCCTAACATCCTACGGGCCTACCACACAACACCCAGGACGGCGACCAATGAAACGCCCTTCAGCCTCATCTTTGGTGCCGAAGCAGTCATCCCCGTCGAGCTCGGCATGCCTACGATGCGGGTACAGCAGTATGATGAAGTGCGGAACTCGGCGCACCTCCTGCTCAACCTGGACCTTCTTGAAGAAGCGAGGGACAAAGCCCGCCTACGGATGGCAGCCTATCGACAAAGAGTGGCCCGGTACTAAAACGCCCGAGTCCGGACAAAAGCTTTCAAGCCCGGAGACCAGGTGCTGCGACGGGCGGAGGCATCCCAGCCTAGGGAGTGCGGCAAGCTCTCCCCAAACTGGGAGGGCCCCTACAAAGTGGCTAAAGCCCTCTCGCAAGGGGCCTACTACCTTGAAGATCTTGATGGCGTCAGGTTCCCCAGGACATGGAATGCCTGCAACTTGCGGAAATACTATCAATGATGTAATGTTTCCCAACAATGAATAACAATGATTTTTTCCCGTGCAAGTGTCTGTCTGTCTTGCAGGGGAATACCAATGGCATCCCCGAGCCCAACTCCAGGATGCCAAAGGGGCCAAGGAGCCACGCTGCTCCCGATCGATGACACCCTCGGGCCCAGCTCCAAGACGTCAAAGAATTATTGAGCCAAGCAGCTCTCAACTATCCACGTCCCCGAGCCCAGTTCTAGGATGCCAACTCAAGACCAGAGCTCAGACCTCCGGCCAAGAGAACCTCGAGCCAAGCAGCTCTCCATCTCAAACATCTTCGAGCCCAGCTCTGGGATGCCAAGAGATCATGGGGCCACGTAGCTCCCATCAACGCCTCGAGCCTAACTCCAAGGTGCCAAAGACCTGAGCCAAGATCTCAGGCAATCCCTGGCCCGAGCCTAGCTCCATGTCCAGGAAGGCCTCGAGCCTAGCTCCAAGGCAATCAAGACCGATAACCCCCCTTCCCTGATCTCCCCACTCGAAAAGAAAACGAGAGGGGAATGAAAGAAAGGGAACAAAGGGGGGAAGCCCGGCAGCCCCCTTCTCTGCTTTCCCCACTCGAAAAGAAGACGAGAGGGGAAGGAAAGAAAGAGAACAAAATGGGGGTCTAGCCTGCATCCTCTCCTCTGATCTCCCACTCGAAAAGAAGACGAGAGGGGAAGGAAAGAAAGAGAACAAAATGGGGGTCCAGCCAGCATCCTCTCCTCTGATCTCCCAGTCTAAAAAAAAAATGAAAAGAAAAATGAATGATGAATGAAAAATGAATAAGAGAAGAGTGGGGAAGGAAAGAAAGAGAGAACAAGAAGAAAATATAACATTGTCGAACCTACTACCTTCAGCAGCTCTCAACCATCCACGTCCCCGAGCCCAGCTCCAGGACGCCAGCTTAAGATCGGAGCTCAGATCTCTGGTCAAGAGAACTTCGAGCCATGCAGCTCTCAACCATCCACGTCCCCGAGCCCAGCTCCAGGATGCCAGCTCAAGACCAGAGCTCAGATCTCCAGCCAAGAGAATTTCGAGCCATGCAGCTCTCAACCATCCACGTCCCCGAGCCCAGCTCCAGGATGCCAGCTCAAGACTGGAGCTCAGATCTCCGGCCTGGAGATCGCCGAGCTTGGCAGCTCTTAGGTACCCTCTCTGATCTCCCCATACATTAAAAAGAAAGACGAAAGAGGAAATGGAGTGAAGGAGAGGAGGAGCCAAACAAGAAAAACAGTTGCAAGAATATTCGCATTTCATTGGTTAAGTATCAATTACAAGCATCCTATTGGCCCCCGACATGCCGAGTGGCCCTGCTAAATACAGAAAAAGAAACAAAAAATGACTATCTACTCGCCGGGTCGCTGGGCTGGGAGTCTCCATTAGCAGGGGCTTCTGACCGCGCGACCTCCTCAACACCCGCCTCCTAGTCTGAAGTACCGGGGTAGTCAAGGTAGCCACAGCCTTCGGCCAAGACGAACTCCTCGACCAGGCGGCACAGGTACATGAAGCCTTTGAAGAAGGAGTCCGACGCCGTCTGCTGGATCTCGGCGAGGAACTCCTCCGAGGCCCTGTACCTTTCCACCACCTCCCTGGCTTCCTTCTTTGCTGCGGCCACCTCGTGCCTGGCATCTGCAACCGACTTGGTCACCTCATCTGCTACCCTCTGAGCCGTGATTGACTTCTCCTCTTCTGCCATCAGTCGAGCTTAGAGAGATTGGGCGGTCCTTTTCTGCCAGGCCACCTCGGTGATGATCACGTCCAATCTCTGCTCGGAGTCGGCAAGCTCCTTAGTCTTCTTCCTTGACTCCCCCTGCTCGTGGTCGAGTTTTTCCTGGAGCTCCTTTGCTCATCCCTCAGAATCGGCGAGCTGCTTCTCGAGGTCCTTGACCCATTGGCCAAGCACCCCTTCGGAGTTAGCCTTCCTCTCCAGATCGGCCTTCAACGACGCGATCTCGACCACCTGCTGCTGCGCAGACTGCTCCCAGTTTCGGTAGCAGCTCCTGATGAAGAGGGCCTCGACAGCCATATGCATTACATGGGAGGTCAAAAAAAAAAGGGAAGAGAAAAAAAGAAAAGAAGAGAGAGAGGGGACGAAGTTGCTTACCGTGTAGAGATGGAAAAAAATGCTGTCGATCAAGGCTTCAACCGGCAACCCATCCATGTCCTCCTGGTCATATTGCTGGATGGAGAAGTCCATCATGCGGTAGGCCAAGGCGCAATTGTTGGCCAAGGAGCTCTCTGGCCCTAGCTTGAACGGGAGGCTGTGCCTTGCCTCGTCCCTCCTGCTTTCCTGAGGGGCAGATGCGCCCGCCACTCCGGCGGCAGGACCCCCGAGGACCCGGCACCGTCATGACCAGAATCCCCGTCGCCAGAGGATCTCTAGGGCAGAACTCTCCTCCCTCAACTTCGACCATCACCAAACCCAGGGGATAGGGCGGAGCAGCGGCAGCAACAGCATCGGCCCAGACGACCATCGCGGGCTCCAAGACAGGGGGTTCTGCCTGTGGCTCTGCCCGTCACACAGGGGCTCCCGCAACCGCCTTTCCTTTCGAGGCGGTCGGCACGACAGGAGCAGTCATCGAC
Organism: Areca catechu; assembly: GCA_021397845.1. NCBI lineage: Eukaryota > Viridiplantae > Streptophyta > Magnoliopsida > Arecales > Arecaceae > Areca > Areca catechu. The sequence continues at coordinate 40,013,923 of CM038045.1, forward strand.
ACACCCTCAACCCGGGCCTGCCTCGAAGGGGGCTCGGTGACCACCCCAATGGGCGGCCTCTTCTTAGAGACCGGCGACGGCTCGCCCTCCGGAAGGATCAACCCTGCACACAGGAACTTGGAAAGTCAGCCCCAAGTGGAGAAAAGAGAAGATGCATATGAATGAAGAAGCTGAACCTACCCGGCCCCGCCGACGAGTCAACCCTAGCATCGAGAAGGTTCTGCTCCGATAGAAGAACCTCCAGAGAGGAGATCTGGGCGGTGCAAAGCTGGTCATAGTCATCCTGATCGGCTGCTTCGACCGCGGAGATCCGGTTTGGGGAATGATCCGGCTCGCTCCATGCCCAGTCGACCCCCTCGACGTCCGCAAAGAAGAACTTGCTCTTCCATCCCTTGATGGAAGAGGGAAGCTCGAACTTGATGCCCTTCGGGTGAGAAGACAAAGACCACCACCCGTCCTCGGTCGGGTGGCGTTTCAGGGTGAAGAATGCCCTGAACAGGGAGAACCGGGCAACGAACCCGTGGATGTGGCAGAGCACAATGAAGGAGAAGATCATCCTGATGGCGTTCGGCACCAACTGGGCGGGGACCAGAAGATAATTATTCAGAACAGATAAGAAGAAAGGGTGGAAAGGGAATCGGAGACCCTCGGAGAAGGTCCCCTCATAAAAGGCGAGACGCCCCGGGCCACTGGAAGTTACCCGCTCCCCGGGGCGGGGAACCATGAGCTGAACAGAAGATGGGATCCCATAGGCATCCCAGATGGCCTCCAACTCCACGATGGAAATCGTCGAAGTGATCCCGCCCGGACCAGTTGACCGGACCGACTCAGGGGCTGGTTCAAGCAAAAGAGGAGAACAAGCAGGAAGGGAAGGAACGACCTCTAGCTCCCCAACGGACACTTGGGGGGTAGGAAGGGCTGGTCTCATGCTAATCCTAAACTGCTCCCCCTCCGACTCCTCGTCAGAGGAGGAGAGCACTACCCTTCGGGCAAAAGACTCAGGACGAGACATACTGGACTGAGAAGGAAGGAGCCTACCCCAGAAGGAGAGAAAGAAGAGAGACGAAGCCGGTCTAGACCCCTAGAGAAGAAAAGAATGGATGCAGATCACGGGGGAAGAAAGGTCTGGACACTGCAATGAGCGTGAAGGATTTGAAAGAAAGGGAATTTTGAGTGAGAAATTTTTCTTTTCACTTCGAAAAGGCCCGTCAAATCCGCACTGTTGTGACCCCCTCGCCAATGGATCTGCGCCACGTGCTGCTCATCGACAAAAAAGGAGTCCTCGTCGCTCAGAATTCTGTGCCAGCATTAACTGCTCCTCGGACGTGGCCACACGGCACCCCCGCACTGGCCTGCGGGACTGTCCCTCGAAGCGCCAGCAACCACGCCATCATTGCACCAGACTTTAGCCTCTCCACGTCAGCACTACAGTTACTCCCTTCGCCCCGAGCACCGCGCACCGACGAGCCTCGGGAGTGGGGGGCAAATGATATGGCGAGACCGCTGACGTGGATAGCTAACGATGCCATGTTAAAGGAGACCGCCATGGTGGATGCCGAGGTGACACCCCAGTTCGGAGCACTTTGTCGAGCTAAGCTGAGCTCCCCCAGGGCAGCGAGTCAAGCTCAGTCCTCCGCCAGGTCGAGCTCATGAGCTCGATGCCTAGGTCGGAGCCGTCTTTTGCCCTCTAGATCGAGACCCTCGGAGGCTTGTGCCCTGCGGTCGAGGTCGAGCCAAGAGCTCGCCCGTCGATGTGGAGCCTCTTCGAGTGCATGCCCTCTGGACCGGGTCCATCTTCCACCCTCCAGAGTGAGACCCTCGGAGGCTTATGCCCTGCGGTCGAGGTCGAGCCAAGAGCTCGCCCGCTGATGTGGAGCCTCTCCGAGCACGCGCCCTCTGCACCCGGTCCGTCTTTCGCCCTCCAGAGCGAGACCCTCGGAGGCTTGTGCCCTGCGGTCGAGGTCGAGCCAAGAGCTCGCCCGTCGATGTGGAGCCTCTCCGAGCGCGCGCCCTCTGGACCAGGTCTGTCTTCCGCCCTCCAGAGCGAGACCCTCGGAGGCTTGTGCCCTGCTATCGAGGTCGAGCCAAGAGCTCGCCCGTCGATATGGAGCCTCTCCGAGCGCGCGCCCTCTGGACCGGGTCCGTCTTCCACCCTCCTTCACCAAGGCGACCACACGAGCTCGAAGCGCCCAGATCGGAGCAGACCCTGCCATCCCAGGACAACGGCGAGCTGCCCGAGGACCATTGAACGGCGCCCCCCATGCCACCATAACTACCTGTCCGACCGTACTTCCAGGGGATGGGCTAGCCAGAGAGCACGCACCCCTAGGGCGGCGGCCCTCGGATCGAGACTCTACCAGACTTCCCGAAATGGAGCAACCAGGAAGGATGTCAGAAGGAATGGAAGCTTCCCCTACCACCTGTCAGGAAAGGCGTCCCGTCCACGGCACGGGATCTTGACCCATGCGCTTGCCAACCCAGCAAGGGTCCCGAGGCAGACTTCCAACGGCCAGTTTTCAACTACAAAGAATGATCGGCACCCCTAGAAGGGGGAGGTAACAACAGAAAAACATACTAGTAGAAAAGAATTACAGTCCACCACCAACATAAGCGCAAGCTCGACTAAGAGAGCAAAGCACCACCACCAACACCACGGTCGAGGAAAAACCACTGGGAAACAAGGAGAAGCGGAGTAACAGAGAACCCCTCTGTCCCCGCTATCACTCTCCCCCTGCTGCATTTTTCCTTCACCGACACATCTCCCACTCCTCCTAGTGCAGAGTCTATCAAGAGGGGCCCGACCAGGAGGATCTGTTCCCCTAGATCGTCACTGACTTGACCGTCGGAGTGCCCCCACCGGAAACCCCGACCTGGATCACTAATCCATGTTTCGCAGGTCCAGGAGCAGAGGACCGGCAGGCAGCGAAAAGAGCGCGCTCGATGCGGCAGCTACGGACCACGATGGTCTTAGCGGCAACAGGATGTAATAGCAAAAATTCTACTATGGAGGTCTACAGGGGAGAAGAGGTATGCCATATCTTCTAATTATGCTATCTATTTAGGAGAGAATGATTAAGACATTGGTCATATTATGGATCCAGTAATTTTTTGAGAAGTTATTTTTAATCCTCAAAAGGACCTATGGATGGGTGCAATGAGATATGAGATGTAGTCTATGCAACATAACAAAGTTTGGGAGCTTGTTGAGCCCCTTGAAAGTTGCAAGCCCATTGGTAACAAATGGGTTTATAAGACTAAATAGGATCCTAATAAAAAGATAGAGAGATTCAAAGCCAAACTGGTTACCAAAGGATAAACTTAGAGAAAAAATTTGATTATATTGATTTATTCTCTTCAATATCCTCAAAGATATGTTTAGAGTGATCATAGCACTTATACCTCATTATGACTTAGAGTTATACTAGATGGACATTAAAACTACATTTCTGAATGAAAACCTGAATAAAGAAGTTTATATGGAGCAGCTGAAGGTTTTAAGATAGCTAGTAAAGAATATATGGTGTCTAGAATGTTGAAGCCCATTTATGGTTTGAAACAAGTTTCTAGATATTGATACCTAAAATTTGATGAGGTTATTACATTCTTTGGTTTTGTTGAGAACCGAGTAGATAAATGCATATATCACAATATCGGTAGGAGCAAATCTATCTTTTTCATTCTTTATGCGGATGATATTTTTTTATTGTAACTAACAATCTAGGCATGGTGCATGAGATTAATCAATTTTTGTCTAGGCTTTCTGACATGAACGACCTTGGTAAAGCATTATTTGTTTTCGGTATTAAACTACATAGAAATAGATCTTAAAATTTATTAGATCTCTCTCAGAAAGTATACATTAAATATGTCCTAAAGAGATTTAATATGCAATATTTCAAACCTTGGCATGTGCCTATTATTAAAGGTAAAATATTAAAGAAAGGATAGTGTCCAAAGAATGATATTGAGAGAGAATCCATGAGAGATATTTCATATGCTAGTGTAGTAGAGAGCCTAATGTATACTCAGCTCTGCACTAGGCCAAAAATTGTATTTGCAGTCGGTCTACTTGGAAGATATTTATGTAATCCTAGGCATGACCATTGGGTAGCTGCAAAGAAAGTTCTAAGATATCTCAAGGGGACTAAGGATTACATGTTGACTTATAAAAATATTGAAAATCTTGAACTACTTGATCATACAAATTCTAACTATGCTAGTTCTAGGAATAATAAAAAGTCCATATCTAGATACCTTTTCATGTTAGCAAGTGGTGTAGTATCATAAAAAAGTATCAAAAAAATACTTATAATCTCTTCTACTATGCAAGTCGAGTATATAGTATGTTTTGGTGCCTTCACATGCAACTTGGCTACGTAATCTCATTACTGATATATATGTCGATTGTTGATTTCGTTGCTAGGCCCATTCAACCATATTGTGATAATTTTGCAACAATGTTATTTTGCAAGAATAATAAAAGTATTTTTGGGGCTAAGCATTTAGAAGTCAAATACTTGATAATTAAAGAGCAAGTGAAGAAAGGTGAAGTAACAGTAGAACATTTGGGGATTGAGTTTATGCTAGCTGATTCTTTGACCAAGGGACTTCGTCCTAATATCTTTAAGGGCCATGTTACTAATGCGGGATAAGTAGAGTCATTTGATGTACTTGGTTAGTGAAAGCTCTACATCTTAGTTGAACACATCATTATTGATGTATTTATGTTTTGTAATTATGATTATATTTTCTCAGTCATAAAGATAGTTTGATTATAAATTAAAGTCTTAATATGGGTGTCAATTTTAAGCAAAGGCTTGGGACATTACTGGTTATAATATTAATTCTCTATATGTCATGTGACATATAAAGATTATCTCGAGATACATAAGGTTTTGCTTTATAGATATAGATATAAAGGATTTTTCAGGTGTGTTTGTGCTACTTAAAGAGAGAAATCGAAGATTGACAGGCGGAGATAATATATTTTGGTATATTATTGCTACTTGCCATACCATCATACTTGATTTATATTTATAAGGTTTATTGATGTGCATGATCATTGAATGTCATGTGTCACTTTAATGATGTAGTTACCACTATAAACTGACATTGAGGACTTTATTGGAGAGAATGGTGACTTGGAGTTATTGCATGACCATTTCTTTTACAAATACTATGCATATAAGGTTTAAAGTTATAGTTGCCAGATATTTTGTTTTAAAAATTATAACCAATTAATGTCACCCAATTAGAAGAATGTTAGTATTTTTCTATATGTGGGCTTCTACTAATTATCTTTTATTTTAATAAAAAAATTGGTTAAGATTCAATAGTCTGTAACTCTGGGAACTCCAAAAGTTGGGAATTCTAAAAGACAAAATTTCAAAGGTCAGAAATTAAAGTATGATCATTAAGGTATGAACTATAGTATTCATGAAGTTATCGATAGGGAGGCTTATGAACTACTATATAAAGGTATGCTAGATCCCTCCCTTAGTCTGAACCAAAAAGAACATAAATCTCTTTCCATTAGAGAGTTATAATCAGATATAAGAGAGAAACACCTTGTACAAAATTCTTGTTTTTCGTTAATATTCCAATGGAGCACAAAACAAATCTGTGATTTCGTTGTTTATATTTTAGTATTCCATGCTCTCATGCATGAATCATATATATGAATTTATAATAGTTTTATCACAAAGGATAAGGTCCTTGAAGAGGCTTCATAAAACCAACCCCCTAGATGATCATAAGCTTATATATTAATAGTTTTTGAAAATACTTGCTTCCATAAGTACATGAATTAAAATTCTAATTATAGATATTAAATCATCCTTTACCCATGTTCTAACTTTGAAGGCTATAAATACTTATGTTCTACAACAGTAAGAAATTAGGAAAAATAAATATCTATGAGATTGTATCTTAGAAAGGAAAATTATTATACCTGATAAGCATATAACTAGCATGAGAATTAGTAGGAGTATGCCCTATTTTCTCATACCCATATTGTTCTTCAACGAGATGGTTAAATAAAGAAGATAAGAAACATAAAATATCATAAACAGTGTAGGTGTGCTTGATTAATCAAGTCCATTTGCCTCGGTCGTTCACATTGGAATGGCCTTCTTCGGAGTGGACTGGAGTTCTTTTTTGGAACAAGTTGGAGAATGAAGCGGCCGTCCTCTTCGGACAAGTCTTCTTCGAAGTGGTCCAAAGAAGACTGGCTCATATGACATAGCCCGGATCAAGGATATACTTCAGCACCGCTGTAACAACCCATAAAAACGCGAGGCGCGCAAGCACGCGGGCGACGTGTGGCGAGCGAGCGAGGGAACGTGGGCGCGCGGGCGACGACGCATGGGCGAGCGACACGCGGGCGCATGGTGCGCAGCCCGACCCATCGCGACGGGCGCGCGTTGCATGGCCCAAGCCCACGCGCGCGACGCGCGCAGGCACTGCGCTCGGCACAGCCGGAAGCGGCCGTCATGTGGGCATTTCCCATGCATTTTCCAGGCGTTTCCCAGCCCGTTTCATGCGGTGCACGGCGATCCATGGGATTTCTAAGTGATCTAGACTGTCCGATCATCTGATCGAACGGCTGAGATTAATCCGAAGGAGTTTAGGCTTGATTAGGTACTTTTGGATTCGGATTTGAATGCAGTTTGAGGTGTTGATCTCAAATCAAATAGCCATGAAGATATTTTGATGGTTTTGAACTTCCTAGGTTATGCTTGAGGTGATTTTGGATTGATTTTTCTCCTCTTTTTAACGAGGATGTCGATAGGAAGCAAGGAAGAGCCTGCAGAGAGACAAAAAAAGAGGAGAAAAGAGAGGAAGAGAAGGGAAAAGATGAGAGAAGAAAAAAAGAGAAAGAGGAGAAGAGAGAGAAGGGGAGAGGGAAGGGATTTTGGTTTGGAAGATGAGGAAAGAGAAAATCACGGGTAATTTTCTTTCTCAAAATTTGTGAAACTAGGATTTGATTTGAATGAATTTATTTATTATTATAAGAGATCAATCTTTTGAGCAAGAAGGATTTGGACGAATTTCGGATATAGATTGATACCGGATATTTGGGATTAGCAGTTGAAGGTAAGGATTCTAGACGTGATCACCAGTCTATATATTATTTTACAAGGCATGATTTTGATCCGAATACATGAGCATTGGCATGCATGATTTATTGTTGCATGGTATAGTTGAGTTTTTATGAAGAATAATATGACTATGGTTGTTATTATTTTATATTTCTGGATATTATGTTTATCGGACAAAAATTATTTTTGATGGATTCGACCGTGATGCCGGTCATCGAAAGATTTGAGATTTCATGTTTGACATCGTGATACGATTTGATAAAATGATGTAGATGGTTAAAGTGATAACGATGTTTGGACTAGCCATGGATCTGAAGTTTTTGGAGCCACGGGCTTCGTACAAAGAATAGCCGGTCATGGGCGTTTAAAACATGGGACAGTCAGAGTCACGGGTTTTGTACGTGAGCTAGCCTGGCCACGGGCTTAGAATACATGGTTATAATGTGGTTGCCAATCATGGGCGTCGCATAACAATGGCTAGTCCATAACCCTAAAGAAGAGGAAAAGTTAATGAAAACGTATAAAGGAAATATAATGTTACGAAAGGTTTTGATATGTGATTGATTTTTGGATTGCATGACCGAAAAAGTTATCGTTTTCCGTTATATGATTATGATCTTGCTGCTTTCAATTTTTATATTAATACTGGTGTGATTGTGAGGGAACCTTACTGGGCTGTAGAGCTCACAACCCTACTTTCTACTTTCATAGAGTTGTGCAGATATTCGGGCTTAGTGAAGAATGAGATATTTTTTTGAGGTAAGTGACTCTTGTGTACCCAGACCTTGTATGATCTCTAAGATAAAACCTAGGATTTGTGCGGCCGGTCGCGTCCGATTCTGGTGCTGGATTCAGGGCGTGACAGAATGGTATCGGAGCTTAGGTTATGATCACTTGGGATGGTGATACAAGTGGATAATAATAATAATGACATGATGGTTATTAGGATATGACAAGAATTATGACAGATCTTGGTTATGATGATTTGAGGACTGTGGCAAAGTGATTATGATTGATATGAGTGGTATTGAATTCAGGTCATGATTGTTTGAAATTGTGCTATAGAGATTAAAGAATTAATACGATGATTAGTAAGACAGGACAGAAATTTCTGGAAGGATTTATTAGTGAACCTAAATGGTTTAGTAAATTATATCGGAGTGCGCAGTGAAAGCGTAGTTATTTATGAGTGTTATGATGGGAGTACTGATTCAGATCCCAATCAAGCTAATTTCGAGGATGAAATTAATTTAATGGGGGGAGAATGTAACGACCCATAAAAAAAAAGAAGAAGAAGAGCGCGGACAGGCAGCGTGCGAGCGCGCAAGCGACGCATGGCAGGCGAGCGAGGGAACGCGGGCGCGCGGGCGAGCGATGCGCAGGCGAGCGACACGCGGGCGCTAGGCTCGGTACAGCCGGAGGCGGCCATCGCGTGGGCATTTCCCATGCATTTTCTGGGCATTTCCCAGCCCGTTTCGCGCGGTGCACGACGGTCCATGGGGGTTTCTGAGTGATCTGGACTGTCCGATCGTCCGATCGAATGGCTGAGATTAATCTGAGGGAGTTTAGGCTTGATTAGATGCTTTTGGATTCGGATTAGATGCGGTTTGAGGCGTTGATCTCAAATCAAACGGCCAGGGATATTTTGATGGTTTTGAACTTCCTAGCTTATATTTGAGGTGATTTTGGATTGGTTTTTCTCCTCTTTTTAACGAGGACGTCGATATGAAGCAGGGAAGAGCCTGCAGAGAGCCAAGAAAAGAGGAGAAGAGAGAGAAAGAGAAGGGAAAAGAGGAGAGAAGAAGGAAGAAAGAGAAAGAGGAGAAGAGAGAGAAGGGGAGAGGGAAGGGATTTTGGTTTGGAAGATGAGGAAAGAGAAAATCATGGGTAATTTTCTTTTTCAAAATTTGTGAAACTAGGATTTGATTTAAATGAATTTATTTATTATTGTAGGAGATCAATCTTTTGAGCAGGAAGGATTTGGACGAATTTCGGATATAGATTGATACCGGATATTTGGGATTAGCGGTTGAAGGTAAGGATTCTAGACGTGATCACCAGTTTATATATTATTTTACAAGGCATGATTTTGATCCGAGTACATGAGCATTGGCATGCCTGATTTATTGTTGCATGGTATAGTTGGATTTTTGTGATGAACAATATGACTATGGTTGTTATTATTTTATATTTCTGGATATTGTGTTTATCAGACAAAAATTACTTTTGATGGATTGGACCGTGATGTCGGTCATCGAAAGATTTGAGATTTCAAGTTTGACATCATGATACGATTTGATAAAATGATGTGGATGGTTAAAGTGATAACGGTGTTTGGACTAGCCATGGATCTGAAATTTTCAGAGCCATAAGCTTTGTACGAAGAATAGCCGGTCATGGACGTTTAAAATATGGGACAGCCAGAATCATGGGCTTTATACGTGAGCTAGCCTGGCCATGGGCTTAGAATACATGATTGATAGTGTGGTTGCCAGTCATGAGCGTCGCATGACAATGGCTAGTCCAGAACCCTAAAAAAGAGGAAAAGTTAATAAAAACGTATAAAGGAAATATAATGTTACGAAAGGTTTTGATATGTTATTTATTTTTGGATTGCATGACCGAAAAAGTTATCGTTTTCCGTTATATGATTATGATCCTGGTGCTTTCAGTTTTTATATTAATACTGGTATGATTGTGATGGAACCTTACTGGACTGTAAAACTAACAACCCTACTTTCTGCTTTCACAGAGTTGTACAGATATTTGGGCTTAGTGAAGAATGAGATATTTTTTTGAGGTAAGTAACTCTTGTGTATCCCGGTCTTGCATGATCTCTAGGATAAAATCTAGAATTTATGCGACCGATCGCGTGCCGATTTCGGTGCTGGATTCGGGACGTGACAATCGCTCTCTTCGATGTAGGCTGAAGACTGATCCAATAAAAAAATTAGAATAGTGATGTTGAATTATTACTTCTTTAATCCATAAAATTATTTTCAAATCTTTTGATAGGGCCACATAGAATCAATAATTAATCTTCGCTGATCTGGTTTATCTCGATCCCGTCATCAGCAACATTTCTATTGTCTTTTTCAATGCTCATGCTACTGTAGCATGTATAAATCCAGATTCCCAACACGCCGGCATCCATTGGTCCCTCACAAAACCAAATCATGTGAAGCCCTCCGCCATTGCACGGCTGGAGCCCACCATATGGACGGTACCGTGGTCTCTGTGCCCCTTTCGGCTGTCACATGCCTGCGCGTCGGCTGTCCCCAAATATATCCTCTCGTGTCGGAGCGCACTTTGGATCCCAAATTAATCCTCTCGTGAAGAAAGATAGGGTTGGCAGTTTACTACATCTCGACAAGCTCCGGCTCCAATCCGATCTTGGATTTTACTTAATCGATCCAAGAAAAATACGGATAATGGCAAAACAATCTCAAACCAATCCGAATATAAATAGATCTTTATTTATCTCTAAATAATTAATTTATATATTGCAATTAATTTTTCTAATTTTATCCTATTCGATCCATCCCTTCTATTTCATTTAACTCTATCCGCTTCACCTTATATCTATAGGGATAACGCTAGCTCCAAAGGGCTTTATCATTTATTATACCTTGTTAATTTATAAAAACCACATCAAAGGGTACGCTAAGAAGTACATAACATTTTCCCGTGCCAATGAATCTCGACCATACAGTGGACTAACAAGATCTAATCGACTAATTATCAAAAAATCTAGATATAATCTAACTGACCTTTCGTACGAATGAGTCTGGGCCGTTCGATGGACTAATAAAGTCTCGGATTGGCTAATCGTCATATAATCTATATATATAATCAATATAGACAGAGACATAACAACTACTTATTTTCCTCCGCGGCTAAGTATACTCAGGTGTCAGACAGACAGCGACCTGCAGGTAGCCGGCTTGTGCTAAGATCTAACTGCCGTACCAACGACTTATTTCCCAGAATACCCTTATCATCCACCTCCCACAAACTTAACATCTCCCTCTCGGCTTCTCTCTATGCATACATCCCAGTGGCAAATCTGGATATTTCACTAAAGGAATGGCAAAATTAATTTCCATTTGTTAAAATTATTCCAAAAAAGACAGCACTCTTTGGAACTCGGGGATGCAGTTTAAAACCCCACCGTTGGTGGCCGTGGTAGGGCGACGCCCACTAACATCCCTGACGCTCACCTCCCCTGCTCCCTTTCCCTAGCGCTAACGTTAATCGTAACCCTAGAAGGTGGTTCTGATCGGCCTTCGGAGGTCAGTTATGGCGGCTGCGCAGGCGCGTGAGGAGACGCCGCCGCCGGTCATCGGAAAAGCCGGGAGCTACACGGTCTTCCTGACCCCGCCGGCGACGCCAAAGACCTCCGAGGTCCGGAGATCCCCAGTCCCCAGCCCTGGGTCTAATCCTAGCTCCAGCCCTCGAAAGGTCGCTCCTTTGCCTCCCAAGTCTCCTCTCTCCCCTCCTCCTCCTCATCCCGTTCAGGTTCCGCCGCTGAAATTCGAGAAGCCGCGTACCGGGTCGTCGGGCTCCGCGTTCGGGTTCTTCTGGAACGCCATCGCCAAAGTCCAAGATGGTATTTTTTTGAGGGTTTAGTGTTTTTGGTGTGGCGTGGCGTTTTGATTCTTTAAATTTCAGGAGTTTTGAGCTGTTGTTGGGTGGTTTTGGCAGTGCATTCGAGCTTGGATGAGTACTTGGCAAATGTGTTGGGGCTGGATCAGTCGAAGTATCAGTGGGCTTTGAATGATTACTACGAGAACAAAGGAGTGGTGAGAATTTAAATTGTTTGGCCATGGAATTGGAGTAATCTTACATAGTTGCATGGAAATATGAACGTTTTACTAGCAAAATTAGTTGTCTTTTGTATTGTTAGATATTCTTTATATCTACTGCTGTAAGTAGATGGTCTCTTGGAGTCATGGCACTTGGAAGGATCCATGAAGGGTTATCCAACTTGGGGTCAGTCTCCCAAATTTTAATTCCCAAAGGTTCAAAGATTTCTGTGGTCCCAAAGTAAGAGCAGCTTCATTTAAACAGTTTGATGCCACTACTAATCTGTTCTCTTGGACCCATAATTGACTAACCTCTCTCCTAATGACATATAGGTGATCTTCTTTGACTTATCTATTATAAAGGAAATCACTTTTTTAGTGTGGAGAAAGCCTGTCCTGTTCCATATTATAGATCACTTTTTTCGTGTGGTTCTTCCTATGAGGGTTTGCATTTCATCCATTCCATGAACTGATGTCACAGTGGAATGACTTATATATAAAGGTTTAAAACCATTAATGAGACTTCATGAGCTTTATGTGATTGATAAGAAAATAAATGTCCTAAATTAATCTAGCTTGCATCGCTGTCTATCCCTCTTATGTATGTCCACCCTCATATAGCAATGATTGGGGTGCTTCAACATGAAGGCCATTTGTTTCTTCCATGCTTTTTCTGTGGAACAGTTCCTTGTGTACCACCATGGAATGATGGAACAATCCAAAGTGTGGTTAAGCAGACACTCTTCTCAGTTTAAATGTAACTATTTACTATTAGTTTGTTGAGCTGTAATTTTCTTTGGGTTGATATCTATTAGAGTTTTTGTGTAGATTTTCTGTTCAGAAGCATTTTAGTTTCGAAGTTCATTTTGTGGACTTTGAATGCCCTTTGTAGAAATATTAGGGTTGAGGATGACTGTGGTCATGTGTAATCTGCATGAGGCATTTCTGTGTTTGTGATTGTGTTCGATGTGTATCACTTGATTCATTTTCAATGGAGTATTGAGCTTGTTAGCCGAACAAGACAGAAAAAAAATAAAAGGAGCAAATTCTGTGAGGATCTATGACCGGGTTACCAGTGATCAATGACAAATTTACGAGCAATTATAATATAGATTAAAATCTGTATGTCAGTTCTAGGGTAATTAAAATGGAGGCATGCTTTGTAATTACTAACTGATCTACCCATGCTAGCAACTCCAAAAAAAAAAAAGGAAAAAAAATCTCATAAAACAATAGAGTTGGCAATGTTGTATGTGTTAGAATGTTGGACAAGGAAACATGTACCTCCTAAAGTGAAAGGAGGCTTAAAATGCATGGATCTTTCATTAAAAAATGGAGGAACTCAAAAAGATGCGACTCTAAAGGATAAATTGAGTATAGAACTTGTGGGTATTGTATGATCATGTGCAATGATCTGAAGAAACCTGGCTAAATAGAGGGCATTGGATAACCCTCAAACAGACCTATTAAAGCCATATGCCTTGGTGTGAGTTAGATTTGAAATAGGTTACTCTGACAAAGACTTTAGCCTTTAAGATCATAACAGAACATGATAGAGGTGGATATGTAAGTTGGAGTGATTCTGCAAGTTAGTTTTGGAATATGTTGTGCTGACAAAAGTTGCAGCTTATCACAGGAAATTATAGACGGTAAATTGAGAAGAACATTATAACAATGAAACATGGCAAGACTTGGTGACTTAGCTAGTGAATTTTCACTGTTGTTCTATATGCATCAATTCAAAGAATTCAATTTAATTGTAAAGGATTACATATTCATTTTATATTTATTAATACCTTTGAAGTGCCATGCAAAGGTTTATCTTTCATGTCTTCATTCAATAAAAAGAAGCTTCTTGCATTCATTCATGGACATTCTTGATATGCTTGTATTAACTTTAAGTCATGTTATCGTTTGATCTAGTGCCTTCCAATCTAAGATAAATAATGCCTTGGATTCCCTGGAACATAAGTGACTTTAGACTCAAGATTGCTTTTTAGAGCATCATGTTTAAATCATTTGCATCTACTCTTAGCCTGGTGTGAATTTAGTTGCTAGTTTGCATCTCAAAATGTTGGATCAAACAGTTTTACAAAGCAGGATTGTTCAAATGCAATATTTTTTTGTCCTTTCTTTTCAATATACTACTGTTATAGCTGCAAACCATATGTTTGCTCAAGATTGGTTAGCATCCTGTTCTCCTCAAGAAGCAAATATTTGATCTGCACTCCTAATGCTGGAGATCTCTTGTTTGGTTTGCAAACATGCCGAACTTAAAGTGTCCAAATTGTAGGTAAAGGAAAGTGGCAAAGCAAAAGGACTTGTTAACAAACAGCAAGTTGTGTAATTTGTTGGTACGTAGTTCAGTCCAGCTGTTACTTGTAGGGACTTTTCATTTTAATTTTTCGTTTTATCTCTTACTCTGTTATGTTGTGTCTGTGCAATTTTACTTCAACAGCATGCAGTTCTTATGACACCATATCTAATACGCTATGATGAAAATTCCATCTGAATAATTCTATGCAAAAGCATGCGGAGCAACGACTGTTCCATTGAAAAGCTGGGTCTCATGTTTTTACTTAAGATGCCATTCTGTCTTGGCTAATTATGGCGTGGCTTCTAAATCATGGAGTCTGTGGCTATTTAAAATGCTATAATCTGTAGAGCAATTTGTTCATTTCATCTTTGAGCAATGAATTAAATGTCAGAGTTTTGTTTTTGACCTTGCTATATTCCACAAATTTGACAAACATGCATTCTCTTATGCCCAGAGTCATGGTTATTGCTTATGTTCTTTGGCACCTCATGCTTTTCTTTGATGAAACAGGTGCAGGTAGATTAGTAATCTGTATGTATTCGTAAGTATTCTATTGGTATAACAGCTCAAAGCCTTGGTAATGTTGATACCGATCCCCACAAACCCATTGCGTAAATGCCCTGCTTTGCTTTGTCAGGTGGCTAGGATAAATGACCGTCTCAAATAAATCATTCTTCGTGTCGTGCTTATAAGCTTATTATTTTTCACTCTGATCGTTGGAGTTAAATGGGAGCAAGAATTGATTGCAAAAAGATCGTGTTTGATAGCCCTAGGAAAGCAAGCTAAAAGTGGCCTTTTTTTACCCTATCAAAAATAAAATAAAATAAAATAAAGTGGCCTTTTGGGAAACACAAAGTATTTATTTGATAGCTAAAGGGATCTGATTGTCAAATACCTTGTGAATTCAACTTTGTCATTTCCAAATTTTGCACCAGGATATCTCTTGGTCATGATCAAATGAGGGGCAACTTGGCCGTTGACTGACTTGTATCAGAGCTCCATGCGGTTAATACATGCATCTCTGAGACTTTTCAGGGTAGCGGTCTTATGTTGGACCGATATCTATTCGGAGTAGCTGAAAAGGTGAGAGTAGTTACTTAAAACAATCATTTCATTGCTGGCCTTGCGGTCTTCCTCATATATTACTCAGTAAAAAAGAGGTGAAAATAACTCAATGGACCTACAAAGAACCCATCGTTGAAATCATCCCTCCCTCGAACGTCAAAGAAGCAAAGCTTAGCTTCGGATTTCCTTAGTAGCTTCATCGACCGGCATTAAACATTCTGGGGTCTTCCTGTTATCAGTTTCCCTTGCAATGACGGAACAGAGGTCGGACACTGAAGCAGTGCACACCATCGTGTCTCCGGTGAGACATCCAGTGGTGTTGCTTTAATTTTTCATCCATCTCTTCCCAATTTTCAATTCTTAGCTCATATGATATAAATAGGTGTGGTACTATCTCTGTTCTGAATGTACGGTAGTTCTAGTTATAAAGATCTTGTTTCTTATGGCGTGCTGCTACGAAAGGTCCTAAAGTCTAAACAGCAGCTCAATGCATCCAGACCAAAGGTTTCGAACGCTTCATGTATACGTTCCTGAATGAAATGGAAAGAGAGAAGACGATCAGGTTTACATCTCTACAACTCAGGCTTGCCACTGAAAATTACAGCAATTTTTTAGGCACTGGTGGATTTGATGCAGCGTACAAAGGGTCATTTAGTAATGGTGCATTGGTGGCAGTGAAAGCTCTGATAGCGAGTTCATATAAGATGGTATAGGAGCAGTTCATGGTTGGTGCGAGCACCTTTGGGAGGATCCATCATTTTGATGTTGTCAGGCTCTATGGCTTCTGGTATGAAGGGGACCTTAGATCTATTGTTTAGGAGTACATGGAGAAGGGAGGGTTCCCTCGACAAGCTATTATTCCATCAAGAGAAGGCCATTCAGTGGGAAAAGCTAAATGAGATTGCTGTTGGGACGGCCAAAGACATCGCCTATTTACATGAAGAATGCCAGTAAAGAATAATACATTGTGACATAACGCCTGGAAATGAACTGCTGGATGCAGGATATTGCCCAGAGTAGATGTTTCGGCCTTTGGGCTGGCAAAGCTATATGTAACAGGGACATCACCCACCAAACACTGACCGGAGGAAGGGAAACTCCAGGTTATGGATGCCCTTCCCGATGAACCAGAAAAGTGTGATGTATATAGCTTTTGTTTTGGGTAGGCAAAGGAACCTTGATGCTAATTTTTCAGGAGCTAGGAATGGTTCCCGATTTGGATGGGGAAGAAATATTGAAAAAGAGAGAAGGGCAAAGCGCTGCTGAAGCGTGAGATTGAGGGAAAAAAGGCAGAGAGAACGGCGATTGTTGCTCTGAGGCGTGTTCGGTGTCAGCCGGATCGTAGACCTTGGATGAGTGCTCTGGTGATGACGCCAGAAGGGGTGGAAATTCCAGCTTCACCAAACCCATGTCAGCATATGTTTGCTGACCCTGCTTTCCTGGCGTTTCTTAATTATCATACATTGACAATGAGCTACGTTGAAGTCCTCCCAAACGACCACAGAGACCTCTTTTACGTGTGCAGCTCCTATCATAAGAAAATATGAGGTCGAAATAGCTAGTCCGTAAAGAGAGAGCAGGAAAATTGGTTTGTATATTTAGTTATAGGTCAAACACACCATCGTAACTCTGAAAGGTCAGTTGCGCCGGAAAATATGAGTTTTGTCAGCTGTTTAGTTTTATCAGAGCACGGTGCAGTCAAGGTCTGCATTTCAAAGAGTTCCCATGATAGTGGACTCATCTTGGACCAGCGTTGATTTGGTTATTACCAAATACTATAATGACTTAACTAGCATCCAACAGATAATTCCCTACAAACTGATATTGCGGTATACCATCATTCAACGACCTTGTCCCATATGCATAACTGGTAATAAAAACCATTAGAAGCTAAAGTATAGCCTTCCTCCTCTACCTAGTCACGTCTTCGTATGCTCTGACATTCTGATGTACCCTTCCGTTGCATTTCCCTGGTACAAACTCTATAGTTTACTGCATCACGGCTTTTCTGAATGTTCTAACAACAACTGGAGCCCAAGGTAGCATTGCTAACTGCATATCCTGCGGTTGCTATTTTACATTCAGAGCAATGATATTCAGTACATGTCACCGGCTTGTAACTTGCATTCGCTAGAACAATGCCGCAGACATTGTGTACTTAATCAGTTGTAGATAGGTAGGAGTCTTAAAATTCCACGCTTACCAAAAACACCGGAGGTTGGACTCTGGTTTCTCTGAAGTTGGAAAGATTGGGACATCCTAAGATCTATAAATATGGAATGAAGCAAACTTGAAAAATATCTAACAGCCTTTTCTTTTTTTGTGGAATCATGAAATGTCTTTGATCTTTCTTTGATTACCCATTCTAGATGAACAAAATTACCAATTTGTCTTACTCAGTCTGGACTTCCTTTTTTTTTATAAATAGCGATACATCAAATGGAAGATGTCGTTCATGAATGAAGGATGAGTAACATCTTTTGACTGGAAGTCACTGCTACAGCCCAAAAAGTTAAAAACAAAAAATAAATAAATAAAAAAGAGAAAAAAACAAGGCTACCATTTGGACTTGCAAAAGTTTCCATGGTGCTATTATAGAAGGCTCCCATTGTATAAACTAAACCATTTCCATTTTATGCACCTCAGATGGATCAGTACAGATTATTAAGCTTCTGAAGTAAAATATCTAAAGCATATTATCTGAGTATGGGTTCTGAAAATATCTAAAAACTTGCCTCCTCTGTTGTAGGCCTCCTCAAGAAATAACGCAAACTATTAGCAAGAACCTACAAAAATTTAAAAAGAACAACTTCAGATAAATACAGCTGTCAAACAGAAGCTAAAATAATCAACACACAACAAGTTATCTTGATTATATCATAAGATTAAAAATCAGGTAGACTAGCAAAGGT
Source organism: Areca catechu (assembly GCA_021397845.1). Taxonomy (NCBI): domain Eukaryota; kingdom Viridiplantae; phylum Streptophyta; class Magnoliopsida; order Arecales; family Arecaceae; genus Areca; species Areca catechu. The sequence goes on from CM038045.1 coordinate 40,032,122, forward strand.
GCACTGAGTTCGTAAAGGCATGCATCCACATAAACATGCTCAGGTAAAATTATTGCAGGGTGCAGTCAAGAGTTGCTTGCCTGTTGCAGAGGCTTGATAATTGATTTGTCCCTATAGCAGACATGGAACTTTGCCTTGGCCAACAAGCCCTACAGGCAGACTAACTTTCAGTTCACGAGCTACATGGATGATCAAAACAAAGTTGGTGCAAACAAATATTACCTCAGTGTCAAACTCTCCTGATTGAACAGTTATGTTTATGTCAGCGATGATCTTAACAAGATCAACCAGCAACCCAGGACGGTCCGCTGTCTCCACCACAAGCAAGCTGAAAATAGACAGGAACAGATCAATGACAAGTGGCATGATTTGCTGTCCCGTAATAATTGTTATTAGAGAGAGCATTGCCTGATGTATAGATTTTTAAGCAATTTATGTTTTCCATGAACTGATATCATGTCATTGCTTGACCAGTGACCATGCATTTTAGTTTCAAACTTCATCTGATTGATTTTGAGAAAGTATTCCTTTTATATTCACTCTTTATTTTCATTATTTGTAAGTTCACAAAACAACATGGCTTGATCCAAGCAGTTTACCTCCCGTTGTGTTTTAAGCAATTATGAAACAGGTTTTGTAGATAACAACATTAAAAGAGCTCCATGGAGGAAACGGCAACAAAAGGCATTTCCACATCAAAATTTCTGAAGGCAGACAGCCTACTAAAAGAGTGAAAAATATTGTACAATGACATCTCTCCACAAGCTGAATCAGATGCAAACAGAGGATGAATATAGAGAAGCATAAATCCCTAGATCTCAAGCAACCAAAGAAGCCTGAGGTCAAAAGGTCCTTGGAGAGGCCCTTGTATTAGCCAACATCTAAATAAAAAGCACTATAATAATTGTCACCACTTCCTCAGCCAGAGGACTGTCAGATTTGATGTCAGATATTCAAATTGAGCAAGAACAAGAATCAGTCTTCTCTCCATCTAAGGATCAAGTTTGAGCCAAGAACTCAGGGATCCATGCTTCGAAGTGTCAGAAATATTTTCTTATAACCAAAGCCAGTGATTATATGTTTATGTGTTACTTTATAGTCCTGAAGTTTGTAATTAATGCTTTAGTTATCTGTTATTGATGCCTCTGCTCTAGTAACAGTACTTTCCAAAGAGGCACAAATCCTCCAACTGGTACACTTGGAAGACTTCATTGCTGCTTGCAATATCATCGAGAAAGTGAAACCAAAGTAAAGCCAAGTTATACCCTTGCAGAGATCAGCATAAAAGTTGATGAACATGGTTTACTTGATGCCATGCTTACCGGTTTCAATTCACCTAGAGTAACGGAATACTCAAGGAAGACCACCCAAGTGTTATCACTTGATAGATTGTGGCTTTTAACGATTCCTTGTCATGTTTAATTTGTTTACTGGTTGGAAACGTTTATATATATCAAAGAAAGTCTGAGCATCATGGAATGCCCAGAAATTTCCACATACTCTATTACTCAAAGATACCAGTTTGCAGCATGCAGGTAAAAGAGCTTGACCCAATTGCAAGGTTGATGGCTCAAATGAAGTGAATTTGTTGGGATAAACACATCCAGATTCTCATCTTATTAGGTTAATCATAGGCCACTGGAACATATATTCTCTCTTTCTTTCCTGAGATGGTGCTTGTCAGCAATTTGTATTGATCAGAAATGAGAAAAGCATAACAACCAGGAACACATACCTCCGATCAGGACCATCATCATAAATATCTATATGGGTTGCAATATCCACATCAATCTGAACAAATAAGAATGAAAATGATAACTGAAGTTCTCTTAGAAAAAAGAATATAGAGTATGAAACAAGCCTAAACAATTACATGATCAGCAAAATATGGTAATCCCAAATTATTGATTAATAATAAGAGAAAATATAATTGACAGTATTAAAGTGTCCATAAGTACTGCAAGATGCCACTTCTACTGACCACTATATTCAAGGAAGACCATAATCAATAAGCCATGACCATTTTGGTGGATTTTCAAAGTTAAGATAAGAAAGGCATACTGTGGTGCAGTTGAAACAAATAACCATACCAATACAGCACAAAAAAGTGGTTTTTTTCAATGTACTTCGTTAATGCTAGTGAAAGGAAGAGAAAAAAAACACATACACATGAATGGTAACCAATAATTTAGTAACATGCTAGTGTGTTTTTCCCCAGGAAAATATGAACAAGCAAATTAAGCACAATAATCTGCTTGCCATGGGATTGGAACACAAATTGTCAAGTGTCAACATTCTACCCATGCTTACAAATAATAACTCATACACCAGTGGACTAAGTTTCAGCATGATATTACTAGTCTGCCATGTCGAATTGTATGTGTTGGGATACGTCGTTTCAGGCCTAAATCAGCCACCGGTTCGACCGCTCGTGCACTCCCTCCCGAACCAGGCACGTCGAACCAAAGCGCCTAGAGGAAGCCGAATGATTAACGGGCAAGGCGACGATGTAACCCTCAGCCTCAGCCGAAGACATAACCCTCAGCCCCAGCCGAAGACATAACCCTCAGCCCCAGCCGAAGACATGGCCCTCGATCCCGGCCGAGGACATAACCTTCGCCCCCGGCCGAAGACACGGTCTTCGGCCTCAGCCGAAGGTACCGATCCAAAGGCGTCTCAAGACGAAGACATCTCGAAACGGAGGCATCCCTCCAAGCCAGCAACGGCCACTCTTGGAGAAGAAGCCCGAAGGCAGATCTCCGACCAACCTCAGACCCACACAAACGTGGGGGGCAACGGTTACAATCGGCTGCCTAACTACCACATCCAAAATATAACTACGTCGAAGCGGCCACGTGGCCACTAACTCCAACGAGGAACTGCACAACTCAGCTCGTCGCCAAAATCGACGGCCCTACCAAAGCCAAGTTCGAAGACTCCACACTTGAGGGGGTCCCGTAGCATCCACAGAAGGAAAAAAGGAGAGATATTCATTAATCCAGGAGAAATCATTGATTACATGCCAAGAAAGGAAAAAGGAGTACAAAGGTCGAAGCCTATCGAGCCCCTACGGATCAGCCAAGAGAGCCCCAGAGTCAGCAGAACGGAGTATCTCATCAATTTGGGCAGGGAGGATTTCCTCAATCTGGGCCAGAGCCGAGGAACCTTCGGCCTGAACCTCCTCTTCAGTTTGGACTGAAACTGCCGGATCGACCACAGCCAACTCCTCGGCTACGACCGAGACTTCTTTATTTCGGCTTGGCATCTTTTCGACCTCATCAGGGGCCTCGATCTCTTCCTCTCTTTCCTCCTCAATATCATACACAGGGACATCGAAAAGATCAAGATCAGGGAAGGCCTTGCTGACCTTAGCAAGTCCATCGTTGAAGCCATACTGATAACTGAACAGGCTTGCTTCAGTTACTTCCACCTTGAACTGTGAATACTTTCTAAAGTCTTCAACGGCTTTAGCTGCCTGCTCTCTCATAGCTTTGGACTCTCTCGTGGCCGCTTCGGCCTTCAAAGTTGCCTCTTCGACCTTCGAAGATGCCTCTTCGGTCCTCTTAGTCGCCTCCTCAGCTATCCTAGCTAGCCCTTCGGCCTTCTTTTAGCTCTCCTTAACAGAATGCTCCAAGGAATCGATCCGCTTCTTCTTCCTCCTTAGCTTCACCTCCTGTTCAGAAATCTTCCGATGGGCATTTTTCAGTTCGCCCTTCAGGCCCTGAACCTCGGCATCCACACGGGTGAGCTAATTCTCCATGGACAGCTTCAGCTCCTCGGCCACCTCCCTTTCGGCTCTGGCCACTTGGAGCTCCTCCTTCAAACCATGAATAAGGCTATCAACGCTCCGCAAACCCTCTTCCAGGAAGGTGATGTCATAGAGCAGCTGTACCAGCAAAACAAGGTGTGAGATCGGCCATGACCCATCGGGGACAAAAGAAATGATGAAGACCCTACCTGCAACAAAGAGGAAAAAGCGGAATCGAACACCTTGGCGAGGTTCCGATCCCGGATAATTGCCAAATCGTGGGACAGCAAAATGTCCTTCAATACCCGCCTAGCAATGGCAAGGACTGAAAGACCCCCCGTGATGGAAAGCTCCGAGGGTCCGCAGGACAACCTCCACCCGGAGGAGCCCCCCAGACAGACTCCTCGACTTGCGATGCCTTGTCCCTGTCCACCGCAGGAGGGCAAGGCGATGGTGCATCGGCCATCGAAGACGGGCTCTCCCTAATCCGAACCGAAGAGTCGACCGTTGGTAGAGACTCAGCTGGCGGAAGCCCTTCCGAAGCCTCCATCGTCGGTACCCCATCCCCTCCAGACGTTCTTTTGAAGGACGAAGCGCTTTTGCTTCTACCAGGATCATCTCCCGGACCTTCTTCTGGACTTTTGATCCCGAAGGGTGAGCCTAGGCTGCCTTCCTTTTGGAAGACTGAAAAAGCCAGCCCAAATCAGGCCTCATCCTGCCACCTGCAAACAAAAACGCCCTTCAGAATCAACTGGACCATGAAAAAACTAAAAGAGGAAAGCCAAAAACCTCTACCACTTATACCTAACACAGGGGATGCGCTGATCCCCGCAAGATGGAGATTCCTCTCCTCCAACAATTCACGGATGGAAACGGCCTCCGAACCGGACAGTAAGGCGTAATCAGATTGATCGACCGCCAGAATCTTTTTCCCAACGTTAGTATCCAGGCGTGGCTCCCTCCACTCACTACTGAAACCCCATGATTCGATGAAAGAAACAAAAACAAAATTGGGTTTCCATCCATGGATGGCACTAGGCATGTCCCTCATGATTTTGCGACCAGGCCGAGAGCTGATAACCCACCATCCGTGACCATGGAAATCCCTCTCGAGAACAAAGAGAAGTGAATAAGTTGGTCCCATGCCTCAAATTAGCTATGTGGCACCGGACCAAGAATCGGCAAATATTCCGAATACTATTCGGAGTCAACTGCACGGGCACGATCTGATACATGTGGAAGACTTTGACGAAGAAAGGGTGCAGCGAAAAATAAAGACCAGCCTTTAGATGATCTTCATACACAGCAATGCACTCGGCGGAAGGCTTATGCACCCACTCTTCAGACGTCGGAGATATCAGAGAAAATCCTTCGGGAACATGGTAGCACTCCCGAAGGTGAGCTATCTTCTCCAGCGAAACGGAGCTAGAGACTAGCTCCGAACTCACCACATCATCAGTACCGAAAGGCCCAACCTTCCCCTTTGAGTTCCTACGGCCTCAGCCATGATAGGAAAAAGAAACAAGGAAGCAAGAGAAAGATCCTACCTGTGGAAGAGACCGATAGCCAGAAGCAGGAAAAGCTGGACCAAAGGTGGAAGTGAACAAAGGTGGAGAAGCTTCCTCAGCCAATCCTCCCTTTTTCCTCATAAAGGGACAAGAAGACTCCAGGACGCCACCTCGATGAAGGGACCATCTCTTTGAGTCCGCCACGGATGCTGAAGACGGATGCGAAACCCCAAACAGCCCTAAGTTGATTTGATACAGAAAGGATCGAAGGTCATGATCCACGCGATGTCAAACAACGACGAAGATAGAGCTCACATTTTTTTCGAGGAACGGGAAGGGGCCACGACCTCCACCCAAATTCCAATAAAAAGATCGGCTGAACCGCCGCAAAACAGGAGAGGCGACCTCCTGATCCACCCATTCCTTTTTCACTCTCCAATCAAGGGATGACAGCTAACCATTACTTGATCCTCGAATTAACCGACAGTTATGGCGAATGATCAAATCAGAGATTTCGCAATCATCAGCCGCACCTCTTCCCAAGGAAAAACGACAATCCGGCGATACTCTCTCTTTGAGACAGATCACTAGTTCGAAAACTGAGAATGGGGGATAATTGTTGGGATATGTCGGTTCAAGCATAAATCAGCCACCGGTTCGACCGCTCGTGTACTCCCTCCCGAACCAGGCACATCGAACCAAAACGCCCGAAGGAAGTCGAATGATTAACGGACAAGGCGACGATGTAACCCTCAGCCTCAGCCGAAGACATAACCCTCAGCCCCAGCCAAAGACATGGCGCTCGACCCTGGCCGAGAACATGACCTTCGCCCCCAGCCGAAGACACGATCTTCGGCCTCAGCCGAAGGTACCGATCCGAAGGCATCTCAAGACGAAGACATCTCGAAACGGAAGCATCCCTCCGAGCCGGCAACGATCACTCTTGGAGAAGAGGCTCGAAGGCAGATCTCCAACCAATCTCAGACCCACACGAACATGGGGGGCAACGGTTACAATCGGCTGCCTAACTACCACCTCCAAAGTACAACTACGTCGAAATGGCCACGTGGCCACTAACTCCAACGATAACGCCTTCGACCTGACCGGAACCGTTCAATAACCGCCCACGGTTACGATCAGAGAAAAATCAATTAGCCCCCATCGTAACCGTAGGAAAGAGGACGAAGCCGCAGGCCGAGCCAGTCGATATAAATATTGGTAAGAGAGGACACTCGAGATAGGCACAACGAAACCCTGAAAAAATCAGAGTTCCTTTCTTCGCTATCTCCCTCCTCAAAATCTTTTCCATTCTGTTGTTGGAGCCCGCCTATGACTTAAGCATCGGAGTGTCCCCCGCATGAGAACATCTGGCCAGGGATCTGTTTTGCAGGTGAACCCGGAGAGCGAACCTACGATCCGACAGCTCCGACCGGTCGGAAAGAGGATTCTACGCCAACAATATGGATTTGTTAATGTGTAGAATTTATAGTGCCACTACTCTTTTGTGATAATCCACTCTCTTGACTTGCTCATGCAAGTTAGACGGAAGAAAATAGAAGATGAAAGACCAATAACAAAAAATTGTTGGAAATATGTCATTGCATGTAAAAGGAACTGGATCATCATAAAAGGAAAATAACATCTTAAATTTCCATGTAAGAGACCAAAGAGATTGGTATTAAACAACACAACCGCAATCAACAGTCAGTTAACAGAATTCTATGGGCTATCTTATAAGCATTAAGAATATGGCATCTGTAGGCCAAAGATGTCATAATCATTTAATTGTCCTTAATATGAAATGAAGATGAAGGGAACAGCATGGATTATCTTTGATAATCAAGATGCTCTTTTTTTGGACCAAGGCGCAATGAGATGGATTATCTTCACTAATGACAATGCCCATTTTTTTGGACAATGGCAGAATGAGATATGTGATATTGCCAATAAGGAACACAAGCAGACGTGTTTGAATGATATTGTATTAAGCTGAACCACATCATATCATCAGCTTACAACCAGTACATTCTGAGGATATTTTCTTTCTTTCTCCTTCAATGAATATAAATTTGCAAGTATTGAATTGTCTAGCTAGCTTACACAACAACCAGCAAAATATGTTTTTATTAATAAAAAAACATTTTTCTAAGAAAATATTATAGAATAAGATATTTTTAAGGTAAAACTTATAGATTTTTGGAGACAAACAATGCATACAAGAAATCAAAACCCTTCATAGTGTGCATGATATAATTTCCCAGGTTTGTCTGTGCAAAAGCCAAAATTGGTATACAAAGTTAAGCATTTCATTGAAGTCATACTAGGCAGAGATTGCACGAAACCTTTACCTGCTTAGGTGGCTCAACTCCAAAAGTTGCACCCATAGCCAATTGGCTGCTAGACTCCTGTCAAACCAATTGAAGCATTCCAATAACAGTATACAAGATGATAAGGATTTTTTTTCTTTTCTTTTATTTTCTTTCTTTATTTTTTGAGAGAGAGAGAGACTTCATTCAAGGCAAGTAAAAAGCACCAGAAAACTCTAAAAAAGTTACCGGATGATACTGGAGCATGTTGTTAATAATGGTCAAGCGTATTGCTTCTAACAACTCTGGATCATCAATTTTACGGCCAGTGGACCTGTGAAGAATTCCAATCACTGAAGGAAGCAACAACTTATACATGGAAATTGCTGCAGGAAATAAAGCTATCTTGCCATGTGAAGAATGAAAGGAAGAAAGTTATTGCAGGATAAATGTAGTGACATTCTATGTTTCTGAACTCTTCAAACATGAACAATTATAGTTATGAAAGAACTTACGCTTTAGTGATTGAAAACTTGTTGTGCTTTCCAGAAGAATCCAAATATACATTAGCCTTGTTGACATTAAGCCCAAGATTCTTTAGTGCATTCATCTTGGGAATAGAGAGGAAGCAGAATACTTATCAGGCAAAAGAGACTTAGTGACATAACTACTCTTCTCTGTATTTGTAAGCTAAAAGTTTATAAATTATTAGAAGACAAACTGATGCTGCAACATACAGTGTCAAGAAGAGCTCCAAGGCGATCACCAAATGTTATCTCTACAATAGTTGCATCTGGATCTGAGTCCTGATCTATTACAACTTTGGGAGTAGGAATTGTATCAGTCTCATTAGAACTCCCATCCTGTTAACCCAAAAATTTAAACAATCACAGATGCAATTCCAACAAATTTCCTGGAGTAAGAAGCATTCCATACCTCGACAGCAGTTTGAGGCGTAGCTTTAGGGATCCTCGCAGTTACCAAAGATAGCAATCTAGATAAGATTCATCAGTAATTAATCACGAATCGAGATTTCTGAGAGCATACAATGCGTATATCATTTTTCTACCCAAACCTCTATCTAGATTCTCACGACATAAACATCCTCAAAAAAAAAAGTAGAAATCTTCTGTTTATGAACAACAACGCCCTCAATTTTATGCATACAAACTCCTCAGTCTAAGCACAACAGAAGAAAGCGTTAAAGAACGAAACCAGATTCCAATTAAGTAAAATCCGCCTTCAAGATGGATCGGGAAACAAAACCCACCATAGCATCAAAATAAAAATGATGATGAACAAAATCAGCAAAATTGAACAGAATCCAGATATGGAAAAGGTGCCAAACCTGGCCCTGGACGGAACTGGAACCACCCAGCGGAAGCTACGATGGGAATAATAGCATCCGATTGATGGCAAGCACTTGTTGGCCAACTTCAAACCAGGGCAAGCTGCGAGGCTACCAGAAGCCATGGCCATCGCCATTCCCCCTCTATAGAATACAAGAGCCCCAGATCCTGGCTAGCTTCTCTCCTCCTGTGTCTCCTTTTGCTACAAAGGCCACCGTGATGGGGGAAGGGCCATGGGGAGAGGGAAGCCTCTATTATCTATCTACCTATCTATCCGGAGAAGTGGGTTGGGAATCCACCCCACCGTACCTGTCTCTGTCCCAGCTTTCTCTCTCTCACGCACACTTCACCTCCAACTCCCCCATTTTAGAAGCCGGCAGGGAGGAAAAACCGCTGCCCACCGCTTCTCTTTTCATTGGATAATGGGTAACAATTGTTGGCCCTGTTGCCTGACCTATGAGGCCTCCAGCGCCCACTGGCTATAAGTGAGCAAACGTAGCCAGTTGGGGTGTAAAAAATTCCATCCAAACCGCCTAAGCCGCTCAACCTGATATAAATCGGTCCACGATTTAACAGTTTAACCGATTCAATTAAATTTAATAAAATAAATAAATAATTAAAATATCAATTTAATTAATTATTAATTAATTAATATAATTTATTAAAACTGAATCGAATCGATTAAGTAATATCATTTCATATTTTTATATATAATGATACTTTCATATTTCATGTTTTTTATTTTCATCTCTTAGAACATCACATAAATTTATTATTTTTATTTTCTAACTTATTTTTTTAATAAATTTCTGATCTTATTTTTTTTATTTTTTTTATTTTTAAAAATCAAACCAATCAGCCTGTTTAAATTGGAAAGAGCTGTATAAATAAATTAAATTAATATAAAATTGAATGAAAAAACAAATTATATTTAATTAAATATTTAGTTTTAGGAATATGTTAAACTGAAATATCGGTTTGGCTTTAAAAAAATATTTAAAACCGAAGCCATGAAATCGTTTTCAATCCTAGCAGCCATTATCCATTTCTATACCTTCTCACTGTGACGTGGCCACTCGAGTAAAATTTGCCGTTTAACGTGATATACAGATTTAGAAAACAGTGAATCCCATACAGCTACGGTGCAAGCATTTTTTCAGTTTTTTATTTTTTATTTTTATTTTTTTCTTGTCATGATGGTTCCTTGAAAAATCTTATTGCTTAAATCAAGTATTTATCGCCACTATGATGATAGCGCGGTTGGTAAAAGCATGGCTCCGTCTCTCTCTAATCACAGGTTCGAGACATGATCTCTTGGATGACTTAATTAAATTCCGAATTTTCTGGGTGCATCTCTTGGTTGACTCAATTAAATTCCTGATTTTCTGGGTACACGTGACTGGGGGAATCATAGATTCGAGACATGATCTCTTCCTGATTTTCTGGGTGCACGTGACTGGGGGAATCATAGATTCGAGACATGATCTCTTGGATGACTCGATTAAATTCCGGATTTTCTGGGTGGGAGACGGAGCTGCTGATGACTGGGGGAATCATAGATTCGAGACATGATCTCTTGGATGACTCGATTAAATTCCGGATTTTCTGGGTGGGAGACGGAGCTGCTGATACTCGGGCGTCCTAGCGTGACTGGGGGAATCATAGATTCAAGACATGATCCCTTGGATGACTCGATTAAATTCTAGATTTTCTGGGTGCACGTGACTAGGGGAATCATAGATTCGAGACATGATCTCTTGGATGACTCGATTAAATTCCAAATTTTCTGGATGGGAGACGGAGCTGCTGATACACGGGCGTCCTAGCGGGATTAGGCTTTGGGGACCCGATAGAAGCTACACCGGGGTTTATTCCCCCTACTCTTTTTTCTATCAAAAAAAATCAAGCATTTATCAATTCTCATTAATAAAATAATTATTTTATGAAAATATAATAACCTTTCATCAAGTAAAGGAATGATGCGTCAGGACAAAGATTAAAAAAATTGGATGTAATTAAAAAAACCAACAAATTTTTATTATAAAAATATTATAAATAACTTACAGAAGAGCACAAAATAAAAATATTAAAAATAGAAGTGTTACAGCCGTGACAGTGACGTGGCCAGGCTCAGGTATCGTCGAATACGAGCGAGCCACGTGTAAGTTTCCCTGGCCTAGTCAGCGCCACATCCTCAAAGTTAGGGTCGGCAAGACTACACTACACGACGACTGCCTAAGGCAAACCGCCCTCGCCGAGGTCGAGCTCGGCTCGGAGTTCCTCTACCACCTCATTGGCGCCCGGGACCGGAGGGGTCCGCTTAAGTGAGGTCGGCCAAGGTCGGGCGACCTCTTGCCGCCTCGCCAGGTGGCCACCCAGGAGGGGTCCACCGAAGCCGAGGACGGCTGATCCTTCGCCAGGTGGCCACCCGGAAACGGGCCCACCTCGGCCGAAGCCAGGCGACCTCCTGCCACCTCGCCAGGTGTCCACCCGGGAGGGGTCCATCTAAGCCGAGGTCGGCTGATCCTTCGCCCTTCGCCAGGTGGCTACCCGGAGACGGCCCAACCTCGGCCGAAGCCAGGCGACCTCCTGCCACCTCGCCAGGTGTCCACCAAGGAGGGGTCCACCTAAGCCGAGGTCGGCTGATCCTTCGCCCTTCGCCAGGTAGCTACCCGGAGACGGGCCCACCTCGGCCGAAGCCAGGCGACCTCCTGCCACCTCGCCAGGTAGCTACCCGGAGACGGGCCCACCTCGGCCGAAGCCAGGCGACCTCCTGCCACCTCGCCAGGTGGTCAGACCGCTCGTACGGCGAGGGCCCTGGGGAGCGAGAGACGGGCCCCGAGGCCGTCCCTCGGGCCATACGAACCCCAGACGGCGTCCTGTACGGAGGGCGGCGGCACGCAGAACATCGCTAGCATCGGCCCGACAGGCCCCGCAGCCGAGAGACGCAACCCTGACGACACAGGCCCCATAGATAGATGGCGCCCATGCTTGGGGAAGAGGGCGCTCTCATCGGGCCCGAGGCCTGACCGGCCGCCCTGCCAGCGCCGCCCTCCCCTCTCTCTCTTCTGTCCTTGCCTTTCCCATGCTGGGCCCGGCGGACGAGGTCGGAAAGCCGCCTGGCACCCTTCACCAAAAAGGGGAAAAGAGAAGAGGACGGGGGAGGGGGGTTCCCGAGGCGGAAAAAGACAAACGCGCGACGGAAGGGGATAAAGAAGGAAGAATCTGGGGACGACAAGGTAAGCCAAATTAGCCTGGGGACAAGGAGGAAGCACGGGCACAAGGCCTTGCACCGAGAGAAAAGCCAGAAATCCCGAGTGGGGAAGGCTGGGGGCGAGCTCGGCAAGGAGGCCCAGCCGAGATTCTGGTCCCCAGAGCGTTTCCTTCACCAGTTAACTCTCCGAGTCTGGAACCCTTTAGGGGGTCCGGCTGGAGGGTCTGTTCCTTCTCGTCGTCTACTGACTTGACCGTCGGAGCTCCCTCGCCGGGATCCCCGGCCAGGGTCCTCTAACCCCTTCGTTGCAGGTTTTCCGCGGGAAGGGAGGCTCCCTCGCCAGGCGGTCAGGACGGATCGGCCGATCCGTGGCACGGGCGCGGCGGCGAGAGCGGCAACAGATTAGCGCACCAGGTAGGGGGGCAGGACACTAACCCCTAGCGGGAACCAGCTTTCTGCAGGTGTCACGCTCTCCAGCAATGGTGGTCACTCGTGGTCGTGAGGCGTCCACCAGCCGCGTGGGGGATGTCCACTCCCCTCCGGGGGGCCACAGCCCCGAAAGGGAGCTTCCGGCTCCCCCTCCTCTTCCACAGCAGCCTGCCCAGGTGGACGGATCCCTTGCGGCCATCGTCCAGCAGCTGCAGACCTTGACCTCAGCGATCCGACAGCTTCAGCATCAGCAACGGTCCCTAGCCACTCAGCCGCAGCCAGGGACCCCGCGGCCCGAGCCGCGGGGCAGCGTGGGAGCCTACGCTCAATCCAGGGCAGGCCTTCCCACCCGAGGGCCATCTCCAACCCCCGGGGGAGCCACCAAGCTCCTGCAAAGAGAAACTATTCCGGTTCGGAGGATCACGAGAGTCGATCCCCGGCCGATGGGGCCGAAACGGCGCATCGCAATAAGCGACGCCGAGGCCAGACCTCGCGCCGAGACCGATCGGCGCCCCCTTCACCCGCAGCCTCGGTGGAAGACTCCACCGATGAAGCCATCAGGCGCCAGGCCGAGAGGCGCCTGGAGGAGCACGAGCGCAAGCTGGCGGAGTTCGCCCGCCGATTCGCCGACCTGCAGAACTCGTCGGCAGACCCAACGAGCTACGACTCCCGCCCCCCTTTCTCTGAAGAAATCCAGGCAGAACCGATCCCAAAACGGTTCCGCATGCCGCCGGTGGATCCCTACGACGGAACCACCGACCCCCTGGATCATTTGGAGAGCTATAAGGCTCTCATGAGGGTCCAGGGGGCCACCGACGCCCTTCTGTGCATCGCCTTCCCGGCAACCCTTCGGAAGGCCGCTCGAGTCTGGTTCACCCGCCTCGAGCCCGGATCCATTTGCTCCTTCCATCAGTTGGAAGGAAGGCTTGTGGCGCACTTCGACGCTTGTCGAAAGGTGCCTAGAGAGGTGGACAGCCTCTTTTCCATCCGCCAGCAGGACCAGGAGCTGCTCCGGGACTACATCACCCGGTTCAAGACCGCAGCCCTGGAAATCTACAGCTTGGACGAGCCCGTCGCCATGCTGGCCTTGAAGCGCGGACTCAAGACGTCCCGCCTAACCTATTCCCTGGACAAGAAGCCGCCCAGGACGTATTCTGAGCTCCTCCTCCGCGTCCACAAGTACATCCGAGCGGAGGAGGCCGACCGCACCCGTCGAGAGCTGGACAGGAAGACTCCAAAGAAGCCGCTCCCGAGGGACACCCCGGGAGCTCGGAGGCCCGGGCCATCTGCCGACCCCCGCCCAAATCCAAAGCCGAGGGGCGAAGCCACTCCCGAGCGGAGGTACACCCCTCTCCTCGCACCTCGAACGAAGATCCTCATGGAAATCGAGGGCGAGCGCTACCTCCGCCGACCTCCTCCTCAGAACCCGAGAGCCGTCCGAGACAGATCAAAGTACTGCCAGTTCCATCGCGAACACGGGCATGACACGGAGGAGTGTCGCCATCTGAAGCGGGAGATTGAGGAGCTGATCAGCAGGGGTTACCTCAGGAAGTTCGTCAAGAGCGAGGCCCCCTCTGAAGGGCGACCGCTCGCGGCTCTACCGCCTGTCCCTGCGATCGACAACCGCCCAACGGAGAAGCCCGTGGGCATGATCTCGCGCAGGCCCGACCGAGAAACGAAGAGAGCCCGGGAAGCCCCGGAGAATGTAATCCCTCCCAAAGGGAGGGAAATTAATGATAATGTAAACAACGATGCCGTGGTGGTCAAGATGACCATCGCGAAGCATCCTGTACATCGAATCATGGTGGATAGTGGAAGCTCGACTGACGTACTTTTTTACGATGCATTCTCTCGGATGAATTTGTCCCCCGAACAGCTGAAGCCGGTGCACACCCCCTGGTAGGTTTTACAGGGGACTCGGTGGGGGTCGAGGGGGAGATCACTCTCCCGGTCACTGCCGGATCCCCGCCCCGGCAAGCGACCGTCCTAATAACATTCACCGTCGTCAGGCTCCCTTCGCCTTACAACGCCATCCTCGGGCGTCCCGGGCTCAACCAACTGGACGCCACCATCTCCACGAGGAGGCTGTTGGTGCAGTTCCCCACGCCTTCCGGGCTCGGAGAGATGAGGGGGACGCTCCAGCCAGTCCCGCTCTGCCTCCAGACGGTCCCGAGCGCCAGGGGCGCGGAGCTCGCCCATGATATCGACGACCTCGATCTGAGAGAGAAGGAACCCAGGGGAGGACCCGTAGAGCGCCTGCTGACTTTTCCCCTCGGTTCGGACCCCCTGAAGATGGTGCAAGTCGGGGCTCAGCTCCCCGAGGAAGAGCGAACCCGCTTGCTGGGGTTCCTCCGCGCCAACGCTGACGTGTTCGCCTGGTCAGCAGCCGACATGCCGGGCATCCCGCCCGAGGTTATTATGCACAGGCTGAATGTGGACCCAAGTTGCCGCCCGGTCCGCCAGAAGAAGAGAAGCTTCGCCATGGAGAGGCAGAAGGCGATCAACGAGGAAGTAGAGAAGCTCCTCGCTGCCGGTTTCGTCCGAGAGGTCCAGTACCCTAGCTGGCTGGCGAACGTGGTCATGGTAAAGAAGAGTAGCGGTAAGTGGAGGATCTGTGTGGACTACACCGACCTCAACCGAGCTTGCTCAAAGGACAGTTTTCCTCTTCCAAAGATCGACCAGCTGGTCGACACCACCTCGGGGCATCGCCTTTTGTCGTTCATGGACGCCTTCTCCGGATACAACCAGATCCAGATGAACCCGGAGGACGAAGAGCACACCGCCTTCATAACTGACCGCGGGACTTTTTGCTATAGGATGATGCCTTTCGGCCTCAAGAACACGGGCGCAACGTATCAACGTCTGGTCAGTAAAATCTTCAAAGACCAGATAGGCCGCAACATGCAGGTGTACATGGACGACATGCTGATGATGAGCAAACTTGATTCGGACCACGTGGCTGACTTGACGGAGACGTTCGGCAACCTCCGGCGCCATCAGATGAAACTGAACCCGGCGAAGTGCGCTTTCGGCGTCTCCGCCGGTAAGTTCCTAGGGTTTATGGTGACTCAAAGAGGGATTGAGGACAACCCGGAGAAGGTCCAGGCCATCTTGGACATGGAACAGCCCGCCTCCAAGAAGCATGTGCAACGACTGACCGGCCGAGTCGTGGCCCTCAGCCATTTTATTTCCAGGTCGGCGGACCGTTGCCGTCCCTTCTTCAAGGTGCTGAGGAAGATGAATGGCTTTGCTTGGATCGAGGAGTGCCAGCAGGCCTTCGAGGAGCTGAAGAAGACGCTCGCATCGCCACCTTTACTGTCCAGACCCGAGGAGGGGGAGGAGCTTACCCTCTACTTGGCGGTTACCCCGGAGGCCGTCAGCTCTGTCTTGGTCCGAACCGACGACCAGGGGCTCCAGCGGCCGGTGTACTATACCAGCAAACTCCTCCGAGATGCGGAGCTCAGGTATTCCCGGCCCGAGAAACTTGTTTTTGCGCTAATAGTGTCTGCCCAGCGTCTCAGGCCCTATTTCCAAGCGCACCCCATCACCGTCTTGACGGACCAACCGCTGAAAGCGGTGCTCAGCCGACCTGATACTTCGGGACGGTTGGCCAAGTGGGCACTGAAACTCAGCGAGTTCGACATCGCATACAGGCCAAGGACGGCCATGAAGGCGCAGGTGCTGGCCGATTTTTTGGTCGAGTGTGCAGGCTTGGGCAAGGAGCCCGAGGAAGATCCCCCGGCCCAGCCGATGGAGGTTGGCACCGATGAGCCCGGAGAGGACGCCTGGATCCTCCATGTCGACGGAGCCTCGAACTCCGGCGGGAGCGGAGCTGGGCTCATCCTTGCCAACGGTGACGGGGTCGTCGCCGAGTGCGCGCTCCGTTTCCAATTCCCCGCAACGAATAACCAGGCGGAGTACGAGGCACTTCTTGCCGGACTGAGAGTCTCCCGCGAGCTGGGCGTGACCAACCTCAAAGCTTTCACTGACTCCCAGCTCATAGCGGGGCAGGTGTCCGGAGAGTACGTCGCGCACGACCCTCAAATGGCGAAGTATTTGGAGCTCGTCAAGGCGGGCGCGTCCAAATTCCTCCGCTTCAACATCTTCCACATCCCTCGCGGGGAGAACGCCCGTGCAGACCCCTCTCCCGGCTGGCGACCCTGCCGGACGCGATGCTGGGACGCGCTCATGTGGAGCGCCTTGAGGTCCCAAGCCTCGAAGCACCGGTGGAGGTCCATCAGGTCAGCCAGGAGCCCAGCTGGATGGACAAGTACGCTGCGTACATCGTCAGCGGCACCCTGCCGGAGGACCGACAGGCGGCTCGCCTCATCAGGAAAAAAGCCGTGCGATTTGTCCTGATGGACGGGCAATTGTATCGAAGATCCTACTCCTACCCCCTCCTCAAGTGCGTAGGACCCGCAGAAGCCAAGCTTGTGCTCCAGGAGATTCACGAAGGCATCTGCGGGAACCACGTGGGGGGCAGGGCATTGGCGTACAAGGCCCTCCGTCAGGGCTACTTCTGGGAAACAATGAAGGAAGACGCCGCCGACTTCGTGAAGAAATGCGACCGGTGCCAGCGTCACGCCATGGTGCAGCGGCAACCCTCCAACCCAATCTCTCAGCTCTCAGCCCCCTGGCCGTTCGCCCAGTGGGGGATGGACCTCCTGGGCCCGTTCCCGCCGGCGTCGGGCCAGCGGAAGTTCTTGATAGTGGCTATCGACTACTTCACGAAGTGGGTCGAGGCCGAACCCTTGGCAAGGATCACCGAAGCAAACGTCGCCAAGTTCTTCTGGAAGTCCATCATCTGCCGCTTCGGCATCCCCCACACCGTGGTCACCGACAACGGACGCCAGTTCGACTGCCGGGAATTCGAAGAATTCTGCAGCGATCTCGGCATCAGGCATCGCTTTACCTCAGTGGCGCACCCTCAGACCAACGGGGAGGCCGAAGTCACGAACAGGACCATTCTTCAGGGCCTCCGCACACGGCTGGACCAGGCCAAGGGCAGGTGGGCCGATGAACTTCCCAGCATCCTTTGGGCATACCACACCACCCCAAGGACGGCTACCGACGAAACTCCATTCAACCTCGTCTTCGGAGCCGAGGCAGTCATCCCGATCGAGCTCAGCCTACCCACGCTGCGCGTGGAGCAATACGACGAGACAGAAAACCCAGCCAGGATGATGCTCAACCTAGACCTTCTCGAGGAAACAAGGGACAGGGCCCGAATCCGAATGGCAGCGTACCGGCAACGTGTAGCCAGATATTACAACTCCCGGGTGCGGCCTAAGGCTTTTCGTCCCGGAGACTTAGTTCTCCGGCGCGCCGAAGCATCCCAACCCCGGGAATGCGGCAAGCTATCGCCCAACTGGGAAGGCCCGTATCGGGTGGCGGAAGCCCTCCCTCATGGGGCATATTACTTGGAAGAATTGGGAGGTGCCAGGTTCCCCCGGACATGGAACTCCTCGAACCTGAGAATGTACTACCAGTAATGTAAGGCTCCCAGTTTCTGTAACAAAGCTTCCCCACTTCAAACACTCCCCTCTAACTTCAACAAGAAGGCCTGCGGCATCGAGCTCAGTCCGGAAGATCCTGGGCTTCGGCCTGGAAGGTGGCGCCGAACCCAGTTCGCCCACGCAAGCCCGGAGCACAGCTCAGCAAGCCGCGCAAGGCTTGAGAAAGCCTGCGGCATCGAGCTCAGTCCGGAAGATCCTGGGCCTCGGCCTGGAAGGTGGCGCCGAACCCAGTTCGCCCACGCAAGCCCGGAGCACAGCTCAGCAAGCCGCGCAAGGCTTGAGAAAGCCTGCGGCATCGAGCTCAGTCCGGAAGATCCTGGGCCTCGGCCTGGAAGGTGGCGCCGAACCCAGTTCGCCCACGCAAGCCCGGAGCACAGCTCAGCAAGCCGCGCAAGGCTTGAGAAAGCCTGCGGCATCGAGCTCAGTCCGGAAGATCCTGGGCATCGGCCTGGAAGGTGGCGCCGAACCCAGTTCGCCCACACAAGCCCGGAGCACAGCTCAGCAAGCCGTGCAAGGCTCGAGAAAGCCTGCGGCACCGAGCTCAGTCAGGAAGATCCTGGGCCTCAGCCTGGAAGGTGGCGCCGAACCCAGTTCGCCCACGCATGCCCGGAGCACAGCTCAGCAAGCCGCGCAAGGCTTGAGAAAGCCTGCGGCATCGAGCCCAGTCCGGAAGATCCTGGGCCTCGGCCTGGAAGGTGGCGCCGTTCCCAGTTCGCCCGCGCAAGCCCGGAGTACAGCTCAGAGAGCCGCGCAAGGCTTGAGAAGGCCTGCGGCACTGAGCTCCGTCCGGAGGTCCCGGGCTTCGGCCTGGAAGACGGTGCAGAAACCGTGTTGTCTGCGCAAGCATGAAGGCGACCCAAAGTCGGGCCCGCCTAAGGCTTGCCCTGCTGCGACGCGACTCCGCAGGCCCCATCCTTCGATTTGAGCAATGGGAGGACCAGGCCTGCAGTTATTTCAAGTGTTCCAGATCGACATCCCAGAAAGAAAAGAAGAGGAAAGTAAGATGAGACGACGAACAAGGTTTCGGTAAAAGCTCAGATCTTCATTAGCATAAGCAGTCAGTACAAGCTGGGAGCCCCGACAGGCCGGGACTCCCCAAAAAACAAAAACAGCAGAAATAAAGCAAAAAGACAGTGCCGGGATCACTGGGCCGCGGGTTCGGAGCCATCTGCCAGAGGTGCGGGTGCTGCGACTTCGACTTCTACCGCGGCCGGCTCCTGGGGCTGCTCCGGGGCCGTGGCATCGCTGGACGGCGGCGCCGCAGGTGCCGCTTCGGCTGTGCCGGAAGCCCTGCTCTCACCTCCTGGCCTCCTGCCACCGATTACGACTCCGCTCAGGTCCAGCTGGGGGAAGAAGGCCCCCACCTTCTCCCGGCACATCCGGAACCCCTTCAGGAAGGAGTCCACGGCAGCCTCCCGGACCTCCGCCGTATACTCGTCGGAAGCCCGGAATTTGGGGACGGCCTCTTGCGCTTCCCGCTTGGCTGCCTCCAGGAGCCCGTTGACATAGGCGCTCTGGTCCTTCGCCGCGGCTGCATCTCGCCGGGCCTCCTCCAGCTGGCGCTCCAGCCATTGGGAGTGGGCCTGCAGGCGGGCCTTCTCCGCCGCCTCCTCTTCAGTTCGGCGCTGGGTGGAGGTCCGCTCCTCCGACAAGGAGGCCTCCAACTCCTTGTTCCGCTCCTCGGAACGAGCCAGGTCGGACTGGAGGGCTTGCTTGTCGGCTCGCAGCTCGGCGCCCTTCTCCATTAGATCCTTGACGTCAGCCGCAAGCTTGCCGAGCTTCTGCTCCCGCTCGGAGTCCCTCTTGGCGTTCCCTACGAGAAAATTCCTCAGTAGGAGGACGTCGTTCCCGATCTGCAATGGCAAAAACGACACAGGTCAGAGCAAAGGCAGGTAAGTCTTGAGATATGAAGAAAGGAAAAGGGAGAAGCTCGGGCTTACCGTGAAGAGCTGCGGAAGGATGCCGAGCAGCGCGTCCGCGTAATCCCGGCCACCCCGAGCTCGGCGGTCCCGGGCGGTGGAAGCGTACTCCATCATCTTCTCGGCCAGCCCCCTGTCGAGGATGACCGAGTCCCGGTGGGTGATCACCGACGCCGGAGCCTTCGGGCCGGCCCCTGCAGCAGCTGCCCCCTCAGCCGAAGCCGCAGCCGACGGGCCGGCGATCGCCACGGGCGGTGCTGTCGAGCCGACAGCAACGACGGGCACGACAATGGGTGGAGCGGCGGACGCTGGAGCTCCCTCTGCGGCGCCGCCAGTTTGCGCGGCCGAAGTATCAGTGACCCCGCCCTGAGGTGGTCTGGGCGGGGAAATGATGGCAACCGGGCCGGGCACGGTCACCGCCACGACTTCCCGGCTCGTCTCCGTGCGAGCCCTCTTCGCTACGGGCTCGTCTATCTCTACGACGTCCCGCTGGGCCGCCCCCTCCAAGAGGTTCTCCAAAGAAAACTTCATCCCTGCAAGACAAAAGAGACAGAAGGTCAGCCGGCTCAGTTATGAAGAAAAGGGGGGGGGGGGGGGCAGAGGTCAATGAAGGGCCGAATCTCACCGGTCTCGCGGATGGGACTGATACCGGCCTCGAAAAGATTCTGCTCAGAAAGCAGAACCTCGAGCGCCGGGACCTCGTCACTCAGGAGCTGGGTATAGGACTCCTGGTCCGCCGACTCGACTCGGGAATTCCGGTTCGGGGACCGGTCCGGTTCGCTCCAGGCCCAGTCGACATCGTCGACCGAGGCAAAGAAAAACCAGCTCTTCCATCCCTTGACCGAGGAAGGGAGGTAGAACCGGAGATACCTAGGCCGGGGTGAAATGTACCACCAGCCGTCGTCGGTGAAGCACTTCTTCAGGGTGAACAAGGCCCTGAAGAGAGAGAAACGGGCAACGAACCCGTGGAAGTGGCAGAAAACGATGAAGGAGAAGATGACCCGGATGGCATTAGGAGCCAGCTGGGCCGGGACGAGCCGAAAGTGGCTGAGAAAGGAAAGAAAGAAAGGATGCAAGGGAAACCGAAGACCCCCAAGGAGGAAGTCTTCGTAGAAAGCTATGCGGCCGGGGCCACTCATGGTGACACGCTCCCCGGACCGCGGAGCAAACAGACGGATAGACCCCGGGATG
The DNA here is from genome assembly GCA_021397845.1 of Areca catechu. Classification (NCBI taxonomy): domain Eukaryota; kingdom Viridiplantae; phylum Streptophyta; class Magnoliopsida; order Arecales; family Arecaceae; genus Areca; species Areca catechu. Next base: position 40,053,302 of record CM038045.1, read on the forward strand.
CCATAGGCATCCCGGAGCAGAGAAAGATCGCCTTCGGTCATGGTGGAGGCATGACCGGAGGGACCGGCAGGCAGAGAAGGCGGAGCAAGAAGAGATGGCAGAGCAGGAAGGGAACGGAGGGGCACGACAGGTGCAACCGGAGGGGGCCGGATCCCCCTGGGGATGCCGATGGTGATCCCCCCGGGTTGCAAGCACCGGCGGACCTCCTCCGGAATCACCTCCTCACCTGAGGAGGAAGAAGATGGAGTCCTCGGCCGGGATGGACCGGCCTCGTCCGGGTTGGAAGAGACATGGCGACGGCGCGCCATGGAGAAGAAAAGGACAGGAAGATCGGAAAGGAAATGAGAAGGAAGGAGGGGGGGCTAGAGAAGAAGGAGGCACTCACCGAAAATGCACAGACGAGCGCGAGCAACAGGAGTTGTTAGCCTGCAGCAAACCGTCCACGAAGCAAGGGAAAAGGCCTCGTTCTGGAAAGTCCCCTCCATTTCAAACTCAACCGACAGCGGCCGTACCCGTCATTCCGCCTCAGGCCACTGGATGGTCGCCACGTGGGCGCACGCCCGACACCGACGCCTCGTTAGCAGAGTAACGGCCTCTGCCTCGAAGCGACGCATTGATTATGGACAAGTGGGCGACGCGTGGCGGCTCCCCATAGGTCTTCAGCTGCATCGAGCCACGACGACGAGGATCGTGGCAATTATGATGCAAGATCTTCGCCTCTCCACGTCATGTCCGCATTTAATCCCGACGTTCCGTTCTACGATGCCCCAGCGGAACGGCGGGCTGGGGGGCAACTGTTACAGCCGTGACAGTGACGTGGCCAGGCTCAGGTATCGTCGAATACGAGCGAGCCACGTGTAAGTTTCCCTGGCCTAGTCAGCGCCACATCCTCAAAGTTAGGGTCGGCAAGACTACACTACACGACGACTGCCTAAGGCAAACCGCCCTCGCCGAGGTCGAGCTCGGCTCGGAGTTCCTCTACCACCTCATTGGCGCCCGGGACCGGAGGGGTCCGCTTAAGTGAGGTCGGCCAAGGTCGGGCGACCTCTTGCCGCCTCGCCAGGTGGCCACCCAGGAGGGGTCCACCGAAGCCGAGGTCGGCTGATCCTTCGTCCTTCACCAGGTGGCCACCCGGAAACGGGCCCACCTCGGCCGAAGCCAGGCGACCTCCTGCCACCTCGCCAAGTGTCCACCCGGGAGGGGTCCACCTAAGCCGAGGTCGGCTGATCCTTCGCCCTTCGCCAGGTGGCTACCCGGAGACGGGCCCACCTCGGCCGAAGCCAGGCGACCTCCTGCCACCTCGCCAGGTGTCCACCCAGGAGGGGTCCACCTAAGCCGAGGTTGGCTGATCCTTCGCCCTTCGCCAGGTAGCTACCCGGAGACGGGCCCACCTCGGCCGAAGCCAGGCGACCTCCTGCCACCTCGCCAGGTGTCCACCCAGGAGGGGTCCACCTAAGCCGAGGTCGGCTGATCCTTCGCCCTTCGCCAGGTGGCCCCCAGAGACGGGCCCAACTCAGCCGAGGTCAGACCGCTCGTACGGCGAGGGCCCTGGGGAGCGAGAGACGGGCCCCGAGGCCGTCCCTCGGGCCGTACGAACCCCAGACGGCGTCCTGTACGGAGGGCGGCGGCACGCAGAACATCGCTAGCATCGGCCCGACAGGCCCCGCAGCCGAGAGATGCAACCCTGACGACACAGGCCCCATAGATAGATGGCGCCCACGCTTGGGGAAGAGGGCGCTCTCACCGGGCCCGAGGCCTGACCGGCCGCCCTGCCAGCGCCGCCCTCCCCTCTCTCTCTTCTGTCCTTGCCTTTCCCATGCTGGGCCCGGCGGACGAGATCGGAAAGCCGCCTGGCACCCTTCACCAAAAAGGGGAAAAGAGAAGAGGACGGGGGAGGGGGGTTCCCGAGGTGGAAAAAGACAAACGCGCGACGGAAGGGGATAAAGAAGGAAGAATCTGGGGACGACAAGGTAAGCCAAATTAGCCTGGGGACAAGGAGGAAGCACGGGCACAAGGCCTTGCACCGAGAGAAAAGCCAGAAATCCCGAGTGGGGAAGGCTGGGGGCGAGCTCGGCAAGGAGGCCCAGCCGAAATTCTGGTCCCCAGAGCGTTTCCTTCACCAGTTAACTCTCCGAGTCTGGAACCCTTTAGGGGGTCCGGCTGGAGGGTCTGTTCCTTCTCGTCGTCTACTGACTTGACCGTCGGAGCTCCCTCGCCGGGATCCCCGGCCAGGGTCCTCTAACCCCTTCGTTGCAGGTTTTCCGCGGGAAGGGAGGCTCCCTCGCCAGGCGGTCAGGACGGATCGGCCGATCCGTGGCACGGGCGCGGCGACGAGAGCGGCAACAAGAAGCATACAAGGCATTGTCCTAAGACGTATTTCCATCCCTTGTATGGGTATGATCATAAACACCATCCCAAGATATATCTAAGATTTCTCTGTTTGTGAGTATGATCATGATGGAGGTTGATGAAGACTCTTTCACCACCCATCAAAATGACTTTGAAATAGAAAAAAAATTGAAGAAGAAAATATTAGAGGAGAAGAAAAGATAGTATTAAAAAATAAAATAAAAACCTATATCTTTAAATCTCTAAGATGACCATTTTATGGTTATTCAAAATATAATCGTTTAGACTTTTATTGACCTATTAAATCTGATTAGATGTCCAATGGTTAGAAAATTAAAACTCCAATGATCAAATTATTAAAACTCCAACGATCAAATCATTAAAATCCAATGGTTATATAATTATATTAAAAATATCACTAAATTTTATTTTTTTACTAAATCATGAGATTAAATTAACTCTAAAAAATTGACAAGTTTTACTAGTATTTTTTTTATCTAATTTATAACCAACAAAATCTGTATCAGAATATCCAATTAATTTAATAAAAAACTATTTTGAATATCATAAACTAGTATTAATGGTGCTAAATAAGTATCTAAATATTTCTTTAACATCAAATAAAAATGATTTTTTAGGATTAGAATAGTATTTTGCACACATATATATACACTAAATATTATATCTAGTCTACTAGTAGTACGGTAAAGTAATTATCCAATCATACCTTTATGAAGCTTTTGATCTATGTTCCTATTGTTTTCGTCTTTATCAAGCTTTCATGAGGAGCTCATTGATATAACAATTTTTTTAGAATTCTCCATCCTAAATTTTTTAAGTATTTTATTTATATATTTGGTTTGGTTAATGAAGATTTTCTCTTTTATTTATTTTATTTGAAGTCCTAGGAAGAAGTTAAGTTCTCCTATCATACTCATCTCGAAATTTTCTTGCATTAACTTAGTAAATTCTTAACAAAAAAAATTATTAGTAGTATCAAATATAATATCATCTACATATATTTGAACAACTAGTAAATCATTATTTTTCTTTATCAAAAATAAGGTATTATCTACATTTTCTCTAATAAAGTTTTTCTGAAGTAAAAATTTACTTAAATATTTATACCATATACAAGGAGCTTGTTTTAAACTATATGGTGCTATATGTAGTTTATAAAAATGATTTGGAAGATCATCATTTTCAAAATCAAGTAGTTATTCAACATACACTTTTTCAAAAATAAAATCATTTAGAAATATACTTTTAACATTCATTTGATAAAATTTGAAATTCATAAAATATGTAAAAGTAAGTAGTAGTCTAATAGCTTGTAGTCTATCTACTAGTACAAAAGTTTTATCAAAATCAATACATTTTTTTGACTATATTCTTTTACAACTAATCTAGCTTTATTTCTTATAAATATACAATGTTCATCTAATTTATTTCTGAAAATTCATTTGATTCTAATAATAGGATAGTCTATAGGTTTATTTACAAAAGTCTATACTTTATTTCTTTCAAATTGGTTAAGTTTTTCTTATATAGTATTAATCCATTCGTAGTCATTTTCAACTTTTCCTATAGATTTAGGCTCTATTTGTGATACAAAAATTAAGTAATTACAAGAATCTTTTAAGAATAATCAAGTTCTTATCCTTTAAGATGGACCATCAATAATAAGACCTCCTGGAAGACCATGAGCATCCTCCATTCCTTGGATAGTCTATCTTACTTTTGTTGAGTTGTTATGTTTTCATCATCCTTTTTCTTTGAGTCTTTATCTTTATTTTTAGGGGATGACTCTTTTAATATAAGATCCACCACTTTTTGCTTAAAATTCCTACATCATCATCTAGACCATTTTTCTTTCTCAAAAGATTGACATTAATTTTATTAAATACAATATGAATTGATTATTCAACAATAAGTATCATTTTGTTGAAAACTCTATATACCTTGTTAAATAATAACTAACCTAAGAAGTTTCTCTTATCCAACTTGGCATCAAATTTTTCTAATTTTTTTACTATTATTCAATATAAAGTATCAACATCCAAAAATATGAAAGTAACTAATGTTAGATTTTTTTATTTTTTTAAAGCTCATATAGGATTTTTTAAAAATTAGACGAATCAATATACAATTTAAAATATAACATATTATGTTTATTGCTTCCATCCAAAAGTATCTAGGGAGATCACCTTTACATAATATAGTGTGTAACATTTCTTTTAAGTATGATTTTTCTTTTTTACCATCCCATTTTATTCAAGTATTGTAGATGTAGAAAAAATTATGTTTAATTTTCTTTTTATTATAAAAGCTTTTAAAATTTTGATTTTCAAACTTTATTCTATGATAACTACGAATTGATGCAATTAAAAAATTCTTTTCATTTTAAACTTTGTGATAAAACTCTATAAAAGTTGAAAATGCTTCATCTTTTTGTACTAAGAATAAAATTTAATTAAATCTAGCAAAATCATCAATAATAATAAATTTGTATCATTTACCTCATAGACATGTAATTATAGTAAGTCCAAACAAATCCATATAAAAAAGTTCTAAAGGTCTACTAGTTGAAACCATGCTTTTTGGTTTAAAAGAATTTCTACATTGTTTTCTAAATTGACATGCATCACAAATATATTTTTTTCAAACTTAAATTTTGGTAAATCTTTTACAAGATCTCTTTTAACAAGTTTTGAAAATAAATCCATGCTTGCATGTCCTAATTTATGATACCATAACCAACTATTTTTATTATTTTTAGCATTCATTATAACTAGGCATTCACCATTCTTCAAAGATAGATCATCTAGATCTACTATATAAATATTATCATATCTATGTCTAATGAATACTATACTATCTTCAACGAGACCAAACACAATACACTTAGATGATTTATAAACTGTTTTGCAACCTTTGTCATATAGTTGACTTATGCTAAGAAGATTATGCTTTAAACTATCTACTAAAAAAATATTTTTGATAAATATAGAATGAACAATACAAATTTTACCAATGCTAAGTATGTAACATTTTTCATTGTCTCTAAATATAAACATTCCTTATTCCTTAGCTTCAAAGATGACTGTTGCTGCCCTTACCATTGTGGCCCGCAGCTCGAATATGGTGCCGGACGATAGCCTCATTTTCCGAAATCTAGCGATACCCGATCCTGCAAAATAGAGTTAGTGACCCAGGCCGGGGATTTCGGCGAGGGTACTCCGACGATCAAGTCAGTGGACGGTAAAGAGAAATAGATCCTTCAAGGCGGCTCCCTCCTCGGTCACCATGCTTGAATGAGAGTTTTTAGTAAAGGATGGAGTAGGAATGGTAGGAGAGGAGTAAGGCTTAAGCCGTGATGGCCATATCCGTCGAACTCTCTTCGGGAGTTTCGCGGTAGCCTCCATGCGCTTTCTCTTCTTCTATCTCCTTCTCCTCCTTTTTCTTGCTTACCTTATTTTCGCCCGCTGGGTCCTCCTTTTAGATCATCAGCTCTCTCTGTTTCTTGTCTCGATTTTCTCCCTCTTGGGGCACTCAAAAGTCAATGGCATCCGTCGGCCATGCCCCCGAGGTCATTTCCCTTTATAGTAGGGAGTTATGTTGTTTTCCCGATGAGTTATCATGGCTGGAAAAGTTTAGCAGGGCCTCGATCCGGGGGTAGCCATCCTCAGGTCTGAGATTTCTAACGCAGCCTTCTCCTTCTGGATGGTACAGGTGGTCGGCTACAGGACCTGGTGCCTTGATCAGGGCACTCCTCCCTAACTGGTGCAAACGAGGGTAGGCACACCTCTCTAGCTTTGGGGTGCCATACTGGACATGTCGCTCTGCATGCGCCGGCTTCGATGGCAGGCTTGGTGCTGATATCTTTATCCTTTTCATGATGCTTCCAAGGAGCGGGCTCGACTTCGGCCGAGGTGGGGTCAACCCTTGGGGAGCCACCTGGCGAAGAAGCGGAGGGAGCTCCACTTCGGTCGAGGTGGGCTCGACCCTTGGGGAGCCACCTGGAGAAGGAGCGGAGGGAGCTCGACTTCGATCGAGGTGGGCTCGACCCTTGGGGAGCCACATGGCAAAGGAGCGGAGGGAGCTCGACTTTGGTCGAGGTGGGCTCGACCCTTGGGGAGCCAGTTGGCAAAGGAGCGAAGGGAGCTCGGTTTCGGTCGAGATGGGCTCGACCCTTGGGGAGCCACCTAGTGAAGGAGCGGAGGGAGCTTAACTTCGATCGAGGTGGGATCGACCCTTGGGGAGCCACCTGCCGAATGAGTGGAAGGAGCTCGACTTCGATCGAGGTGGGATCGACCCTTGGGGAGCCACCTGCTGAAGGAGCAGAAGGAGCTCGACTTCGGCCAAGGTGAGCTCGACCCTTGGGGAGCCACCTAGCAAAGGAGCAGAAGGAGCTCGACTTCGGTCGAGATGGGCTCGACCCTTGGGGAGCCACCTGGCGAAGGAGCGGAGAGAGCTCAACTTCAGCCGAGGTGGGCTCGAGCCTTAGGGAGCCACTTGGCGAAGGAGCAGAAGAAGCTCGACTTCGATCGATGTGGGCTCGACCCTTGGGGAGCCACCTGGTGAAGGAGCGGAGGGAGCTCGACTTCGGCCGAGATGGGCTCGACCCTTGGGGAGCCTCCTGGCGAAGGAGAGGAAGGAGCTCGACTTCGGCCGAGGTGGGCTCGACTCTTGGGGAGCCACCTGGTGAAGGAGCGGAGAGAGCTTGACCCTTGGGGAGCCACCTGGCGAAGGAGCAGATGGAGCTTGATTTCGATCGAGGTGGGCTCGACCCTTAGGGAGCCACCTGGCGAAGGAGCTCGGAAAGAAATCCGACATGGCAACATCTACTCGCTTCGCTACCTGCTGGATCCGAGGTGTTCTCCACGTCAGCGGTCTTGCCACATCAATGACGAATTGAGTTTTGTCACCAGTCATGTATCTTGAGTACCTACTATCAATATGCCATTTCCTTTTTCCTTCTAGGATTGCAAGATATATCTATATAAAAGAATTAAATTATAGCTTTAGGTATCCAAGTTATCTTGGATTTTTTGGGACTAATCTTGTTGGTTCTTTTTGGAACCAATTATTTTTTAATCATTTTTTTATTATTTTTTTTGAAATTACAAAGATAAACTTTATATCTTACTTTTTCACAGTAAAATATATAATATTTGAAGTTGAATTAAGAGAAACATTATCAAAAAAACTCTTCAAATATTTTTATTTATTTTGAGTATTATAGCCTAAACCAACTTTATTAAAAATAGCTCTGTGATCACTCAAAATTATTTAAAGCTCTTCAAAACTAAGAGTGAATTTATCAAAAAAATATTTTAGTTTTTGTACTTTATTTTTAAAATTCTAATTTTCTTGCATAGCATTTTTATTATTTTTTCAAAATCTTTTCCTTTTCAAGTAATAATTCTATATTTTTCTTTTTCAAGTATTTATTAATCTTGTGTAACTTTTTAAATTCAACTAAAAGATCAACAAAAGCTTTTTGAAGATCACAATCATATAAAAAATTTTCAGGTTTTATCTTATTTTCTTGAGTCATAAGACATGGCTTGGCCACTTCTTGAGTTTTGTCTTTGAAGCTCGAGTCTTCATTATTACTCCATGTGGCTATCAATGTTTTTTTCTTGTACATCTTGGACTTTTTGAGTTGAAGGCAATCCGTTTTAAAGTATCTAAGTTTTTTTCTATTCAAAGTAAATGGATTGCTCCTCTTTTTTTTCTCCTTGTCCTTTCTTACTTTACCTTTGTATGGCTTCTTTTGAAACTTGGTTTCATTCTTCTCACGGGCCTCTTGAACTTTCGTGCAATAAAAGCCATCTCATCATCTTCTTTTTTCTCTGACTCGTTGCTTTTCTTATTTTCATTCTTTATTGACTTTAAGGCGATAGTTTTCTTCTTCTTAAACTCATCTTCATCATTTTATCTCATAGTAAGCTCATAAATCATAAGTGATCCAATGAGTTCTTCAAGTGAAAGAATGCTAAGATCCTTTACCTCTTGAATTGTAGTCACTTTTGCTTCCTATAATTTCGAAAGAAATCTAAAATTTTTTTGAACAAGATCACTGTTAGAATAGATCCTTTCCAAACTTTTTAAGCCATTAGTAATATTAGTAAATCTAGTATACATGCTAGCAATAGTTTCATTACACTCCATTTTGAAAAATTCATGCTTATGTTCAAACATATTGATTTTGGTTTCTTTCACTTGGTTGGTACCCTCATGGGTAATCTCCAATCTATTTCAAATATACTTGGTAGAGCTACAGGTTGAGATTCTATTCAACTCATTAGCATCTAAAGCATAATATAAAATATTTATAGCTTTGGCATTCAGCTCTATTAACTTCATATCTTGCTTATCCCTATCTTTTTCAGGTTTGAAAACATCAATTCCATCTAGTATAGTTATGGATGTGTGTGACCCATTACTTATAACTTTTCAAAGTTGATAGTCAAGTCTTGAACATAAATGCACATGCGAGTTTTTTAATAAGTATAATTTATTTCAGTGAACAAGGGGGTTCAGTTTGAAAATTACCTTTCGATAAGAGACATACTAAGTTGGGTTGCCATTTGATCTTAACTTTTAATAGTTGATCAAATATAGCTAAGTACCAAGTTCTGATATTACTTGTTGTCCAGCTAGACAATCCAAGAGGGGGGTGAATTGGATTTTATAAAAATTTAAATCAAAATGTATTGCATTTGAAAATTTGTGAAGTAATGGTGAGCAGAAATATATACTTTAGATTTTCTAAAATGAAGTACTAAAGATAAGAGCAAAGAAATAAGAAAGCATACACAAACATATAGAAATTTTAGTGGTTCAGTGTATCCAACACCTACATCTACTCTCCAAGCCTTATTTTAGAAATTTTTACTATAATCTCTCCAAAATTATAACTGAATTATTTCACCGAGCTCATAATCCAAAATCCTTTATAGTCGATCCATGGCTAAACACCTAACTTCAATCCCCAATTGAAGTTAGAAACAAAGGAACCAAGAAAAGAGAATATAACTACCAAGCTCCTTAAAAATGAGTAAAACAAAGCAAAAATGCACTAAAAAGAAAATTTCTAGGAATCTATAGAATCTTCAAGCTTATCTCCTTGCTGAGAAGCCAATGATTGGAAGGCTTTTCAGGTGGTCAGGAGTAAAAGCTCTCAAATCAATGCTTTTGGCTTTTCTATTTATTCTCTTGATGGTACTTGAAATATTCTAGTTATTGTTGATCCTCAATAAATTTGGTGAGCTTTAAAAAATATTTCCAGAGTCAAAAATCTATTTCTAGCTATTGGATGATGAAATAGAGCCATTGATTCAAATTTGGATCCTTCTAAACTTTTAGCAGAACTGGCCATTATACTTGTCAAGAGTTCTTGAGTCAACTTAGATGACTATCAATCGACTCAGATTCTATCCGAGTTAGCCAAGTCCTTAAATAAGTAGACTCGGTCTTAGTTCATCAAAAATCATCTTTCTATTTTTTACTATTGAGTGGGTTCAGATTGTTAGGATCGATTCAGTTGCCATTCCATCAAAAAATTAGCATTCTGACTCAAATACTTGGGATTGATTTGGTTGCCATCCGAGTCAACTCAATTGATATTTGGATCGACTTGGTTGTCAGTCTTTAAAACATAGCTTCTAGATTTTCAACTCTCCCTATCAAGTTGACTCGATGTCCATTCAAGTCAGCTCAGTAGCGTGCCGATTGAAACTCTTTGTACCAAGATGAAACTCTTTCATACTAGGCTGAAACTTTGATCCTTCAAAAATTTTTTGATTTCACATTCCAATACATTATTTTTACTTAAATTTCACTAGCTTCTTTTTTTGAAGTTTCAAAAATATATCTTTCATATCAAAAATTGTTATCCTTAATCTTTTTTTAGTACTTTAATATTTCATGAAACATGAACTTATTCAACTTACTAATTACATTATATACTTAATATTTTATTATTCATCAAAATCAATTCTTGGGGCCAACAAAAATTTAGATATTTTATTAGATAAGTAATGTCCACATATTTTGAATTCATTATTCTCTAAATAGGTATTAAACTACATGTCAATTTTTCTTATTTTATTCCGCATGTATGCTTAAGTCTGGTATGCTTAAATCAATGAGAAGGCATAATTAATGTAAACAAGAGAAGATATGTTACTATTGTTATAAACAAATTATAATTAATAGCAAGTCAACCTAGAGCATAAAAGTGGCCATGCTTTGTGATCATTACTTACCCAATTATAAGGGTACATTTATATTATTTTGGATTAAGATAGGGATTAAAAAAATTTATGCCTCATTTTGGGCACAAAATTGACATCAATTAGAATAAAATCAACTTATCCAATATTTAATCTACATATTTCCGCATCTAAAATTTTTAAATAGATGCTATTTCCTATGTAGTTTTTTTTTTTTGCCTCAAAATCTTCAAAGAGATCTTGGAACTAGTGATGTGGCGATATACCCTTGAATCAATCCACCGGTCTTTGATATCATAATTAAAAAATAGGCATTTAGAAATAACATTGCCCTTGAATCAATCCACCGGTCTTTGATATCATAATTAAAAAATAGGCATTTAGAAATAACATAAACAAAACCCTTTCTACCTTTTTGTTTTTCCTTTTCATGTCCATTTCTATCTTGATTCTGTGACCAATTTTCTCCAATCCTATTTGTAACAACTTAGAATCTCACCCATAAGCTATCTAAAAGGTGGTCTTTGGATTCTTTAGCTTTGTACAAGTATTCAAAATCTTTTCAATGTACAATTGATATCAGATTGAAGACATGCTTGGAGTTCTCATATACTTTTCCATTTGAAAAATCACTTATGCTTACCTAGATACAACATGCATATGGATGTAAAAGGATTTTGGATTTTTTTTTGTATGTTCCATTGGATCTCAAAGTCATCTCTTATAGAAGTGCTCTTATAGAAGTGCTCCAATATTCGGATTACAAAGAATGAAAAAAGTTGCAACAATCTTGTTCAATCTCTTGATAAGTTATTTGAACTTAGATAATTTATTACAACAAAGTATCAATTTTTTTATGCATCGAAAATAAGAATATCCTTTAATCTCTGGGATAACAATGCCACCATCTTCTATAGCATGGTTCTCCAATAATCAACCAGTTCCTATAAATATCCAGTGCATAACTGATATGGGACTGAACACATGTTGATGCTCACATATCCCCCATTTAAGTCACAGCATTCTCGCCAGAATAAGTATCCAAATCTATTCAAATTTAATCACAAGCATCATGATATATCCATAGTCAACCCAAATGGATGTGTTCGCTATTCCATATGGGCTAGATCCACTATGATACCATTTGTTAGAAGACTCATTAAAAAAAAAAAAAAAAGTTAAAATGTATTTGTAATATCCTAACCTAGTTACACAAAATTTAAAGTAGCTACAAGGAGTCTTCTTCCCCGTTAGACTTTTGATTGAAGTCAATGAATGAATATAGGAATAAGTATTCTCCCATTCAAAGTCAAAATCTGAGATTAGGAAGGAGTCCAACTCCCATTTACCTTAATTTAAAGGGACGATCTCCCATTCAAAGTAGAATATGAGATTGGGAAGGAGTCCAACTCCTCCATTTACCTCAATTTAAAGGGACGAAGTCCCTTGTGAACCCCCATTATCGGGCACCATTTACCACCAGAGAAATCTTTTTCCTCTCTTCTTCTTCTTCCAAGATTTTTTTCTAAGTCATTGAAATCATGTTCAAATATTATCAGAGAGAAGATTTTCGAGGAGAAACTCTGGATTAATTGAATTTGTTAGGTCATCATATTTACAAAGTAATATAACTCCTTTTTTAAATGTATTAGTTAATTATAAAGTAATTTTCTATCATGATTTATGAAGTTAATGTATTGTATTTTTAAGCATTGAAAATATCCTTTTTTTCTAGAATATGAAATGATTTAGAATCAAACATATTGAATTTGATATGGATTATACCTGATCGATTTCAATATCATATGGTTTTATGAATATTTGATTTTAATTATGAAAAATCTTTGAAAAAAGTATTTTGTTTTGAAATCGATTTGACTCACAGCTTGACTGTGTTTTGAAACCAGCCAGTGGGGGTTAAATGCTAGTATTTCGATACCCTGCCAGTGAGGGTCATGTGCTGGTATTTCGATATGCTATCAATGAGGGTATGTGCTAGTATTTGGATACCTTGCCAGTGAGGATCGTGTGCTATTATTTTAATTTCTTGCCAATAGGGGTTGTGTGCCAATATTTCGATACCCTATCATAGGGGATTATACAATGCCTCTTTAATCGAGTTCATGGCTATCAAGATGAATGTGATGTTTTGAAAGAAATTGATTTTATAAATAAATAATAAATTTGAAAAGGATGTATCCATACGCATCTTATTTTGAGAGTGCTATGTATTTTAAATTAGATTCTAAATTGATGTACCATGCATGTTTTTTTTTATTATACTATTATTGCTAGATTTATCTAACTTAAGTATTTATTGCTTACTAGGTGATGTAGCTCATTACTCTATATTTTTATTATTTTTATAGATTCAGAGAACTAGCTTGATTTAGAAATACATTATAAGAAAGTGATTAGAAGCAAATATATATATATATATATAATTTATATTAGAATTCATTAAAATTTAATGTAAGACTTTGGAGTATTATTTTATAAAATATTTGATTTAATTATTTAAATTGAGTTTAAATATTAAATTATTGATTATTTGTTATTCTATTTGCATTATGATATCGTGAAGAGATGCCTTGCATACTTTTGGAAAGAGTTTTCTATAAGTATATGACGGTTACTACAATCTCATAATCTCATATTAGAGACATAATGGTATTATTTAAATTTGTTGATTTTATAAAAGTAATTTAGATTTATTTTATATATAGCTGATATAAAATTAAACAGATGCCCGCATGATTTTCATGGCCACCATGAAGAATAATATGAGGTCATGAATAACAAAGCTTAGCTCCACCATGTTGATCATTGTTCTTTGCATTTCCATTGGAATTGATTTTATGAAAATGAGTGGATAGAATTTTTTCGAGTAAAGTGAACAACATAGGAGCAAATTCCGAATCTTAGATTTTTCTCTCCATCAACATCCTCTTTGGCCTGATGGGTCATGCCATATAAAAATACTAGCTAGCAACTTTTTTTAATAAGATGGAGCACTCATACAAGTTTGGTATGAATACATCAAAAAGATCAAAGTACAAAATATCCCTAAACGAGCTAGAAGTGGACTCATACTAGTCTAAAGGACATTTTCAGAATGCTGGGCAGTAAAAGAGACAATCCAATCAACAATAGAGTTGGCTTCCCGGTAAACATGTCGGAAAATAGCCAGGCAACCTCCCATAATAAAAAGAAAATATCCTGTAATAAAGGATGAGTGACAAATCCCCTTTCATAAGAATGGATCCATCCAACAACAATAGAGGAGCTTCCTCATTCACCAGTCGATCAGCATGAAGGGTGAGTCTCACATAAATAATGCCAACCCAAGTAACTTGCAATCTACCCCCAGAACAAAAGGCCCAAAAAGATGACTGCCTCCCGCTACAACCAATCTCAAGTCGAGGTCTTTGATAATGAAGCCCTCTCCTCCATTGCTACCCATCACACTGTCATTGAAATTGACCTTAAGGAAATCCAAAGATGGGGGCTCCCAGGAGATAAATACCCGATGGTATGCTCCAAGAGCCGATCAGGAGTCCCAATGATCCAAAATCATCAAGATCAAATCAGCTAACTCCAAGTGAAGCACCTCAGTCGCCTGAATCAGAACATGCTCTAGGACAAACTACATGGATAACCTTCTCGACTCAAATACCCAACTATTCCTAGACAGCCAAATATGATATATCATATAAGCCATCCAAACTATAGAGGATCTAGCCTACTCCGTGGCAAAGCTAAGCCTCATACTATCTAAGAAAAGCTAAGTGGGACTTGTGATGAAGCTAAATCCCAGAAGTAACTTAGCCAGTCCCGAAATCTGAGCTGCTCTCAAGCACCAAAAAAGGGCATGATCCATCGTCTCCTCCCTTGACTTGCAGAATGGATAGGTGGTCGAGAGGGGCACTCCCTGATGTGGAACTAAAATTGCATGCAAAGTTATTTTTGTATTTTTTAAAGTTAAGTGATGAATCTAAATCCTGAAGAACGGACCAAGAACCTAAGTAGGGAAATCTATGCAAGATAAGAAGCTAAATCATGCAAGATATGATCTAAAAGCAATAGAAAAAGAGGATCGTCGAAGCTGAGAAGTCTCGGTTGGGCTAGTTCATCTCAATAAGACGACTGGCAGGCAGAGGGGGTGTACCTGATAATGGTTGATACGCCCGATATAGATCATAAATGAAGGGATCGCTATCACTCCCAGATGCATCCTAGAAAATCAAGCCGGAGACCTATGGATTCTCGCTTTCTGCCCGATGATCCGATTGCTGCCCGGCTGGAATTGATGGATTCGTAGGAGTCAAGGGACCTGCAAACAGCTTTTCAGGGGTTAGAAAATAAAGCAAAGATGAAGGATTAATTGAAAAAACAGCAAGGAAAAGAAGGGATTTGATGTGGACGGCTAGGGTTTGGAGAGGCAGATGGCAGCTGGAGACTGGGCGCAGGACACTAGGAAGAAGAGGAGGGGCTCACACAGAATCCCCTTAGCACACAGCTATAAGCACATAGCAATTGGAAGAACTCAATTATATTTCATGAGAAAAGTATCTTCGTACAAGAGAATAGAGTCCCTTAAATAGACTCATAAACTTGGCCCCCAAGTAAGGTTACAATTGACATTACCTAGAAATTTGAATCCCACCCAAATCCTAGCTAGAATACATGGTAGGTCTAGGATTTGATTGCCCTCAAATTGCTCTCTCCTCTCTTGCCTTGGTCAGCCAAGGGAGGTGACCCTAAGTGGCCGACCAAGGGATGGTGACCATAGGGTGGATGGCGCCCTAGCTCCCCTCCTGGGCCTTGGCTGGCCCATTTTGCTTCAGGCTACGGTCCAGGGCTTCGGGGCTTCTGATTTGGTTCCCGGGCTTTTGATTTCTTCTACTAAGCCTTCCATGGTCTTTATAACTTCAAGTTGGGTTGATCTTTACTTGTATTGGCTTAGTCTTCACTTGCACCGAGTCTTCACTTGACTTGGACTAACATATACAGGACTCAGAAAGAAAGCCAGCTCAACATGAGCTAACCGGTACAGGACTCAAATAATGAAAATGAAAACTCAATTTGGCTAAACCCTTATTACAAATGGACTCAAACACTACTAAGTAATCCACATAGGATTGAGAAGCCTCTGTCTTATTCTGGTACCTCTGGTGTCCGTACCAATTCTTCTGGGATGGGAGGAACTCGACCCTGTCGAGTAAGGGTCACACTGGTTTATATATCTCTTGAGAAGGTCCGAGTCGAGACACTGCAAGTCCTCTCGAGAAATTCACGAATCGTCCGATTCTAGCCAGCCTTGCCATTAGACCAGGTAGCGTTGATAGCCGCGACCCCGGGTCGTGATGGTTTGATTGTCCAGGATATGCTCGATCCATCCTCCTTTCTCAGGCCAAATAGTTGGTGGACACTCTGGGCTAGGGTCACTCACAATGGAAGGAGTAGGTCCAAAGGCCTCACTGGGTATCACTGCCGGTTCTCTATACTCGACCAAGTCTGCAATATTGAAGGTAGAACTAATGTCCAAATCCGAAGGCAAATCTAACACATAGGCATTTGGTCCAACCCTCTCTATCACTTTAAAAAGTCTGGCTTTGCGAGCATGAAGCTTCTTTTTAGGCCTAAGCCTAACCAAGATAGAATTTCTTACATTGAATTTATTGGCTCTTATTCGAGAATTAGGCAGTTTGTTAGATGTTTCATTACTTAAATTACTCTTATGGCTAATATCCTGATGCATATGTTGTGCGGTGTTTAGTGTAGGTGTGGACATGCTGGGCACATGTAAACTCCTAATAGGTGATGCAAAGGAATCAAACTAACACCTAACAGACTCGACTATGCATTCCTACCAAAGAAAATTTTATTGAACACTTTAGATCTAAACCTAACAAATTATAGGTTCTCTAGGTTTGATCCTAGTTTGACATGCACATGAAAATTTACAGTGGACTCCTAGCAAAATCCATAAAGTATGCCAGAAATAAGATGCAAACCTAGCATGCATAATGAATGCATACGGTATGCTAATCTCAACTAAATGCAATCTAATGATCCTAGAAATGCTAAAGGTTTATAGAAAGGGCAAAAAATAATAGGTGGGTTCAGGATTAGTCTGGTAGGGTAGGAAAAGAGGTTCAGGATTAGTTGGATAAAGTAGGATATAAGAAGGCGTGTCAGGGACTAATCCTAGACTAATGAGGCTAACCTTACGAGGTTGAGGTATATCTACAGGATTTGCATAATGAAAGGATGGGTTACTAATCTCAGGGAAGAGATCCTTAATGAGAACTATAGGAAGGGGCTCATCCTGAGGGTACTGATTCAAAGAGATCAGGTCCTTAATAAATTCTTCTGGTTCTTGTATTTTAGGACTAGACTCTATAATTTGGCTCTCCTCTATGGTTTCCTCAGGTAAGGTTCCAGTAGCAGTATCTAGGTTCTCTTCCTCTAATTGTTCTTCCACTACAGCTTTAGGCTGGGTATAGTCAGGGTCAACTAACTCTAAATTGGCTTCTACCTGGGTACCTACGAGGTCAACTAATTCTAGGTCTTCTAGAGGTGTCTCCTCTTCTCCCTCATACTCATCCACCAAGTTCACATCAGCTCATACACTTCCACTTTAATGTCAGCCTTGTGAATCAAAGGGATGGTAGGGGAAGGTCGGCTAAGGAAAAATTGGCTAGGTCCTGGTCTCTGATTATGGGCACTGATCCTAGTAGGTTCAGGTTGCCTAAGGGGTAGTGGCTTACTACTGGGCTCATATCTAGGGATACTAACCTTATAGGGTTCAGGTCGATGGCCTATGGGTTAATTCTGCTCATAGGTCATGGGTTCAGATCTATAGATCATGGGTTTACTGAGCTTATAGGGTGTGGGTGCATAGGATCTAGAGTCATAGGATCTAGGTTTATAGGTTTTGGGTATATAGGTTCTAGGTTCATAGGATTTGGAGTCATAAGATCTATAGGTTGTGGGTCTCTTGGACTCATAGGACTTGGATAGGTACTTTTTTCTTAGTTCAAGTTTCATGTTACTCCAGGTAGTAATGGGTTCACGGCCTTCTTGTCTAAGTATTCTCTCAACATTATCCCAGTCTACCTTGGCCTGGTGAACTAACTTAGCTTTAGCAAACTTGAACCGATATCTTTCAGAATAGAAACCCATATTTTGTTCAAAATACAAGTCCATATATCTTTTCCAAGCAAGATAATCCTCACACTCAGGATCACTAAATATAGGTGCTACCAACACAACGTACCTAGTGTCTCTCCTAGAGTTGGGCTCCAAATAGGGATCATGGTATCGAGTTCTCCTAGGGTTGGGCTCCATGGTTTTACTAGGTTGAGTTGGGTTGAGGCTATTGGTATTGGACTTCTAATCTAATGGTCATGCAATCAAACACACACATCGACTTCTAAGCTAGTGCACATGCAAGACTCAAAGATGAATCGACTACAGCTGCCTAGACCTAGAGCCCAATCATAATGGGTTGACTCAACTTACACACAACTCAAATCCTAGTCCTTCAACTGGCCAGGTAAGAGGTGGGATGGTGGGAGGCCCCTTGCTCTCACAGGGATTCAATTAAGGAACCACCGATCTGCTTAGGTCATTTGACACTATATCTCTAGCCTAGACACCAGCATCCAGTAATAGAAGATGAATTGGGTGCACTAGTCGTCCCATAATGATCGAACCCGACCGATTGGTGTCCCTAGCCCACTATGGCAAATTAAGTATAGTTAATTTTAGATTAGGCTTGGGAGTAAATGCAAGGGAGGTGGTTTTGAGCTAAGGAGAGGTTATCAACTCCTCCCCTTATCTGATATATAGAAAGTGCCCTTAAAGTATTTTATGCAATGATGGCAGGCAGATGAAAATGCAAATTAGGGTTTAAGTGTTTTTGGTATTTTATGAATATATGTAATTTTTTTTTGTTTTGGTATTTTCTTAAATAGAAAGATAATTTGAAAATAATGACTTAAAATACAAGAAACATGCCAAAATTATAAGATATGCAAAAATTATACTAAAGCAACCCTAAACTTGCTGAAATTGACATTGCTGCCAAAAATAGGGCAGAACTATTCTTAGATAGTGTTTTGGCTGGCAAAAAATACACAGACCAAAATAATTCCTGAGAAAATTTTGAAAGTTAATTTAAATTATAAGAAGTTTATAAAAATAAACTTCAAAGTTTTCTGAGTTCTATGTAAGAAAAAACAATTAAAAGAGCAGGTGATGTACTGAGAAGGCCGAAATGCAAAAAAAACCTAATGAACTCTTTGTGTTCTTCTTCAAGGGGTCAATTCACAGCAGCACCCCAACACGTCATAGGAGATCCCGTAGATTGAAAAGAGAGGGTCTTGCAGCCCTACGTGTCTCCTATGACCGGACGGCCATAGTAAAGCACCCGATCCGAATATGCAAAGAGAATTGAGCCCAACTAGGCTCGATACCAAATGATGTGGGACTAACAATGCATGCAAAGTTTTTTTTGTATTTTTTAAAGTTAAGTGATGAATCTAAATCTTGAAGAATAGACCAAGAACCTATGTAAGGAAATCTATGCAAGATAAGAAGATAAAGAGTGCAAGATAGGACCTAAAAGCAATAGAAAAAGAGGATCGCTGAGGCTGAGAAGTCTCGGTTGGGCTAGTTCATTTCCAATAAGGTGACTGGCAGGCAGAGGGGGTGTGCCTGATAATGGTTGATGCGCCCGATGTAGATCGTAGATGAAGGGATCGCTCTCACTCCCGGATGCGCCCTGGAAAATCAAGCCGGAGACCCGCGGATTCTCGACTTTCTTTCCGGTGATCCGATTACTGCCCGGTTAGAATCGGTGGATTCGTAGGAGTCGAGGGACCTGCAAACAGCCTTTCAGGAGTTAAAAAACAAAGCAAGGATGAAGGATTAATTTAGAAAATAGCAAGGAAAAGAAGGGATTTGATGTGGGCGGCCAGGATTTGGAAAGGCAGATGGTGGCTAGAGACTGGGCGCAGGACACTAGGAAGAAAAGGAGGGGCTCACACAGAATCCCCTTAGCACACAGCTATAAGCACACAGCAATTGGAAGAACTCAATTATATTTCATGAGAAAAGTGTCTTCATACAAGAGAATAGAGTCCCTTAAATAGACTCATAAACTTGGCCCCCAAGTAAGGTTATAATTGACATTACCTAGGAATTTGAATCCCACCCACACCCTAGCTAGAATACATGGTAGGTCTAGGATTTGATTGCCCTCAAATTGCTCTCTCCTCTCTTGCCTTGGTCGGCCAAGGGAGGTGACCCTAAATGGCTGACTAAGGGGTGGTGACCATAGGGTGGATGGCGCCCTAGCTCCCCTCCTGGGCCTTGGCTAGCCCATTTTGTTTCAGGCTACGGTCCAGGGCTTCAAGGCTTCTGATTTGGCTCCCGGGCTTCTGATTTCTTCTACTAGGCCTTCCATGGTCTTCCTAACTTCAAGTTGGGTTGATCTTTACTCGTATTGTCTTAGTCTTCACTTGTACTGAGTCTTCACTTGACTTGGACTAATAAATACAGGACTCATAAAGAAAACCAGCTCAACATGAGCTGACCGGTACAGGACTTAAATAATGAAAATGAAAACTCAATTAGGCTAAGCCCTTATTACAAATGGACTTAAACACTATTAAGTAATCCACATAGGGTTGAGAAGCCTCTGTCTTATTCTGGTGCCTCTGGTGTCCGCACCACTCCCCTACCTCTCAAGATAGACTCGATAGGGAGACCATCCAGGCTAGTTTCTAGATAAACAAGCTAGCTCTCAGGTATACCCCAAGCTTCCAAATCCAAGCAGCATCAAGTCTCCGAGTTGGAGCTCTATAGCATATAGCATAAAGGTCTCTTGCCCTCATCATATGCCCACAGGAGGAACCCCACACTCTAATATCCCGGGCTCCATGAGTAGGGACCACAATAAAGAGCACCCTCTTAGCTAAATCATGATCAAAGAATTGGGCCACACGATTGGAATGCCATCCACTCCCCTCAGGGTGCAAAAGTTTTAAGATCATTATGGAACCCCTAATCTCCACATTAGCAAATGTAGGCCACCTACTCAGAGGAAGGTCAGAGATCCACAAGTCATGGAAAAAATCAATAGTACAACCATTTCTCACCACCCAATGGATTTGGGTTATAACCCCTATCACTCGGGTGCAAATCTCCCACCACAAAAAGAAACTACTCTGGACCAATTTGATAATAGCAGATATCATTCAGGTACCATATTTAGCAACCATTAGAGAGCTTCAAAGACTATCAGGGCAAAGAAGAAAGCACGTCGCATGCCTCATGATGAGGGCTTCCTACCTAATGATCGGAAACTAGATCCTAAAACCCCCATTCCTCATTGGCTAATAGAGCACCTTTCAAGCCATAAGGTGAACTCCCCCTCCCCCTAGTATGATCCCTAGAAAAAATGCCGAAAGACTTGCTCAAGCTTCAAAAGGCATACCTTCAGTACTAAGGTATTAAATAATAAGTAAACAGGCATAAAGCTAAGAACATATCTTACTAGAGTTATCTTATCCATCATAGATAGGGCTTGAGCTTGCCATCCCTGAAGATGCTCTTGGATAGCTCATTCCATACTTGAGCAGTCCACCCTCCTCAGCCTCCTACTAGAAATAGAAATATCCAAGTAGTGCCAAACCCCCTCCTGTTCCACCACACCTAGCTCTGTCTGATGGCATTTCTAAGCTGGATTTTTAACTTCGAGCTAAATATGATAGTAGACTTACGGAGATTTACCCTCTACTCAGAGACCTGGCAGTACGTCTCA
The DNA here is from genome assembly GCA_021397845.1 of Areca catechu. Classification (NCBI taxonomy): domain Eukaryota; kingdom Viridiplantae; phylum Streptophyta; class Magnoliopsida; order Arecales; family Arecaceae; genus Areca; species Areca catechu. Next base: position 40,074,728 of record CM038045.1, read on the forward strand.
AGAATCTTAGAGAAGGCCACCGCATTTCGGATGGATACCTGGTCCAGCAACAAGCAATTATCTATAAACAATAAGTGAAAAATCGGTTGGGCACCTGAGACTGACATGTAGGGATCCAAGCCTGAACTACTCGCTGCCACCCAAGGTATCCAGAAAAGAACATCAGCATAATAAATAAAGAGATAATGTGATAAGGGGTAACCTTGAAGGATGTCAATAATAGAAGAGAAGAAGTCCGATGGAGTGCTATTGATCATAATAGAATAGGATGCCGAACACAGGCCATAATCCAACCAATCCACTAGCATGAATGCCAAAACTCTGTAGAGAATGCTCTAATACAATCATAAGCCTGCTCCATATCCAACTTACATGCCATGAAATCGCGATGAACCAGGACCCGACAGAGATCATGCATAAATTCCTGAGCGATCATCACATTATCAATGTACTCTAGCCTCCTATGAAAGCTCCCTGCTCAGGATAGATTAAGCGAGGCTAAATGGGCTTCATCCTCTCAATTATTAGCTTCACATAAATTTTATATAAAGTACTACATAAGCTAATAGGTCTATAATGGCTTGGCTCGGTAGCATCTAGTTTCTTTGGTACCAAGATAACAAAAGTCATCAATCCGCCAGCATCTCTCTGTGATGAAGAACTCCATCACCACCTTGGTCACCTCTACTTGGATAATGGGCTAGAATCTTCTAAAAAAGAGAGGGGAAAACCATTCGGTTTAGAAATTTTATCCTCAGCCATAGACCAGAGTGCTCTCCTGATCTCCTCAACCGACAATGCCCTAATCAGCTCCTTATTTTCTTGATCAGTGATTAAGGCCGAGAAAACAAAGGAATTAGCTCCCTCTATAGAACCGACTACCTTAATCCGAAGAAAGAAACAAACTCATGTTTGACTCTCCTCTCATTATCCACCCACTGCCCATTGCTATCTCTCATAGCTCGAATCTAGTTTCTATGTCGTGTAATGATAGTGGACTGATAAAAGAATATGGTATTCTTATCCCCTTCTTGGTCCATTGGACTCTGGATTTCTACCTCCAAAACATCTCCCACTACCATAAAAGAAAATGATGCAAATATAAAAGCCCTCGGAGATCTGCTAGGTCCCTATTAGGAAGTCCACTCTCACAATCTTCCCTATCCTGAAGGTCAGTTATAACAGCTTCCATGACCTCCAACCTCCTGAAGCTATCCTCGACCTTTTTATGATTCCTTCGAAGGAGCCTATGCCTCGGAAGTTCCAATCTCATAGTCACCCGGTGTCTGGCATTGCCTCGAATAGGGAGCCTCTGACCTCATGAACAATATCCCTAATCGAGGGTAACAAAACTAGAACTTCAAAAATCAAAACAAGCTTTGATAGGGGAGGAAGGCCTCTATCATGATCAGGATCGGCTGATGATCAGAGACAATCCTTGGCAGGTAGAGAACTTGATATCTTGGGCGTATCTGAATCCAATCAGCTCTAGCAAAAGTCCTATCAATCATCTTCCAAACTCTAGCCCCTCTACAACAGTTATTATACTAGATAAAATAAGGCCCTACTATTGGAAATTATGTTCCAAATCCAATCGTCTAGGTTGTAGATAGTTGTGCTAATTTTATAATTGTATATGAATTTCTTAATGAATAAAAGTTATTCTTTTGGCTGTTCATCACATGTGCATTTTCCTGAAAAAAACTCTTGTGTGATGGAGTCCTTAGAACTACATTATATTTGATATAGAGATGATATATCAAGTAGTTCTTAAACTAGTTCACAACCAAAGGATACATTGTTATAGGATGACGATGTATCAAATATAGATTATTGTATCTCATATTGGTTGGTTGTCCTCTTGACCAAGGAGTGTAGTGATACTGATGTGACATACAAGTAAAATATGTGATATCTCATTGAACATGACCATCTGCGGAGCTCCCTTCTGCCAAAGGGTTGCTCACGAAGGGATATGGATATATGTGTCCCTCAGACCTGAGGTCACCTTAGTAGCTTGCAAGCAACTCACTATACTTTGATGCCGTACTATCTGAATTTCTATCCAGTGATGAAAGATTTCTGGATACAGTCAAATACTTGTGGAGTGGTGGTGGATCAGATATAATTGACCCCTTCAAATAGTTTAGACTGAATGACTCGCTGTGTCTCAATTTAGCAAAACCTTGGCCATGGTAGTTCTTGTGAAGAGTTGCAGAACTTATAAAGTTGAGACACGATCTGGATGAACCAAATTAGGGTTGGCAGTCAAATCCTAGATCATCCTGAGCATTATAAGATTAAAGGGATGAATTATGTAGTAACCATATGCCAGAGGTTTTAGAAAATTGCTCTGCAATCTTCGACCTATCCGGACATCGGGTATCATTACTAGATGAGGACTTTGACGGTATTGGAAGTGTCCAGTGCTACCGGCTTAGTGTTCGAACCTATGGGATCATACACCATAAGGATTTCTATCTAATCTAAAGGCTAATCAACGATTGAGAATTGTTTGCCATCATTGAAGGTCAATGTGATTGACCATGTTCGAAGTGTCGACATTTAGAAGTGTCGACACTTGGTAAAATGGAAGTGTCGACACTTGACTGACATGCAGAAATTCTGAGAAGATTTATGGGAAGGTGTTGACTTCGAATTTTAAATTCGAATTTCGAATTCCGGGCATTTTTGGCTCTAGGCTTTCATGGTATGATGGTCATACTTGCCTTTTTAGCTTGGACCCATTTGGTATGGTCATTGACCTTTTCCCCCAATCACTCCTCATTCCTCTTTCTCCCTTTCATGACTGCCCCTATAAATAAAGGTTGTTTTAGGGGCTGCTGGTTGGTTGAATAACTAGAAGGAAAAAGGGGCTTTGTGAGGACTTGGGATTGGGTGCGAGAATACCTAGCATTCAAGCTAGGTCTTGGAAAGAGAGCTAGTTAGGAAGGGTTCCACCTCTCCTCCTTATCTTTTGAGAAGAAGAAGATCGGTCCAAAGGATCCTAAGGAGCTAGCACTTCGAGAGAGTTGATCAGAGTCGAGCCCTAGTGTGAACTACTCGTAGAGGCCAGACTTGTGTGTGGCTTGAGAGCTTTTCACTATCTCCATCTTTAAGATATAGCGATAAGGTACCTTTATGCCTTTTGACTCTTTTCTTGCTGTTTAATATTTTATTGCATGCTACATTGTTATACTAGGTCCTGTTGCAGGCAGATCGGTAGATCATTTTGATATATCTACCGAGCCTTCCGTTGCATATTTTAAAATAGTTTTATGATACTATGTTTCTGCCTTGCATGCCTGCTTTCCGTTTTGCCTTTTTTTCCTTCACCTATAATCTCAGATCCACTACGCCATTCCCCTCAATGAACTCTCGAAACTCCCTGACCTCTACACTATCCACAAAAGCCATTCCTCCTCTATTCTTCTACAAATTGTCAATACAATTGAAATCGCCAACCACCAAAGAGGGGATGCTTTGCCTCAATAAATTAGAAATTTCATGCCAAAGTTCCCTTGACTCTATATAGTCAGCATTACTGTAAACGCCAGATAAGAACCAAGGAGCATTATCCATTTCAGAAACAACAATATAGATCGATGGAAGACATCAATATGTACTATACCAGACCTTCATATTGTAATAATTTCCCTGCCAAACCCTCGGACTCAATAGCATAGAAGCCCCAGGAGGTTAGGAAGAATCATCTAGCACGAGCAAGATCTAACCCGAAAGATGAGTCTCCATAATAATACAAATATCTAGACTATGTAATTGTATCCATTTCCTAAAAGTAGAATAGGAGGGTTTGGCTGCCCCCCGCACATTTCAAAATAATATCTTCATAAAGAAACTCTAGTTGAAGTAGAGGCTGCACACATTTTAGCAAACTCCAATTGGTCATTCCCCTATTGCTTTGAATCGTCTCCAACCACCTCTAAAGCATATTTTAGCCCTAAAACTACTTTTTCATGGCCATTAGGGGAAATACTATCTGGCCCATGTGAATCCACTATTTGCTTTGGCTTGATTTTCGTCCCTTCATACCTAAGCTCCATTGAGTTGCTTAACCCAAATACCAACTTTCCACTCTCTTTATGGCCACTCCCCATCAGAGGTGTTGCCGCTCTCGCCGCCGCGCCCGTGCCTCGGATCAGCCGATCCTTCCTGACCGCCTGGTGAGGGAGCCCCCCTTCCTGCGGAGAACCTGCAACAAAGGGGTTAGAGGACCCTGGCCGGGGATCCCGGCGAGGGAGCTCCGACGGTCAAGTCAGTAGACGACGAGAAGGAACAGACTCCCCAGCCGGACCCTTTAAAGGGTTCCAGACTTAGAGAGTTAACTGGTGAAGGAAACGCTCTGGGGACCAGAATCTCGGCTGGGCCTCCTTGCCGAGCTCACGCCCAGTGTTTCCCTCTCGGGATTTCTGGTTTCTCTCTCGGAGCAAGGCCTTGTGCCGGTGCTTCCTCCTTGTCCCCAGGCTAATTGGCTTACCTCGTCGTCCCCAGATTCTCCCCTCTTTATCTCCCCTCGTCGTGCGTTTATCTTTTTCCTCCTCGGAAACTCCCCTCCCCCGTCCTCTTCTCTTTCCCCTTTTTGGTGAAGGAGGCCAGGCGGCTTCCTGACCTCGTCCACCGGGCCCAGCAGGGAAAAGGCAAAGACAGAAGAGAAAGAGGGGAGGGCGGCGCTGGCAGGGCGGCCAGTCAGGCCTCGGGCTCCGTGAGAGCGCTCTCTTCCCCAAGCGCGGGCGCCATCCATCTATGGGGCCTGTTCCGTCAGGATCGGGTCTCTCGGCTGCGGGTCCTGCCGGGCTGATGCAAGTGATGTTCCGCGTGCCGCCGCCCTCCGTACAGGATGCCGTCTGGGATTCGTACGGCCCGAGGGATGGCCTCGGGGCCCGTCTCTCTCCCCAGGGCCCACGCCGTACGAGCGGTTTGACCTCGGCTGAGTTGGGCCCGTCTCCGGGGGCCAACTGGCGAGGGGCGAGGGATCGGCCGACCTCGGCTTAGGTGGACCCCTCCTGGGTGGACACCTGGCGAGGTGGCAGGAGGTCGCCTGGCTTCGGCCGGGGTGGGCCCGTCTGATGCGGAACTAATATGCATGCAATTTTTTTTATATGTTTTATATGTGGGGTTGGGTGATTAATTCCCGAATTTCAGATTAAAATAAGTTATAGGGAATTTTATATGAATTTTAGAAGATCAGCATGCAGATTAGGACCTAGAAAAGTAGAAAAGAAGGATCGCCGGGGCTGAGAAGCCTCGGTTAGGGCAAGTTCTCCTACAATAAAACTACTGGAGGTAGAGGGGTGTACCTGACAATGTCTGTGAAGATCGCAGCAAAAGGGTCTCTCGTTCCTCGACGGATGCGGCCTGGAAAATCGAGCCAAAGACCCGCGGATACCCGGCTTTCTGCTCGGTGATCCGATTGAGGCTTGGCTGGAGTCGTTGGATTCGTAGGAACTCGGGGACCTGCAAACGACCTGTCAGGGGTTAGAAAACTCACAAAGGAACAAGAAATCAAAGGAAAAACAGCAAGGGAAGGCTTCTTTTGGAGTGGGCATCCAGGGATCTGAGATGCTTGTTGGTAGCAGGAAGATGATTGCAGCACTGGGAAGAAGAACTCTCGCAAACCCCTTTATGCACACAGCAAGGTATCACACAACTCAATAGAAGAACTCAAGGTTTTCATTCATCAAAAATTCCCTCATACAAGAGGCTAGGGTCCCTTAAATAGACCCTTAACCTTGGGCTCCAAGTAAGGGTACATAAGTCTTTACATAAGAATCCTTTTCCTTCTCAAACCCTAGCTAGAAAATAAGGAAATATTAGGTAGAAAAATCCCTAAAAATTTTCTTGACTTGGTCAAGACTCCAAGGACGCCTAGGGGGGCGTGTTGGGCTTCTAGGAGCAGCAAAAGGCCGGCCCAAAGGGGCTTGGGTGCATGGGTTTGGGCCTCTGGAAGCTGGGGTGGCCTGGTAGCCGGGTAGCAGGAATATTCCCTGGTATCTTGCTTCTTAGGGGCTTGGGCTTGGCACCTGGGCTTGATTTCTTTGGGCTAGGATGCAGATGGACCTCTGGAATCATGGATGACCTTATCTATAAATATACTTTGGCATCTGGAAGGGAATCTGGGCATCTGGAGGGCATCTGCAAGAAATCAGGGTTTTCTGAATTTTCCTCCTGGGGTCTTCAAATCTTCAAGCTGGGTTGGACTTGTGCTATACTTCCATGTCTTCAATCTGATTGGACTTGGTCTTTACTTGTATGATGTGGTCTTGAGTCTTCAATATGGTTGAATAGGACTCAAAAAAAAAATAAAATTAGCTCGACATGAGCTGACTAACACTGGACTGAACTAGCTCAACATGAGCTAAATAATTACAAGACTTAAATGAAACAACTCAGCTGGACTAAGCTTTATTACAGTGAACTCGAATGTTATTTAAGTGATCCACAGAGGGTTGAGAAGCCTCTGCCTTATTCTAGTGCCTTTGGTGTCCGCACCACCGTCTCCGGGTGGCCACCTGGCGAAGGGCGAAGGATCAGCCGACCTCGGCTTAGGTGGACCCCTCCTGGGTGGACACCTGGCGAGGTGGCAGGAGGTCGCCTGGCTTCGGCCGGGGTGGGCCCATCTCCGGGTGGCCACCTGGCGAAGGGCGAAGGATCAGCCGACCTCGACTTAGGTGGACCCCTCCTGGGTGGACACCTGGCGAGGTGGCAGGAGGTCGCCTGGCTTCGGCCGGGGTGGACCCGTCTCCGGGTGGCCACCTGACGAAGGGCGAAGGATCAGCCGACCTCGGCTTAGGTGGACCCCTCCTGGGTGGACACCTGGCGAGGTGACAGGGGATCGCCCGACCTTGGCCGACCTCACTTAGGCGGACCCCTCCGGGCCCGGGCGCCAATGAGGTGGTAGAGGAACTCCGAGCCGAGCTCGACCTCGACAAGGGCGGTTTGCCTTAGACAGTCGTCGGGCGGTGTAGTCTTGCCGATCCTGGCTTTGAGGATGTGGCGCTGACTTGGCCGGGGAAACATGCACGTGGCTCGCTCATACTCGGTGGTACCTGAGCCTGGCCACGTCACTGTCACGGCTGTAACAAGAGGCATAGCACCGAAGCCAACCACCCTCTTAGCCATTTCCACCCCTTCCAAATCTGGTATGCTACCTCAACCTCCACCGACCAACCTAGCTGTCATCCCCTCATCACCGATCCCCAGGGGTGGAAAAGTGATCGACCCTTCGAGAAGATGAGGCGAGATCACCAGTGTCAGCCTCCACCGGTGGTGAAGAGCCCTAGCTCGGCGGAAGAACATAAGTCCCCATCCAAATGCCTCTCCCCTGCTCACTAGACAAGCTTCGAGATTTAGGGCTTACCATTCCAAAGCCAAGCCCCGCAGGCTTAGAAGTGGGCTTCGGTTGAAAAAGCCTGCCCAGCTTCAATTTGGGGGCTTTTGGTGGGCTTCGAGCTTGCTTTAAAGTGGGGTAACCCAGGTCCGACATACCAGCTCAGGTGGGCTAGATTCCTCCGAACGGCCCATATCCATAGCATCCTCAAGTAGGCCTAAGGCCTTGAAAGTAGACTTAGTCCCGTGCATTGGCCTGATCGAGTTGACTCATCCCAATGCTGGTCCTCAGATCGATTTACTGGTGAATGATGGTAGGCGACCTTAGTATATTTTTGCCAGCCATCAGAGTCGGGAGGAGAGCTCGGCAAGCTCGGATATGACCACGGTGATCCAAGGCAGGAAGAAGAGTTGGGCTTCGATGAGTTTAGGTTGGACTCAATGCCTTGTCTTTGCTGCAACCCTAGGCGCCTGTGGTTGCCTGATCCGGGAGGTAACAAGCCATAGACCAAACCTGATCGGCCCCCTCCAGCACCACCCAAAAAGTGAGTCTCCTTTCTCTTCCACCACCATTGGAGTCAAGGACCCTGGGCATCGGCCATCACCACCATCAGCAACAAAGTTCTCTGATTGAAGCGAGCAGTCACTGGTATCAAAAGAAGGGTCACCTTGGGGGAAATTGCAACCATCATCGAAATGGCCCAGGCATCCATACCAGTAGCAAACAGAGGGGAGGTTCTCATAGACAAAGGGTTGCTAAAAATCCTTCTTTCTTCCCCCTCATCGAGACTTCAAGTTTTAACGATTTTCCTGAGTCGATCTCCACCTAGATCCAAGCATACCCTGTCTTCCACAATAGGTCAGTGAAGTCATTCATAGTCAGCGGCCTATTAGCCTCTATTGCAATGGCTATAATGGTTGATAACATTCAAAATTCTATGGATAATCTCGGAAGCCTCAACCAAACCATAGCCTTATGGATCACCTTCCTCCCGGTACAAAATTCAACTCCCACGCCTCCATTACCAATAATTGCTCGGCTACAAACTAGGGATTGCCCTTAAACACCACTGCACAGTTGGCCTCCGATTGAAAATGGATGATTAGATGATCCTCGATAATAGAGCACAACTTCGGGTTATAATTTTTATACTTCATTCTCATCTTCTGTGCCACCTAGTCCACCAAGACCTTCTGTCCCAGACTCTTCATAAACACCACTATTTTCTCTCATTGCTGCTAGGTTCTTTCATTATCACCTCTAGAAACTTTAGTACTTTAGAAAAGCATGTTGGAGATCATCGATCTCCTTCTTTGAAATCCTAAGAGACATCTACATTGGCTGCTTCAATGGTCCCTAGACAATCCTAACCTATGAAGGACTGCCCTCACTGGATTTCGATGAACCCTGGCCATGGTGGATAGTACCCCTTGCTTCGATACCCACTATCCTTTACTCAGCATCCGTTCGAGAAAAAACTCTATTGGACTTATGAAATTTAAGGCTGGTGCCCGAAGTGAACAAAAAAAGATCCTGTCATTAAGGTTCATTGCTGCCAGCTAGTAAATTTCGAGAAAATTTTAAAAAGAGGGAGGCGAAATGCTTTCGATGGACAATTATTTTTTTTTTACTAGGGCTAGAATTGGACCGGCCCAAAGCCCATCGACTGGAACTGGGTTGGGCCAGTCCAATGGGCTTTGGACCGGCCTGAACTTGGGTCGGACTTCAGATCAGATTTTAAACATTTTCGGGTCGAGCTCGGACACTTCTTTGACCTGAAAATTGAATGGACTCTATTTTAAAGTCCGAAATCTATCTCGATATGATTAAAATCTGGTTCAAAATTCAACCTAATTTTAGATCGATTTGAAGTTTATTGGATTAGTCTGACGCGGTTCGATGGATTTGGATCAATCCAATTTCAAACCTTGGGCAGCATCTAGACTCCGAACCCGCGCCCTATCTCCCACGTATGCAAAGGCACGAACGCAGGGCGCGCACGGCTGTGATACGGTACGCGGAGCGTGCACTGGTTTTGGAAGCGTCCACGAAATCCGGCATGGCGTGGGCCCCATGGATCCGGAGTGGACGACTTTTAGTGGGGCGCGGCACCCACGTCTCCCAAGAGTCAGGGCACCGCCTTACATAAATCCAGGGAGCTAGGGTTTGGAATTCTTCCGCAGCTAGCCGCGTATCTGGACCGCGAACCGAATCGCAGTAGGCAAGAAGGTTCGCCTACTAATCCTTTCTGATCGGAGTTGAGATTCTGTTCGTTTTCTTTGTTCTCATTTTCTCATCTTGATTCTTTTCCTGAATTTCTCACTCGTACGCCGTGGTGGATTGATATACTTTGCCACTTCTGGCTGTATCTAGGTTTTCAGATTCTTTATGGTTTTCTTGGAACCGTGCGGCCCTAGTCGCAGCGCCTGGTTCCAAGATGTGTTGCTGTGGATGATATGATGATGAGTTGTTGGATTAGGATTTAGCATGTTTCTGGTTGTAGATTGCGTTCTTCCTTGGATTGACGTCTTTGGGGATCAAGAAACATTTGTTTATAATTTCCATCCTGGGACTGTTTTTTAGCATAATTGAAGTGGGCCTGGTGAATTCGAGACAAACAAGTTACTTGGTTAAACTTGTATGTTTTGTTGCTTTCTTTTGATTGAGAAAATGATGGACTTATAAAGTAAGATTTTGATTATATTCTTGAGTATCAGAAATGAGAATAGGTAATGCCTTATGAATTAATATGTGAATGGTAGCAGGAAAACATGATTCAATATTTATCTTGTGGATTTGTGGGATTAGATTTTAAATAAATGCTTAAGTATTGGATATGCAGTCAGGCATGCTCAGGAAATGACTACCTGGCAAAGTTTTTGTCTTCCGCATTTCAACATGAACTTTCCGGAAGCCTTGTCCAATATTGTTGAGTCAGTTTTTTCCTTCATGTCTATGTTGAACAATGTTTTGGAAGGCTTCACATAGCACCTGTTTTTATATTTTCATGAGCTTTCAAGCCCTGGGAATCATGACATCTAGCCGAGCATTTTTTGAATCTTGCACTTTATTACTTTTAACTTTTATAATCTTTTGCATCAGAAAACTTAATCAATTTTTGGTATTTTTGGTTTTTAATTAGCTTTTATGTTGGTGGTAGGCATTCCTAGGAAGGGTTCTTGGATATAAAATTCTAGTTAGGCTTATTTCATTTATATTATTGTAAATCCTTGTGCTTTCTTGTCCTCTTTAGTTTTCACACTACCCAACCAATAAGCTTGCTTTGGTTCAAAATACCATCGATTAAATTTATTGACTGAAGACCAAAGATTAACTAAGGAAAGCTTGGCCCTTGCCTTGATATTCTAGAGTCTGTTACCTGTATTATAACTAGTAAGCAGCATGAGAACATCCATATATCGTGTATTTCTGACATCATGATGGCATAGTCATTAAGAAATTATGAAGGGTAGTTTTCTATGGATGCATTTATGACAGCCTATATGCATGAGTCATTCCATTGCTAAAGTGAAATTTTGGATAGGTCTAATTTTACAAGATCTGTCAACTAAAGAGTTGATTATTATCCAGTTCTCGGTTAAATGGGAACTGATCAGATGTTCTGGACTTGCTGAGTTTTAGATATGAGATGACCTTGATAATTCTTGGATGCCAGCCTATAATTTAAACTAATGATGACGGTGAAAGCTACTAGATTGTGTGCTGTCTATTAAGAATATTTTACTACCTGATGATATGACTAATGGATTGAACTAAACCCAAAACTGAAGGAAAGCTTTGAGGAGTGTGTTTTAAAGATTGTTGAAACTCCAGAATATATATAAGATGGCTCTAGTCCATATTAGTTTTGGATTCAGAACACATTTTGCCAATGCTCAAAAGTAGGCTAGCAAAAATGACTTCAACCCATTTCCCAGATAAATTCAACACGAACTGTACTCACTTGGCCTGACATGTTAAGTTCATGGGTTGGGTATGGGTCCTACTGACTTGTCCTGTTAACAAGCAGGGTTCAGGCTAGAACCATTTAGAATATTTGATTCGTATATCCAAAAATCCTATTTTATTGCTAAATATCTCAAAATATGATCTTATTGTTAAATTTATAAACTGAACCATAAATTCCCAATCACATTCCAGATTCCACCTTCCTAATTTTATCCAATGCTTCACTTAGATTCTCACATCTACTTTTCTGAACCTTACATCTTCTCTCCTTTATCTCAAATCCTCCTTTCCATCCTGTCTCTCCTTTCGTTTCTTCTCTCATCTCTTTTCCCTCTTCCTCTTCCTTTCCCCTCTCCTCCTTATATTTGGCTACTGGTGGAATGACCTCTTTGCTCCTTCCAATCCTCATCCAATTCCATCAGCTATCAAACCCATCACATTTCCTTGAGTTCATCATTGTTTGACTTCTGTTCATTGCTCTGTTAGCAAACACATCACCATGTTGGCATCCATCATCCTTCTGTTGGACACAAGTTGCCTACCTAATCACTAACCATCCTGGCCAGCAGCCAGTCAATAGTTTTCTTTGCCCTGCTACTCTCATTTCCTGTTTTAGCTAGTCTCATTGACCCACCAGCATGTTCAGGTTGTGAAAGTCTAACCCACTAGTTGGTTGGATTGGGTTTGAGTCAGGTGGTTTGGTTCAAGATAGTGTTGCCTAATCTGACCTGATCTTCATTTAATGCCATCCCTACTAACGTTGAAAAAAAAAAAAACCCAAAGATGCTTGTTAACACTTACTACTGAAGCTAGAAATTCAAATATTGAAGTAAAAGTTAAGGGGGAAAAATGGAAAAGGCTGGTAAGAACATGGCACATTTGGAAAAGATAATTTTCAGCTTTTTTTTTTTTAATTGCAATTTTTTTCAAGACATAACATTATTGTTATTACTTAATTTTCTAATATTTGTCATTTTTTAAGTAGTTAATTATGTTCTAAGGTTACTCGGATGATTTTGTGAGGTGAAAGTATAGTTTTTTTGGAATGCATACATATCATTTAATGATAAGCAAAACAGGACACCAAATATTGCAATGACGAGTAGGTTAATAAAAATTGGACTGGAGTAGGTACAGAGTCATTTCTGCATCCTGCTTTAGTTTTCAGTTTATCATGCAGAAAGTTTTGGATGTAGAGGAAGGCAAGATAGAATCACTGTGAGGAGGGTGAATTGGAGTGATGGTTTTTCTGTTTTATGCTCAGTCACCAAAATCAGGGGTTGGTGTGGGAGTGGCTATAGGTTTGAGTGCGAGGAAGCTGATATTTGTCATGATCACTTAAAGTAAGAAACACTCAATTAGAGGGCACAGGGTTGGGTTACCTGGGAGTTTCTGAAGTTGTTGCTTTAACCTCATTAGAGATTTCCTGGGTAATTGTCATATGTCTTTGTGACTAGTTGGAAAAATTCACGGAGATGATATAGTATGTTGATTATATTTTTCATTGTTGGTACATTTAATATGAGTCCTAGCGGATGAGATTTTTGAGGTGGATGTATAGTAAAACTAGCAATTATGAGACTAGTAAAGCATAGAAGTGTAAAAACTGCGTTATTGATGTTGGATCACAATTGAGATGTTGTGGACATGTCCGGTGATGATTTATGGATGTCTTGACCTGGAGAGGTGCAGAAATTTGAATTGATGATTGAGTATAGGAAGGAAAATCTAAAAAGAAGCCTGGAAGGTAAGGCTGAAACTAGATCGGATACTAGTGTATCCATATCCATATTTGTTTTGTTTGACGAATATAGACACAGATATTAATTGGATACAAAAATTTATATCCATATTTATTTTAAATGGATATGGATATAAATTGGATATTGAAAATATAGATACAAATATGGATATATATTGGATAATTAAATTCTATGACTATGGAAACCAAAGATATTATTAAATGGAGGATAAATTAAGTTAATAAAATGTTAATATGATTATACATTTTTCTTAAAAATGAATGAGTACTATATAAAATTTAATAAGATTACAAGTAGAATCGGATATTCGGATATGGATTGAATAGCTATCTATCCATATCCATATATTTTTTTTATAGATATGGATATTAGTCGGATGCTCAAATTTTTATCCATATCCGGATAGATTCAGATACGAAATCGGATCTGGTCTGATATTATCCATACTACTTTCATCCTTACTGGAAGGGAGCGAGATGACTACAAAAGCTCGCTTTGATAAAGGGGTAGCACCTGCTGCTAATATGAATGAATAATGCACACATTAAGTCAACTACAAATGGCTGTTTAAGGCTTCTTATGGTTATCTCCTTTTATAGTTAATAATTATTTAAGGGTTCTGTTAAAAGATTTTCCCAGGACACTTACTAGTAATGATGCTTTCATTATCTTTGACACCATGTAGGTTCTTATAGGTGTATCATGCAGAATTTTAAAACTAAATTTTTAGCACAGCAGAAGACATAAGATTAAACATTTTAATCTATGCATTGTTATATCTAATCTAAACATCTATAAATCTACTTCATATGCATGATTTCAAAACAAAATCTAAAAAAAAGTAATCTAAAATCTGAAATAAGAACATACTTTATGCGCTTATTTTCTTTCTAAACGGATTCAGATTTAGATGTCTTGGGTTTTCTTTGAAGCTGTTCAAGCATCCGGTCTCTACCGGTATCCGCATGGAGTCGACTTGATCGGAAGCATTTGACGATCATCAAGGTACTAGCTCTCTTGAAGATCTGGCTGCACGAAAGTCGGATTTTGATCTTCTACTTGGTTCTTCTTAACATTTGAAGTAGAATGCAGCAACTTGATTGCGCGAACTCTTCACACTGGAAGGAGGATGGAGGAAGATGAAAGAGGGACCTTCTCTCTTCTTCTTTCTCCTTTCTCTCTCTATATGGCATGCGGAAGAAGGGAGGTCGTCGAGGAAGGGATCACCCCTAATCTATTTCTCTTTTGCTTTTGGTGTTGGGAAGGAATATGGAATGATTGGCATGAAGAATTTTTATGATGATGGTGCAAGAAAAAGATCCCTCTTTTAATCTTGCACCTCCTCCAAATGAGATTAGGCCTCATCCTCTTTCGAGTTTGTATCAAATTCAAATTCAAGAGGAGATAAATGCTAAAGTCCTTGACCAGAAGGAGAGGGGGCACCAACAACTTGGAGAATGAAAAAATTTGCTCGTGAAAACTTTTCCATTGCAAAAAAAAAAATCCTTTCACACCTTCCCTTTGTGTGCGCCAACTCTTGGCACAAATCTCTCTTGGGCTTTCCTTTTTGGGCATGGAAATTGAGGAAGAATTCCAGTCCAACTAGGTTTCTAATTCCTAATCTAATTAGAAATTAATCCAAGTCCTATTGGTATTCAATTCGAAATTGATTTGAGTCAAACTCTAATCCTAATCTGATTAGAATTCAAGTCCTGGAAAACCCAATTTGATTCAAATCGAACCAAGTCTAATTAAATTAAATCTAATTTAAGATAATTAAAACTTGAATGATTAAATCAAAATGCAACTATTGCAATTAGGTCCTAATTAATTGCTCTAATTTGTAACTCTTACAAAATGATCCTAATTATCAATTATTTGATAATTAGGTTACAATCCAACCAATTGATCAAGTCTAAATCTCTATGGTGTGTGATCCCATATGTTCTATTCTATCTAATAGTGAGATATACTATGATCTTCATCATGGTATTATTGAAATTTCTTTTAATAAGTTAGAACGATTTCAACTCACCTCAATCAAGTATCATTGATTTAAAAAATAATTTAAGTGAGTTCTCATAATTTACTAGTGATACCTAGTAATATATAGTAGCAATTGTAGCATAATTGAAATATATAGAATTTCTAGGTATGGTTGTCATGTGATTCGATTCATTGTGAGTCCTAACAAGACGGATGTCATGGAAAACTAGTCAAATCCCATCATTTATCATATGCTAGATTCAATTAGTTCAAGTCCAATTATGAAGACTCGTGAAAATTTTTTCATCATTCACACTGTCGTGGCGACGGTTTTAAGGACTTAGCTTCTTATATCGTATAGGATTATACTTTATCTACTAAGGTTAGTAGATCTCATCTAGATATGATCCTACTCTTACAACTAACCTAATATAACTAACACAAGGATCTGAATAACTAAGAGACCAAGTGATTGTGCAATCAAACCATATCAAGCTCATTATGAATAGTCGTGGCTTTGCAAGTTAAAGAACCATTCACACTATCACAGTATCGAGAAAGTCACTAACGAGTAAATATCCAAGTGATTTCTTGTATGGTCACATTCAGTACCATTATTCTTTAATAACTACTTGCACTCGCTTCAATGTTCCCACACTTCAGACTCAACACTTATCTATCCAAAGGAAAGCTATTCGTGCACGGATCTTGACGGATCAATCATCATGTCCATGATGATCCAATGATTGGAAGCAATTTAGGAATTAATCTATAATTACACATGTTTCAAATTCTCAATTTTTGAAAATGTGTTATTGAATATTAATTTCTTGGACATTTCAAGGACACACAATAATGGAAAATAATGCTTATTTTATTAATATAAAATTTGATGAAGTATAAAAAATATATCATCGACTAGATTATAATGTATTGGTTAGATTGGCTTCTAGGATATATACCTAATAATCTTTCACTTGCATTAAAACTAATCTACCATTGTTGTCGACCTTACCGTTGTGGCCTGCAGCTGTGATGTGGCGTCGGACGTCAGCCCCTTTACTCTAGAATCCCACGGTTCCCGGTCCTGCAAAACAGAGTTAGAGACCCGGGCCGGGGATCCCGGCGAGGGCACTCTCTACAGGAACATATGGTAAAGAGAATTGAATAAAAGAGATTAAAGAGGGGGATGCTCGAGTTGTGACTGTTATGTCCGTTGGAACTCTCTCCAGGAATTTTTTGGGAAGTCTCCATGCCTTCCCTTCGCCTGTTCTCCCTTTTTTTCGGACTTGACCTCGTGCTCTCTGGTGGAGTTGCTTATCTCCTCTCCTCCCCCCCCTCCCGTTCAGTGCCCTTTTAGATCACTAGTCCTCCTAGTGCCTTGATTCTCGTCCTTCAGGGGGCTCAGGGGTCAACGGAGCCCGTTGGAAGCGCTCCCGAGGTCGTTACCCCTTATAGTATGGAGTTAAGCCGTGAACCTTGTTTTCCCAATAGGCTATCATCACTGGGAAAATTTCGCAGGGCCTCGATCCGGGGTGGCTGCCTTCGGGTCTGAAGCTTCTAACGCGGCCTTCTCTTTCTGAATGGTTCAGGTGGTCGGCTGCAGGATCTGATACACGCCCTTCCCCAACTGGTGCAAACGAGGGTAGGCGTGCATTTCTAGCCTTGAGGCGTCGTACTGGGTGCGCCACATGGTGCGCGCCGGCTTTGCTGGCAGTCTCTGTGCCAGCGCGCCTTCATTCTTTCCCATGCTTCCAAGGAGAGGGCTCGACTTCGGTCGAGGTGGGCTTGACCCTTGGGGAGCCATCTGGTGAAGGAGCAGAGAGGGCTCCACTTTGGTCGAGATGGACTCGACTCTTGGGGAGCCA
The DNA here is from genome assembly GCA_021397845.1 of Areca catechu. NCBI lineage: Eukaryota > Viridiplantae > Streptophyta > Magnoliopsida > Arecales > Arecaceae > Areca > Areca catechu. Next base: position 40,091,662 of record CM038045.1, read on the forward strand.
CTCGGCGAAGGAGCGGAGAGGGCTCGACTCCGGCCGAGGCGGACTCGACCCTTGGGGAGCCACCTGGCGAAGGAGTGGAGAGGGCTTCACTTCGGCCAAGGCGGACTCGATTTTTGGGGAGCCACCTGGTGAAGGAGCGGAGAGGGCTCGACTTCGATCGAGACGTACTCGATCCTTGGGGAGCCACCTGGCGAAGGAGCGGAGAGAGCTCCACTTCGGTCGAGGCAGACTCGACCCTTGGGGAGCCACCTGGCGAAGGAGCGGAGAGGGCTCGACTCTGGCCGAGATGGACTCGACCCTCGGGGAGCCACCTGGTGAAGGAGCGGAGAGGGCTCCACTTCGGCAAGGCGGACTCGACCCTCGGGGAGCCACCTGGCGAAGGAGCGCAGAGGGCTCGACTCCAGTCGAGGCGGACTCGACTCTTGGGGAGCCACTTGGCGAGGAGCGGAGAGGGCTCCACTTTGGTCGAGTAGAGCTGTCATAGGGGCGGGTCCAGACCCGAGACCCACGGGTTTGGACCCAACGGGTCCGGGTCTGGATCTCAATCTGGACCCGTTTACCCGGACCCGGATCCAGACTCGATTAATCATAGTTAAATGGATCCGGGTCTGGATATGTAATATCCAGACCCGACAGACCCGAGACCCGATTAAATAAAATAATATTATATATATTTATATATTTATATAAAATATAGAATGTTGGATCGTAATCAAACGGTTAAAAATTGATCACGTTGTTATTATAAAAATTTCCTTCAGGTGCCCTAGCCCTTTGGCCCTTCTCCCTTCCAATCGTCCGACCGCCGCAAATCCCTCGATCCCCATTCCGCTCCAACGCTCTGTCTCCACGCCCATGGTCGATGCTTCTCCATCTCCATGTCCATGGCTGACGCTCTGTCTCCGGTCTCCACGCCCATGGCCGACGCTCTGTCTCCACGGCCGACGCCTCCCCCCGACGGCCAACGCCGCCTTCGGCCCTCCCCCCCCGACGTCGCCTCTCCCTTCCAGCGGATCCCCAAATCTGCTCCGCCTTCACGGTCCGAGCTCCAAAGCTCCGCCCACCCACCTACTTAAGCCCCCTTGTTCGCGCCCCAAGAAACCACATTTCGCTCCATCCGATCCTAGACCAAGCAGAGCCGAGAAACCCCATCGATGGCCCTGTCCAACGAGGGATGCGGTGAGTCAGCAGCGAAAGGTTTCATCGAAGAGCAGGAGGCCCTTATGCTCGGATCCTGGACTGTCATGAAGAAAGATGCTGCCGCGCTTGAGCTCAAGTTCTTCTTTAGGTCTTCACCCGGCCCCCCTCTGTCTCCCTCTCTTGTTGTTTTCTGCTATCTCTCATGCTTGGTTTCTATCTTCACAGAATCTTTGAGATCTCGCCGTCAGCAAGCCGGCTCTTCTCTTTCCTGCGTGACTCCGATATGCCACTCAAAAGCAACCCCAAGCTCAAAGCCCATGCCATGTCCATCTTTGTCATGGTATCTCTCAGCATTCTTTCCACCTTTCATTTACATCAGTTTTACGTGTAAAAAAAAAATGAATCAATATCCTTCCACTATAATGAATACTCTTCTCAGCTAGAGCATTGCTTAGTTTCTTTTGGTTTGCCTATAACAGTTTGTTAATCTCTGCTAGACTTGCGAGTCGGCCCCGCAACTGCAGAAAGCGGGGAAGGTTACGGTGAGGGAGACGACTCTGAAGAAGCTGGGTGGCAGCCATTTGAAGAGTGGTGTGGTCAATGAAACTTCGAGGTGAGGTTCGGTTCATGAGCTGTTCCATTTCAGTTTGGTAGAGAATTGATGAACAAAGCATGACAGGATTGTTGATGACCCTGTTTCGCACTTTTGGATACAAATAATGGTCTTCGCCGCGGCCGCGGCCTCTGCTTCCCCTGGCAACGCCGATGCTCGCTACCGGCAACACCCCTCGAGATCGCACGGCCGGCCCCCAAAAATGCTCCCCGCCCCTCCGGCTATCGCTGCCCCTGTCCCAAATCATTATTCGTCTTCCTCGAATTCGAGCCCCTGCCAAAATCGGTAAGAATTTTTTTTGATAAGCTTGTTCGAGTCCGGGTTCGGGTTTGGATACCCGGGATCCATTCGGGTCCGGGTCTGGTACTTTAAAAATAGACCCGTCGGGTATTCGGGTATGGGTCCAGTACCTAGGATCGAGTCCGGGTCTGGATATCTGGGTTCTTACCTGAACCCGACCCGTTGATAGCTCTACGACCGAGACGGACTCTCGACCCTTGGGGAGCTATCTAGCGAAGGAGCTTGGAAAGATGTCCGACATGGTGATGCGTACTTGCTTTCCTGCCAAATGGATCCGAGGTGTACTCCATGTCAGCGGTCTTGCTACATCATTTGCCCCCCACTCTCAAGTCTCGTCGAAACGTTGCAACTGGGACGAAGGGAGTTAATGCGGGGCTGACATGGAAGAACAAAAACTTGGTATAATTATTACCACAATCGCCGCCGCTTCGCATGCCGCGCCTCGATGTCGAATGCACGGGCGCCATGTCCGCGTGTTCAAGGAACCATAATAGCGTCACGCCAGATTCGAGACGGTTTTTAGCAAATCGAAGTGTCGACACCGGCTGTCTGCATATGTGGCGCTCATTTGATGGCGGAGATGCAAAAGGGGCCGCACGGCCATTGTCTATCGGCTTTTGAAAAGAGGGGACTTTCCGGAAACTGATTTCTTTCGAATTTCTCGCGCTTCACCGGCGGTTCAGAGTTTCTTCTTCTTCCTGTCTGTCCCCTTTCGCCAAGTCAAGCAGGTTGGTGTTTTGCGACCCTCCTTTTCCTTCTTTCTGACCGGCAGCGTTTTAAGTTCTCCCCCCTTAGATGGATCGAAACATTCTCTTAGGTCTTCCATCTTTTTCTTCTTCATCTTTGCTTGCTTAAATGGCTCCTTCGAGCTGACATCCTCGACCCTCTAGCAACCCGAATGAGGTAGACTCCTCCCGACTGAGGACTCTGTCTTCCGATGAGGAAGATGAAGTCTCTCTCGAAGTCCGAAGGTGCCTGCATCCTGGCGGGATAGTCATAGGAAGCCCTAGGGTTCCTGCCGCTCTTTTTGTTCCTGATGTCGCCCCTCTGGCGGCAGCGGCTTCGACCGGTCCTCCGGCATTGTTTTGACAATGATCGAAGAGGACCTTTCCCTGATCTGGGAAACATACGGGGTCTCGGATCTCATCCGGCTCTCGTTCCCGAGACTAGGGGAGTGGGCCGTCTTAAGCGGTCCAGGTCGGATCACCTTTTTCGAAGAGTTCCTTGTCGGGGGCTTTCATTTTTCTCTTCACCCCTTCTTTCTTTCTTTTCTTAGCCACTTTCGTCTCGTGCCGGCCCAGTTGACTCCCAACGCCGTTAGGGTCATCTCCAGTTTCATTGTCTTCTGCCACTTTCACGGGTTTGTTGTCCGTTTTTCTTTGTTCACGGCTCTTTTCATCCTGAAGCGCCATTTTACTGATGACGGGTGGTGGTTCCTTTCTCCCCGGTCCAAGTGCCTCTGATTCGACCTCCCTATTAAAATCAGGGGATGGAAGAATCGGTATTTCTTCGCTTCGGTCGAGGAGGTCGACTGGGTCTGGAGCGAACCGGACCGGTCCCCGAACTGTGACTCCCAGGTGGAGCTGGCTATTCGGGAAGTCTTCATCCAACTGATCAGTGACGAGCTTCCCTTTCTTGAGGTTCTGCTAACGGAGCAGAACTTGTTCGAGGTCGGGGTCAACCCGATCTGAGAGCTCGGTGAGTTTTCACTAGGCATGTCTCCATGTCTCCCTCTTTTTTTTTTTTGAGGCTGACCCTTTACCTTTTTTTTTGTAGGGATGAAGTATTCCGCGGAGAACCTGATAGAGTTCGCCCGGAAGAGGAGCGCCTCGGCTGGGCCCAGGGAGACTACGTCGAAGAGGGCCCGGGTGGACACCGACCGATGGGCCCGGCCCACTTCGACTTCGGATCCGAGGGCGGCTGATCCCGCCCCCCGGCCCCCTCAGCAGCGGGTTCCCTCCCCAGAGATCGTCAACGTCGATTAGGGGAGGGCAGGTGAGCGGCCCGCCTCGCCTCCGGCGCGGCCGACCAGGGTTATGGGACCTCCAGTAATGATCGAGGTCCCTCCGCGGTCTTCGCCGCCAGTCGTCGAGGAGGTCCCGACGTCGACTTCCTTCAGACCCGTGAATGCGCCGATGGGGGTTCCGCCGAATGTTTCAGTCATCCGAGACGTCGGGTTGGTGGGGCGGATGATGGAGTACGCTGTCCAGTCCCGGGATTGCCACATGAAGGGTGGCTGGGACTACGCAGCGGCACTCAAAGGAATCCTTCCTCAGCTTTTCTCAGTAAGTGCCTGGCCTTTTAATGTTCCGGTCAGATTGTAAAGGGACTAACCTCTTTCTTCAATGCAGATCGGGATCGACGTGCTATTGCTCCAGGAATTTTGCACCGGCTGGGCGAAGAGGGAGGCCGAGAAGGAGAAGAGACTGGCCAACCTCGCGGCCGACGTGCAGGACCTGATTGAGAAGGGGTAGGAGATGAAGGAGACCAACAAACTCCTTCGTTGAGATTTGTCTCGGACCGAGGGACGCAACAGAGACCTCGAGGCATCCCTGTCCGAGGAGAAAGCATGGGCGAGGCGCCGCATCGAGGAGACCGCAACAGGGATCTCTTGCCTGGATGGGTGATCCTGGACCCTCAAGATCTGAGTTAACGAGGTCCTGGCGAAGTTGGCGACGGCGAACGACAAAGCACAGGGTGCCTTAGCACTGATGGAGGCCGCCAAGGAGGCCCTCGAAGCCGTGTCCAGGTTCCGGGCGTCGCTGGAGTTTGTGGATGAGGTCCACGAAGCAGCCATGGACTCATTCATCAAGGAGTTTGAAACCTGCTGGGAGAGGGTGGCTTTGATGTACCCGGAGCTCGATCTGGGGGGAGTCGTCATCGGCGACAGCGAAGAGCGGCTTGAAGAAGCGGGGGTTGGAGTGGCTGAGGCGACCGCCGAGCAGCTGGTTGAGTAGGCGGAAGCGTTAGCGGAGATCCAAGGAGCTGATGGTCCACCGACGCATCGGCCTAGGAAGGAGCCAGCGACCCGGTGATCTCCGGGGTCATCCTTGTATTTAGCATAGGGTTTTTGTTTTGTCTTTGGGGTTGCCCGGCCTGTCGGGGATCCCTCAAGTTATAAAAAATCTCATGGATTTAATGAAGCACCTTTTGTTCCTTCTCATTTCTATATTTTAGCCTTCTGCTTTGGTTCACTGTGCTTTTTATAATGTCAGGAACTTTGGTTTTGTTTGACTCCAAATTCGATCCTCCGTGGGATGCCTTAGTCATTGCAGTGACTTAGAGAAAAATCGGAAGCCTTTAAAGTGGTCGCCTATACTGGACTGAAGCTTCCGTTGAAAGAATCCGGGAACCCGTCGGGTGCCAGTGGTCCTTAGGTTCCCGTCCTAGGGTGCCGGACTTGAAGAGTTTCCGGTGCTGGGGTTTCCAGTCTTTAGGTGCCGGGCTTCTAGAGTTTTCGGTCTCGAAGTGCCGGGCTTGAAGAGTTTCCGGTCTTGAGTTACCCGGCTTCATCAGTTTCCGGTGCCGGGGTTTCCGATCTTGAGGTGCCGGGCTTCTGGAGTTTCCGGTCTTGAGGTGCCGGGCTTGAAGAGTTTCCGATCTTGAGTTACCGGTCTTCATGAGTTTTCGGTGCCGGGATTTCCGGTCTTTAGATGCCGGGCTTCTGGAGTTTTCGGTCTTGAGGTGCCGGGCTTGAAGAGTTTCCGGTCTTGAGTTACCGAACTTCATGAGTTTCCGGTATCGGGATTTCCGGTCTTTAGGTGCCGGGCTTCTGGAGTTTCCGATCTTGAGGTGCCGGGCTTGAAAAGTTTCCGATCTTAAGTTACCGGGCTTCATGAGTTTTCGGTGCTAGGGTTTCCGGTCTTTAGGTGCCAGGCTTGAAGAGTTTCCAGTCTTGAGTTATCGGGCTTCATGAGTTTCCGGTGCCGGGGTTTCCGGTCTTTAGGTGCCGGGTTTCTGGAGTTTCCGGTCTTGAGGTGCCGGGCTTGAAGAATTTCCGGTGCCGGGGTTTCTGGTCTTTAGGTGCAGGGATTCTGGAGTTTTCGGTCTTTAGGTGCCGAGCTTCTGGAGTTTTCGGTTGCCAGTCAAGGAGTCGGCGACAGCGTTCCTGCGAGATAGATGCAACCATTGTGCTAAAGAGAATTTTATTATTAATGGGAGGAAGTCTTACATCATTGGTAGTACATCCTCAAGTTCCCAGCATTCCAGGTTTGTGGAAATCGTGCTCCATCGAGCTCGACGAGGTAGTAGGCCCTGTGAGGAAGGGCCTCGACTACTCTGTAAGGGCCTTCCTAGTTTAGAGAGAGCTTGCCATATTCCCAGGGTTGGGAGGCTTCTGCCCATCGCAGTACCAGGTCACCCGGGCGGAACGTCTTTGGCTTCACTCTGGAGTTATAATATGGAGCTACCCGTTGCCGGTAAGCCACCATCTGAAGTCGAGCCTTGTCCCTTGTTTCTTCAAGGAGGTCCAGGTTGAGTAGGAGCTGAGCTGGGTTCTCAGCTTCATCATATTGCTCCACTTGCAGTGTTGGCAGGCTTAGCTTCACCGGGATCACTGCCTCCGTGCCGAAGACGAGGTTGAATGGAGTCTTATCTGCGGCCGTTTGGGGCGTTGTGTGGTACGTCCACAGGACACTGGAAAGTTCTTTGGCCTATCTACCTTTGGCTTGGTCTAGCCTGGTCCGGAGTCCTTGAAGGATGGTCCGGTTAGTCACTTCGACCTCTCCGTTGGTCTGAGGATGAGCCATCGAGGTGAAGCGGTGGCGGATGCCGAGGTCGTTGTAGAACCCCTCGAATTTTCGATTGTCGAACTGCCATCCGTTGTCGGTGATGATGGTATGAGGGAGTCCGAAGCGGCATATGATTGACTTCCAGAGGAACTTGCTGATGTTAGCCTCCGTGATCCGTGCCAGCGGTTTGATCTCGACCTATTTCGTGAAGTAGTCGATGGCGACTATGAGGAACTTGCGTTGTCCGGGTGCGGGAGGAAAAGGACCAAGGATGTCTATGCCCCACTGGGCGAATGGCCAGGGGTAGAGAGTTGGGAAAGCGGTGCAGCCGGCTGGCGTTGCACGATAGTGTGACGTTGGCAACGGTCACACTTCTTGACGAAGTTGGCTGCGTTCTCCCTCATTATTTCGTAATAGTATCCCTGACGGTGGGCCTTGTATGCCAAATTCTGCCCCCCACGTGATTCCCGCAGAGACCTTCATGTATCTCTTGGAGTACGACCCTCGCCTCTGAGGGTCTCACGTATTTCAAGAGTGGGTAGGAGTAGAACCTTCGGTAGAGTTGTTCGTCCATCAGCACAAAGTGCGCGGCCTTCTTTTTGATGAGCCTGGCCTCCACGTGATCTTTGGGCAACGTACTGTCGGTGATGTACCTGACATACTTGTCCATCTAGCTGGGCTCTCGGATAACTTGCCGGATTTTTTCAGGCGCTTCGTAGTTTGGAGTTTGGAGATGCTCGATGTAGGCGCGACCCTGGGACGAATCTGGCAGGGTCGCCAATCGGGAGAGGGCATCAATGCGAGCATTTTCTCCGCGCGGGATATGGGAGATGCTGAATCGCCTGAAACCCACTACACTAGTGCGTATCTGCTCCAGGTACTTCAACATTTGAGGATCTCGGGCCTCAAATTCCTCCAAGACCTACCCGGCCATCAATTAAGTCGGTAAAGACCCTCGGATTGGGCATGCTTAGCTCGCGAGAGACTCTCAGTCCCGCGAGGAGCGCTTCATACTCCGCTTGATTGTTGGTGGCAGCAAACTGGAAACGGAGCGCACACTTGGTGACGACTCCTTCGCTATTAGCAAGAATGAGTCCGGCTCCATTTCCCCCGGAGTTGGAAGTTCTGTCCACATGCAAGACCCAAATATCACCCTCCGGTTGAGGTCCCGTTTGTTGCTCCTGGGGGATCTCCGCTGGTTCCTCACCCAGGCCTGCACACTTGATCAGGAAGTCAGTCAGTACCTGAGCCTTCATGGATGATCTCGACCGGTAGGTGATGTTGAACTCGCTAAGCTTTAGCACCCACTTTGCCAGACGTCCAGAGGTATCGGGGCGACTCAATATGGCCTTCAGTGGTTGATCCGTCAGAATCGCGATCGGGTGTGCTTGGAAGTAGGGCCCGAGTCGTTGGGCAGACATGATGAGTGCAAAAATTAACTTCTCGGAGCGAGAGTACTTGACCTCGACGTCACGGAGAAGCTTGCTTGCATAATACATGTTTCTGGACATCGTCCCCGTCCATGCGGACCAGGACTGAGCTGATGGCTCGCGGGGTGACCGCTATGTACAGGAGGAGCTTTTCTCCGTCTTCCGGTCGAGAGAGCAGAGGTGGTGACGTCAGGGTCTTTTTCAGCTCCTCGAAGGCTTCCTGGCACTCATTCGGCTAGGTAAAGTCATGCATCTTCTGTAGTGCCTTAAAGAAGGGTTGGCAGCGGTCAGCAGATCGTGAGATGAAACGGTTCATGGCCGCTATACGACCGGTGAGGCACTGAACCTGCTTCTTGGAGGTGGGCTGCTTCATATCAAGAATCGCTCGGACCTTCTCTGGTTTGGCCTCGATTTCCCTCTGGGTGACCATGAAGCTCAGGAACTTTTCAGCCGCCACGCCAAAAGTGCACTTCGCCTGGTTCAACTTCATTTGGTGAAGGCGAAGATTGTGAAAGGTTTTCGCCAGATCATTGATGTGGTCCGAGATCGGCCTGCCCATGATGAGCATATCGTCCACGCACACCTGCATGTTGCTGCCAATCTGGTCTTTGAAGACCTTGTTGACCAGTCTCTGGTACGTGGTGCCAGTGTTCTTCAGGCCGAATGGTATCATTCTGTAGCAGTAGGTCTTGCGGTCCGTGATGAAGGCAGTGTGCTCCTCGTTCTCCGGATGCATTCTGATTTGGTTGTACCCAGAGAACGATCCATGAAGGAGAGCAAGCGGTGCCCCGAGGTGGCAACCATGAGCTGGTCGATCTTCAGAAAGGGAAGCTGTCTTTTGGACAAGCATGATTGAGATCGGTGTAGTCTATACAGATTCTCTACTTCTCGTTGCTCTTCTTGACCATGACCACGTTCGCCAACCAGCTAGGGTACTGCACTTCGCTAGCGAACCCGGTCGCAAGGAGCTTCTCCACTTCATTGTTGATCGCCTTCTACCTCTCCGAGGCAAAATTTCTTTTCTTTTGCCGGATTGGGCGGCACTTCGGGTCAACATTCAATCTGTGAGTGATGACGTCGGGGAGAATCCCTGGCATATCAACTGCACTCCAGGCGAACACGTCTGTGTTCCCCTGGGGGAAACTCAACAAGCGAGCTCGTTCATCCTCTGGTAGCTGGGCTCCTCTCTGTACCATCTTCAGTGGATCCGAGCCGAGGGGATAAGTCAAGAGACGCTAGTCGGGGCCGCCCTTGGGGTCTTGCGCCCTTTGATCGAGGTCGTCGACGGCGGGATCGTCCTCGGTGCCTTGGGCACGGGGGATGGCCTGCAAGCAATGTTGGACTGGTTGAGGTGCCACCTCATCTCTCCCACGCCGAAGGGGGTCGGGAACTGCACTTGCAGTCATTTGGTGGATATGACTGCATCAGTAAGTTAAGTCTTGGACGACCAAGGATTGCATTGTAAGCTGATGGGAGCCTGACGACAGTGAAGGTCATCATGACTGCGGCCTGCCGGGGTGGCGACCCAGCTGTAACGGGGAGAGTGATCTCTCTCTCGACTCCCATATAATTCTCAGTGAAACCCACGAGGGGTGTGCACTGGCTTCAGCCAATCAGAAGACAAGTTCATCCGAGAGAGTATCGTAGAAAAGGACATCCGTCGAGCTCCCACTATCAACCATGATGCATTTTACAGGATGCCTAGCGATGGTCATCTCGACCACGATGGCATCATTGTTTACATTTTCTTTCTCACTTCCCTTTCCTTTCATAAAGGGAAGTACATTTTTCAGATTTCCTACCTTCCGGGCTCTTTTTGATGCATGCTCTATTCTCCAAGAGATCATACTCACAGGCTTCTCGGTGGGTCGATTGTCAACAACAGGGACAGGGGGAGAGCCGCAAGTAGTTGATTCTCCGTCGGGATCTCGCTCCTCACGAACTTTCTGAGGTAGCCTCTTCTTATCAGGTCTTCGATTTCCCTTCTCAGGTTGTGGCAGTTCTCAGTGTCGTGGCCGTGGTCGCGATGGAATTGGCAATACTTCGTCTTATCGCGACTGTTTGACGGTCTCAATGGAGGAGGTCGGCGTAGGTAACGCTCATCCTCGATCTCCAAAAGAATTTTTGACCTCGGAGCAAGGAGGGGAGTGAAGGTCTTCTCCGAAGCGGGATCATTTTTTGGCTTTGGTCCCGACCGGAAGCCGTTGGTGGCCTAGGTCTCCGTATCCTAGGCGTATCTCTCGGGGTCGGCTTCTTTGGAGGCTTCCCGTCCAGTTCTCTCTTGTACAGTCGGCCTCGACACGGATGTACTTGTGGACGCGAAGGAGTTCAGAGTATGTTTTTGGCGGTTTCTTGTCTAAAGAATAGGTCAAGCGGGAGGTCTTGAGCCCTCGCTTCAATGCCAGCATGGCGATGGGCTCGTCCAGATTGTAGATTTCCAGGGCGATAGCTTTGAAGCGGGTCATATAGTTCTGCAGAGGCTCATGGTCTTGCTGCCGGATAGAGAAGAGGCTATCCATCTCGCATGGCACCTTCCGACAAGCGTCGAAGTGGGTCATAAACCTCCTCCCCAGCTGTTGGAAGGAGTCGATGCTTTCAGGCTCGAGGCGGGTGAACCAAACTCGAGCAGCCTTCCGGAGGGTGGCCGGAAAGGTGTTCCACAGGAGGGCATCTGTCGTCCCCTAGACTCTCATGAGAGCCTTATAGCTCTCCAGGTGGTCCATGGGGTCGGTGGTCCCGTCGTAGGGATCCACCTGAGGCATACGGAACCGACTAGGGATCGGTTCCTCTTGGATTTTCTGGAAAAAGGGGGGTCGGGCATCATAGCCCGCTGGCTCCTTGGAGGAGCCCTATATGTTGGCGAATTGGCGGGAGAGCTCTGCCAGCTTGCGCTCTTGATCTTCTAGGCGCTGCTCGGCCAGGCACTTAATGGCCTCGTCAGTGGAGCCTTCCACTGAGGCCGTTGGAGAAGATCGAGTTGATAACTGGGGATGGTCGCGACGGGGAGCCTTGTCTCGGTAGCACTTACCGTGCTTGATGACGGCATTGTCGTCCGCCGAGGATCGGCTCTCGCGGTCAGCCGACCCAGAATGATTTCTCTTCACAGGAGTCTGGTGACTCCCGCAGGGATTAGCTGTGGCCCGCGGGTGGGATGGCCTGCCTTGAATAGAGCGTAGGCTGCCGCGGGGGCCTATGGCTTAGGCTGCAGGGGTTCCTGATTGTGGTTGGGTGACCAGGGAGCGTTGCTGGTGCTGCAACTGCCTCACGGCTGCGGCCAGTACCTGCATCTGTTGGACAAGTGCAGCGTTCTGGCCGTCTGCCGAGGGCGGCTTTGGTGGAGCCATATGCTTTCTATCTGGGTTGCGCGGGCCCCAAGGAGAGGAGGCATCCACTGCCCGGCTGGTGGAGGCTTCTCGTGCACGGGTTACCACCGTGCTTCAAGCGGAGCTGTTCTCAAGCTCGCCGGGGGGCTTGTTTGGACAGGGACTTTTCTCCCCCTTCCTGGCGCGCAATCTGTTGCTGATCTTACCGTCGTGGCCTATAACTGTGATGTGGCGTCGGACGTCAGCCCTCTACTCTGGAATCCTGCGGTTCCCGGTCCTGCAAAATAGAGTTAGAGACCCGACCGGGGATCCCGGCGAGGGCACTCCGATAATTAAGTCAGTGGATGGTAAAAAGGAACAGATCTTCCAAGGCGGATTCCACTTCGATCACCATGCTTGGAGGAGAGTTTTCAATAGAGAATTGAATAACAGAGGTTAAAGAGGGGGATGCTCGAGTTATGGCCGTTATGTCTGTTGGGACTCTTTCCAGGAATCTTTCAGAAAGTCTCCGTGCCTTCCCTTCGCCCGTTCTCCCTTTTTTGGGACTTGTCCTCGTGCTCCTTGGCGGAGTTGCTTATCTCCTCTCCTTCCCCCCGTTCAGTGCCTTTTTAAATCACCGGTCCTCCTAGTGCCTTAATTCTTGCCGTCCTGTTGAGCTTAGATGTACCAGGAGTCTATTATGAGAATATGCAGTTTTCTTTGAGATAACTCAAAAAATTTTCACTAAGGTATTCTCTTTGATCAATTAAAAAATTTTAAGAGATTTTCAGTTTATTTTTCTACTTCATGTCTGAATTCCTTGAGCTTTTCAAAAATCTTGGACTTGTGTCTCATGAGATATACGTATGTATACTGTGAGTAATCATCGATAAAGGTATTGAAGTAGAGATAGCCACCTTTGGCCTGCACATCAAATGGGCTATATGCATTAGTGTGTACTAGGACAAGTATCTCAGTGGTTCTCTTTCCATGTTCTGCAAAAGGTAACTAAGTCATTTTTTTTTTAAATACAAGATTCACAAACTGGATATGATTCAGAATTCAATAAATCAAGGATACTTTCCTTTTCCGGTTTGTTTATCCTATCCTCTCCAATATGGCCAAGTCTAACATGCCATATATACTTATGGTTAACATCATCTCAGGTTTTTTATGTCTTCCAACACTTACTATTAGCTCGGATATATTTACAAATGCATTAGTATATAAATGATAGAGACTGTCAATCATAAAGGCACGTATAATTAATTTATTTCTAAAATAAATTGAACAGTAATCTTTATTGAAATCAAATATGTAATCATCTTGTACTAATACAGATATAAAAATCAAATTTTTGCTAACAACAGGGACATAAAAACAATTTCGCAAAACTAAACAAAATCCAGTTAGTCGAAGAGGGTAGGTTTTAACAGCTATAGCAGCAATTTTTGCACTATTACCGACTCGAAGGATCACTTCGCCTTTTCTCAACCCTTTACTTTTTACCATACCCTGCATTGAAGTTATTAATGAGCACTAGAATCAGAATGTATGACCCAACTAGAAGTAGAGGAAATCGTTAGATTTGTTTCAATCACGGGCAGATCTAACATACCTTTTAAAGGTGTCACCCTTTTTCTTCAGGCTCTCTAGGGAAACCAAACCTCTTGAACTTTTCAAGGTCCCCTCTGTCATCATCAACATATTTAATAATTTTGATAAAGTGCAAACAATTTTGTTCATATAGTAGTTCATAACAAACTGACCAAATGAATTGCTAAGGGATTGAATGACCAAATCAACTTATAGTTCTTTGTGCATAAGAATTATGAGTTTTTCAAACTCAATATCCTTAATTATTGTCAAACAAGGATCATGGACAGACTGCCCTTCGCACATCTTGGCATTAAATAGTTTCTTGGAAACTTCATACTGTGCTATTCAGCTCTGCTCATCATATAACTTTTGTAGGTGAGTGATCATGGCCTTGGCAGTTAGGAAATCCTTATGCTGGCGTTAAAGCTCATTTGACATCAACACCTAGTTGTAGCACTTGACATTGTTGTCATTCTGCATCCATTTTTCAAAAGCTGCCCTTTGATCAACAGTAGGACGGTTTGGCAATGTTAGGGGTTCCCGGTCTATGACATATCCTAACTTTTTTGAGTTAAAAACTATTTTTAGATTCCTAAGCTAGTCCTTATAGTTAATTCTGGTTAGACGGTTGAAATCAAGAATTCGGGCTAAGGGGTTTGAAGCTGACATGGTGAACCACGATTCATCGAACCATGCCGAACCAGCTAGTTTGGGCCGAACTGAAATGGACCGCCACCCAATCGGCATGGTTCGGCTTATAATTTTGGTTCTCTCCCTTCCATAAATAAAAAAAATAATGAACCGGTCCGAGCTGGGCCTGAACTGTGCCAAACCGGTCGGTTTGAGATTGGTTCAGTCCGGTTTGGATCGGTTCATTATGGTTTGAATTTTTTCTACAGTGATGTAGGTTGGGGGTTGATAAGAAGCAACTGAGAGCTTCTCGGGCTCTCAGTTTTGACAGAAACAGGGAAAGAAGGTTGTAGAACCAGTTTTTGCAGTATTTCAAACCAATCAAACATCTAAATAGCAAGAAAGGTGGATTCAAGATACACGTGATTTCTTTCTCTTTCTCTTTCTTTTTTTAAATTCATAAAAAATAAAAAATAAGAAAAAATGTTATCAAAATTTTTTATTTTTGTATGATTTTAGAGTATGTTGTAAATCTATGAAAAATTTGCACAATGATGCTAAAATCATGATTTTTTTGTTAAAAATATGATTTTTAAAATTAAAAATATTTTTGGATTAAAAAATTAATAAAAAATAAAATGATTAAAAAAAAATTAATTAAAATATAATTAATTATCATGTTGCCTGGTTAGAAGGATTACTGATTTTTTTATTGAGTACATTAATGATTCCGATATTTATGGACATCGATACTTGATCCAATTCTAAATATCGGCATGTAATTATGATTATATTTTATCTTATATTTTAATTAGTTACTAATAATTTTATTTTATTAAAAATTTTTAAAAAATAATATATCATTGCTGGAGGCTAGACAAATATTTCGTAGTATTTTGAAGTGATACCAACATCAATTAGCATCAACAAACATCTATTTAGACCTAAAATTATTTAATAAATCTGAAAAAGATCAAAACAAAAAAATTGACTGTGCCGGTTCGGACTGGCATGCCTCACCGTACCGAGTGTTAATATGGTACGGTAGCGGTAGGTATCGGTACCGAGATCCTTGTGGTGAACTGAAGAGAGAAGAGCTTCTAGTTAGATGTTTGCGCTTAATCATTATATTTGTTCTTGGGACTTTAAGAAAGAAATAAGAATTTTGACTATTTTTTTTAGATCTCTTACACTTCTCCATGGAGATCCGGAAATCTCTACGAGACTAGGGTTCCTAGTAGGTACTATGGTCCCACTGATCTATGTACATCTTACCTGACAGCTATTGGTGACACGCAAATCAATGAGTATGAACAACTCTTGTCCAATACCTTTCAAGCATATTGCAGCAATTTGGTCTCTAATTCATGTGGGCTCATCTGACAGATATTGGCTACACTTCTTAGTTAAGTCAGATCCATGTTCAATGCATAGTTAAAGCCGTCATTGAGTCCCTCACTTGACAGATATTGGATCCAATCCCTTTTTTATCCTGTAACATTTCATGTTAATAGCATGGTTGTATCTTTCCAATACAATTGAATCACTGTAACCAATTGAGAGCAGTCAATACCAGCAGGACGTCCACATTTCTACAATGATGACCTATAGATTTAATATTTACAAAGATATTTAATTTAGGTCTTTTCTAATTAGTCTTTCACATCTTATGTAAATGGCTAATCTAAATGGCATGGATGAACTCAAATCACCAAGCAACCTAATCCAAGACTAATCGATCAAATTGCCCAAGTGGAGATCAGTGGAAGGCTCCTAGTTGCTTTTCTTAGATATCAATGAATTGGCCAGGTAAGCGAATGGTCCTAATTAAGTAACCAGCTTTCAAGCATTAGCCTTAAATATCAATTGGTCAGTTAACTTCGAATTGATTAGCTTTGGTGATTCAAGCTCAACCACCAAGCTAGAATCAAGTCCATTTGGATTAATCAATCTCAAATATATGGATGTTAACTCAATCAACTACAACTAATGTTTTGATCTAGAGCACTCTTGATGTAATTCTAATCAACTATTGACTTGGTTCGATTAACCGCTCTACTTGATTTAGTTCATTATATGTTAATTGATAATTCTTTTATAATCTTATTACGGATCTAATTCGATTTACTTATAACTATTTCATTATGCACAAACATAAAAATTCAGATCCTAAAAAATTTTTTCAGATCTAAATTATATATGATTTAGCATGAAAATTTATATTTAAATTAACTTTATATATATCTCATATATGAATTTAATTTCAGATCCAAAGGAATCAACATTTATCTCATATATGCACATTGAAACTCAGATGTAAAAGTCTTAATTAAACGAACAGAAAAATAATTTTCTAGAACGTTTAATCATTAAACTAGGATAACCTTTTCAACATTACGTGTTACCGTTATACCAGGACAATCTTATGTCGGTTTGATGATGAATCTTTAATTAAAAATTTCATATCTCCAAATACATCTCATGCATGAATATAAAAATCCAGATCTAATTGTTTTGATTAAAATACATGAAAATAATTTTCAGCATTGTTCTACATCAATCTAGGACAACCATTTTAATAGAACATGTTACCATTATGCCAAGACAATCTTATTTCAGATTGACATGGAACATTTTAATCATGATTTCAGATCTAAACAACTTCCATATGTCGCATACATGAACTGAAAATCAAATCTAAATTATTGTCTTAAGTAAGCCTGAAAACTATTTTCAAGATCTATCAACATCAAACTAGTATAATCTTTTCAATATAACATATTACCATTATGCCAGGATAACCTTATTTCAATTTAATATCGATCTTTTAATCAAAAAATCTTTAGATCTGAAATTTAGATATCAGATTTTTGATTGATTCATGCACATGAATCCATGTATCTGATACCACTGTCAGGTTCTTATAGGTATAGCATGCAGAATTTTAAAATTTAATGTTCAGCACCGCAGAAGACATAAGATTAAACACTTTAATTTACGCATGCTAAATCTAATTTAAATACCTATAGATCTATTTCATATGCATGATATCAAAACAAAGTCTGAAAAATAGTAATCTAAAATAAGAACATATCTTATGCGCTTATTTCCTTTCCGAATGGATTCAAATCCGGATGTCTCGGGTTTTTTCGAAGCCGTTTAAGTGTCCCGTCTCTACAGGTATCCACACAGAGTTGACTCGATTGGAAGCACTCGATGATCATCGAGGTACTAGCTCTTTTGCAGATTTGGCTTCTCAAAAGTCGATTCTTGATCTTCTATTTGGTTCTTCACAAGGTCTGAAGTAGAATGCAGCAACTTGATTGCGTGAACTCTTTACGCTGGAAGGAGGACAAAGGAAGATGCAAGAGGGACGTTCTCTCTTCTTCTTTTTCCTTTCTTTCTCTCTATATGGTGTGTGGAAGAAGGGAGGGCACCAATGAGAAGGGATCATGCCTAATCTATTTCTCCTTTGCTTTTGGCGTTGGGAAGGAATATGGAATGATTGGCACGAAGAATTTTCAAATGATCGCGCAAGAAAAGATCCCTCTTTTAATCTTGCACCCCCCCTCAGATTAGCCTTATTCGAATGAGATTAGGCCTCATCCTTTTTTGAATTTGAATCAAATTCAAATTCAAGAGGAGGTAAAGGCTAAAGTCCCAAATTAGGACTATGGAGAGGGGGGCACCAACAACTTGGCACATGAAAAATTTTCTCGTTAAAACTTTTCCATTGCAAAAAAAAATTCCTTCATGCCTTCCCTTTGTGTGCATCTTGGCACCTTTCCCTCTTGGACATGGAAATTAAGGAAGAATCCCAGTCGGGTTTCTAATTTTTAATCTAATTATGAATTAATCCAAGTCCTATCCATATCAAATTCAAAATTGATTTGAATCAAATCCTAATCCTAATCCTAATCTGATTAGAATTCAAGTCCAATTCCCAATTGGACTGGAAAATCCTATTTGACTTAAACCAAACCAAGCCTAATTAAATTAAATCTAATTTAAAACAATTAAGACTTGAATGATCAAATTAAATTGCAACTATTATAATCAGGTCCTTCTAATTAATTGCTCTAATTTGTAACTCTTACAAACTGATCCTAATTATCAATTATATTGATAATTAGATTACGATCCAAACAATTAGTGAAGTCTAAGTTCTTATTGTGTGATCTCATAGGTCCTATTTTGTCTAGTAGTGAGATATACTATAATCGCTATTATGGTATCATTGAAACTCATGGGTTGGAACGATTCTAGCTAATCTCAATCAAAGATTATTGATCTGAAAAATAATTTAAGTGAATTTTCATAATCTATTAGTGATGCCTAACAGCATGTAGTGACAATTCTAGCAGAATTGGAATACATAGAATCCTTAAGTGTGGTTATCATGTGATTTGGTTTTTCAATCATGAGTCCTGACAAGATGAAGGTCATGGAGAATTTGTCAAATCTCATTATCTGTCATATATTAGATTCAATTAGTTCAAGTCTAAATTGTGAAAACTTATGAAAATTCTTTTTTATCATTCACATTATCATCGTCATAGTCTTAAGGACTTGGCTTCTTAAATTGCATAGAACTATACCTAATCTACTAAAATCAATAGATCCCATCTACATGCAATCCTACTCTTACAGCTAACCTAATGTAGCCGCATACACCGCAAGGATCCAAATGACTAGACGATCAAGTGATTGTGTAGTCAAACTACATCAAGCTTACCATGAGTAGCAAAGGCATCGGAGGTCAAAGGATCATTCACAGTATCACAGCATTGAAAAAGTCACTGACGAGTGAGTAGAGATTCAAGTGACTTCTTATTTGGTTATGCTTAGTACCATTATTTTCTAACAACTACTTGCACTCTCGCTCCAATATTCCAACACTATAGGCTCAAGACTCATCTATCCAAAGGGAAGCGATTTGTGCACCGATCTTGATAGATCAATCATCATTTCCTTGATGATTCAACGACCAAGAGTAATTTAGGAATTAATCTATAATGATACATGTCTCAAAGTCTCACTCTTGAAAATATATTTTAAGTATACATTATACAAGAATGAAAAAGAATGTCCATTTTATTGATATAAAATTTGATAAGATATAAAGAATATATTCTAGACTAGATTATAATGTATCTGCCAGGTTGGCTTCTAGAACATACACTTAACAACACAAATATCTGGCAGGTGGTTCAAATTGTTGTTGAGGGATTAGACATTTAGACTGCCTAAATTCTCTGTATACCTTGTCTGCTTCTTCATATTAACAATTTCAAATCTGCCATTGAGCTTCAGTGGAACAGATCTCTGCTGCTTGTGTGGTGACGATGGAAGACTGAATGTCTAACTAGTGATTTAGATGGAGTGCTAGACAAATGTCTAGCAATATATCTACTTTAGTTAGATGCACAATGAAATTAAAACTTACTAGGCAATGATGTTAATGGATGATAACATATCCCTATGATTAATATAATTAATCATATGCTATTTTATGAAGAATTGCCCATTTGTTGTTTAATGATTTCTTTGCTCGAAATGCAGGCATTTGCGCTCATAGTGGAAATAACCTTTATCTAGGAAAACCTAGTATGGCTTCAGATTTCTCTCACCAGAGTGTGACTGAGTCCAGCTCTTTGGACTTTCAGGATATACTGTTGAATATCAATTGGGAAGATGTGATTTGCCCCATCTGTTTGGATTTTCCTCACAATGGAGTGCTGCTACAGTGCTCTTCATATAATAAAGGGTGTAGACCATTCATGTGTGATACAGATCATACCCACTCAAACTGTCTGGACCGGTTCAAAAGTGTATATGGACTGCCTGCTGATACAAAGGTTTCTTCTACTGCGACTGGGACATCTTCAGTGAGCGTTCAAGCCATTCCATCTAAAACTGGCAACTGTCCAAGCTGCCCCTTGTGTAGAGGAGAGGTGACAGGGTGGATTGTCATTGATGAAGCCCGTGCATATCTGGACATGAAAAAAAGATGCTGTCAAGAAAAAAAGTGTTCTTATGCTGGCAACTATATGGAGCTGCAACTGCATGCTAAACAAGAACACCCCGATGCAAGGCCATCAGATATAGACCCGGCACAACAACTAGATTGGGAAAATTTCCAGCAGTCCTCTGAAATTATAGATGTCTTGAGTACCATCCACTCAGAAGTACCACATGGAGTGGTGTTGGGGGACTATGTTATCGAGTATGGGGATGTTAGTGGTGATGAATATGAAGATTTCCCTGGGGATGATGGCAATTGGTGGACTTCTTGTATCCTTTATCATGTATTTGATAATTTCAGGACTTCAAGAAACCAACGGAGATCAAGAGCAAGTGAGACAAGAAGAAATCACCATAGATCAAACCATGATGTTTCAAGCATGTATGATGCTTCTGCATCATCAGCAGACAATTTAGAATATCATTTTGATGACTCTGATGATGAGTTTGGAGCGGCACTTGGTGTCGCATCTAGGGGACAAGCAAATCGCCGCAGGTTGTATTGAAATTCTTTGATCTTCTGTTCATCACTTTTTAATATTCAATTCATAGTTTAATAGGTATGATATGCAGTTAAATATTTAAAACTCTGCTGATAATTGATTGGAATAATTTGTCATGCATTTGCATATCTTTGTAAATCAGCATATTTACAAGATTCTTATGGTAATGTTCACTTACATGTTGCAAAATTTAAATGATTTTTGGAAAGAAAAGTTTTATTTGACTACCTTCCCTATATAAGGGTTTTTTTTTTTGGTCATTTACCCTGCTTCCAGAGGTTTGAGTGATCAAGAGAAATTATTGGTCTAATTGCTGGTAAATTTAGACTCGAGTAGCTGAAATAAACTTCTAGGTATAGGTTATGGTTAGAATTATATATGCATTGCTAGTTTTCTTTTCCTCACACTCCGATTGCCGGGATGATGTTTACTTGATATTATGTTGCAGCTACCGGAGGCGCAGATCTCGTTTCCAGGATACCTAGGCACCCATATTAGTCACTCGTGTTTGGGGAATGTAAATATTTTATTTCTTTGGTTATAAACCCTTCTTATGAAATATTCTGTAAATATAAATGATCTCTATAATTTTTCATGTTCGATATCGCTGTTGGTTCTTTTTAGTCCAAATCAACCTTTAAGAGTATTTGGCAGTTTTCGTGAGCTATTTTATTTTTTGCTATGGCAAATGCGTGTAGTAACAAGGCACGAACATGTTCAGGAGTTCTCGGTAGCAGATAACAGTGTGCTTGAGGGTTGACAATTCTTTATGTGGAAAATGGCAGAACAAATTCTACTTACGTGAAAAACTTATTCCGGAAGTCACTGTGTGTGGTGCCTGGTCTCCAGAAATTGGATCAGTTTTATGTGGCGCTCGAAGTCATCTAGAGGCTCATCAATTTTACCCAAGTCAGTGCCTGTCTGAGTATTTTGATGTTGATCGGAGCAAATTACAAATTACCGGTTCTTCTTTCAACCAGAATCTTCTGCGGTGCCGAAACCGTACCGTAGAGGGTGTATAACCAAAGATGGCCACCATCAAATGATGATCTGGTGGATTGTTTGTTTTATGGCCGTCCATCTGCCATCAAAGGCTGCACAGTATTTGATGCGGCGGCTGCACCCCCGGTTTATGCCCTTCTTTTCGTAATGCGGCGGCTGCACCCCCGGTTTCTTACTTCACTTTCCAGTACTTAGCCTCTGCGTTAAAGAAAAATGTAGGTTGGGTCTGTTCTGCGTAACTCCGAACGTCCAGATGTGAAAGCGGTTTGAAGCGACCTTAGTGTTTCGGTCTGTCCGTTGTGGTGTCCTATACACTTTGAGATTAGTGTTTCGGCCATCTTCCTTGATCACCGGTGATCAACTTGGTTTTTTTTAGATGGTGGTGTTCAGAGGAGTGGTGAATGCTCTCAGGAATCCTCCGGGGACCTTGCATGGTGGGGTTCAGCTGGAAACCAGTTAGCAGAGGGCAGTGTAGGGGCATACCGTGTTGGTTTTGCCGGAATCATCACTGGAAGAGGTGGAGAAGCTTGCTAGGTGGTTCTCGAAGGTTGTGGAGCTCTTAGAAGAGGAAGTGAGGGTGGAGTTGGAGAGGTGGGCAGCCACGACGGTTGTAGCCAGGAAGCAGGGGCATACCGTGTTGGTTTTGCCGGAATCATCGCTGGAAGAGGTGAAGCTCGCTAGGTGGTTCTCGAAGGTTGTGGAGCTCTTAGAAGAGGAAGTGAGGGTGGAGTTGGAGAGGTGGGCAGCCACGACGGTTGTAGCCAGGAGTCTTGGCCAAAAGGTGGTTGTGGACGTGGTGCTTAGGGAATTCTGGCTCCAAGTGAAACTCAAAGGTGACGTGGTGGTTTTCGGCTTGGAGCAGGGCTTTTTGCCCTTCTGGTTCAAGGAGGTAGGGGAGAAGGACGCGGTTGAGGTGGGCAGCCACGATGGTTGTAGCCAGGAGTCTTGGCCAGAAGGTGGTTGTGGATGCGGTGCTTAGGGAATTCTGGCTCCAAGAAAAACTCAAAGGTGACATGGTGGGCTTCGGCTTGGAGCAGGGCTTCTTGCCCTTCTGGTTCAAGGAGGTCGGGGAGAAGGACGCGATTCTTCGTCGATCGTGGGGGATGGCTGGGTAAGCTCTGGCAATAGAGTCATGGTGACCTAGGTTTTTCCTAAAGGAAGGGGCCATCCACATGGCTCTGATGTTGGTCTGTCTTCCTTGTCTGTTGGTGGAGCTTTGGGGAGAGGCGGTGATCCAGAGTATTCTCTATTTGGTCGACGATCTATCCATAATAGATGAGTGCATAGTGGAGCGGCGGTGGCTGGGTTTTGCCTGTGCTAACCTACGAATCTACTTGTCCCGGCTACTGCGACCGAGCATCCAGGTGAAGGGGCCGAAGGGGATTTTTTGGCAAAGGTTTGTATACGAGAGCTTTGATGGGGTGTGCTTCAATTGCGGCCGTTTCTACCATGCAGAGGCGGTGTGGACGGTTGGAAGGGGAGACGAGCATTCCGACCTTGACTTGGAGAACCTGGTCCAAGAGGGAGAGAAGGAAGATAGAGTGGCAAAGGGCTGTGGCTCATCGCCATATGCCAGTGGCAACCGGTGGTCATGGGGAGGAAGATGACAAAGGCTTCTCAGGCTGCTGTGCTTGATCCCAGCTTGGGGCGACCTAGGAAGAAGCTTGTTTAGGGTAATGGCCAACCAACTGGATCCAATGGTTGGATCAAACCAACCAAGGTTACACGGTGGCGGTTGCCCGATCGATCCATGCCCAAATCAACAGCAGGATCTGAGGTGGGGGCGTGGAGATTAGTGCAAAGTTTTAGGGCTAAGGTCAAGTTGTTGCTCGACCAGCTAACCATTTCAAGGTGTTAGTGGTGGATCGGGAAGCAGGGGAGAGCTCACACAAAGCGGGTTGTGCATTAGGTTGGGTGCACATGTGACTAGCCCATCGGGGGTGGCCAAACGCACTCGACCAAGCAATTTTGAGGCGAGCTATGGGGTTCCTAGGTCCATGGATCAGGGAAAGGGGCCTCCGATTCCAAAAAATGGTTTCAACCCAAGCCATAAGGGAAAGAAAAAGGCTCTATCTCTTCTAGAGGCTAGGGTGGAGTTATTTACCTTTTCTGGAGGACTAGGGGTCTTCATATTCTCGGCCAGGACCTTAGCGAAGGGAGAGGAGGAAAGCACTCAAATGGAGAAACAAGCGACTCCTCTTAACATTAAAGAGGTAGGGGGCCATCTTTGAGAGGGACTAGAGCCTCACGAGGGACAGGACCTGATGTGCTTGGATCACTCGGTAGGTGGTCAAGATATGAATCATGATGAGGTAGCTGCTCGATTGAGGCAGCCATCCAGGGAGAGGAGGGGAGTTCGGCAGCTATGGACTCGAACTCAAGAGAAATTGGAGCTGACTCTAGATGAGGGGGGTTCTGGTGTGGACCCCTCTTCCCACCAAGTATCCCTATGAGGCTTCTAATTTGGAGCACCCGTGGGGCGAGAAAGCCCTTATTCCGAATGACATTTAAGAGGATTATTCGCAGCATTGCCATGATATTTGTGTCTTGCTTGAGATCTGACTTTCGGGGGCGAGCTTGGACTGGTTAGATAGCGAGCTACATGTATTTAGAGTACCTTCATGGTGGAGTCTAGAGGTCTCTTTACTAGGATCATTGTGATATGGCGACGTGGCTCGATCAGGATCGATACGATCCATAACTACGAGCAGTATGTCACCCTTATCATCTCGGAGCAAATTGGAGGTCCTTGGTTGCTGTATGGTATATATGCGAGTACCAAAAATATAGAAAGCAGTGGATTCTTTGGTCCGAGATCTCTATGATGACAGCACTAGGTTTGCCTTTTTTGTTACCAAGTATTTCAACTACATTGTCAGGTTCCACGAGAAGATGGGTAGCAGGCGATTTGTCGATAGTATTGATTCCAGAGAGTTCAGGAGGTTCATCGATGACTTGGGCCTGATTGATCTTGGTTATACTAGACTAAGATTTACCTGGTACAATAATAGGTTTGGGATGGCTAGGATTTGGAAGAGGATTGACCAGGCACTCACGATCGCTAATTAGTTCCAGTGCTTCCCAGGATACAAGGTTTAGCACTTTCTGAAGATCGCTTCAGATCATTGCCCACTGCTCATTACCATTGATGGTATGTATTTACCTAGGGCTTCTTTCAGATTTGAAAAGTTCTGGACCTTCTATCCATGATCTTGGGACCTGATTAGGGAGATTTGGAGGATGCTAGTTTATGGAGACATGAGGTTTCGAGTGATCAGGAGGCTTGAGCTTGCGAGATGTAGGCTCCTTCAGTGGAACTGGCATAAGATTGGTGATATCTTTAGGCATATTAAGGATGTAGAGACTAACATTACAAAGCTCCAATATAAGAAGGATCAGGAGGGGGATCTTCAGGAGTTTGAGTTGAGGACCTTGCATCATAGGCTCTTTGTGCATCACTCGCTGCTAAGGCAGTAGGAGACTTTGTGAAGGCAGAAGTTTAGAGTACAGTGGATCAGGGAGAATGTTAAGAACACTAGATTTTTTCATCGATCGACGATGATTAGAAGGTTGACCAATCATATCAGGCAGTTACGAGATAGCAATGGCAGGGTAGTGGAGGATACTGGGGAGATCAAGGATCAGATCTTCTAGTTTTTCAAATCCTGTTGGACCTCTTAGTTGGGAGGGGATGGCCTTGTCCAAGGTTATCAGCTTATGTGCCATACTTTTATTGAGGAGAACGAGGCCTTGACTCATCCTATTTCTTTTGAGGAGGTGCAGGGGGTCCTTTGGTCACTTAGGGAGGACAAAGCCTCGAGGCCAAATGATTTTCCTCCTCTCTTTTTTTGCTGCTACTGGAGTATTGTTGGTGGGGAGGTGATGGAGCTATGTAAGGGGTTTTTTGAGTCCAGAGACCTATCAAAGGAGTGGAAGAATACCTTCATCACCCTCATCCTGAAGAAACTTGATGCGATGGCTCCGAGTCATTTCAGATCGATCTGCCTTTGCACCATCCTTTATAAAGTATGTGCTAAGGTTCTTGTTGGGAGACTGCAGCCTATTATCCCCCGTTCGATTAGCCCAGAGTAGGGTACTTTCATCAGCAACCATGATATTACTGATAATATCTTGCTCGTCTAGGAGTTTATGCATGATCTACAACATGCCCCCGCTCATCAGACTTGATGGTGGTCAAGCTGAACATGGACCATGCTTATGACCAGATGTGCTGGTCCTTCTTGCACCAGATGCTCTGTGACTTCAAGTTCCATGATAGGTGGATCAAATGGATCATGGATAGGATGGAGACCTTGAGCTTTGCTATCTTGGTCAATAGCACCCCAAAAGAGTTCTTCCACTTGATCGATGGACTTCGACAAGGGTACCCTCTATCTCCCTATCTCTTTATTTTATGTGCTGATGCTCTATCTCATGGTCTACGAACAATTATTTAGGAGACACAGCTAGAGCCCTACTGGCCTACCCCTGAGGCTATGCCCCTCTCATATCTCCATTTTGCAAATAATTATCTCCTTATTGGTCGGGCCTCAATTCGTAATGCTATGTGATTTGCTTCTGTTATCGAGGCCTACCATCGAGCATCTAGTCAACAAGTGAACTTATAGAAGACTACTATCATTTTCAGTCCCAAGATGAAGGTCAATGTGAAGTAGGTGATTTAGGACATGTTGGGCATCCCGGAGCAGACTGGGACCCTAACCTATTTGGGGGTTCCGATCATGGGTCAAAGACTTTAGAGAGCTGATTGTAGACCTATGGAGCATGGGTCCAGGACCGTCTAGAGGGCTAGCAAGCCGACTCTCTTTCCATGATGGGCAAGATAATCCTGGTGAGATTGATTCTGAGCTCCATTCCGATCTACCTCCTAGCGCACATGGCTGATCTTAAAGGAGCAACAATTTCGGGACTTCCTATGGAGATTTATGGGTGGCAGATGGAGAATTCATTTGCTATCTTGGAAGGTGGTTTGCCAGCCTGTGCAGGATAGAGGCCTAGGGATCCAATCCTTGTTGGTGACGAGGGAAGCCATGATGGCCAAGTATGCTACTCACTTCCTTAACCTGATTGTCTGTGGTGCAGAGTGATGCAGGCTCGGTATGGGGCTTGGAGTCAAGGGTTCTAGATCCAGAGTGTATGTGGTTGCTCCTTCATCTAGAAGGAGATTTGTATTAAGCCCCTACTATTGTAGCCAAGGTCAGATGGCTGGTAGGGAATGAGACTTCGATTCATGTCAACTAGGATGCTTGGATTTCCAGCTTGTCCCTATCCAACTGGCTAACCTATATCAACATTGAGGTGGGCGACAATCTACAGGTTTGTAACTTGATTATGGATGATGGCAAGAGCTAGAGGACTCTTGACATCACTTACCTCTTCAGCAGTCATCTTGTTGATAGGATTCTGGCTACCTCGATTCATGTCCACCAGTATCAGGATTTGAGGGTGTGGGGTCATTCATGTTGTCCCAGGATTCTCTTGAGGGACTTTGCCAAGTTGTGCAGGACTGTGCCAAAGAGGAGGATTCAGGCTACTTGGATTTGAAAAGTAAAGGCACACCCCAGGATGTTTCTCTGGAAGGTTGCTTGGGATCGGCCTTCGACTCGTGTGCTACTTAGGAGGGGTTTAAACATTCCGGTGGCTTGCGGGCTTGATGATAAGACTACAGAGCATGCTCTCCTTCGATGCTCCAGAGCATGGTTGATTTGGAGGATAGCTTGTGGCCAGCCTTGGAGGACTAGTATGGGCTCATGGCTGATTCCTTTTCTAGCTGCAATTCATAGGAGCTCTACTAAGAGTACGACTGACTCCTGGGGAGCTAGGATGGCTTGTATTTCTTATCAAAGCTGGCTTTTCAAGAATAGTTTGGTTTTTTATGCTGAGGTTGTGCCTGCTCATTAGGTTCTCGATAGAGCCATTCTTTTAGCCACTGAGTATCACCCTTTCGATACTACCAGTTCGTCTATTGATGCCTCGGTGCCCTAGGACTCTCATGCTGTATTTGCTATGAGCTAGAGGGCACTTTTTATCTCTTGGGAGTCCCCACTGTCTAGGTTTATAATGGTTAACTTCGATGACAGTGTAAAGGATGGCAAAGGTGGTTTTGGGTTTTGTCATTCGTGGTCCGGACAGCAGGTTTTTGGTTGCAGGAGGCTTGGACCTGTTTGAGCCATCTATTTCAGAAGCGGAGCTCCATGCTGCTTGGATTGGTATTATATCTATGCATGACAGGACCTGCGGGTGGGGAGGATTGTGCTTGAGGGTGACTTTGCCACTATTATTAGCTGGATTGAGACTAGGGAAAAGCATTTGGATGCCCATCCAATCCTCCATGACATCTGAAGCTTTCTCAGCCTTTCCATCATGGTGACTATTCGACATATCCTTCGAAAGGCTAACAGTGTCGCTGATTAGGTTGCTTCTTTTATTACTGACCATACTGGTGATTGAAGTTGGTGTCACGGTGAAAATTATTCTCATGCATTACAATATATTTTGTATGCTGATCATTTGGATTGTACTCATACAAGATTAGTATGAACTCTTACTTGTACCAAAAAAATTAATTAAAAAAAAGAAAGTTTCTCAATGGATTGTACCCGGTGCTGGGAACGTAGATTCTCAATGGATTTTATTACGTGTCGTACCCCACCACCTTTCACCCCTCCCCATTCTCTCCTCCGCTGCTTCGTTACCCATCGCATGCCATGATGGGTGGCCGCATCCAACCCTTGCCCAATGCTTCCTCTTATCCTCCACGTACCATCCTCGCCTCCTTAAAGTGTTGCTTGGGGGCTAAACCTACCCAAACGTGCTCCTCCAACACCTCTCCTAGTTCATATCCGCCTCTCCACCCCATTCTCGCCCACCATGGTGGGCATTTGATGTCTTTGACCTCTTGATTGCCAAATCTATGGCCATTACCTTCCTCTCCCCCTCTGCCACCTCCTATTCTAACCTTTCTTTCTATCCTTTCTCCTTTGTTACTTTCATCTTTGTTTGCCACCTTACATCGCTGAATCCATGCTTGACCTCTTTCAAATCACACATTCGGCCTTTCATATTACCCACTCTGCTGCCGCTTGTCGATGAGCCGATTTTCTTCCTTTTGAGTGTCCACAATGCTGCACTCTTTAGATTTTTGTCATGGTAGATACAAATCTATCCACTTAACTGGCCACTTGGCAGGTGTCTCAACCTTCGGCTAGAAGGTAGTGGTCTTGTATCCTGATGTAAGGAAGTAAGAAGAATTGAAAAATCAAGTCGCCAAACAAGAAAAGAGAGCTCGCAGCAGTTTGTGTTGGAAAGGCTAACAATGATCAAGTGCATCGATATCATCCTAGTCATGCAAGTGCAAGTTGCTCGTTCTGCTCTGCTCGATTAGTATCGGGGTTGAATAATTGGAATAATTTTTTAAAATAAAACTCAAATGGCAAAATATTTGATTTAAAAGCTCACAAGCAAAAACAAATATTATACACACACATAATATTATAAATTTAAATATTTTAAAATATAATAATATATTATTTTTTATTTTAATTATATTTCTTAATTATAATTGTTGATGTCGAACCCTAGTGATCTTTTCGCATCACCAAGATTCACCAGCCAATTCTCTTCAAGTCCCTGCAAAACAGTCCCACATGCTGGAGGATTTTTGGTGGTAGACATTCCGATGTTTAAGTCAGCAAGGGTTTGAACAACAGATGTAGAATTTTAAAGAAGATAAGTAGGATCGGGAATACTTCAGCTAATTTTTCTTACTTACCCCCGGAGATCCCCTCTTACCGGTATTATAGGCATTTGCCTTAACAAAATTTAATTGGAAGAGGTTTCTTGAAGTTAGTCTCGACGTTATTCTGTTAAAAACTAATCCGAACCCGTTATAACGGTTGGTTGTTATTCTGGTAGAATAACTACCTCTTTTCTAGCCATTCTCATTCTTCTTGAATCAACCAGTGCACTTGGTCCCATTCTTCCGATCTTGAGTCGGTCAGACTTTACAAGTTGGTTGGCCTTTATGAGTTGATCGGATTAATATGCTTTGGAGGTGAGTTAGCCGAATGATGTATCATTGGCTTGTTAACTCTTTGGAATTTGTCATAGCCTTTGGTTAACTAGTCCGTCCAGCTCATGATAACACTTTCCCCCCACTTCCAATTTCAAGGTATATTCATGCCTTGAAAGGTGGGAGTTAATAATTTTTTATTTCTCTCTCTTTCCTCTTTTTTTTGGCCTCATCATCCACGTTCCTTACTGGGAGGAGAGAAGATATCTTTCAATGATGACAAATTTCTAAGTCAGTTGGCAGTATTAATTTGCTCTTTTTTAGGTGTTACGCCTTTGTCAGGTGTCGAGCCTTCATTGGCAGCAGAACTATTCCCTCGGACCAAGGGGTCGTGTCGATTTTCTTCCCGTTGGCCTTCAATTGGAATTTCAATTCGTGGCATAATCAGGGGCGTCGAGATTGCTCGAGGATGCAATCACAGCCGTCGTCACCTCTTATTACTGCGACAGCCAGATTTTCGTGGATCAAAACTGACACATTGATTTTCCTTCTATCGTATCAACTTCTTTCTATCGGCATCGTATTTTTGGCTGCGATCTCTATACGTGGCATGATCAGAAGCATCTCATGTTCGAGAAAGAAATCATGGCCATTGCTACCGCCTATATAAAGAGTTTCTCTCCCTTAGGGCCAGACCTTTCTGCCATTCTCATGTTTTGATCTTAGGGAGTTCTTTGTCTTCACCTTCTCTTCTTCCTCCAAGGTCTTCCTCTTCTCTCAAGTTAGATCTTCTTTCTCTATTCATTATGGTTAGGTCTTCAGGGGTTCTCATCGCCAGTAGGTCCTTGACAAGTAAGGGAGGAGATGACTCCTCCGGTAGTCCCAGTCCTCTAAGGGGAGAGGCCCTTATAGGAAAGAACTTAGGCCTGAGTCCATTAGGAGCAGCCTTAGTGAGTCCAGAGTCACTATCATGTGAAGTTATTATAAAATTCTGCAGAATTCTCGACAGTCACCCCTCATTCTGGTGAGAAATTAGATAGGTCTCCTCCCGATAGTATAGCGGTATACTAAGAACACCTGAAGGCAGTCTTCATTTTCCACTTTATCCATTTTTTGTTCGGATTTTTAATCTATATCATGTAGTCCCTGTATAATTGACTTCGAATAGTATTCGGATCATCTGTGCTTTTTGGTCCTCTATTACAATCTTCAAATAGAGCCTAGGACTTCTTTGTTTTGTTCTTTCTTTATCTTGAAGAAGGACTTCCATGACTGAGGGTGGTGGGTCATCGGCCCCCATCCTGGTCGGAGGTTTATCTCAGGGCTTCCGTTTGCCATCCATAGATGGAAGCCTTGCTTCTTCTTTCTTTCATCTATCCAACCTTGGGGCTTTAGTATCGAGTGGAGGGAGCCTCGTTTGATCCCAAATGATGAAAAAAATGTCCTCGTAGTTGACAAAGAAGACTAGAGAAGCTCTTAGGAGTTGAGGTTCCTCCAATGAAGGAGCTAATAAGCGAGCAGAGTCTCTACCTCTCTCGGGTTAGCACGTTTCCTTCTTTAGGTATATACCATCAGACAATCACTTTATTATTATTTTTTTATTCTTTTATTTTTTTGCGACTAACTAATATTTTGCTTTCTTGTAGACGAGAAAATGAAACTTGATGCCAGAAGACTCCAACAAGCCATCAGAAAGAGATAGGTGGCAAGTCCTCTTGCCAAGTGGGAGGGCACAAAAAGGGTCCAGACGACCACTGCCCCCTCAAAAGCTCCAGTTAGGGGGAATACCTCGAAGTGGTAAGAATAACTTTTGATGATGATGATGTCCCCTTGATAGAACTTCGTCCAAGGGTCGCTCCAATTGTGTAGCATTCGGAGCAGCTGACCATGCCTTAAGACGTCGACACATCTTCATCCTAGCCTTGCCAATCAGACAAGGACAAGGCTCCTCAAGTGGAGGCAGGATCTGAGAGGGATCGGCAATCCGAAGAAGACTAATTCATGGATTTCAACATGTATGCCGATGATATGGGGTTGCATAATATCGAGTTAGCCCAATGACTGTTGAAGGTCATCATCCTCTCGAAGAACTGGAAGGTAACAAAGACTTGGTGACTGGATGACATTATTCCATCCATGTACCCGAGTGTCCTCAATGTAATGTCTTTCTTCCCTTCTCATCTTTTCCTTTAGAAAATATAATGAACATTACTGACCTTTGGTAGCGTATTGCAGCTCAACCACGAGATCTCTTTGATTGAAGAGAGTGTCTCTAGATTTTCTGGTTTGATCCAAAGCTTCTACGATCAGTTAGAATCAGTGAAAGCCAAAAAGGAAGTGGTTGAAGAGCTCAAGCAGATCTTAGAGAGCAAACTAGAAGAAAGTGTCACCACCAACCTTTCATTAGAGGAGTTGAAGGCGGCCCAGATCAAAGTGGCCAAGCTGGAAGCCAAACTGAAAAAGAAGAAGAAATTTTGCTCGTCGGAGATACTAATCAAGGAAACATTACAAAAATCTGACAAAGCTCTGGTCCAGAAAGTGGTGGCAAAGAAAAGGGCGACAATGGTAGCGAAAAAAGTCCACTAGGTAGAAGAGGAAGTTCACCAGGTCATCGAAGATTATAAGAAGTCCACTACCTTCGATGACGAGATGACGAAGGCAGGGGTAGAGAGCTACCAGGTGGGCTTCATCGACTGTCGGGATAAAGTTGCTAAACTTTATCCTAACTTAGACCTATCGAGGATCATCATGGCTGAGGAGGAGGAAGAAGACGGTGATAGGCAGCAAACAGCCGAAGAGCCAGAAGCCACCAATCCTCTTGAAACAGCCAAGCACCCCAAAGAGAATGCTATTGAAGAATAACACCTATAATTTTCATTTTTTTTTGTCTTTGAATGATACATGTAAATGTACCAGATTTTTGGGATGTCAATGAAAGACTTCTTTCATTCCAATGCCTTTTCTGCCTTCTAATTCCTCGTGTGTCTTCTTTGCATACAAAAAATTTCTAAGTAGAAACTCTTCAGCATTGTATTCAAAGTGTTTTTTCTGTGATGCCATTTTTTTCACTAAATACCAGCTCTTCAGTAGATTAACAATAAAGTTCTGACAAAATTGGTGTCTTAAGGAATATATACATAGGTAGGCTTTAGTATTGAGTCCTTCGTAGCTTTGATTCTTCATTTACCGAACAGATCAATTAAGCCAGTTGATCGGGCAAATCTTTGTTGAATATACTGATTTAGTTGGTTGATTAGACCAACTCTTTGTTTTGTTAGATGCACCTATTGATTTGGTTGATTAGACCAACTCTTTGCTTTGTCGAGAGCGAGTTAGTGGGCTAGGCCAACTCTTTATCTATCGAAGATACTGATCGAGTCAGTGGGTCAGACCAATTCTTTTGTTAAATATACCGATTGGATCAGTTGTTTAAGCCAACCCTTATTTTGTCAAGTATGAGTCGGTGAGTTAAACCAACTCTTTATTCATGATAAAATATTTTCACAGAAAGAAAAAACTTTTTATTGATAGCATCGGTATAAGTTTTCTACATTTCATGGCCGAGCAATCTGGTAGCCATCCAGACTTTCAATCTAGTAAGTTCTAGGTCATATTATTTCAATGACCTGATAGGGGCCTTTCTAATTAGGAGAAAGTTTCTCCTGTTCTGTAGGTCAGGATATTTTGGCTCTTCACAGCATTAGGTCTCCAGGCCGAAAGACTCGGGCTCTCACGCAGGAGTTATAATACCAGGCAACTTTTTACCGACACATGGTCATCCTTAGCTGGGCTTGGAGTCTCGTGCCTTCAAGCAGGTCCAAGTCAGCTCTTCTTTGTTCTAAATTTTTTGGTTCCTTAAAGTGGTCAATCCTCATAGACTGAAGGGTGACTTTTATTGGTATCATCGCTTCACTCCCAATGGTCAAGTTAAATGGTTACTCTATAGTAATAGATAAGGGAGTAGTCCAATATGCCCATAAAACTAAATTTAATTCTTCAGCCCAGAATCTCTTTGCTTCATTTAGCCTAGTCTTCAGGCCATGAAGAATCATCCAATTCGTTACCTCAGCTTTACCATTTGATTGAGGATGTCCAACGAAGGTCAACTTATGAAAAATGTGGTACTAGGCACAGAAATCTCTAAACTTTTGATTATCAAACTGCCTTTCATTGTCGGTGATGATTGCATAGAAAATTCCAAATTGGTAAATTATAGAGTTTTTGATGAAGCTCTCGACTTTCTCTTTAATGATATGAGCTAAA
The DNA here is from genome assembly GCA_021397845.1 of Areca catechu. Taxonomy (NCBI): domain Eukaryota; kingdom Viridiplantae; phylum Streptophyta; class Magnoliopsida; order Arecales; family Arecaceae; genus Areca; species Areca catechu. The sequence goes on from CM038045.1 coordinate 40,125,230, forward strand.
GGTTCAGCTTCAATCCATTTAGTATAGTAATCGATGGCTATGATTGTAAACTTTCTCTGATAGAGGCTAGGAGTAAAGAGCCAAGGATGTCTATTCCCCACTGGGCAAATGGCCAAGGGGCAGTCAATTAAGTTAGCTGACTTGCTGGGCATCTTTGAATATTGGAATATCTCTAGCACTAATCACACCTTCTAACAAAGTCGGTGGCGTCCTTCTAGATGGTCGGCCAATAAAATCCTTGGCATATAATTTTATTAGCCAGATATATGCCCCCCAGATGATCACCAAATATCCCTTCATGTACTTCTCTTAGGATGTAATCAGCATCCGAGGGCCCTAAGCACTTCAACAGAGGTTGTGTAAAGGATCTCTTATAAAGAGTACCTTCCAAGATGATGTATTGTGAAGCCATCCACCATGTCCATTTGGCTTTAGTGGCATCCTCTGGTAATATCCCTTCGTTCAGATATCTGATGATTAGATCCATCCAGCAAGGCTCTTGCTCCACTTGATGTATTTTCAGATTTTCATCCATTATACTAGGAACCTCCAAGTATTCAATAAAAATCTGACCAAGGGAGTTAGGAGTTGCAGTGGCTAGTCGAGATAGTGCATCGGCTCAAGAGTTCTCAGTTCATGGAACATAGGCTTTATCAAAGAGATCAATTTTGGTAACGAGATCTCGTATCTTTTCCAAATACTTTACCATAGCAGCATCTCGGGCTTCGAAACTCTCCTTTAACTTAGTCCATGACCAACTGAGAGTCCGAGAAGACTCTTATCTTCCGAACACCCAACTCCTTGGCAATTCTAAGTTCTGCCAACAAAGCTTCATATTTCGCCTGGTTATTTGTTGCTCGAAAGGAGAAGCAAAGAGCATACTCCACAAGGGCTCCATCGGGGTCGGCTATAATCAATCCCACTCCACAACTAGAGGAGTTAGACACTCCATCCACACGAAGTATCCATGTAAAATCAGAGTCCTCTTCGACTTTTTCTACATTCACCTGGTATTATCCCTCTTGTTCATTCTAAGTGCATTCAGAATAAAGACAGCCAGCACTTGTGCTTTCATCACCGACCGTGGTTGGTACTGTTGCCCAGTGATGCAACCCAAGAGGGGGGTGAATTGGGTTTCAAAAATTTAAACAAATATGTGCCAATTAAAAGCAATGAATCAATTTAAGTAAAATAGGAGCTTGTGCATTTCAAAAGTATTTGTGTGATGAAGATAATATGTAGCAGAAATAATAATGTAAATGCAAAGTAAATAACAAAGAGAATTAAGCAATCACAAACACAATAAATTTATAGTGGTTCGATGCACTCCAAGGTACCTACATCCACTTCCCAAGTTTTTCTTGAAAATTTTATTATAATCAACCAAGATTACAGCCGATTAGTTTTTTGGGCTCACTAATCAAAACCCAACTTGTTTCCACCGGGCTCACAAGTCAAAATCTCTTTGATTTTCTGGGCTAACCAAAAAACCTTATTGGTTTTGCAGGCTGACCAACAACCTAGTTGATTTTACGGGCTCACCAACAATCTTGTTGGTTTTTATATAAAGGCTAACCAACAACCTCCATCGGTTTTCATAAAGGCTCACCAACAACCTCAATAAAACAATTTAAGCAAAGTATAAATGTAAGAATATAAAATGAAAGCTTTCTAAAATAAAGTAAATATCTCTTTGAAGCTCTTTGATGATGTTGAAGAAGCTTATCTCCAAGTTGTTGAAGCCTTAGTTGATTGCTTGAAATGTGGACTTTGAAGCTCTCTTGAAATTTGAAGCTTGAAGGCTCAACTCTCTCACAAATATTGGATCCTTAAGATATATTCAATTGGATGATCAAAGGATTTTTCAATCAATTCAAAGAATCACTTTTTCTTGAGTTTGGTGATGTTTAAATAGCTCTCCAAACATTAAATTACCATTTATGACCGTTGAAGAGAAAAAACTAGCCGTTAGAAACAAGTTTGGAAAGTTCTGTACTTCAAAAAAAAACTGGCCGTTACTCCAAGTGTCGACACTTCTGTGAGTCGATACCTTGAGTTGACACTTAGATCGACACTTGAGTCAACTCAAGGCAAAAATTCAGAAATCAGCCTATTCTGTCTTTTTCTTGGTCTCAGGCCTTGAGTCGACCTGTGAGTCGACATTTGTGTGTGCCAGTGCTAAAACTTATCCAAAATAAAATTTTGAGCTCTTCAAGATCTTCCTCATGTTCCAAAGCCCTTATAACTTGAAAATCCATAGCTTCTTTAATTAAATGACAAGCTTTTCAATCTTGAGTACCTGAATCTGATAAACACTTTTAACATATATTAGTATTTAAATATACTTAAGTATTTTGTCATTCATCAAAATCAAGACTAGAGTCAACAATCTTCTCCTTTTTTATGATGACAAAACCTTTAAATATATAAACATGATAAACTTAAAAGATTTGCAATAAGATCAACATAGTGCTCCCCCTCAAAATATGATCTAAAAATATTTTTCAAAATTTGTTCAAAATTGTCAAACTTTTCTCTCCCTTACTAATTCTTCCCTTTAAGTTTACAACTTTTTATTTTCTTTTTCCCTTTTGTGCTTTCTTCCATATCTTTCATATTTATCATATCTCTCCCCCTTTTTCATGTTTATCATATATCTCTCTCTCTTTTTGTCATCATGAAAAAGGTGAAAGACAATACAAAGTGGGGCTAAGGTGGAAATAATAGCAAGAAGGGTATCAAAATCAATAAAGCATGAATCTGATAAACTGATAACAAATATATATTGATACCAAAAATATAACATACAAATGTATGAAGTAATCTGATACCGAAGTATTTTCAAGAATTAAATATTTTTTTCTTTTTAAATAAATTTTTGCTCTCCCTGAATGTTATTCTCCTTGAATATATATTGATATTACAAAATGACATACATATGAAAAAAAAATTTAATTTAATTTTTTCCTTCTTTTGAAGATTCTTAATGAAATAAATATTGATAGCATTCGAATGTAACTCCTATAAAAAAAATAGATTTGATATCAAGGAGGAGTATCAAAGTAATATAAGTAAAGCATGATATCATGAAATTATTGAAAGTAAATGATGACAACAAATCTTTGAATGCTCCCCCTAAAAGTTATTTTTTCTTAAAAATATGCATTCATTTGAGAAATAAAATAATAATGCACAAGCATCATAACTTCATACATAGATACTAAGTCTGAAATCAAAAATTTAAATTTTCAAGATATACATTATCTTCAAAAAATAAGAGATTGATCATTTAAAAAACTTTTAGCATGATTGAAAATTCATTTGAAATAACTTGATATCCATACAAATGCTAGAAGTAATCTAGTACCAAGTCTAGCTACTGGAGCAAGAATTTATCAATATGAAAACCTTCTTCTTAAATATAACTCTTAACTACCAGTCTATCCTTGTTCTAAATGATTTCTAGATTAAGCATGAATATAAAATTGAATACATTTCATGAAAACCGTATGAACAAGAAATCATTACATTTTACTTGAAATCATTAAAAAATATATTAATCAAAATTAAGTGAAAGTCTTATAATCACAAGTTTAATCATGAGTGCATGAAGTTCATCAAAATCAATAAGATCATAATTACAACCAATGACTATAAGTCTGAACTTGATTCTAATTAAACAATTAAAATACTTTTCAAAATGACTGATAACACGAGAATGATTAACTACAACATCTATTAAGTATTCAATAAAAAGATAAATACATAACAAATTTTATTTCAACTACATTTTCTATATGGAAGGAGATGTTTAGAATTTACCAATATGGTTAATCCTTCCTTTACCATTTGCTCAAAAATGTAGCTTATCCACTTCTTCATGTTATCTTGTACAGCCTCTATTCAATTATTTTCCTTTCTTTGGACTGCAAGATATTCTTGCAAAATATACTAAGTGGATAATTTTGGTACCCAAACTTTCTTGGATCCTTTAGGGTTAATAACTATGGTTCCTTTTGGAACCCAAACCTTTCTTAATTTACAAATATAAGCTTTATGTCCTAAATTATCACAAGTAATCTTTGAAGATATAGGAGCAAAGAAACTCTTGTTGTCTAACTCAAGATCTTTGTTTTTCTTTGTAAGCTCATCATTTGAGACAAAAATCTTGGATCTTCTTAAAATTTCTATTTCATTGAATAAATTATTTTTCTCATTTCAAAATTTATTGTATAAATCTTTCAAATCAATATTTTTCTTTTTTAAATATTTTTTTATTTAGAAATAAATATTTTTTTTATTTTTCAAAACATCAATCTTGGCTTTTAAATCATGATTTTTATTGACAAGATTGGTATTCTCAAAAGAAAAAGTCAACATGCCTTTTTAATTTCTTATGCTTAATTTTTAAAAATTTGTATTCATGCACAAGATCATTAAATACATCATGTAATTTATCAAAAATAAAATCATATTCATTTTCAGCACATACCTCTTCTTCATTTGCCATGAAGTAAAGATTGATAACTTCTTGTTCTTCTTCCAAGTTGTCATCATTGTCTTGAATTTCTTTTTGGCCTTGAGGGCTATTATGTTTTTCTTCTCTTGATCATCAACCATTTTTTTGTGCCATAAATTTAACTCATGGGTCATGAGTGAACCAATAAGCTCCTTTAAAGGCAGGGTATCAATATCTTTGACTTCTTGGATCACCATTACTTTTGGATCCCATAATATTGGTAAAGATCTAAGAATTTTATTAACCAAATCAGCATTAGTATAGACTTTGCCAAGACTTTTTAATTCATTAACAACAGTCATAAATCCAGTATACATATCATATATAGATTCATAATGCAGTATTTTAAACATTTCAAAAGAATGAATAAGCATATTAATTTTAGTACTTTTCACTTGAAGAGTACCCTCATGAGTAATTTCAAGTGTATCCCATATCTCCTTCGTCAATGTGCATGTGGAGATCCTATTGAATTTATTAAAGTCTAATGCACAATAAAGCAAGTTCATTGCTTTAGCATTAATTTCAGATTGCTTAATATCATATTCATTCCAATCCTCTTCGAGCTTTGGAATGAAAATTCCATTAACCAAAATGGATGGAATATGAGGACCATTAACCATAACTTTCCAAAGATAATAACTAATAGATTGAATATAGACACGCATGCGAGTTTTTCAAAAAGTATAATTAGTGCCATTAAAAAATGGTGGTCTATTAATTGCATGTCCTATAGCAAAACAAGCACCTTCTAGGGCTATCATAATCTTTTAACTCAAAATTATTGGATTCTTTGCAAATCACCAAGTTTAGATACCAACGATTTTGGGTTCTGGGCTCTGATACCACTTGTTGTCCAGTGGTGCAATCCAAGAGGGGGGATGAATTGGGTTTCAAAAATTTAAATAAGTATATGCCAATTAAAAGTAATGAATCAATTTACGTAAAATAGGAGCTTATGTATTTCAAAAATATTTGTATGATCAAGATAATATGTAGCAAAAATAATAATGCAAATACAAAGCAAATAACAAAGAGAAGTAAGCAATCACAAACACAATAAATTTATAGTGGTTCTGTGCACTCCAAGGCACCTACATCCACTTCCCAAATTCTCCTTGGAAATTTTACTATAATCAATCAAGATTACAGCTGATTAGTTTTCTAGGTTCACTAATTAAAACCTAACTTATTTTCACCGGGCTCACAAGTCAAAATCCCTTTAATTTTTCGGGCTAACCAAAAAATCTTGTTGATTTTGCAGGCTGACTAACAACCTAGTTGGTTTTACGGGCTCACCAATAACCTAGTTATTTTTTATTCAAAGGCTAACCAACAACCTCTATTGGTTTTCATAAAGGCTCACCAACAACCTTAATAAAACAATTTAAGCACAAGTATAAATGTAAGAATATAAAATGAAAGCTTTCTAAAATAAAGCAAATATCTGTTTGAAGCTCTTTGATGATGTTGAAGAAGCTTATCTCTAAGTTGTTGAAGCCTTAGTTGATTGCTTGAAATGTGGACTCGGAAGCTCTCTTGAAATTTGAAGCTTGAAGGCTCAACTCTCTTATAAATATTGGATCCTTAAGATATATTCAATTGGATGATCAAAGAATTTTTCAATCAATTCAAAGAATCACTTTCCCTTAAGTTTGGTGATGTTTAAATAGCTCTCCAAACCTTAAATTACCGTTTATGATTGTTGGAGAGAAAAAACTAGCTGTTAGAAACAAGTTTGGAAAATTCTGCACTTTAGAAAAAAACTAGCCGTTACTCTAAGTGTTGATAGTTGATTTGTTCATGAGTTGACCTGTGAATCGATACTTCTATGACTTGACACTTAGATCGACACTTGAGTTAGCTTAAGGAAAAAATTCAGAAATTAGCATGTTCTGTCTTTTTCTTGATCTTAGGCCTTGAGTCGACCTGTGAGTCGACACTTGTGTGTACCAGTGTTGAAACTTATCCAAAATAAAATTTTGAGCTCTTCAAGATCTTTCTCATGTTCCAAAGCCCTTATAACTTGAAAATCCATGACTTCTTTAACTAAATGACAAGCTTTTCAATCTTGAGTGCCTGAATCTGATAAACACTTTCAACACACATTAGTACTCAAATATACTTAAGTGTTTTGTCATTCATCAAAATCAAGACCAGAGTTAATAGGTATGCTATATCAATTTATCCAACTTGATGGCCCATTTAGCTATCATTCCTGATATATCGGGACATTGCAAGATGGCCCTCAATGGTTAATCCATCAATACAATGATCGAATGAGTCTGAAAATATGGTCTCAGCATCATGTAGTACCTTGTTAGGTTCTTTTCTGATGAGCACCGAGCTGACGGCTTCGTTTGAAGTAGAAAGATATAAGTATAAGGTTTCTCCTTCTTGGGGTTTTGAGAGTAATGAAGGATTGGTTAAATATTTTTTCAACTTCTAGAAGGCTCATTGGCAATTTTTCAACCACTCGAAGCTTCTTGATTATCATAGGGCTTTAAAGAAAAATAAACACTTTTCTACTGACCAAGAGATGAATCGGCTTAACGAGGCAATACACCCAGTCATCTACTGTACCTCCTTCTTATTGGATGGATGCCCATGTCAAGAATGGCACGGATGTTCTCGGGATTGGCTTCTATTCCCTGATTAGTAACAAGAAAACCAAAAAACTTTCTCGAGGTTACTTCGAAGACACACTTAGTCGGATTCAATTTCATCCGATGGCTTCGTAGTATGCCGAAGGCTTCTTCCAGATTTCTGATATGATTGGTTGCTTGGATACTTTTCACTATCATGTCATCGACATATGCCTCTATATTTCTTCCAAGCTGCTTTTCAAAGATCTTGTTGACCAACTGTTGGTATATTGCTCCAGTATTTTTCAATCCGAATGGCATTACTTTGTAACAGTACAACCCTTTCTCAGTTATGAAGGCTATCTTTTCTTCATCTTCAGGGTCTATTCGAATCTGATTATAGCCTGAGAAGGCATCCATAAAGCTTAAGAGCCTGTGTCCAGCAGTAGCATCAACCAGCTGATCTATCTTTAGCAAGAAAAAACTATCCTTCAGACAAGTCTTATTGAGATTAGTATAATCAATACAAATTCTTCATTTGCCATTTACTTTCTTTACCATCACTACATTAGCAAGCCAATATGGGTAATGAACCTCTCTTATGAATCCAGCATCAAGGAGCTTACTCACTTCTTCATTAATAACATTTTGTCTCTTAAGGACAAAATTTCTCTTCTTCTGCCAAACAGGCCTACACCCTAGATCAACTTTCAATTGGTGGGTAATAACCTCCGAGAGAATTCCAAGCATATCATTTACCGACCAAGCAAAAATGTCAGCATTCCTTTGAGGAAGTCGATCACTTTTGTCTTCAGTTCTTCATCCAGCATACTTTCGACTTGCACAACCTTTGTTGAATCATCTCTTTCCAGTGGCATAGGGACAGTTCTCTTAATTGATTCGATTCATCCTTCTATCTGATATCTCTGATCTAATTATTCTAAGGTCATTTTGCCAAATGACTATCTATCTTGAATCATCAGACATTATCAGACCACTCTCTGATCTCTTTTCATTTCTCCGATCTCGTTTCTGGTTAGGAATCGTACCAATAGATAATAGGTCGATACGATTACCCTGAATTTATTTAAGGCTGGTCACTTAGTATAGCATTGTACGTAGAAGACGTTAAGACGGCCACAAAATTGATGGGGAGTGTTTTTTGTAGGAATTTTGTTCTAATGGTTACTAGAAGTGTTATTTCCCTCTCCACCCCTACTAGATTCCCTCCAAATCTTGTTAAAGGTATTGAGATTTTTTGTAGTTTATCTCTCGATAAATTCATATTGACAAAGGCATCATAAAGCAAGACCTCAGTCGAACTTTTTATTATCCACCAAAATTCATCTTACTTTATAATTTGCAATGATAGCAGAATAAACTATAGGATCATCATGGGATGCTTGGACTCCCCGTAAGTCATCGTCAGAAAAGCTGATAACGTTGTCACTCCTATGCCTCTTCGAAGCACCTTCTTCAGCTTCTTCCTCTCTGAAACTCGATTGGCGGTGTAACATGCCGACGATCCCATTAATGGATTGTTGATTAGGAAGCTCCGTCCCATCCACGATTGGCTCCTGGGTAGCGACCTCAACTCGATGTTCTTGACTATGGATGTACTTTTCCAAGTACCCGTGCTTGATCAAGCCTTCTATTTTATCTTTCAGTTGGATGCATTCTTCGATAGTGTACCCATGATCATGGTGGAATCGATAGTATTTATTCTTATTCTGTGATGCTGGAGGTGCTCACAGTGGCCAAGGCTTTGGAGGAAGCTCTCTTCTCTGTTTCCATCAATATTTTCTCTCTTAGGAGAGACAGGGGGTGTAAGTATCAAACTTGCTGGTCAAGTTCTTTGGCTTCGAGCTCGTCATCGAGCCGGAGTATTATCATTGTTGGGAGGTCATGGTTCATTATTCTTTTGATTCTTTTTCTTTGGGGCTGACCTTCCTTCAGCTTGGTGCTGCTTACCGCTTGCTCTTTGGCTAGCGCATATTTTTGCATGCACGTCAATAATTCAGAGTAGCTAGTGAAAAATTTCTTGTCCAGAGAGAAAGTGAACCTGGATGACCAGAGCCTATTTTTCATTGTTGACATAGCCACATGCTCATTGAGATCAGGAATCTCTAGGGAGATGGAGTTAAAGTGGGCCACGTACTCCCTCAGAGTTTTGCCTTCATTTTGTTGGATAAAGAAGAGACTATCTGAATTACGTGGCATCCTTCTACAGGTCCTGAAATGAGCCACAAATAATCTTTCTAATTGATTAATGGTATGGATAGTACCTGACCGAAGGCTCGAATATCACGTCCGCACAGCCTTCTTTAAGGTCACTGGAAAAGCAAGGCAATGAAGGGCATCAGTAGCATCTTGGATCATCATATGGGCTTTAAAACTGCCAAGGTGGTTAAGAGGGTCAGTGGTTTCATCATAGGGTTTCAACTATAAAATCTTGAAGTGAGACGGGATTACTTCTTCCATAATTATCTTAAAGAATGAAGGCCATGAATCATAGGCGATGAGTCGCTCTCCATTCTTCTGTTGTTCATCGAGTTTTGCAATTTGTAGCTCCAGCTTCTGGAATTTTCTCTCGAAGTCATCGTGCCATCAAATTCCTCTACTCTGATGGGAACTTCTTGGGATAGAGTTGTTGGAAGATACAGAAAAGAATCTCTGGCATTTACCTTTGAGCCGACTCTCTTCACAATCATGAAGCCGAGAACCTTACCGCATGGGGGAACATCGATTCAAAGAATGATGATGTTGAGAACATTGACTCAGCTCTTGTCACTACATCTAGAGGCAATCGATCGTTGCTATCCGTTGATGGTGACTTCTTGAAGATTCCATTGATGGTGGATGACCTCTCTTAGCCAAAAAATTCTGCGCTTTTTCTTTCACCATCTTCTCTTTTAAGATCTTTTTTCAAGACAATCTTTTCTTTCCTTACCTGGTGCGCTAATCTGTTGATGCCAAATCCTAGTGATCTCTTCGCACCGCCAAGATTCACCAGCCAATCCTCTTCAAGTCCCTGCAAAACTGATCCACATATTGGAGGATTTACAGTAGGGGACACTTCGATGCTTAAGTTAGCAAGGGTTCGAACAGCATATATAGAATTTCAGAGAAGATAAGTAGGATCAGGAATACTTCAGCTAATTTTTCTTACTTACCCCCGGAGGTCCCTTCTTACCTGTATTTATAGCATTTGCTTTAACAAAATTTAGTTAGAAGGGGTTTCTTGTAGTTAGTCTCGACGTTATTCCGTTGAAAACTAACCTGAACCCATTATAACGGTTGGTTATTATTCTGGTAGAATAACTCTCTTTTTTTGCCGTTATCATATTCTTGAATCAGCCGATACGCTTGGTCCCATTCTTCTGACTTTGAATCGGTCGGACTTTATAAGTTGGTCGGCTTTTATGAGTTGATCAGATTAATGTGCTCTGGAGATGAGTCGACCGAATGCTATATCGTCGACTTGTTAATCCTTTGGGCCCGTCACAACCTTTGGTTAACTAGTCCGACTGGCCCATCATAACAATAATTATGATATAATTGATATTCAAGTCAAGTCAAGTCAATTCAAATATTATTTTTTTAGTCAAATCAAGATTAAATTTTGATATTAAGATTCGATTGATCTCAAGTTAAGTATCAAGCTTAAGTATTTTGAATTGAGTCAAGCTTAAATTTCTAGTTTTTTTACTTGGCTTAGCTCGATTGCATCATTTATTCCCATAATAGCCTTTTTACTATCCATGCTAGTAGCAACTATAGTTTTAGAGGCGCAGAGGTGTTTGATCAATGGTTTTTTTTTTTTTTACTCGGGGTGTGGAGAGCTTTGTAGTTTTGTGAATGTATGGATGGGCGGAGCCGATAGGGGTTCTATCTACCATGCAAAAGAAGGATTCAACTTTCTTTGTACAAATCCACCACCGAATTATGCAATGGTCACTTCGAGATCTGTGAAGGCATAATGGAGTTTGGATTGCTTGGAGATCTGATCCAACAATGATCCATGTAGCAAAAGAAGATCAATTATTCTTTCGGGTGAAAAATGTAAACCAAATGCTGGATGGAGCTGAGTCCCTTTTGTTTTGATCCTTGGTGGTTGTATTTTATTGTGGTTCTGTTTGGAGGAAGGGGCTGTTTTGCTAGTAGAATGAGTGGGGGGTGTAAGCACATTAATAGGGAATGATACATTTGTATGTCCTGGGCGAGCTTCTTGCTGTATTTCTCTTGGGATAGTTCTATCACATCTATCCCTTTCGTTCTTTTTTCCCTGCCATTTTGCTAAAGAAAAAACCAAAAGCAAAGCCAAGCCTTGCATCCACTTGGGGTTGTTGGCTTGAGGCAAGGCGCAAGTGACAGTCTATTGGCCTTGTAACGAGACAGGGAATAGGGTTCTGCTATGTGAGGTGCCGAAGGTGTCGGGGTTGCGGTGATGATGGGTGCAGTAGTAGCAGTGATGGCGATGATGGTTGTATCGATGTTGGTGATGATAGTGGTGTCGCGGATCAAAGCAGTAGGTGCTGTGGCCATGGTGGCCGTGTTCATGTTGGTGGTAGTTTTGGTGACTATGAGGACTTTGGAAGTGATCTGATAATAGTGGTTAGAGTGGCGTCGAGGAGGGGATAGAGTGATGAGGGATGATTCTTCGAAAAGATGAGAGCAGCGAGCTTGGAGCCTTGGATTAGAATCAAAAGTCAGTGTGTGCGCTCCCAAATATTTTGTTTGGTGTCTGCATTAGAGGATTTTTGCTCCAAATATATGGTCGACCAACTAACAATCACTAGGTAACAATTCCAGTTAAAACTGAACCAACTTAAAAAATGGAGACTTCTTTTTTTTTGATAGAGAAAAAGAAAAAAAAATGGAGACTTCTTTGGTTAGACCTAGCCACAAAGGTTAGTACGGTTAACCTAACCTTTACTTCGTCACCTCTGGGTAAGGATATATTGGGACCAACAATATCATCTGCTTCAGTTTTTTTAAAATATAGTACATGTCAAGGGTATTCTTACAAATAAATTTCGGTAAATTCTAAATGAATCAACCATACGGGGATAGTGCGGTTGATAAAGACTTAGCTCATTCCTTGCCTGATCACGGGTTCAAGGAATGATCCCGTGGATGACTCGATTAAAATTATGGAATTTCCGGATGTACGTGACTGGAAGGTGAACCGACTGATACTCCGATATCGTAGAGGGACTAGGCTGACGTATTCACCGGTTCGAATAAATCCCGGAGGGTGAGAACAGTATGCGAAAAATTTACGGCCTGTATCGAATAAAGGTCTAGCGGGGGGAGCCAAAATGGGATGCTATATCGGGATAAAACCTCCCTGCCCTTTTTGTTCTATCAAAAAAAAAAAAAAAAAAAAAATCTAAATGAATCCTTTTAGCATGGAACCCTCATGCGCACCATGACTAGACCTGCTCATTTTACCCCCAGCCCGTTCGAGCACAGCTTCTTTGAAACAAGCTTGGATGATAGTTTTTAGCCCGACATGTCAGGCTGGGCTTAAAAATTAAGGCCGAGACGTTAAATGGTCCAAGCTCAGATTTAGCTTGAGCTGGCACAGACCCGTATCCCTTCACCAATCCTTTTCTTTGGTGTTTTTTCCCTTTGTATTATCCCAAGTCCCAACCCTAAATCCTCTTATCTCTTTGTGATGGTGGCCATGACCACATGAGGCTGCTGCCGGCAGCCAAATTGTTATCTCTAGTGAGGTCCTTCAGTGGGGAATGTCAGGATTCCAACAATTGGACTGCACTATCCATTAATTTAATGTGTTTGCTCAGAGTTCACCGGTGCTACGCCCACCACCTTCTCTCCACCCACATGTCACGATGGCCGACTCCATCAAGCTAGCACCAACTTGTCATCGCCGGCTACTTCTCCAACTTTCTCACCTTTTCGCTGGCCTCTACTCTAACCTCTCCACCGCTTCAACCTTCAGCTGCAACCGGTGGGGGGAAGCACCTGCCTCATCTGGTTCCACTTTTTGTTCCTCTCCACCCTCGCCGTCAAAGAGAGCCTCTCCTGCCCTGGAGTCTCGATTAGCACGAGGGACAAAGATCAAAAACCCTAGATGATCAAAAGAGAGAGCGAGAGAGATGAAACAAATCAGAAATCCTAAAATAGACAAGTAAGGTTGGGATTGAGGAGGGGTGGAGCGGGTCAGTGCTTTAAAAATATCTATTTTTTTCTATCTATAATCTTTTTTTTTTTTCCATAAGCTATTGCATGAGTAGATCATGATGTCTGAGCAAGTACTGAATCAGTTTCGTTCTCCCTATCATGCTTTCTCGCATCGTCCCCAATGCCGCCTTCTTGCTAATCGCCACCTTATTCGCCTCCTTCGTAGCCTCCTTGTATCCTTTTCATGTCATCCCATCCTCCCCGCTGTAGATTCGCATCATCCCATCCTCCCCGTCGCTGCCTTGCATTGTCCCATTCTCGCCGCCACCGCCTCACATCATCCCCCCTCTTGATTCTCAAATCTCGGCCACCATCTCCCCACCCCCTTATCCAATGGAGCCTTAGGTTTAACCCGAAGTGTAATTCTTTGTGCACCGCATGCGGTGCAGCAAATTCAGCGTGGCCTGCATCGCTTATTTTTATTGGTCCATGATGAAATAAAGCTAAAATGATTATCATTAATTGAAATTTGTCCGAACCAAAATATCCTTAAGACATCCTAGTTCAAAAACTACGACATCCCAGTTCAAAATCTACGACATCCTGGTTCAAAAAATGATCTGAAATAGTATTACAACATCATAGTTCAAAAGCTACGATACCCTAGTTCAAAACCTACGACATCCTGGTTCAAAAATGACTTGAAACAGTATTACGACACCCTAGTTCAAAACTTACGACACCCTAGTTCAAAACCTATGACACCCTGGTTCAAAAATGACCAGAAATAGTATTACGATACCCTAGTTCAAAAGCTACAACACCCTAGTTCAAAACTGATGACATCCCTGCAGAAAATAAAATAAAATCTGAAACAATATTACGACACCCTAGTTCAAAAGCTACGACACCCTTGTTCAAAACCTATGACACCCCAGCATAAAAATATAAAATAAAACCTGAAACAGTATTACGACATCCTAAATCAAAAGCTACGACATCATAATTCAAAACCTACGACACCCCTACAAAAAAATATAAAATAAAACCTGAAACAGTATTACGACATTCTAGTTCAAAAGCTACGACATCCTAATTCAAAACCTACGACACCCATGCAGAAAAGGGACTGGAGGGAAGGGTATTTTGGTATGGATGAAAATTTCAAATAAAACCTGAATGGTAATTAATGTTAGTCACGTTCAACTCCCATCTCGTCATGCTATAGTGGATATATTTGGACCAATAAGAAAACGCGGTGCGTGCCACGTTGGATTTACTGCACCGCACGCGGTGCACAAAAACTTTTTCTTAACTCGAAAGCTTGGGGTTGGACTCGAGAAGGAGGCCCAAATATCGGGCCAAGGTGGGCTTGGGCCTGGTGCAATGCTCCTATGTGGCTGAGCTTGGCTCAACCTACCTGATAAGCATGTCTAACCATGATATATCCATGTATGTTGCAATATTTCAACCAACAGTGCTTCACCTATCTTTTTCACTGCAAGAAATAAAATTATTAGCAATGGTAATTAATAGCCTATTAACCATCGCTAACAGGATGCCAAAACTAACACTGTCACTAATAGGCATTATTAGCGACGATACATTGCCATCGCTCATAATGCCTATTAGCAACAGAATTAGCGATGATAATGTCATCACTAATATTTTTTAAATTTTTTTGATTAAAATAAAAAAATTAAAAAAATATTAGCAGCCAAACTTACCATCACTAATTATTGTGCCGTCACTAATAATTATTATCAATGATGGCTAGCCATCAGTAATATTTTTTTAAAAACATATTTTTTAAAACATGTTTAATTGTAATAACCTGCAATTAGATTTTCTAAAACCTATTATAAGTAAATTAACAATCAACTATCATAATTATAAGTAAAAATTAATTATATTATATTAAAAATAAATTATATAATTTTATAAATTAATATTGTACTATAAGTATCAAAATTAAATACATAACATTAAAAAAAATCATATTAGATCCTCCTTGTCATCATCCTCCTCATCCCACTCTTGTACGTCTTCTCCAACAGCCAGTGGATAAGATCTGGATGTTCCAATATCCTATCATAAAGAAAAATAAAATATTATTAATAAATTTCGATATGAAAGCATATATCTTGATATGAAAGTGTATATCTTGGTACAAAAATGTATATTTTGATATACTCCTCTGATTTTCGAACAGATTATTCTTACACATTTCATTCGATGACATTGAGCTATAGACATCCCTGGCCTATCGATTGGATGGTCAGATTAAATTTTTATCCCATAGATCTCCTTTCCCTACTCAAGCTTGAATATGTAAAGCTTATAAGTATAAAAATTCAAAATAGGTAAATAAATTTATTAATAAACTTATCTATTGTAATGGCTATAACAATGAAACTAGCTGATCATGCATATATGGGTCCTAGAGAATATCGATGATTGTATCACGAATGGCATCTTAAAAGTTTCGAGGATACTGGTTAAAAAGATAAGTTATGATATCCTCGACATGTGCATCATCCCACATATAGGTTATCGATGCCCGAGATAAGGATGACAAAGACCAGCGAGCTGCCGAAGGGTCAAAGCTATGCTCGAATTCCATGACCCAGCCCCTAGTCATCCCTCCGGTAGCCCTAAGCCATCCCTCAAGGTCGAGGGGCTGAGAGGATGGGTCATTACCTTGTCGTAATATCAAGTACTCTGCATAATCTATCTATATAATTTATAAATTTATTAATCTAATTATAATATCATTACATATAAAAACTAATACTTAATTTTTAAGTTGTAACTGCGATATGTCAAAATCTCGGATCTAGGTAATCACCAGTCCTCCTGGACTGGTGTGTGGTCTTCTATAACTACAGCTGCCCTAATGTAAGACCTAGCTACCATATCTATAATAAATAAATAATTAAAATTAATTAATTAATATATATATAATCAATTTAATATGAAATTAATATAGGCATAGAATTTTTATTAATCTATCTGCCATCACATGTGTGCTAATGGAGCTACTGGTGTGCTTGATCGTATTTTGCTAGATGGTATGATTCTACATACCCTCTGCCACCTACTGGAGTACTCCTCACTCCTTCACTGATCGTAGAGGGCCTCCCATACCTTCGCCCGCATCCATGGATCCTTGAAAGACGTCCAATCGAATGGTGAATCAAAACCAGAGTGCTCTATGATGGACTGCCTGAGACTATATAGCTCATCCTGAAGTCTATGTGTCACCACCTCCTCGAAGGTCAAATGGTCAGCTTTCTCATCCTGAAAAGTTTCGAATCGATAGTACTTCTACAAGTAGATATTAAATAAATATAACACAAATATATCATAAATTTAATAATTAAATATATTTAATTTACTGAGAATATCTTCCAAGCTGCATTACGATCTTCCAATAGCCAACTAGAGAACTCATTCACCGACCCCAGCATAATTGATGGATGATCTTGGTAACGACACAAGACATTCCAAGCTCTCTGAATATGATATAAAATTAATTTTAAATAATAAATATTAATTTTAAAATAGATAAATTTTAAATATATTAATTCAAAATATACTTACGAGTGGTTTTGAATATGGATGGGCTCTCTATCTTCTGGTCGAGTCGAAGGTGCTACAAGCCAGGTAGGTATTAGATGTATAACCTCGAAGCTAATCTGGCTGATATATATTTTAATTTTAGGACATAAAATTATATTTAACATTCTTGTTTAGATAATTTTAATTATATATATTTAATATATGTCTATGTATCATCCAAGAAATTAATGCACAGTGATACGTGATATGGTTACATCGCTGACGTGGATCGTGTATCAGATCCAGATGGAAGCCGCAGGTGCCACGTGGATTTTTCTTTCAAAACTCCTGCTCCTTCACCACGTGGCACCCCAAGACGGTTCCACCTCGGCCGAAGTCGAGCACCTCTCTACCACTCTGCCAGGTGTCCACCAAGGAGGGGTCCACCTCGACCGAAGCTGGCAGCCTTTGCTCCCTCGCCAGGTGGCACCCCAAGATGGGTCCACCTCAGTCGAGGTCGAGCCAGGCCCTCCTGCTCCTTTGCCAGGTGGCACCCCAAGATGGGTCCACCTCGGCCGAAGTCAAGCTCCTCTCTACTGCTCCGCTAGGTGTCCACCCAGGAGGGGTCCACCTCGGCCGAAGCTGGCGGCCTTTGCTCCCTCACCAGGTGGCACCCCAAGACGGGTCCACCTCTGTCGAGGTCGAGCCAGGCCCTCCTGCTCCTTCAGGTGGCATCCTAAGACGGGTCCACCTCGATCGAAGTCGAGCCCCTATTCGCTGCTCCGCCAGGTGTCCACCCAGGAGGGGTCCACCTCGACCGAAGCTGGTGGCCTTCTGCTCCCTCGCTAGGTGGCACCCCAAGATGGGTCCACCTCTGCCAAGGTCGAGCCAGGCCCTCCTGCTCCTTCGCCAGGTGGCACCCCAAGACGGGTCCACCTCAGCCGAAGTCGAGACCCTCTTCGCCGCTCCGCCAGGTGTCCACCCAGGAGGGGTCCACCTCGGCCGAAACTGGCGGCCTTTGCTCCCTCGCTAGGTGGCACCCCAAGACGGGTCCACCTCTACCGAGGTCGAGCCAGGCCCTCCTGCTCCTTCGCCAGGTGGCACCCCAAGACGGGTCCACCTCGGCCGAAGTCGAGCCCCTCTCTGCCGCTCTGCCAGGTGTCCACCTCGGTCGAAGCTGGTGGCGTTCTGCTCCCTCGCCAGGTGGCACCCCAAGACGGGTCCACCTCCACCGAGATCAAGCCAGGCCCTCCTGCTCCTTCGCTAGGTGGCACCCCAAGACGGGTCCACCTCGGTCGAAATTGAGCCCCTCTCTACCGCTCCGCCAGGTGTCCACCCAGGAGGGGTCCACCTCGGCCGAAGCTGGCGGCCTTCTGCTCCCTCGCCAGGTGGTACCCCAAGACAGGCCCACCTCTGCCAAGGTCGAGCCAGGCCCTCCTGCTCCTTCACCAGGTGGCACCCCAAGAGGGTCCACCTCGGCTGAAGTCGAGCCCCTCTTCACCGCTCCGCCAAGTGTCCACCCAGGAGGGGTCCATCTCGGTCGAAGCTGGTGGCCTTCTGCTCCCTCGCCAGGTGGCACCCCAAGACGGGTCCACCTCTGCTGAGGTCAAGCCAGGCCCTCCTGCTCCTTCGCCAGGTGGCACAGCAAGATGGGTCCACCTCGGTCAAAGTTGAGCCCCTCTTCGTCGCTTCGCCAGGTGTCCACCCAGGAGAGGTCCACCTCGGCTGAAGCTGGCGGCCTTTGCTCCCCCGCCAAGTGGCACCCCAAGACGGGTCCACCTCTGCCGAGGTCGAGCTAGGCCCTCCGACTCCTTTGCCAGGTGGCACCCCAAGACGGGTCCATCTCGGTCGAAGTCGAGCCCCTCTTTGCCGCTTCGCCAGGTATCCACCCAGGAGGGGTCCACCTTGGCCGAAGCTGACGGCCTTCTGCTCCCTCACTAGGTGGCACCCCAAGACGAGTCCACCTTCGCCGAGGTCTAGCCAGGCCCTCTTGCTCCTTCGCCAGGTGTCACCCTAAGACGGGTCCACCTCGATCGAAGTCGAGCCCCTTTCTGCCGCTCTGCCAGGTGTCGACCTAGGAGGGGTCCACCTCGGCCGAAGCTGGCGGCCTTCTGCTCCCTTGCCAGGTGGCACCCCAAGACGGGTCCACCTCTGCCGAGGTCGAGCCAGGCCCTCCTGCTCCTTCGCTAGGTGGCACCCCAAGATGGGTCCACCTCGGCCGAAGTCGAGCCACTCTCTGCCGCTCCACCAGGTGTCCACCTAGGAGGGGTCCACCTCGGCCGAAGCTGAAGGCCTTCTGCTCCCTCGCCAGGTGGCACCCCAAGACGGGTCCACCTCTATCGAGGTCGAGTCAGGACCTTTTGCTCCTTCGCCAGTTGGCACCCCAAGACGGGTCCACCTCGGCCAAAGTCGAGCCCCTCTCCACCGCTCCGCCAGGTGTCCATCCAGGAAGGCTCCACCTCGGCCGAAGCTGGCGGCCTTTGCTCCCTCGCCGGGTGGCACCCCAAGACGGGTCCACCTTAGCCGAGGTTGAGCCAAGCCCTCCTTGATGTAGAACAAAAGCTCTGATATCAAAAATGATGCAGAACAAAAGAGATGATGTGATGCGGAAGTAAATTAAGACTAATTCCTTTTCTTTTTTTTTTTTATATTTTCAGAAGTCGGCTTTGACTCAAATGAAAGTTAAACTAAATTGAAAGAAACTATATAATAATTGAAAGCACAATTCAAAGAAACTAGATTATCAGAGTAGTTCAGAAGTAAAGGATCGCTAGGGGTTGAGAAACTCCCAGACCTAGGATTTCGCTCTGAACTTTCAACAGGACAGAACTAAAGAGAAGGGAAGGGTTATGTACCAGGCAGTGATCTTCACAGAGTTTGGTGGAAGGACTCTCTCGAGCAGATTGTTGGATCCTCGGATTCGGATATCTTCGCAATGGATCCTCCAATACTGGTCCTTTGGCAGAGTTGGCTTCTCCTGAACTCAGGATCTGGGAAAGAAGAAGAACAAGTTAAGGAACCAGATACTCAAAGAAAGGATTTACCAGATAAGAATAACTTGAAAAAATTGATGTTGCTGAAATCCTGATTCTCCTGGATGCTGATCTGACTTCCTCTGGGATTTGCTCTGTATTCGAAGTAGCCGATCTGGACCTGGATGCTGGTGGTCGGCCTCTACTTGGAAGAGAGGGGCCGTGAGATGATGAGGTAGATTAGGGTTTGGATGATTGGTGGAATGAAGAAGATGATGGCGGCTAGGGTTTGAAATTGAAGTGGCTAACCTAGGATTTTGGTAGGGTTTTGGGGTTGGAGATCTCACACCTTCTCAAGGTTCCTAGGGAACCTGGATTTACTCCCTCATGGAGCTCAACACCTGAATACAAGTGCGAAAGGGAGAAACACAAAGTTGCTCACACGGAAATTGATTTCATTCATCATTAAATTCAAGAGTTACATAGAGTTGAATATATAGACATAACAAAGAAATAAAATTTTATACATTTCTCATGTGGGACTAATAGGACTAACCCATACTTTAGGCATCAAATTCTCTTCTCAAGACTCCTTCCATGAGTGGGCAGCCCAAAAACTCCAAGAAAACTTGAAAATCAGCTCCAAATGGCAGGTTATGGGGGTGTCTCCTAGTATCTCTCCATGAATCAAGGATTTTTTCTTCATGGTTTGGCTCATTTGGACACCTCCTAGTCTTGCTCCACAAGTTTAGGCTTCTTCCTTTTATGGCTTTGGCACTTTTGGAAACTTTTGGGAACCTCCTTGAATTCCTCCCCAAGACATGCTCTCTTCCCTTTTATAACTTGGATTTTTATGGAACATTATGGGGCACCTCCTTGATCATCTCTTCAAGAAAAATTCTTGCCATCCTGGCTTGGGTTTATCTGGAAAGAAATTGGCTCCTCCTTGGATTGAGGTATCTTGATGGATTTCTCTCCCAAGTGGTGCAAGAAAAAAAAGGAACTTACTTCTTGTGGTGTAGGGACCAAAGACACTGGATGGAGATGTGGCGCCTCCTGGACTCTAGCGTGTGGCTGGGAGTGTGGCGCCCACTTGCTTGGGCCTGGGAGAAAAAATGTGGCACCCTGGACCTTGACTTGACTGAAAAAAAAGTGGCACCAACCTGGAGAAGACCTAGACCACTACTAGGACTTGTACTGAGTCAACATGACTCAACAAAATTTAAATTGCAGGGAAATACAGACTCAAGACTAAAATTGAGTTGACCAAGTCAACCCTTATTACAAAACCAGAAAATCCTAATTCTTCGGGCAAGGTCAATCAGAGATCCAAATGGAGCCCTGAAGTCTTCTTTTGAGTCTAGTGCCCGCACCAATTCTCCCGGGGTGGGAGGAACTCGACCCTGTCGAGTATGGATCACGCTGGCTCTGGTATCTCTCCAAGAGGTCTGGGTCCAATTCTTGTAATTCTTCTCGGGAGATCTATGAGTCATCAGAATCTGGCCTTCCTTGCCAGCGGACCAGGTATCTTTGGTATCCTCGATTACGAGTAGAGATAACCTGATCATCCGGAATCTTTTCAATCTGCTCTTTCCTCACAGGCCAGTTTGTTGGTGGACACACAGGGTCGGGATCACTCTCAATAACAGGATTAGGTTTCAAAGGCTAACTAGGAATCACAGCTGGCTCCCTATACTCTACTAAGTCTGTAATGTTGAAAGTAGAGCCCCTATTCGCCGCTCCGCCAGGTGTCCACCCAGGAGGGGTCCACCTCGACCGAAGCTGGCGGCCTTCTACTCCCTCGCCAGGTGGCACCCCAAGACGGGTCCACATCGAGAGAACGATCCGGGGGACCCCAGGAAGTCCTCAGGCATGAGCTCGGTGAACCCAGCGCAGGAAGCCGGGCTTCAACTCCTCTCTTCCCCACACTTCTTTCATTTACGTCTCCTTTAAGCACGGGAATCCTCCGGGAACCCGTCTTAGAGGTCCTGTTCCATCTTGCCGCTCTCTTACTTGACCGTCAGAGTGCCCCCGCCGGAATCCCCGGCCCGGGTCTTTGACTTTATTTTGCATGTCCGGAAGCTTAGAGACCTTGAGGTGAGAGAGTCCGAGAACCAGCGCAAGCTCACGAGCTACAGGCCACCGCGGTGAGATTGGCAACAGATTGGCGTGCCAAGAAGGGGAGGCAGAATTGTAACCCCTGTATGATCAAGCTCTCAGCGGGTGAAAGCGTGCTCCAACCATGGTCGTGACGCACGGACGCGAAGCATCCACCAGCCCGGCAAGAGAGGTTCCTTCTCCCCAAGGGCTGCGCAGCCCGGAGAGGGAACTTCCTGCCCCTCCTTTTCATCAACCATCCTTGGTGGACGTTCCCTTCGTAGCTGTCGTCCAGCAACTACAAACTTTGACTACTGCTGTGCGGCAAACTGTAGCACCAGAAGCACTCCCTGGCCACTCAGCCCTAGCCAGGGACCCCCGCGGCTCGAGCCACGGGCCCCAGCGGAAGCCTGCGCTCCATTCAAGGCAGGCCCTCCCATCCGCGGGCAGTTTCCAACCCCCGCGGGAGCCACCAGACTCCTGCAAAGAGGAACCACTCCGGTTCAGCGGATCACGAGAGTCAATCCCCGGCCAACGACGCCAAAGCAGTGCAGCGCAGCAGGCGCCATCGGGGCAAGGCCCCCAACCGAGACCGATCGGCACCCCATTCTCCAGTGGCTTCAGTGAAAGATTCCATCGATGAGGCCATCAGGCGCCAGGCCGAGAGGCGCCTGGAGGAGCAGGAGCGCAAGTTGGCGGAGTTCTCCGGTCGCTTTGCCGACATGCAGAGCTCCCCCATCGATCCAGCGGGCTACAATGCCCAGCCACCCTTCTCCCGGGAAATCCAAGAGGAACCGATCCCAAATCGATTTCGTATGCCTCAGGTGGATCCCTACGATGGGACCATCGACCCCTTGGACCACTTAGAGAGCTATAAGGCTCTTATGAGGGTCCAGGGAGTGACGAACGCCCTTCTATGCATCACCTTCCCAGCCACTCTCTGAAAGGTTGCTCGAGTTTGGTTCACCCACCTCGAGCCGGAATCCATCAGCTCCTTCCATCAGTTGGGAGGAAAGTTTGTGGCGCACTTCGATGCTTGCCAGAAGGTGCCAAGAGAGGTGGATAGCCTCTTTTCTATCCGCCAGCAAGACCAGGAGCTGCTGCGGGACTACATCACCCGCTTCAAGACCATCATCCTGGAAATTTGCAGTCTGGACGAGCCCATCGCCATGCTGGCGTTGAAGCGTGGGCTTAAGACCTCCCATCTGACGTATTCCCTGGACAAGAAGCCTCCCAAGACGTACTCTGAGCTCCTCCTCCACGTCCACAAGTACATCCGAGCGGAGGAGGCCGATCACACCAGGCGAGAGCTGAATGGGAAGCCTTCAAAGAAGCCTGCCCCAAGGGATGTCCCCGGGACCCGGAGGCCTGGACCACCTGCAGATTTTCATCCAGGCCCGAAGCCGAAGAACGGTGCTGCCCCGGAGAGAACGTTCACCCCTCTCCTCGCTCCCAGAATGAAGATCCTCATGGAGATTGAGGGTGAGCACTACCTTCGCCGACCTCCTCCTCAGAACCCAAGGAACATCCATGACAAGATAAAATATTGTCAATTTCACCGCGAGCACGGCCACGACACGGAGGAGTGCCACAATCTGAAGCGGGAGATAGAGGAGCTGATCAAGAGGGGCTACCTCAGGAAGTTCATGAGGAACGAAGCCTCGGCAGAGGGTCAACCGCTCGCAGCCCTTTCCCTCGTCCCTGCAATTGATAACCGCCCAACGGAGAAGCCGGTGGGCATGATCTCTTGGGGGATTGGGCATGCGATGAAGAGAGCCTGGGAGGCGGGAGATCCAGAGAATGTACTCCCCTTTGAAAAGGAGAATAAAAATGAAAATGTAAACAATGATGCAGTGGTGGTCGAGATGACCATCGCGAAGCATCCTGTGCATCGCATTATGGTGGATAGTTGGAGCTCTACTGACGTGCTTTATTATGATGCTTTCTCCCGAATGAATTTGTCTCATGATCAATTAAAGCTGGTGCACGTCGTCAAGCTTCCATCACCTTATAATGCCATCCTCGGCCGTCCAGGGCTCAACCAACTGGACGCTGTCATTTCTACTAAGAGATTGCTGGTACAGTTCTCCACTGCCTCTGGGATGGGAGTAATGAGGGGGACGACCCAACCTGTCCTGCATTGTCTGCAGACGATCTCGGGGGCCTGGAGTGCTGAGCTCTGCTCCGACATCAACGACCTCGACCTAAGAGAGCAAGATCCCAGGGGAGGTCCCATGGAGCGCTTGTTGACGTACCCTCTCGGCTCGGACCCTCAGAAGACAATGCAGATAGGAGCCCAGCTCCCGGAAGAAGAGCGGGCTCGTTTGCTGGAATTCCTCTGGGCGAACGCTGATGTGTTCGCCTGGTCCGCTACTGACATGCCAGGTATCCCCTCGGAAGTCATCACCCATCGATTGAACATTGATCCAAGGTGCCACCCTGTCCGCCAGAAGAAGAGGAGTTTTGCTGTGGAGAGGCAGAAGGCCATCAATGAAGAAGTAGAGAAGCTTCTCGCCACCGGCATTGTACGAGAGGTACAGTATCCCAGTTGGTTGGCGAACGTGGTCATGGTAAAGAAGAGCAACGACAAATGGAGGATCTGTGTGGACTACACCGACCTCAACCGAGCTTGCCCGAAGGACAGTTTCCCTCTTCCAAAAATCGATCAGCTCGTAGACACTACTTCAGGGCATCGCCTCCTCTCTTTCATGGATGCCTTCTCCGGAGGACGAGGAGCACACTGCTTTCATCACCGACCGCGGAACCTATTGTTATAAGATGATGCCGTTCGACCTCAAGAATGCCGGGCCACGTACCAACGGCTGGTCAACAAGGTCTTCAAAGACCAAATTGGCTGCAACATGTAGGTGTACGTGGACGACATGCTGGTGATGAGCAAGCCCACTTCGGACCACGTCGGTGACCTGGCGGAGACCTTCAGTAACCTCCGGCTTCACCAGATAAAATTAAACCCAACAAAGTATGCTTTCGGCATGGCCGCGGGGAAGTTCCTGGGGTTCATAGTGACCTAAAGTAGAATAGAAGCCAACCCGGAGAAGGTCCAGGCGATCCTGGACATGGAGCAACCCACCTCCAAGAAGCAAGTGCAGCGACTCACCGGTCGCATAGCCACCCTGAGTCGGTTTATCTCAAGGTCCGTTGACCGCTACCAACCCTTCTTCAAAGCGCTGAGGAAGATGAATGACTTTACATGGACAAAGGAGTGCCAGGAGGCATTTGATGAGCTGAAGAGGATGCTGGCGTCTCCACCGCTGCTTTCCATGCCCGAGGAAGGAGAGGAGCTGACCTCCTCCTGTACCTGGCGATCACCCCGGAGGCCGTCAGTTCGGTTCTAGTTCGGATGGATGACAAGGGGATGCAAAGGCCGATGTATTCATGAGCAAACTCCTCCGCAATGCGGAGCTCAGGTATTCCAGGCCTGAGAAACTGATTTTTGCGCAAACCGTGTCTCCTCAACATCTCAGGCCTTATTTTCAAGCGCACCCCATTACAGTTCTGATGGATCAGCCACTGAAGGCAGTGCTCAGCCGACCTGACACATATGGGCACCTAGCAAAGTAGGCGCTCAAGCTCAGTGAGTTCGACATCACCTACAGGCCGAGGTTGGCCATGAAGGCACAAGTACTCGCTGATTTTTTGGTTGAGTGTGCAGGCCTAGGCGAGGGGCCGGAGGAAAGCCCCCAAGATCGACAGCCGGAACCAGGGCCGGAGGAGGACGTCTGGATCCTTCATGTGGATGGAGCCTCGAACTCCGGCGGGAGTGGAGCTGGACTCATCCTCGCCAATGGCGAGGGGGTCATCACCGAGTGTGCGCTCCACTTCCAGTTCACCGCCACCAATAACCAGGCGGAGTACGAAATGCTGCTCACGGGGCTAATAGTGTCCCGCGAGCTAGGCATGGCCAACCTCAGGGTCTTCACCGACTCGCAACTGGTGGCTGGGCAGGTCTCGGGGGAGTAGGAGGCGCAGGACCCGCAAATGACGAAGTACCTGGAGCTCGTGCGAACGAGCGCGACGAGATTTCGGCGCTTCAGCATCTCGCATATCCCTTGCGGGGAAAATGCCCGCGCGGACGCCCTCTCCCGCCTGGCAACCCTGCCGAACTCATCACTGGGCCGCGCCTACGTCGAGCATCTCAAGGTCCCGAGCTACGAGACACCCATGGAGGTCCAGCAGGTCAACCAAGAGCCTAGTTGGATGGATAAGTACATCGAGTACATCACCAAAGGCACCTTGCCAAAGGACCGTGTGGCGACTGGCCTCATCAAGAGGAAGGCCGCATGGTTCGTCTTGATGGATGGGCTACTGTATCGAAGATCCTACTCTTACCCGCTCCTCAAGTGTCTGAGACCCGCGGAAGCCGCACTCGTGCTTCAGGAGATCCATGAAGGCATCTGTGGGAACCATGTGGGGGGTAGGACACTGGCGTACAAGGCCCTCCATCAAGGTTATTTCTAGGAAACAATGAAAGAAGATGCGGCTGACTTCGTAAAAAGATGCGACCGATGTCAGCGGCATGCCGTGGTGCAACGACAGCTTGCTGCTCCACTCTCTCAGCACTCCGTCCCTTGGCCGTTCACTCAATGGGGCATGGATCTCCTAGGACCTTTTCCTCTGGCGCCCGGGCAACGAAAGTTCCTGATCATGGCTATCGACTACTTCACGAAGTGGGTCGAGGCCGAGCCCTTGGCCCGGATCACGGAGGCAAATGTCACCAAGTTCCTGTGGAAGTCAATTATCTACTGCTTCGGCCTATCCCATACCATCATCACCGACAATGGACATCAGTTCGATTGTCGAGAGTTCGATGAGTTTTGTAACGACCTCAGCATCCACCATCGCTTCACCTCAGTGGCGCATCCTCAGACAAATGGAGAGGCCGAGATGACAAACCGGACCATCTTGCAGGGCCTCCGGACAAGACTAGACCAGGCCAAGGGGAGGTGGGCAAAAGAGCTCCCGAGCGTCCTTTGGACGTATCACACTACCCCAAGGATGGCTACGGACGAGACCCCGTTTAACCTAGTCTTCAAGGCGGAAGCGGTTATTCCAATCGAACTCAGCCTACCAACCCTGCACGTGGAGCAGTATGGCGAGGCAGAGAACCCAGCCAGGATGCTGCTGAACCTGGACCTCCTTGAAGAAACAAGGGACAGGGCCCGAGTTTGGATGGTGGCTTACCGGCAACGAGTGGCCAGATACTACAACTCCAAAGTGCGACCGAAGTCCTTCCGCCAGGGAGACTTAGTACTACGCCGCGCTGAAGCTTCCCAACCTCAGGAGTGTGGAAAGATCTCCCCAAATTGGGAGGGCCCCTATAGGGTGGCGGAGGCACTCCCCCACAGGGCGTACTACCTGGAGGAGCTAGGCGGATCCCGGTTCCCCTGGACCTGGAATGCCTCAAACTTGAGGATGTACTACCAATAGTGTAAGACCCCTCAAATTTCAATAATAAAATCTTTTTCACCAAATTTCTACTCTCGTCTAGTAGGGCAAAAGCCATCCGGCTCTAAGTTCGATGAGCATGGATGCGGCGGAAGATCCGTGAAGGCGCGAGGTCCCTTCCATAAAAATCCCGGAGTTCAGTCTGGAGTGTCACACAGAATTAAATTCCAAAATGCGGCCCCGGAGTTCAGTCCGGAAGAGGTCCCGGAGACTTAGGTCTCAGTCCTACGAAATCTCGGAGAACAGCTCGGTAAGCCGCGCAGGGCTCAATTTTGGCCCGCGGCCTTGGGGTTCAGTCTGGAAGTTTTCAAGGAACCTAGTTCCAAAATGAAGTGCCAGACTTCGGTCTGGAAGGTGGAGCAGAACCCAGTTCGCCCACGCAATCCCGGAGTTCAGCTCGGAATGCACTACGGGACTTAGTCTTAGTAGCTAGCACCGGGGTTCAGTCCAGAAGATGTACAAAAAAAAAGAAGAAGGAAAGAAATAAGAAAAAGGAAGAACAAGTTAATGAAAAAGATAATTTTCATTTCTAGTGAAAAATTCCTTACAAAAAAGGGGGCGCCCGACAGGTCGAAAGACCCCCAAAAAAGAAAAAGGAATACATAACCACAGAAACAAAGGAAAGGTGTGAAGCTTCAGGGCTGCTTCGCCACCGCCGCGTCCTCTTGGGGCTACGCGGCACCCTCTCCGCCGGTGCTGTCGATTGGAGGCTGCTCGGGAGCCACCACCTCAGCACCGACTGCAACTGGAGCTTCCTCGGCGGGCTCCTCCCTCCAGCTGCCCAGCATGATCCCACTGAGATCAAGCTCGGGGAAGAAGGAGCTCACCTTCTCCCAGCAGACTTGGAAACCCTTCAGGAAGGAGTCCACAACCGCCTCGTGAACCTCCGTCCTGAAGTCATCGGAGGCTCGGAACCTCGGCACGGCCTCTTGTGCCTCCTTCTTCGATGCCTCCAGCAGCCCGCTGACTCGGGCGGTCTGCTCCTTGGATGCGCTCAGGTCCTTCAGGACCTCTTCCACTTGGTGCTTCAACAACCGGGACTGGGCCCTGAGGTAGGACTTCTCCGTTGCATCTTCCTCCATGCGGCGTTGGTTCGAGATCCTCTCCTCGGACAGAGAGGTCTCGAGCTCCTTCACGCGCCCCTTGGCGCGACCCAGGTCAGCTTGGAGAGCCTGGTTCTTCCCCCGCAGTTCGACCCCCTTCTCCATGAGGTCCTTCACGTTGGTCGCCAATTTGCTGAGTCTCTTCTCCTTCTCAGCGTCCTTCTTGGCATAGCCCGACAGGAAGTTCCTCAGTAGGAGAACGTCCATCCCGATCTGCATAAAAAGAAAAAAGGAAAAAGAAAGAGGTTTGTAAGATCCAACTGGAACTTTAAAGAAGGAGAACTCGGGACTCACCGTGAAGAGCTGGGGGAGGATCCCCAGCAGTGCATCAGCGTAGTCCCGGCCGCCCCTTAGACGGCAGACCCGGGAGGTGCTGGCGAATTCCATCATCCTTTCCGCGAGCCCTTGGTCGTGGATGACGGAAGAGTTGGCAGCAAGACTTGGAGGCGGGACGTGGGCATCAGCAGCAGGTGGGGTCATCGCCCCTTCGCCAGGTGGTGCAGCCGTTGGCGGGGCCACCGCCACCGTGGTGGCCAAAGTGGAGATGACCGGTGCAGCAGCTAGGGCAGGCACTGCCCGAGGAGGATCCGGCCTCCTCTCTTTCCCGGCCCTGTCGAGCTCGACGACAGGGACATTGGGCCTGGAAATCGAACCCGCCGCCCCGGGTCCGGTGGCAGCAGGTGTGGGCACGGGCCCACGGCTCGTCTCAATGCGAGCCCGCTTCATCAGGGCCTCCTCGATCACCTCGGCAGCATCCCTCTTCCAGGCGCCCTTCATCAGGCTCTCAATCGAGAACTTCATACCTGGAAGAAGAGATCAGTCAGGCCAGTTTAAAGAAAAGAAGTGCAAAGTAAAAAATAAAGGCGAAGGAGGATGATCCGGGTCTCACCCGGCTCCCGGATGAGACTGATCCCTGCCTCGAATAAGTTCTACTCTGAGAGTAGAATCTCGAGAGCTGGGACCACATCACCTAGCAGCAGTGTGTAGTCATCCTGATCCACCGGCTCAACCTGGGAGTTCCGGTTCGGGGACCGGTCCGGCTCACTCCAGGTCCAGTCGGTGTCCTCGACCAAGGTAAAGAAGAAGCGGTTCTTCCAACCCTTGATCGACGAGGGGAGGTTGAATGTAAGGCACCTAGGCCGGGATGAGATGTACCACCAGCCATCATCGGCAGAGTGACGTTTCAGGGTGAAGAGAGCCCTGAAAAGGGAGAACCGGGCAACAAACCCGTGGAAGTGGCAGAAGACGATGAAGGCGAAGATGACCCGGATGGCATTAGGAACCAACTGAGCCGGGACAAGGCGATAATGACTGAGGAAAGAGAGGAAGAAAGGATGAAGGGAGAAACGAAGACCCCCAACAAGGAAGTCCTCGTAGAAGGCGACCCTCCCAGGACCACTCGAGGTCACTCGGTCCCTGGGTCCTGGGAGGGAAAGACAGATTGAACTCGGGACCCCATAGGTATCCCGGATCCAAGACCGGTCATCGTCGAAACGTAACCGGAGGGACCGAAAGAGGAAACCTCCACCGCCGGAGGAGGAAGAAAAGAAATGGGAAGCGCAGGGATTGCAGGGGGAGACCTAGGACCCCTAGGGACACCTTTGGTCAAAGTCCCCGGCCGAAGTTGCCTCCGAACCTCGACCGGGATCTCTTCCCCCTCTGAGGAAGAGGACGATGGAGTCCTCAGCCAGGAAGGACATGCCTCATCCTGGTTTGAAGAGACATGATGACCACGTGCCATTAGAGAAGAAGAAGCGAGAAGAAGAGGAGATTCGAGATGACACAGGGGCTAGAAGGTGGAAGAAGAAGAGGTCGCAGGCACTCACCGAAATGATTTGTACCAAAAGATGGGCAGCCCTTGGAAGGTGAAGGGAGATCACTGCAACTGCCGGCGAAGTGTGAGAAAGCCGAGAGACTTCATTTCCAGAAAGTTCCCCTCCTTTTTCAAACTCAATCACAGCGGCCGTACACCTCTTTCCATCTCGGACCATCAGATGACCGCCACGTGGAGGCAAGCCCGATATCGACGCTTCGGTCTGATGGAAACTGCCTCATTTTCGAAACGGCATATTAATGGCCCATTAGACGCGCGCACGTGGTAGCCTCTCATAGGGTCTCGGGTGCAACAGAAGCAACGACAGAAATCATGGCAATTATGGCGTAGGATTTTCGTCCTTTCCATGTCATCCCCGCATTAAATCCCCACGCCCAAAGCCGCGACGCTTCGATGGGACCTGGGGATGGGGGGCAACTGATATGGTTACATCGCTGACGTGGATCGTGTGTCAGATCCAGATGGAAGCTGTAGGTGCCATGCGGATTTTTCTTTCAAAACTCCTGCTCCTTCGTCAAGTGGCACCCCAAGATGGTTCCACCTCGGCCAAAGTCAAGCACCTCTCTGCCACTCCGCCAGGTCTCCACCCAGGAGGGGTCCACCTCGGCCGAAGCTGGCGACCTTTGCTTCCTCGCCAGGTGCCACCCCAAGACGGGTCCACCTCAGTCGAGGTCGAGCCAGGCCCTCCTGCTTTTTTGCCAGGTGACACCCCAAGACGGGTCCACCTCGGCCGAAGTCGAGCCCCTCTCTGCCGCTCCGCCAAGTGTCCACCCAGGAGGGGTCCACCTGAGTCGAAGCTGGTGGCCTTCTGCTCCCTCGCTAGGTGGCACCCCAAGACGGGTCCACCTCTACCGAGGTCGAGCCAGGCCCTCCTGCTCCCTCGCCAGGTGGCACCCCAAAGCGGTTCCACCTCGGCCGAAGTCGAGCACCTCTCTGCCGCTCCGCCAGGTGTCCACCTAGGAGGGGTCCATCTCGGCCAAGCTGGCAGCTCCTGCTCCTTAGCCAGGTGGAACCCCATGATGGGTCCACCTCGATCGAAGTCGAGCCTCTCTCTGCCACTCCGCCAGGTTTCCACCTAGGAGGGGTCCACCTCGACCGAAGCTAGCAGCCCCTGCTCCTCTGCCAGGTGGCGCCCCCTGACGGGACCACCTCGGTCGAAGTCAGCCCTACTCTGCAAGGCCTCGGGGAGGCAGAGACACAGTTCGCGAGGTCGCCACTAGAGCCGGCGCGCGCCACGCCTCGTATGGGTGCCAGTACGGCCTGCAGTGACATGCGAAACCTCGTTTACATCAGTTAAACGGGGCCCCGCAACCAAGGAACGGAATCCTTGCGGGCAGGGGCCTGAAATGGCTAGAAGTCCATCGTCAACGCCCTGAAAGGAGAGCTCCCATGCTCGGCCCGAGATCTCACCAATCTTCCCCCTTTCGTGATACACGACAGACGAGGCGTGCCGGCCACTTAACTCCCGGACTCGAAGGAGAAGGGGGGGAAGAAGACCCAGAGATTGTGGGGAGCCCACAAAAGGAGACATGGGCTAAAGGCTATCTGGTAGTATAAAAGGGATGGTAAAAATGGATGGAGTGGTAAGTCAAAAAAGGGGGAGAACATCGAAAGAACGATCCGGGGGACCCCAGGAAGTCCTCAGGCGTGAGCTCGGTGAACCCAGCACAGGAAGCCGGGCTTCAACTCCCCTCTTCCCCACACTTCTTTCATTTACATCTCCTCTAATCACGGGAATCCTCCGGGAACCCATCTTGGAGGTCCTATTCCATCTTGCTGCTCTCTTACTTGACCGTCGGAGTGCCCCTGCCGAAATCCCCGGCCTGGGTCTCTGACTTTGTTTTGCAGGTCTGGAAGCTTGGAGACCTCGAGGTGAGAGAGTCCGAGAACCGGCACCAGCTCACAAGCTACAGGCCACCGCAGTGAGATCGGCAACAATACGTATTCTCAAGAATTGAAAATTTGATATATGTATTGATGTGACCGGATCGCTGATATAAGGAAAGGAGCCTGACGTGGACTCCTTATTGGACGCCACGCGGGATCCCACTCATAGGCCCCTTCGCCGGGCTGAGCTACCCGATGCCAACAGGGCCACCCGTCGAAGCCGGGCTCCATCCTCCGCCAGGTCGGTACCCGCCAGGTCGGGATGCCTAGGTCGGAGACGAGCTCAAACGCCACCAGAGGCAGATCTCTCGAGCCCGAGCTCGGGTCCCACGGTCCGGAGTCGAGCTCAAGCCTCCTCCGCCACGAGGATCCCCCTCGACACCGGGTCCCTTGGCCTGGGCGTGCCTCATCCACTTCAGCCAGCTCGAGCTCGATCAAGGCTGGGCCCCTCTAGCCTGGTTCCGAGCTCAGCCCCACTCCGCATAGCCGAGCCGTTGCAAGGCGGGTCCCCTGTGAGTGGGCCCCATCTTTCCAGCTCGGCCCCCAACGCAAATCAAGACGTCAACCGCCAAGTAAGCAGCACATCCCCTCCGAAGATGGTGGTGGGCCTCCCGATGATCGTACGACAGCACCCGCCATGTCACCATTAATGCCCACAGCCGCCATTTATCCCAGGAGGAAGAGAAGCTCACATCAATGCACTATGCCCCCTACCGGCTTGCCGTACGACCGGAGAAAAGACCCCACCAAGGAGCGCGATTCCCGAGAGCAGCGGCGCGACAGTCGAGACCCTGCCAGGCTTCCAGGAAGGGCAAATCGAAGGAATGTCAGAGGCTTGTGGAAGCTTCCCAAGATACCCAATAAAGAAGGCGTATCGTTCACGGCACGATATCACGTCATACCCATCTAACAACATGGGAGGACCTCGAGGCAAGCCACGAAAAATGGACCCGGCCAGTATAAGCAAAGGAGAGGTAATACTTATTTTTCAATTCCAAGCAAGAACAACACAACCACCACAAAGAAAAAGAGGAGAAAGGGGAGAGGCCAGTCAGGAGGGCAAGACCACCTCGGCCACCACATTTCCCAGCTCACTCGCACTCTTATACACTATATTCACTCCTCCTAGCATGGAGCTCATCAAGAGGGGCTCGACCAGAAGGATCTGTTCCCTTGGATCGTCACTGACTTGATCATCGGAGTACCCTCACCGGAATCCCCAATCCGGGTCACTGACGTTGGCTTTCTTGCAGGTCCCGAGGCATCTCCCGTGGGCGGACGCGGAACACCCGGCACCACCAACAGCTACGGGCCACGATGATCTGGACGGCAACAGATTGGCACACCAGGAAGAGGGGAGAACGATACTTTATCCAGTTCAAATCTTGCTTAGCCGGTCCATTGGGAGGATGGTGACCACCCAGGCAAGGGAAGCTTCTCCCAAACGTGCGGAGGCATCCCCTTCTCACGGGAACCCGCACAAACCGGAGATGGAAGTGCCTGCCCCAGTTCAGCCACCCCCACCAGAGACCCTGCTGACCGCACTCGCCCAGCAGATGTACACTCTCACTGCGGCGGTGCGCCAGCTCGAGCACCAACTCCAGTATCGGTCCCTGGCTACCTACCAACAGTCAGAGACCCCCGTGGCCCATGCTGCGGCACCCCGCGATAGCCTGTGATCCTTCCACGGGAGGCCCTCGCAGTCGTGGGCGGTTACAGACCCTCAGGGTACCAATCAAGCCCCTGGGAAGCAACGCGAGTCAGCTCCACTGAAGAAGAAAGCTGCTGATCGCATCGTGACCGGGGGGCACTCAAACACCCCCGAGGCTAGAAGGGCAAGGCTCCCTACCACGGGCGCCGCGCGTCTGCATCGCCTTCTCCGTCTCCTTCAGCGGAGGGGTCTACAGACGAATCCATCAGGCGCATGGCGGAGAAGCGCCTGGAGAAGCACGACCGCAAGTTGGAGGAGTTTGCCCGCTGGTTCGCCAACTTGCCTGGCTCCATTAGTGAGCCAGCGGGCTATGACGCCCACCCTCCTTTCTTCCAAGAGATCCAAACGGAGCCAATTCCCCGCCGGTTCCGCATGCCGCAGGTGGATCCCTACGATGGGACCACCGACCCCCTGGACCACCTAGAAAGCTACCAGGCCCTCATGAGGGTCCAGGGGGCCATTGACGCCCTTCTGTGCGTCGCCTTCCCTGCGACCCTTCAAAAGGCCGCTCGAGTATGGTTCACCCACCTCGAGCCAGAAAGTATCAGCTCTTTTGCCCAGCGGGGCAGAAGTTCGTGGCCCATTTCGACGCCTGTCAGAAGATGCCACGCGAGATAGACAACCTCTTCTCCATCAGGCAGCAAGATCGTGAGCCGCTGCAAGACTACGTGGCTCGCTTCAAAGCTGCTGCCTTGGAGATCTATAGCCTGGAGGAGCCGGTGGCGATGCTGGCTCTAAAGCGAGGGCTCAGGACTTCCCGCCTGACCTATTCGCTCGACAAAAAGCCCCTGAAGACTTATGCCAAGCTAGTCTCCCGGGCTCAGAAGTACATCCGCGCCGAGGAGGCGGATCGTACGAGGCGGGAGCTCGACAGGAAGCCGCTAAAGGGGCCGGCGCCCATTGAGAAGCCTGAAGTGCAGAGGCCGAGACTACCGGCTCAGAGCTCCCAACCAGCGCCAAGGCCAAGGAATGCTCCCGTCCCTCAAGGGAATTTCACTCCCCTTCTCGTCCCGAGAACGAAGATCCTCATGAAGATCGAGGGCGAGACTTATCTAAGGCATCCTCGACCGCTGAAGCCATCCTTCACCCGTGACAAGACGAAGTACTGCTGATGCAGCACGGAAGCTCTGATACCAAAAAATGATGCAGAACAAAGAACAAAGAAGCGTATGCGGAAGTAAAATTAAGATTAATTCTTTTTTTTTTTATTTTAGAAATTGGCTTCGACTCAAAGTAAAGCTAAACTACGTTGAAGGAAACTAGGTAAGGATTGAAAGCACAGTTTAGAAGAAACTAAATTATCAGAGTAGTTCAGAAGTAACGGATCGCTGGGGGTTGAGAAACTCCCAGACCTAGGGTTTCGCTCTGAACTTTCAACATAACAGAAATAGAGAGGAGAGATGGTTTACTAACCAGACAGTGATCTTCTCAGGATTTTGATGGAAGAACTCTCTCGAGCAGATTGTGGGATCCTCAGAGTCGGCTATCTTCGCAATGGATCCTCTAATACTGGTCTCGTGGTTTGGTCGGCTGCTTCTGGACTCAAGATCTGGGAAAGAAGAGGAACAAGTGAAGGAATTCAGAAACTCAAGAAAAGATTTTACCAGGTTGAAGAACTTGAAAGCCGAAGTTGCTGAAATCGAATTCTCCTGGAGGCCGATCTGACTTCCTCTTAGAATTGTTGTAGATCTGCAGTATCTGGACTGGGGCTGGACGCTGGTGGTCGGCCTGAACTTGGAGATGGTGGCCGTGAGAAGGGAAATAGACTAAGGCTTGGTGGAAAGAGAAGGGTGATGGCGGCTAGGGTTTGGGAGTGGAGTGGCTAACCTAGGGTTTGGGATTTTGGAGATCTCTCACCTCCTCAAGGTTCCAGGGGAACCCGGATTTACTCCCTCATGGAGCTCAACACCTGGAAGCAAGTGCGGAAAAGAGAAAACACAAGTTTGCTCATAAAAAAATTTCTTTCATTCATCTGATTGTTGTAAACTTACAAGAGGGGTTTAATTTATAAGGCATTACAAGGGAGGAGGGTTTCACATCTTCCCATGTGGGACTAAAGGAGGGGATCTCCAAATTAGGGCAAATCCCTTACATGTGGTCGGCCAAAATACCAAAAAAATAGGATTTGGGTTATAAATGGCAGGTAGATGGCGCCACCTTGCTTGGATTTTCAAGAAAAATTTTCTTCCTTCCCTGGATCAACTCTTTTGGACTCCTCCTTTCCTTCCTCCCTAAGTCAAGGTCCTTCCCATCTTTGTTTTGATTGTTTTTGGCAGGTAGTAGGCGCCCCCTTGAAGTTCTCTTCCAAGAGAATTTCTTCCCTTCTTTGTTTTGGAATTCTTGGGAAAGTCTTGGCCGCCCCCTTGATTGGTGGTCTCTTGGTGGACTTCTCCTTATCTGGCGCATGAGAGAAGGAGGTTGCCATCTGTGGAGTGGGGACCAAAAGCTGCTGGATGTGGATATGGCGCCCCCTGGACTGGAAGTGTGGCTGGGAGTGTGGTGTCCACTTGCCTGATCTTGGAAGAAAGTGTAACATCCCAGGTTGAAACCCTAGTCCACTACTGAGTCAACATGACTCAACAAAATAAAATGCAGGTAATGTAGACTCAAGCTAAATTAAGTTGATCTAGTCAACTCTTATTCAAAAACCAAAAACCCTAATTCTTCGGGCAAGGTTAATCAGAGATCCAGATGGAGCTCTGAAGTCTTCTTCTAAGTCTGGTGCCCGCACCAACTGCCGCTTCCATCACGATCACGGGCATGACATCGAGGAGTGCCGCAACCTCAAGTGGGAAATTGAAGAGCTCATTAAGAGGGGCTACCTCGGAAAATATGTGGGGGGCAGACCTCAACCAGAGTCCCAAGCGCTCGTTGCTCTCTCGCCAGCTCCAGCTATCGACAACCGCCCCACTTAGAAGCCGGTGGGCATGATCTCTTAGGGAGCTGAGCGCACGTCCAAGAGGACCCGGGGGCCAGGGAACTCTGAGAATGTACTCCCCTTTATGAGGGAAGGGGATAATGGGAAGAAAAATGTAAATAATGATGTTGTGGTCGTCGAGATGATGATCGCAATGTATCCTGTAAGGCGCATCATGGTAGATAGTGGAAGCTCCACGGATGTACTTTTCTACGATGCTTTCTCCCGGATGAATATCTCCCTTACTCAGCTCAAGCCAGTATATACTCCCCTTGTTGGTTTCACGGGAGATTTTGCAAGGGTGGAGGGAAAAATTACTCTCCCAGTCACTGCCGGGATCCCACCTCGGCAGAGTACCGTCATGATGACGTTTACGGTTGTCAGGCTTCTTTGCCTTACAACGTGATCTTGGGCCAACCTGGGCTCAACCTCCTCGACGCTGTTGTCTCTACCAAGAGGCTGCTTGTCCAGTTCTCAACCCCCTGCGGTGTGGGGGAGATGAGGGGTACGCCCCAGCCAGTGCAGCACTGCTTCCAGACACTCCTCGTGGCCCAGGTGCCCGAGGACTCCGGAGCAGACAAGCTCGACCAGAGGGCCCAGGATCCTAGGGGAGGCTCGGCCGAGCGCCTGCTTTCCTATCAGCTCGGAGCCGATCAGGTGAAAATCGTGCAGATCGGAGCCCAGCTACCCTAGGAGAGGGCTCCGCTATTGGAGTTCCTGCGAGCAAATGCAGATATGTTCACCTGGATGGTGGCCGACATGCCAGAATGATGCCCTTTGGCCTGAAGAATGCTGGGGCCATGTACCAACGTCTAGTCAACAAGGTCTTCAAGGACCAGATTGGCCGGAATGTATAAGCATACATGGACGGCATGCTCGTCATGAGCAAACCGAGCTCGGACCACATTGCCGACCTCGCTGAAGCCTTCCACAATCTCCGAAAGCACCAGATGAAGCTCAACCCGACGAAGTGCGTCTTCGAAGTGGCGGCCGGGAAATTCCTTGGCTTCATGGTCACCCAGAGAGGCATCGAGGCGAATCCGGAGAAGGTCCAATCAATCCTGGACATGGAGCACCCAACGTCCAAGAAGCAGGTTCAGCGCTTGACAGGAAGGATCGCTGCCCTGAGCCAGTTCATCTCAAGGTCGGCTGACTATTGTCTCCCCTTCTTCAAGGTGCTGTGCAAGATACATGACTTCACTTGGACTGAAGAGTGCCAGATGGCTTTCGAAGAGCTGAAGGAGTTCCTAACCTCCCCACCTCTGCTGTCCAGACCCAAAGATGGAGAAGAGCTCCAGCTCTACCTGGCAGTCACCTCAGGGGCCGTCAGCTCAGTCCTCGTCCGTACAGACCAGGACATAACGCAAAAGCTGGTGTACTACACCAGCAAAATACTCCATGATGCGGAGATCAGGTATACCCTCTTCAAAAAACTCATTTTTGCACTAATAATGTCTG
This sequence comes from Areca catechu, assembly GCA_021397845.1. Classification (NCBI taxonomy): domain Eukaryota; kingdom Viridiplantae; phylum Streptophyta; class Magnoliopsida; order Arecales; family Arecaceae; genus Areca; species Areca catechu. The sequence continues at coordinate 40,163,490 of CM038045.1, forward strand.
TTAAGCGCCTCAGGCCCTATTTCCAAGCGCATCCCATCGTGGTTATGACTGATCAGCCGCTGAGGACCATGCTAAGCCATCCCGAGACTTCCAGAAGGTTAGCCAAATGGTCTCTGATGCTGAGCGAGTACGACATCGCATATCGACCGAGGTCATCGCAGAAGGCCCAAGTCCTAGCCGACTTCATGATCGAATATACAGGGTTTTCCGAGGAACCAGAGCGGATGGTCCCGGAGAGCCAAGCCGAGCCCGTCCTGCTGGAGGACCCCTGGATCCTCCACATGGACAGCACCTCCAATTCTTGCAGGAGCGGAGCAGGCCTCATCCTCACCAATTCCGATGGAGCAGAGGTAGAGTGTGCACTTCGCTTCAAGTTCCCTGCCACAAACAACCAAGCGAAGTATGAGGCGCTCCTCGCGGGCCTGAAGGTGTCCCGCGAGCTGGGCGTACAAAATCTCAAGGTCTTCACCGACTCCTAGCTGGTTGCCGGACAAGTCTCCGAAGAGTACGAGACCTGAGATCCCTAGATGATGAAGTACCTGGAGAGGGTACAATCGAGCATAGTAGGCTTCCGTTACTTCCGCGTTCCCTACATTCCCCGTGGAGAGAATGCTTGTGCGGATGCACTATCAAGGCTCGCAACCCTACCGGACTTATCCCTAGGGCACACCTACATCGAATATCTCGAGAGCTCGAGCTACGAAAGCCCCGAAGAGGTGCAGCAAGTAGCACTCGAGCCGAGCTAGATGGACAAGTATGTCAAGTACATCCAAGATGGCCTACTCCCGGAAGACCACAAGGAAGCTGGCCTCATCAGAAGGAAGGTCACCCGCTTTGTCTTGATGGACGGCCAACTTTACCACCAATCCTATTCCTACCCACTCCTAAAGTGCCTCAGGCCCATAGAGGCAGCCTTCGTACTCCAGGAGATCCACGAAGGCCTCTGTGAGAATCATGTAGGAGGGAGGACTCTGGCGTACAAGGCCCTTCGCCAGGGATACTTCTGGGAAACAATGAGGGAGGACGCCGCCAACTTCGTCAAGAAGTGTGACAAGTGCCAGCGCCACTCCCACATTCAGTGCCTGCCAGTTACGCCGATCTCCCAGCTGTCATCTCCCTGGCCCTTCGCGCAATGGGGGATGGACATTCTGGGACTGTTCCCTACCGCACCAGGGCAGCGAAAGTTCTTGCTGGTGGCGATCGACTACTTCACCAAATGGGTTGAAGCAGAGCCGCTAGCTCGGATCACAGAAGCCAATGTCCGACAATTCTTTTGGAAGTCTGTCTTCTGCCGTTTCGGACTCCCTAACTACATCATCACCGACAATGGGTGACAGTTCAACAACCAAGAGTTTGAGTGGTTCTGTGCTGAGCACGTGATCCAGCATCGGTTCACCTCGGTCGCCCATTCCTAGATGAATGGGGAAGCTGAGGTCACCAACCGAACCATTCTTTAAGGACTCCGCACCAGGTTGGATCAAGTGAAGGGCAGATGGGCGGAAGAACTTCCGAGCGTCCTATGGGCCTACCACACAATGCCCAGAATGGCGACGGGCGAAACACCTTTCAACCTGGTCTTCAGGTCGGAGGCAGTAATTCTAGTTAAGCTCAGCGTGCCCAGACTCTGGGTGCAGCGATACAACGAGGCTCAGAACTCGGCACACCCGCTCCACAACCTAGACCTCCTCGAAGAGACAAGGGACAAAGCTCGGCTCCGGATGGCAGCGTACCGGCAATGGGTCACCCAATACTTCAACACGCGGGTAAAGCAGAAGGCTTTCCAACCTGGCGACCTGGTACTATGCCGAGCAGAAACATCCCAGCCCCGGGAGTGCGGCAAACTCTCACCGAATTGGGAGGGCCCTTACAAGGTGGCTGAGGCCCTGTCACAGGGGGCCTACTACTTGAAGACTTGGATGGCGCCAGGTTCCCCTGGACCTAGAATGCTTGTAATTTGAGGAGATACTATTAGTAATGTAAGTATACCCTCCATGAGAAATAACGATTTCTTTCCACAACACGATCTATTTGTCTTGCAGGAAACTATAGCCGCGAGCCCAGCTCCTTGGCACAAAGATCGGATGACCCTCCAGCACCAAAGACCTGGGAAGCCCCCAAGCACCGGCGAGCCCAGCTCCTCGGCAACAAAGACCGGATGACCCTCCGGCACCAAAGACCTGGGAAGCCCCCAGGCATCGGCGAGCCCAGCTCCTCGGTGGCAAAGACCGGACGACCCTCCGGCACAAAGACCGGATGACCCTCCGGCACCAAAGACCTGGGAAGCCCCCAGGCATCGATGAGCCAGCTCTTCGGCGACAAAGACTGGACGACCCTCCGGCACAAAGACCGGATGACCCTCCGGCACCGAAGACCTGGGAAGCCCCCAGGCACCGGCGAGCCCAGCTCCTCGGCGGCAAAGACCGAACGACCCTCCGGCACAAAGACCGGATGACCCTCCGGCACCAAAGACCTGGGAAGCCCCCAGGCATCGGCGAGCCTAGCTCCTCGGTGGCAAACATCGAATGACCCTTCGGCATAAAGACCGGATGACCCTCCAGCACCAAAGACCTGGGAAGCCCCCATGCACCAGCGAGCCCAGCTCCTCGACGGCAAAGACCGGATGACCCTCCGGCACAAAGACCGGATGACCCTCCGACACCAAAGACCTGGGAAGCTCCCAGGCACCGGCGAGCCCAGCTCCTCGACGGCAAAGACCGGATGACCCTTCGGCACAAAGACCGGATGACCCTCCGGCACAAAGACCGGATGACCCTCCGGCACCAAAGACCTGGGAGCCCCCAGGCACCAGCGAGCCCAGCTCCTTGGTGGCAAAGACCGGACGACCCTCTGGCACAAAGATCGGATGACCCTCCGGCACCGGTGAGCCCAGCTCCCCAGTAAAGGACCTGGGAAGCCCCCAGGCACCATCTCCTCGACCAACGAGCTTTCGAGCCCATCTCCAAGGCACCATCTCAAATCATCGAAGTCCCCGAGCCCAGCTCCAGGATGCCAGCCCCATACCGGAGCTCAGATCTCTGGCCAAGGGAATATCCTCGACCAACGCGCTTCCGAGCCCAGCTCCAAGGCGCCATCTCAAATCATCGAAGTCCCCGAGCCCAACTCCAGGATGCCAGCCCCAGACCGAAGCTCAGATCTCTGGCCAAGGGAATCTCCTCGACCAATGCCCTTCCGAGCCCAGCTCCAAGGTGCCATATCAAATCATCGAAGTCCCCGAGCCCAGCTCCAGGATGCCTGCTCAAGACCGGAGCCCAGATCACCGGCCAAGGGCACCCCCGAGCCACGTAGCTTGTCACCGACAATGCCCCCGGGCTCGACCTCACGATGATAGCCGAAGCCGGTCCCTGTCCTCCGTCAAGTCAGCTCTCGCAAGCCCGGGATGCCTTGGCCGGAGCCGAGCACGAACTACCACCCAAGGTGGACCCCTCGAGATCGGGACTCGTGGCCAGGTGTCGAGCCTAGCCTCCTCCGCCGCAAGGCACCCCTCCGAGCACAGGTCCCCTGGGTTGGGCAGCATCGTTGCCAATCAAAGACCGGATGACCCTCTGGCACCAAATACCTGGGAAGCCCCTAGGCACCGGCGAGCCTAGCTCCCCGGCAACAAAGCCCAGAGAAGAGTCCTCTGGCACGAAGACCTGGGAAGCCCCCAGGCACCAGCGAGCCTAGCTCCCCGGCATCAAAGACCGGATGACCCTCCGGCACCAAAGACCAGACGACCCTCCGGTATCGACGAGCCTAGCTCCCTGGCAAAGGACCTGGGAAGCCCCCAGGGACCCAATGCCTCCGAGCCCAACTCCGGGATGCCAAGATCTGAAACTCAGATTTCCAGCACCGCAATTCCCAAGCATCGACGTCCTTGAGACTGGCTTTGAGACACTGAGGTTCAAGACTCAGACTTCCGACACCAAGGATCTCAGCTTTCGACGTCTCCAAGCCCAGCTCCAAGATGGTGACCACTGAATTATGTTCCTAGGCAACTGAGTCCAAGGCCAACGTTCGTTAACGACGTGACCTCAAGCTCAACGCTGGGTCCATGCTAGTCGAAGTCCTTGGCTCCCCTCTCGGACCTCCCTACACCGAAAAGAAGGAAGTAGCAAAGAAAGGGGGGAGAAAAGAAAGAGGGGACATTCCACATTGTAGATGATGGAGACACCATGATTGCAAAAGCGAGTTTCATTATTGAGAAAGTTGATTACACTATCTTCCGGGCCCTGACAGGCTGGGTGACCCGGTCAAAGAAGAAAGACAAAAGAAAGGTACAAGTGTAAGAAGAAAAAGAGAAATCCTATCCTAAGTAGCCGGCTCCTTCTCCGGGCATTGCACAGCTGGGACCTCTCCCTCCTCCAACTCCATCGCTAGGGCATGCTCCTGGGCGACCTCCGTTGGAGGAGCAGGTTCAGCTGCTGGAGTCGCTGGGATCGGATCATCAACCTCCGGATGCAGCGCAGGTGCTGCCCTCACCGCCGTCGATGTCGGCTCCTTGGGGCCGGGCACCGCCGAGGTCGCTAGGGTGCTAACCTCGGCTGGAGCAGCCCCCTGCCCTACCGCCACCGTCGTCATTGCAGAGGAAGCCTTCTTCCCCGGAGTCTGGAGCGCGGCCAATCGCTCCTCGGATAGAATACCCCATAGCTGCTGGCGGCAATAAGCGAACCCCTTGGCAAAGGAGTCCATCGCCGCCACCTTGAAGTCCTTGAGGTACTCAGGAAAAGCTTTGAAGGCAGCCACTGCACTGGCGGTATCCCTTCTGGCACCCTCCGCCTTGCTCTTTTTGGTGGCCACCAGGTCCTCGGCGCGCTCGGCCTGACAGATCGCCACCGCCATTCCCTTTTCGGCGACCTCGACGTCATGGCTGGCGGCAGCAGCCTTCTTCTCGGCCTCAGCAGCCCTCCCCTCGACCACAGCGGCCCTCTTCTTCGAGGCCACCACCTTCCTCTCGGAATTGACCCAGAGCTCCTTCAGCCGAGTCCTCTTCGATTCGAGCTTGCTTTCGAGCTCCTTCTTTGCCCGGACGAGGTCATCAACCTCGCCCGCGAGGCTCTTATTTCTGAGGTGGGCGTCCTGGGTGTCTTGGCTCTTCTCTCTCGCCTCAGCCTGCAGAGATTCGAGCATAGTCAATCACTCCTTCTCCCCTCTGGCCCAATTCCGGTAGAAGTCCCGAATGAGGAGGAGCTCTCTGCCTTGCTGCATCGAGGAAGGGGTGTCAGCTATCAGGTAAGAAGAAAAATAAGTGATTCGGAAAAGCAACGACGAGCGAAGTACTTACAGCGTAGAGGTTTGCAAACATCGCGCTGATGATGTCGCCCAGAAGCCTCCCACTTCCGTCTCGCTTGTCGCAGGACTGGATGGAGAAGCCCATCATCCGCTCGGCGAGGTTGCGGTCCTTGACCAGAGAGACGTTCAGCCCCAATTTGAAGGGGACCCTTCGATAATCGATGTCTCTGGACCTCGCCGGCTTAGATCCTTCGTCAGCGTGCGACGTCCTCGGTGCTAACTGCGAGACCGGCACAGCATCGGACCACACTTGGGGTGCCGACCTGATCTCTTCCAGGTCTACCTCCTCTTCGATGTAGACGACCTCCGGGGTGGGGGGTGCTGACCTGGAGGCAGCTGTAGCCGATCTCACGCGGGCCGCCACCTCGGGCTCGGGCGCCGCCACCGGCTCACGCTGCCCGGCAGGTACGGGAACGGGCTCAGCCGCCCTTTTCCGTCGTCATTCTTGAACCGGTGCATCCACCCCGGCCTGCACCTGCCTTGCCCCATCTTTGGCTCGAGCCCTCTTCGGAGCGGGCTCACCTGCCTCAGCAGCCTGCTCTCGTTCCTCAGAAAATGGAAGCAGCTCATCCATCGAAAACTTCATTTCTGCATCGGAGGGAACGAGGTCAGCCCAACAGCAACAGCAAAAAAAAATGGAGAAGGAAAAATAAATAAGAAACGATGAGGGGTGGGAAATATGTCCCAAAGCCAATCGCCTGGGATGTAGACGGTTGTGCTCAGCACTGTATTCATTTTATGAATTAATAAAATTATTATTTGGCAGCTCATCACATATTTAATTTCCCTAAAAATGAACTCTTTCCATGTGATGAAGTCCTTAGGGCTACACTGACTTCGATACAGAGAGGATGTATCGACTGGTCCTTAAACCTTGTTCACAGCCAAAGGATATATTGTACTGGACGGCAATATATCAAGTATAGGTTGTTGCGGTTCACATCATTTGGTTGTCCTCTTGACCAAATGAGTGTGGTGATACTGATGTGACCTGCAAGTGGGATATATGATATTTCATTGAACGTGACTCCGTGAAACCCCTTTCTGCCAAAGGGATATTCACGATTGGATATGGGTATATGTGTCCCTCTGACCTGAGGTCATCACGGTAGCTTGCAAGCAACTCCCTGTGCTTTGGTACCGGACTACCCGGATTTTTAATCCGGTGACGGAAGGTTTCTGGGTACAGGCAAGTACTTGTGGAGCAGTGATGGACCAAGATGGAATTGACCTATCCGAACAGTTTGGATTGAATGTCTCGCTGTATCTCAATTTAGCAAATCCTCGGCCGGGGTAGCCCTAGTGAAGAGTCACTAGGCTTGCAAGATTGAGACACGTGGTCGACTGACTTAGTCTGGGTTGGCAGCCCAATATCAGTCGTCCTGAGCATTAGAGGTCAAAGGGATGAATTATATAGTAACTATATGCCAGAGGTTCGATAGTATGCTCCCGCATCTTCGACCTATCCGGATGCCGGGACCCATTGCTAGATGGTTTCCTGTGCTGGTACTGGAATCGTTCCAGTACTATCGTTTAGGTTCGAACCTATGAGATCACACGCCACAGAGGATAACTCTCTGATCCGGATACCGAGTACGATTGTGAATCGCTTCGATTTTATGGTCACGGTATTTTTTTTTTTGAGCACTTTTTTTTTCGATCTTGCCCTTGTTTGGGTCAGCCGAAAAATAGTTCCGGACTGACCAGGTCTGCGCCAGGATTTTTCTGAATCAGATTTGATCTGATTCGGAGCTAAATTCGGCTTTCAATTGGTTGTGAACCGATTGAATTTTATTTAGTTAGGCTTGGACCGTTCAAATTGAATTAAACCATTTCTTTGGGTTTTGTTTGAACCCAATTTTCCTTTGGGTTTAATTGATTTGAACCCAAAATCAATTAAACCAGTTTTTCTTTTGAACCATAGGTTTTAATTGAATTAAACCCTTCTTTTGGACCGGTTTTTCTTCCTTTGAATGGTCAGCACGTTGTTTTTTCGCTAGGCATTTTTCCATGCCGTGGAAGCCCATTCGGCGCCTCTTCATCTCCTCTCCACCGATTACCTTTAACCCATTTTAATTACTCCTAATGGCTGGTTTAAGGGTAATATATTCCACCGACGTCCTTTGGACTCCCTCCCTCTCCGTTGTTTTATTTCTCCCTTGCTGCAGCTCCTCTTTATAACCTGCAGTCCCCTGTTTTTGCTTTGGACGTCATCGTGCAAAAAAAAAAGGGAGTGCTCTGTCCCATTTTTTTGTCACCGTGAGAGGAGAAAAAGGGCTGTGAGAGTTCCTTTTCCTGGCAGTACATCCCTCCCATTTCCACCGGTGAAGTTGGGGGCTGAGTTTTGGAGAGATCTAGGGAGAGAAACAAGCCTTGATCCTTGTTGATTCCAGTGCTCAAATCGTTTCATTGCAGCAAACCAGAATTGCTGCCTTCCACCGTGACTAGGTTCCATTCTGTGGCTAGCACCGCGCAAGGGAGAGGATCAGTGAACCCCCGGCGTATCTCCCCTCTAGAGGGAGTATCTGTTTACTCCTGGAAGCAAGAGAATCGAGCCAATATTTGCTATTGCTGCTGCGAATCCAAGGAACCCGCTTGCTATTTTTCTGCAGCATATTTTTTTTCAGCAAGGTTTTAGTAAATTTGGTAGATCCCTTTTGGTGCATTTCCTTTGCAGATTTTGGTTCAAGATCAACGAACTCCCTCCCCCTTAGCTGCTGTTCCGATTTGGGAGGAAAAGGAGGTCCTTTTGCCACCATTTGGTTGATGTTTTGAAGGAGAAAAACATGAACTTCAACATGCTGGAGGTTGAAGAAAACGGGAATAAAGTTATCCCCGCTATCCCTGCTATTCCAGGCTTATACCAGTTTTATTCCCAGCAGGAATAAGGTGTGGGTTTTGTTTTTAATTTCATGTATGCGTAGATCTATGGATTTAAAATGTTTTATAAACATTACATGCCCATGTTACAACATGTTTTAATCTGTACATGCTTCCTGATTGCGTTAGATCCTGGGTGGAGCATGTTTTCGCTGTGCATTTTAAAATTATTTTAAAATACTTACCTGCTCCCTGTTGTTGCATGCTTAGGGTAGGCACCTGCAAACCCACCATTTATCCTTTCAGGGTGGTCAAGTCGAACTCACCCGGCTCCCGCGCCGAGCTGACCCTGGCCTCACGAAGATTTTGCTCCGACAGCAAGACCTCCAGTGATGGGATCTCGGTCGATCTGAGCAGGTCATACGTGTCGAGGTCGGCAGCTTCGACTAAGGAGTTCCTGTTCGGAGATCGATCTGGGTCGCTCCAAACCCAGTCGATCCACTCTACCGAGGTGAAAAAAACCTGCTCTTTCATCCTTTGATGGAAGAGGGGAGCACAAATCTGATGCCTCGAGGGGGGAAGAAAGGGACCACCACCCGTCCTCGGTAGGGTGGCGTTTCAGGGTGAAGAAGGCCCTGAACAAGGAAAAACAGGCAACAATCTCGTGGAAGTGGCACGGAACGATGAAACAAAATATCGTTCTGATGGCGTTGGGGACCAATTGGACTAGGACAAGCCGAAGCCGACCAAGAAAGAAAGGAAAAAAGGATGCACAGGGAGGCGGAGACCCCTAGCAAAGGTCTCCTCGTAGAAGGCGATCCGCCGAGGACCGCTGGAAGTGACTCGCTCTCTGGGATGAGGAACAAAGAGCTGGATTGATTCGGGAATGCTGTAAGCCTCCCGGATAGATGCAAGGTCCTCAGCGGTAATCACTGAAGTGATCCCTCCTGGACCTGTCGATCGAGAAGGCTCAGGCTCAGGAAGAGGAACAGAAACAGAAACAGAAGCAGAAGCAGGAGCAGGAGCAGGAAGAGGAGCCAAACGAGGAGGAGGAGAAGTCCCGGGTTCCCTAATGGACACCGGGCCATGGAAAGGCCTTCTACTGAACTCTTATCTCGCCGCCTCCATCTTCTCGTCGGAAGAGGAAGGAGTCTTCCGTCGGGAAGGTCCGGCCTCAGCCTGGCTAGAGGGACAGAAGTTGGGCCCGAAACGGTCCATGGAAGAGAAAGGGAGAGAACAGGGCAACTCCTAGATGACGAAAGGGAGGAGGTGAATGGAGGAAGGCCTACGGTGACTTCTAATGGGCGAGAAGGAAGAGCTAACCTGCTAATGCTCACAAAAGACATCGACGGCCAGAGAAGAAGAAGAGGAAGGCTCCTGTACGACTCCGTGCGCGAAGAGTTTGAAAAAAGGTATGTTTCGAAAGGACTTACCCATCCCTCCGAGACAACCTGCATCCGACCGTACCGTTACGGCTTCTCCAAAAGTCATGCCACGTGTCGCCGATCAACGGGGCCAGCGCCCCCATCCGACCTTGGTCGCTTTAGCTTCCATGCCCGCCATAACTGCTCCCAAGACGTGGCCACGTGGCACCCCCGCACAGGCTCAAGGGCCCGCTGGACGAGATGCCGCCGATATCGATCATTATTGCACCAGATTTTTCACCCTTCCATGTCAGCACTGCAACTACTCCCTTCGCCCTGGGCACGATGCGACAACGGGCCTCGGGAATGGGGGGCAAGTGATGTGACCGGATCGCTGATGTGAGGAAAGGAGCCTGACATGGACTCTTCATTAGATGCCACGCGGGATCCCACTAATAGGCCCCTTCGCCGAACTGAGCTCCCCGATGCCAACGGGGCCGCCTGTCGAAGCCGAGCTCCGTCCTCCGCCAGGTCGGAGCCGAGCTCAAACGCCACCGGAGGCAGACCTCTCGAGCCCGAGCTCGGGTCTCGCAGTCCAGAGTCGAGCTCAAGCCTCCTCCGCCACAAGGAGCCCCCTCGAGGCCGGGTCCCCTGGCCTGGGCATGCCTCATCCACTTCAGCCAGCCCGAGCTCGGTCAAGGCTGGGCCCGTCTGGCCTGGTTCCAAGCTCGTCCCCTCTTCGCATAGCTGAGCCGTTGCAAGGCGGGTCCCCTATGACTGGGCCTCATTTTTTCAGCACGGCCCCCAATGTAAATCAAGACGTCAACCACCAAGGAAGCAGCACCTCCCCTCTGAAGATGGTGGCGGGCCCCTCGAGGACCATACGACATCACCCGCCATGTCACCATTAATGCCCACAGCCACTATTTATCCCTGGAGGAAGGGAAGCTCACATCAAGGCACTATGCCCCCTACCGGCTTGCCGTACGACCGAGAAAAAGACCCCACCAAGGAGCACGATTCCCGAGAGCAGGGCGCGACAGTCGAGGCCCTGCCAGGCTTCCAGGAAGGGCAAATCGAAGGAATGTTAGAGGCTTATGGAAGCTTCCCCAGATACCCAATAAAGAAGGCGTATCGTTCACGGCACGATATGATGTCATACCCATCTAACAACATGGGATGACCCCGAGGCAAGCCACGAAAAAAGGACCCAGCCAGTATAAGAAAAGGGGAGGTAACACTCATTTTTCAATTCCAAGCAAGAACAATACAACCACCACAAAGAGAAAGAGGAGAAAGGGGAGAGGCCAGTCAGGAGGGCAAGACCACCTCGGCCACCACATCTCCCAGCTCACTCACACTCTCATACACTATATTCACTCCTCCTAGCATGGAGCTCATCGAAAGGGGCTCGACTAGGAGGATCTGTTTCCCTGGATCGTCACTGACTTGATCATCGGAATGCCCCCATCGGAATCCCGAGCCCGAGTCACTGACGTTGGCTTTCTTGAAGGTCTCGAGGCACCGGAGGCATCTCCCATGGGCGGACGCGGAACACCCGGCACCACCAGCAGCTACGGGCCACGACGATCCGGGCGGCAACATGTATCATCATAGATTATTTTTTAAATGCTCTCAATCATAGAATATCTTAGAGATGATGATTCATTATGTTTGATCAATGCATAAATTGCTTCCCTTTTAGGATAGACGAGTCTCGAGTCTGCACTGTGGTGATACTGGAACGAGAATGCAGGTGGTCATTATAGAACGATGATACCAAGTATGACCAATACGAGAAGTCACATATATGTTTACTCACTCGTTAGTGACTTTCTCGATACTGTTGTTGTGTGAATAGTTCTTTGACCTGTAGTACCTTGGTCACTCATAGTAAGCTTGCTGTAGTTTGATAATATAAAATATTGATCCTAGCCATTTAGGTTCTTATGGTGTTCGTTGGCTACAGTAGATTTGCTGTAGGAGTTGAAAGTATACTTATAGGATATCTATCGACCTTAGTAGTTAAGGTATAGTCCTATACGATTTAAGAAGCTAAGTTCTTAAGACTATGGTCATGGCAAGGTGAAAGATAGAAAAGAGCTTCCATGAATTTTATATTAGACTTAAACTAATTAAATTTGTCATATAACGTATGCTTAGAATTTGACGAGTTTTGATGTCCTGCATCTTATCGAAATTCTTGATAGAAGAACTTAATCACATAGTGACTATACCTAGGAGTTCTTTCTTCTATTATGCTAGGTTGCCACTACATACTGCCAGGTATTACTGATGGATTGTGAGAACTCATTAAGATCATTTCAATTAACGATCCTTGATAGCATAAGCTAGAATTATTTTGGTCCATCAAAAAATTTGATAATACTATGATAGAGATCATGGTATGTCTCGCCACCAAACATAATAGAACCTAAGAAGTCACATAATAGGAGCTTGACCCGATCACATAATTGGATTAAAATATATAAGGGTTATATATTTAGAAGATCTAAATTTGTAAGGACTATAAATTTGAAACCTGCTAATTTCGGCACTGTTAATTTTAGTAAGAAGAATTTTATTATAAAATTTATAATTTAATTAGATGATTTGATTATTTAATTATGATTAGGTTCGATATAAATTGAATTGAATTTGATTTGGTTGAGTTTGGATGATGCCATAGTCCAATTAGGTTTTGAACTGATCTAATTATTATTATTGCGAGCAAATTTGGTTTGACCTAATTGGTTGAGAATCCTAGGTAAATTAAATCCGATTTAATTCAGTTAGGTTTGATCTATTCTATTTGAATGTAGTGGTTCTAATTAGATTAGGATCTAGTTTCTAATTAGTTATAGATTTAAACCTAAACCTAAATTGGTTTGAGATTATGTTAGTTAGTTTCGTAGTTGGTTAGAATTAGTTAGTTAGTTGGCCTAACTAATTCCTATATAATTCTTAATTAGTTATGGATTTAAATCTAAACCTAAATTGATTAGAATTAGGTTAGTTAGTTTTCTAGTTAGTTAGGATTAGTTAGGTTAGTTAGATTCCTAAAAGGATTAGAACAAGGAGTTAGTTAATTGAACTAATTCCTAACTAACTAATTTTTCTCTCCTCCCACTTATTTTTTCTTGATTGATGTGTAAGAAAAAAGGGGCCATGTCTTTTCTTCATGTGAAATCCCAAGAAAATTGCATAAAGAAATTATGGGTGCTAAAAGAGTTTGAGTGCATCTAGTTTTTTTCCTCCTTCCTTTCCTAATCTATTAGTTCAGGATTTTTGATTTTGATTCAAATTCTTGTCCTAAATTTACATTACGTGGGACTCTAAGGGAGAAAAGGACTTTTATATGTCATGGAATAAGAGAAAAAAAAGGGAATGAACATTATAGAATTAGCATGGAGTTTGTTTTGAGATTTCATGTGAGATATGTTATCATAAGGAGACCACCCCACTTCTTTTTTCATACTGCACAAAACATAAGAGAAAAAAAAACTATCCATCATCCTCTTACATCGTCCACCTATTCTTGATCTTGGGTGAAAGGTTCTTGTGAGAAAAGGAAAAAAATATTTTTCCTTTGATTTCTTGAGAAGAGATCATTTTCTTTCTTAATCTTTAGCATAGAGAAAAAGAAAAGATGGAAAGATGATTTGGTCTAACAATTGAAGCAAGGCCTATAAGGGTGGAAGCACTCCATTAGCCTTATGTCTTCGATCAGGTCATCTCTATATGAATACTAGCAGAGACCAAGCACGCGCACGGTTTCAACGAAACCTCAGAATTTTTTTTAGATTTGATCAGATAAAGATGGAGTAGCACAACAGGTAAGTAGATTTTATCTACTTAATAGTTTTATTTTTATTTACAAATCTATATTATATGTTCATGATTGGTTCCTACTATGTATACTTAAAGTAATTTTTTATTTTCACTACATATTAATTTTAATTAATTAAAAATTTTAGAAAAACCTACATGCAATCCGAGGATTGTTAGATGATTCCTTCAATAAATCCTTGACCATGGTGTTGAGTCTAAGAGCTGGTCGCTATTTTGTATGGCTGTGGAATCACTGGTGATCTCACGTCATCCAAATTTAAGAGCAAAATATCTAATACAAAAAATATTATATTAGATAATAAAGGATAATAATATAAAAGAGAATATCTAAAGTATTAGAGTTTATCACATAGTGTGCGTATTGCAGAACCATGTAAACTAGTAGCATTATTGCTCTCCTCGAGCTGGAGCTCTCTCCTTGGCTGATACTCCTCCAGCCTTTAAAAGACATAATATATAATCTCTGAAAATAAGAATAAATATAATCACCAAATTAATTATACAATTATGAATGGTAATGTAGGATATAAAATGATACAAGATAAATATTTAAAATGATTCAAGGATTATATACGTAGTACTATTCATCGGCCTTTTCAGATGTTTGGTATCCTTCAGATTCTTTCTCTTCTTCTACTTATTCTTCTTCTTTCTCTTCTTCCCTTTCTTGGATAGGATTGTCTTTTAAAATAAATTCAGTATGATCTATCTTATCATGTTGGCCATCATGTAGGAAAGTTTTTGAAGCATCCAACTATGCATCTATATATGAAGGACTAGTAAACTCCTGATATTTCATCCTCCTGAAAGTATTCTGGTAAACAAGGCTCTTCTTCTTTGAGCCTGTAATAAATGGCTCAAGACTTAATCCTGCATAGAGGCCACTAATCTTTTCTTTCTCTCTCTTGATGAAAAAAATAATATAATTGAATAGCTTGGTGAGCTAGCATAAATGGTTTGTTGAGATATACTTTTAATCCATGTTTAATTTTAATAAGCCCATGCCATGAATCAACCTTCGTAGCATTGTTATCATCAAACTATTGGCATTTAAATCGAATGACACTATCACCTCCACAATAGTTAACTTGATCATTTCTTTGAGGATTTCATAGTAGTCACTCTTCGTCTGTTCCTACTAGTTGCCCTTTATATACATACCAATGTTCATTATGCTCTTATGATATCCATATTATTGGATATGACATTTAAAACCATTTATGTTACAACCATTATAGTATGTTACATATTTTATTGGCTCATAATCAATGGTCTTACCTTTTTTGGTATTTGTTCACCCTCTTGCATGACTTGAATGTCATAAGAAAAATAAATTGGAAGAAATTAAAATATATAAAATAACAATGGAAGCTTATCAGTTGATAGAACTAATCTACAAAGTTTTGTAGGTGCCGTGTAGAAATTTTTTACTCACTTATCCTAAGGTTATCCAATCTTAGCATCCCATCATATTGCCTAAACATGCATAAGATAAGTATGCTATAATAAGTGATTGAAGAGTTACGATTGTGATAGATACTTATTCAATATCTAGTTGACCTCCTTGCAATTTAGCAAAACATATATATGCACCTATCAAAATTTAGCATCAGTTAAAACCTGGTAAATCTCGTGCCCAAATTCACTAGTAATATAGGCAAATATTGAGATCTCTCACTCTAATCCCTCACCACTACCGTCATTATTTGGTCAACTTGAGTTAGCTTTGTCTGTACATTGGAATTAAAGTAGTGCTAGCTGAGATTTAAAATTTCTTAAATTATGAAGCCTCTACAATAAAACCTTCAACTTTGGTCTTATTTTTTACTTTATTCTTGAGATTGTGCATGTATTTTTTAACTGGATACATCCACCTGTACTGCACTGGTCCATCCATCTTAGCTTCATATGCCAAATGAATCATGAGGTGCCTCATGAAGTCAAAAAAGTTAGGAGGGAATTTCTTCTTCAAGTTGTATATGGTCTCTATACTGCTAGCCTTGAGATTAAAGATATGGTTAGTAGATAGTTAGGTAGTATTAATATCTTTAAAGAAAATACTAAGCTCGTTAAAGAATTTCATATGAAGTTGGAAAGAAGATCATACCAGGCTAATGGTAGTAATCGTTGCATGAAGACATGACAGTCATGGCTCTTCAACCCATAGAACCTGCAATCTTTGACAATGATATACCGATCTAGATTACTTGCATAACCATCTAAAAATTTAAGATTTTTATACCATTCATATACAATTCAACTACTCCCTCGTTAAGGTATATGATGCTTTTAGCTTTAGAAATTTTTCAGGTGATACCTCAACTAGCTCTAACAGAGAATACTTACATATATTTTTTATATCTATTCGAGCCTTGGGATTGTCCTTCGTCTTGCCCTTGACATCCATAATAGTATTGAAAATATTATTGAATATATTTTTTTCAATGTACATAACATCAAGGTTATGACAAATTGAATTGGTGGACTAGTATGGCAACTTCCAAAGATGTTGCACTTTATCCAGTTATGAGTTTTACCGAATTCTTAATATTTTTGCTTGTCAAATAGTATGCCAAACCAGACTTTATCAAGTTGTGATACCCTCCGAAATACTTTCATACCATCGAGGCACAGGTTGCATGGTTCCTTTTCTATCTTATTCCTCTTGAAATTGTCCTATTGCTTTCAAAAATGATGATGCTTGAGAAAAAATTAACGATGACAATCGAACCAGCAGGACTTAGACAATACTCAAGTTAAAATGATTTTGTATTCTCCATACAATATTGACATACTAGCTTTCCATGAGTGCTCTATCTTGACAGCATCCCATAAGCAAAAAAATTGCTCATAATCCACATCAATGCAACCTTTATTACAAAATTTTATTTTTTCAATGCATCAAAAGTATGTATGCCATCAGATCATAAATATTTTAGCTGATCAATAAGAGGCATTGTATACACATCAATGCTTCTATCAGGGTGTCATGCTCCAGAAATGATTACTATAAGAAAGATGATATATTCTTTCATGCAGATCCCAAGTGATAGATTGTATAGATAATTAAGATTGGCCAGTGTGACTAACGGACCGCTGCATGACTAAATGATATAAACACATCTGTAGATAGAGCTAATCAGACATTGCATGATTTCTAAGTAAATAAAGGATAGCAAGTATCAAATTTTTTTCATGCTTCACTATTCGATGAATAACTTATCATATTAATGTACTTGTGAATCCCTTCTTTGTGCCATTTTATCTAGCTGGTTGTACTGACTTGGACAAGTAGAGCCTCTGAAGCCTGAGGAGTGTGGAGAAGGTATCAAAGAATCTTATATAATATATCCTTTTGATTTCTATCCTCTTATCTCGACTTAAAATTGACTTTCATTGCATACGCCACATGAGCTCTATAGTTGGTCCTCCTTATGGAAAAGCATACAATCATTACGACGTGCATCTATCTTCTCATTTTCTATGCCTAACCTTTCAATATTTTTTTTTGAAGCATTGAAGCTTCCAACAAGCTTCTCATCCTTCAGTAGCATCTTCTTTATTATTGTTAACATCTATTATAATAATTGATCATTATATTAAACTCGACCTTCAAATTCAGTAACTCTAACATAGCTGATAGTACAATATATATTTCATATCCTAATCATAATGGTTCATCAGCATCTTTTTAACATATAATAGAAATCGTCACTATCAGCTTTTGGATGTCCTTCATATCCCAGTCAAATTCAAGACCAACCTTATCCATAACCATATCTATCATTTTATCGGTGTCCCCATTCTACTGACTTCTAACCCTTGCAATTGTCTTCCATGTCTCCCCGTACAGGTAACAATATTTGTAATTCAGCATAAATCCACTCCTATATAAATGGATAATTATTGTATCCGTATCAAGCATTTTTCTATTGACACATCTATCGCAAGAATAATAAGCTTGTTCTTGAACTAAGAGTGCAGCATTCTTAAAAGCATAAAGTATTTGACACATTCCTTATATTCAACAAAAATTATCTCGTCGACTACTCGATGATCCATCCAATAACAGTCCATGGCATACTAAGTATTCTACATATACAAATACAAGACAAAATTCTTATCAATTATTTTATCATTTAAAATGGTTTATATAATAAATGCTTCGTGCCCCATGTTTGCAATGCTACTTGGTACTTTCCCTCGGCTCGAGCACATGAGGCATGCAAGGGCTGGCTGCCCTGATGCTAGCTAGTACCCGAGGCCTTAATACCTGAGACATGCAAGGGTTGGATGCCCTGGACACCGGCTGGTGTCCGAGAACCGAGCACGTGGGGCACTCCTCAATCCTGTGTTTGTAATGCTGCCCGACACCTTCCCTCGACCCGAGCATGCAGTATGCATAACCTAGGCTTCAACTTCCGCTCTGCATGTTGAGACCCGAGTCCATGCATGCGAGGCACGAGTCCATGCATATTCAATTAATTAATTAATCTAATTATATAATTAATTAATTATATAAATAGGTAATTAAATTTATCTAATATATTTTAAATAAAAAAATTAACTTTAATAATGACTCCATCATCGACACCGTCTCTAATACTCATCAAAAATAGTAGAAGGCGGGTCCAGTAAATGGTGGGAAAATGAAGCACAAGATGAGGTGAGGAAATGAGCCACAGGACAAGATGGTGACATGGAAGGAGGCATAGGGATGCGACACCAACTCGGGTATGACACATCTATCGAAGAAGGTGGCATGGGGATGCAGCCATGGGGATAGGGGGAGGGGGAAGAAGGAGAGCTTGGCGGTGGGGGAGGGGGAACCAACAGGGAAAGGAAAGGGGGAGGGAGCAATAGGGGAGCTTAGTGGTAAGAGAGGGGGAACCAACAGGAAGAGAAAACAGGGGGGAGAAGAAGGGGAGCTCGATGGCAGGGGAGGGAGAACTGTAAGGAGAGGAAATCAGGGAGGGAGAAGAAGGGGAGCTCGCCAACAGGGAGAGTAGGGTTGGAACTGGGCCGGGCTAGTCTGGGCCATATCCCTATCTGAGCCCAGTCCGAAAAAAATTTTCGACTTTGGGCCGAGCATTGGCCCGAAATTTTTTTTAAACATCAGGCCCGATCCCAAACCGAGGTGAAGCCCACGATCGGAACCCCAAAAAAAAGCTTTGGGCGTCCAGCGTTGGGTGCGATCGCTGGAGCCGGGAAGAGGCATCCCACATGCAGTGTGGGTGCCAGGGTCAGGGAGGGAGATCGGAGCCGAGGGGGGTTGCAGGGTCGCACGGGGACGGAGGGGGCATCAGGACCGAGGGAGGAGATCGGAGCTTGGGGTAGCGACGAGGTCGCACTGACCCGGGGATGGTGGCGGGGTCGCATGGAGCTGGGGAGATGCCGGAGAGCCTGAGACCATGAGCTGGGAAGGGAGATCGAAGCAAGAAGCCGGGGGACTGCGGAGTTGCGAGGGCGAAGGGGGCATCGAGCCTGTGTCGCTATGCACCGAGGTCGAGGGAGGAGATCAGAGCTCAAGATAGCGGCGGGGTTGCACAGTGCCCGGGATGCACGAAATCGGGGACAATAGCGGGGTCGCACGAAGTCGGGGTATGAAGTAGGTGAAGGGTTGAGTGGGTGACCGAGAGGTGAGACTGCGAGAGCCTGAGATCGACGACCATGATTTATTGATTGGGCTAGGGCCAGTCAGGTGGGCCGGTATTTGGGCTTGGTTCCCGGCCCGGGCCAAAGGGGTGCCCGAGCCCAGCCCGAAATTTGAATGGACTATGTTACAAGGCTCGATGCCCGGCCCGAATTACTTAGAGCCTAGCCCGATGCCCGACCTGAATTCGGGCCGGCCAGAAGTCCATCGGACCAGCCCAGCCTAGTTCTAGCCTTAACGGAGAGGAAACTGGGGGAAGAAGTAGAGCCATCAAAATAGGCCTGCCCAACCCATAAAAAGCCGACCCTTCATAGGCCGAGCCCATTAAGATCAGGCCAAAAAAGCCTTTTTGATAAATGGGCCATCAAATGGTAGCCCGATCCTAGCCCTTATAAGCAAAGGGCCTAAACAGGCCAACCCTTATAACTTATCAAAAAATTAAAATGATTAAAATATTATAAAAATTGATAACATTACTAAAATTTTTGAGAAAAAAAAATATAAAGAGATCGATCACTATTTCTTAAGTTAGTTTATTCCATGTAAAGTGAAGGTACTCTTCTTTAACTTAGTTTAAGTTAATTTAATTCCTGGAAACTTAAGGTTTTGAATTTATGGTGAGTGAACAAGACTAGCTCACCCGGCAAGATGGGTTGGCTCGTCAAAGACTTGGGCCATAGAAGGACTGGGCTAAAATGCCCTTCTATTAAATGGGCTGCCAAACTATTAGCCCAGCGCTATTATTTTTTCATCGGATATCGATCGAGCAGGGAAGGGGTTTTGAAAAAAATTATTAGCAATGGTAAAAAATGCCATCACTAATAGTGATCGACAATGTTATTAGCTACGGTTGCATATCATCACTAATAACAAAATTGTAAGTAATAAAAAAATAATTTTAAATTTTAAATTTATTAGTAACGGTAGATTGCCATCACTAATAAATCAAGCCACCAAAAGAAATTATTTTTTAAAAAGAAAAAATTTAAAACTATTTTCAATGATATAAGCCATCGCTAATAATATATCTTTTAGCCATCGAAAAAAATATATTTTTTAAAAAAAATAAAATTTTAGATTTATTGATGATGACAGTTTCCGTTGCTAATAGGTCCATCGCTAATATATATTAGCTATCACTATTGTTGGTTAATAAAAATTAATAATAATAATAATAAATTTATCGTTGCTAGTAGCCGTAGCTCATTTCCATTTTTTTTATAAATTTAATGCATTCACCGGAGAATTGAAAGAGTTTCAAATATCTGTCATTAATTCAAATACCTACCGGAAATTATAAATGGGTTTTTCTATGTCGCAGAATGCAAGCTAAGCATAACTTGGCCAAATGGAAATGACGTTAAAGGTCTCATGTTAATACTAAGCTGATGATCACGTCAAGGAAAAGATTGGCACAAAGTAAAAGAACATGATCATGAGCAAAACTTTCGACTTCATGTAGTCCCCATTATCTTCCTATTCCTTCTTTCCTTGTCAGCTCAAATCAAGCATCACTCTCTGCGTCTCTTTCTTTCTGCAGGCTAATGCAGTTTCCCCTCATTCTCCCACCCATTGACATCATTCCATCGATCCCAAAAAGGTCATCATTCCATCCCATAAATGGCTGTATGCAAGGCTGCGACTGTAGGCTTAGCACCCTGTTGGTAATAGTAAGGTGGCGTGACCCAGCTCCCCGCGAAATAACCGGAGCCCTCGTAGCCCACTACCATGGTAAGAGGAGTACTACCATAAGGAACTGAAGAACAACCCCTGCTCTGGCTTTGCTGTTGCTGTTGAACCATCCCATGCACCGTTCCACAAAACGGTCCCCACTCTCCCTTGACGGCCTATGCCACCAACAGAAGCAGCAGTGGAGAAATCCATACCAACACCATGCGCCTGCTGTTGCTGCTGGTGGAGAGCTAGTAAAGACCAATTGTCCCGGTCCTGTTCTGAGGCCAGGGTAATGGAATCCTCCCCACCAATTTGATGCCTGGCATTGGATTCCGAGGATGCCGATGATGAATCCGAGGCTTTGAAGGCCTTGCTAGATACCCCACAAATGGGTAGCTCGCTGTTCAGGATGCTCTCAACATCATAACGACTCATCTCGAAGTTTGTCACGGCATTGAGCCCCCGGAACTTGATTGCCGCAATGTCATAAGCCTCTGCAGCTTCCTCTTGTGTACCTAATAATCAAACCATCCATTACAAATGTTTTTCCTTTTTTTTTTTTTTTTTTTTTTTTTTCTGAGAAACAGATTAAACTGAGCCAATTCACTTTCTTTTATAAGAAAATGAAAGAGAGACACAGAAAAATATTTTTTTTTAAAAAAAAAAAAAGGAAAAGAAAAAAATCCAATACAAATAAGTTAATTATAAACCAAAATGCTATTGTAACTCGTAGCGGAATACTTTAAAGTTTAGATACTTACTAAAAGTTCCTAAATATAGATCTTTATTGCCAGCTACTCTCCCAATTCTCGCTTGCCATCGGCCATGCTGGTGGTGTCTGAAGTATTCTCCAAGAAAGAAAATATAATTTAATCAACTTAGCACTGGCATTTAGATTTATAAATTCCAATCGACTTACGAAAAAGATAATTTGACTGACCTGGTGACTCCTCTATATATGGAGGCTCCTCTGGAGAACCCACTACTCTTCCTGTAAATGAACACATGAAGATAAAACGAGGTAGAAACCCAACGTCAAAGCGACATACGTGCATGCATGACGTAACGAATGTGTGACTGTCACGTGAAGCGGACACCTTCTGAGGGATGCTACGAACTCCTGACGTGTCATATTGCTCATCCCTTCCAGCTCCTTCTCATAGTTCGACACCTACGATACATGGAGTGCAATGCGGTGTTTTGAGCTCAAAATTCCCATTTTGCCCTTGAGACGGAGGTGGTGCCGTCACCTACCGGGAAGTTGGTGGTGATGTTGGGACCCCAGTACTTGAGCGCCGCTAAATCATACGCCCTCGCCGCCTTCTCCTCCTCGTCGTAGCCGCCTATTTTTTCCATTTCAAATAAATAATAAATAATAACGTTATGGTATATATATATATATATATACCAACAAAAGGTGAAATGAAACGCTGAAAGAAAAGGCTCACCTAAGTAGACTGAAGGACAGCGGCAGCAATTCGGAAGGCGCCATGTCATAAAAAGAGAACAAGAGAAGCACTCGTTAGAAACATTGAATGGAGAAAATCAGATTGCCCATGGGGAGGGTAGAAATGAGCCAAGAAGAGCGCTGGTCGTGCGCCTTGTATGGGTGGCCCTGCTTCGGATCCCCTCCGTGCTTCGTTTGCAGCGCAGAATCCGGCACATATTCAGATTTGTGTCGAGGGTGCAAAGGAGTTGAGCTGGGTCATGTAATTATAAATTTGAACTTGACTTGATTAAAGATACTTGGATTGAAAATTGATTTAAGGTTGATTGAATCTTAATATCCAAACTTAAACTTGACTCATTTTTTTTTTAAAAAAATGTAAAATTCTAGATGGGTCCAACTAAATTTGATTATCAGCTAAATCATAATTGAGCTTGAATTCAAATCTAATTCATAATTTAAAAAATATAGATAGTTAATACCGATATGGTGGATATTTTTCTTTGACTTCGATAATAACCCAAGTAAAACCATCTCGGTTCGATCACATTTGTCTTGGATATATATATATATGTTATACCCAATTGGCTTTCCTCCGAATTAGATCGAAGCCAACGGCCCTTCGATCGGGTCGGACCAAAGGTCCTGCCGACCCACCGAAGGTCCAACCGACTCACCAGGGGTCCGACCAATCCACTTGAGATCTGACCGACCCACCAGAGGTCCGACCGACCCACTTCAGCCGAGCCCATATCGGTCTGAGGCAGGCCACTATAAGGATGGCCTGAAGGCTCCAAAGGCTCCTTCCAGCTGGTGCAAGGATTCTGTTACGACATAATCCTGACATCTCGGTGCCATTACTCTGTGGATCCCATGATCTCGGCATCGTTACTCTACAGGTCCCACGATTTGGTGCTGATGTAACCGGGTCGCTGACGTGGAGCAAGGAGCCTGACGTGGAGCCCTCATCGGACGCCACGCTGGATTCCCACCACAGGCCCCATCGCCGGGCTGAGCTCCCCGATGTCAACAGGGCCGCCCTCGAAGCCGGGCTCCGTCCTCCGCCAGGTCAGTCCCTGCCAGGTCGGGATGCCTAGGTCGGAGCCGAGCTCAAGCCCCACCAGAGGCAGACCCTTCGAGCCCAAGCTCGGCCCCATGACTCGGAGTTGAGCTCAAGCCTCCTCCGCCACGTGGGACCCCTCCGAGGCCGGGTCCCTTGAGCTGGGTGTGCCTCATCCACCTCTGGTCAAGTATGGGCCCCCCTGGCCTAGAGCCGAGCTCGGCCGTCCTCCGCACAACCGAGACGCTGTGAGGCGGGTCCCCTACAAGCGAGTTCCATCTTTCCAGCTCGGTCCCTAGCGCAAATCGAGGCATCAACCACCAAAGGAGCAGCACCTCCCTTCCGAGGACAGTGGTGTGCCCCCCCGAGGACCGTACAACAGCACCCGCCACGTCGCTATTAATGCCCACGGCCGCCATTCACACTAGAAAGAAAGGAAGCTCATATCAAGGCACCATGCCCTCCACCGACCTGCCATACGACCGGAGAAAAGACCTCACCAAGAAGCACGGTTCCCGAGAGCGGCGGCACAATAATCGAGGTCCTGCCAAGCTTCCAGAAAGGGCAAATGAAAGGAATGTCAGAGGCATGTAGAAGCTTTCCCAGCTACCCAATAAAGAAAGCGTCCCGTCTACAGCACGATACCTCGTCGTACCCATCTGACGGCATGGGAGAACCCCGAGGCAAGCCAGGATAAAAACCCAGTGAAAGTAAGCCAATGAGGTAGAACACATTCAATCCAACTCAGAGCGAAAAAAGCAGAGGGGAAGGAGGCCACACGGGAGGTCACCCTCTCCTCGGCCGTCACCTCTCCCAGCTCACCACTTCATTTCATACTACATTTTGACTCCTCCTAGCATGGAGCTCATCCCGAGGGGCTCGACCAGGAGGATATATTCCCTTGGATCGTCACTGACTTGACCGTCGGAGTGCCTCCGCCGGAATCCCCGGCCCGAGTCACTGACGTTGGCTTTCTTGCAGGTCCCGAGGCCTCGGAGGTATCCCTGCGGGCGGACGCGGAACACCCGACGCCATTAGCAGCTACGGGCCATGACAATCTGGGCACCAATAGGTGCCACCTGGCCACTACCAAGATTCTTCTAGGGGCAATTTGGCTATTCCCAGCCGGCCCCTAATATATTCTGGTAAAGTTCCGTGCCTATATAAGGTAAAAGGGGGGCTCCGAGCAGTAAAAGAGCTTTCTCTTTTCCATGAGCTATCTCCATTGATTCATCCATTCTATTTCTCTAAGGCTTCCACTAACTTGGCCATCGAGGATTCCCGCCAGAACATCTCTGGCACGAGGGACATTTTTGTAGGAATCGGGGAGATGCACACTCCAGCCAGGTCGAGAGAACCCGGTCCGGGAGATTCAGCGACAATAATATATATTTATATACAAGCTAAAAAGATAATCATGACAACTAGAATGGCAATAATTATGCATTCTTGATCACAACCGCATGTTTAAAATAGTTATAACTACAAAAAAATATAAATAATCATTAATGTGCAATTAAGCTAGCATTATTAGAACTATTGCCATGCATTTCAACAAGAACTACAAAACTCTTTTTATAAAAAAAAATGAATAGAAGATCCTTGGATAAGCCAATAGATACTTACTCTCTTTTTCTTATATTATTATTTAAATACAATTAATTTGAACATCGAAAGGTTACTTGCTAGTAAAACTATGACAAGAAAACTTTCTTCCAAGTTTATCTACCAACCAAGGAACTATAACAACTATATCCTTGAATCCGTATCACATATCGTGAGAAGACCGATCTCAACGTCACCTTAATCTTACCAACCTCAGCCTTTCCTCAAAGTTCAGTGGCAACAAATATAAAATATAACATAATATCATATTTTTAAAATATTAAATTAAATAAGTAAAAATTGGCAATGTTACTTGATTTATTTTTTTTTTTGACTTGTCGATTTAATCAAAAAAATGAAAGATTTGGTTTTGATTATTTTTTAATATTTTTTTTAAAAATGTATACCTTCTTAAATATATAAAATTATATTAATATCCTTACAAAGTTTCTATTTACATATATACCCTTATAAATTTTCCTTTTTACATGCCATCCTAAGAGTATTTTAGCCATTTTAATTTTAAATCTTTTATTTTTTAATGATATAAATACATACAAAACAAAGAATATATATGCAAAATAAGTATTTTAATAATAATAATAATAATAATATATATATATATGTTTATAGTAATATTATAAAATTATTTATGTAATTTTATATATTTAAAAAAATATATGTGTAAAAAAAATTAAAAAATATATTTGATTAACCGAGTATTTTACTATTCGAGCTTGAAAAAATCATCCGAGCTTGATTTGAAGTGCTACTCAAGCTTCGCTTGAGCTCGATTATAATAATTGAATCATGTGAGCCTCTTGGATCCAGAAGGCCCCGTCTCTGAAGTCAAGACGGAAAGAGCCGAAGTTTCGCACTTCACCGTTCCGTTATCCTCGTCTGTTCCCTTCCTCAGTTTACCGGCTTTCTTAGTTATAAAGGAATTCACGTCGTTTGCTTATTTCGTCCCCTTTTTTTTTTTTTTTTCCTTTCATCAGAGATGCAGTCATGTCATGGGATGAAAGAAATAAAATAATGGGAGCCTAATTTGAGACGAGGACCGCATGGGGCGTGTCTATGGGTGTGGAGGATGACGAGTAGAAGATGTCCGGAAATTGACGGAGGAGTAGATGGTGGTGGCGGTGATGGGTCGAGAGGAGGATGAATGCGAGAGGCAATATATGGAATGACAGATCATCGCACGTTTTAGTTTGTAAATTTGCCACGATTAGGCGATTTACGAGAGACCTTCGATCCTACCCTTGGGACGTGGCATGCATCTAAAAGTATGTAACGGACCCTGCGGTGCCAACGAAACACGTACCGCAGAGGATCCGAGCCCGGGGTGGCCAGCTGAACTCAGCAGGAGCGGCGTACCTTGGCGGCCTTTGCGGGTGCGGCTCTGCCCCTCCCGGCGGCAGCTGTTGTCCCATAGATGTGCCTCGTATCTCCCCGTCCACCGATGCCTGCTCGAAACACCCGTCAAATTCCAACACCGAGAGAGAGAAGAATTTCTTATCTCCCGTCTTGCGCTTGTGTTCTACTATCGTTCTGTGTGATACTTACTTGGTGACTCCACGGTAGACCGAGGTCCTCCGCCCGAAGTTCTCGTCCGCCCTCCTTGGCTCCGCCGTCGCCACCGCTGCCGTTCCGGAGGCCGATGTATCAGAACGCTCCGCCAGGAAACTCTGCGGGAATCCAGCGGCGATGCCCCTGAGGTCGGAGTCGTATCCCCCGCTGGCACCCGTCGCTGCCGCAGCAGCATGACCTGTGGAAAACCCTCCACCCCCTCCAAGAAAGTCCTCTAGTTTCGGCCCCTCCGCCGGATGCATCGCCAGGTCGCCACCCGTGCCACCGCCGCCGCCGCAGCCCTCCTCTCCAGCTACAGCCAAACCAAAAGTAAAGGAAATAATAAAGAAAGAAAGCCACCATTAGAGGCTGTTCGGGGTTTCCTTTAACTAAAAGAACAAAAGAAGGGACAGGGGAGGGAAGAGAGACCATGACTGTGCTGAGGGGCGGCGGGGAAGGCTTCGAAGAGAGCGGGGTGGTGGGAGAGGGAGAAGACGAGCCAGTTGTGAGAAGCGTCCATTTCCGTAGTGTGCCTGTGGGGCTATTCGGGGAATAAAGAACACTCGGCAAGAATGAACGATAGAGACTTATCAGTTGAAAAGATGAGCAAACGGGTCGGACAAAGGAAGACACAAATGTATAGAGGACCATGGCGGGAAGGAAGACGAAAGAAAAGGCAGAGAGAGAGAGAGAGAGGGCGCAGGAGAATCGAGGTCTACTTAATTAGTTCTGGTATTAAAATGAGAAGGATTTGATTAAATACAAAGCACGGGGTACGAGGAGGAGGGTAAGTGCGAGCTTTTTCCGGGCAGTCCATGCGGCCTTCTTGACCGCATGGTAAGCAGTGTCCGCTGCCCCTCCCCAACTTACCAATTCAAAATTGTTCTCAATAAGACAAACACAATAAAGGAGTGGACACGAGGGCGCGGATGCGTGACGGAGCGGGTACGGAAGAATCGGCACGTGTTGGAAGGGGGTCCCGCCGCTTTTTCTTCGTCCTCCCGTTTCTCTTGCTTTTCGACGGTCCAGCTGCACTCGTGACTCACGCCCTAGCTAGGTGCTGTTTTTCGCGCCTCTTCATGAGCCGTTAGGTCCGTACCTTTGATCGTGGATGCAGCATGGACGGCCGTCTTTTTTTGGTTGTCAATATGAACGGGCCCCGCCCTAATTCAGACTTGTATTTTATGGATTGGATCGGACTAGACCTACTTATATAAATAAGCTGAAAAAATTTAATTCGGCTCAACTTTATATAAATCATGGGCTAGGATCGAGCCAGCCCATTATATGGGCCATGGACTAGGATCATGGGCTAGGGTCATGGACTAGGACTAGGGCCGTGAGCTGGCATTAGAGCCGTAAGCTAGGACCGTGAACATTGAAATCATATAAGTATATAGCTCTCACCTCAGCATGGAAGAAGTTTTGGTCACCAATCGACGTTGCGAAAGAGTTGACGTCTCCGTCGCGTCACCGGTTGTTCCTTTCTCAGCCAGAATAGGAAAGCAGAGCAGCAACAAAGCCCCAGTCGGTCGGTCCCGAACTCCCGATGAATCGAAAATTCGGAAGTAGTTTGAATCGTCGGAAGCCCGAAGCTATCCAGTATCGTCGTATCGAAGTGGAAATGAGAATGGAAATAGCCGAACACTGTGAACAGGGAAGGGAAGTGGGAACGACGCGGAAGATTGAGAAAAAAAAATCAAAATATCTTTTCGTTTTAAATTTAAAGTTTTAAACTTTTAATTTAACATGAACCGTAGTTTACTCTGGTAATCCATTACCTATTTACCATTTTTTATTTTGAATCTTTTAATTTTAATATATTTTTTAAAAAAAAATTCTTGGTCTATGGACTGTCCTAGCCCTAACCTTGTTGAGCCCATGGACTACAAGGGCCAGGCCAAAAAGCCTACTTACATAAATGAGCCAAATTTTTTTCAACTAGATCCGGCTCATTTATAGGATCAAATGGACTGGCTCATGAGCTCTGATCCATTTTGACAGGTCTAACCACGATAGCTTATAAATCTTCTACATTTTAAATTGGAAGTCGAATCAAAACATCTGGCTCCACGCGCTACTTTCTATCCGCCATTCCATTTAGGAAGGATTTGGTTGGAATAGTTTGGAACATAAAATGAAAATATATATATATATATATCTTTTATTTCAATTATTTGATTTGATTAGAAAAAAAATATTTTTATTTCTATTTTTATTTGGTTTTTAAAATAAAATAGCAATAATTCAATCCTTCCCGATTTTAATTTTTATTATTTTTTTAAAAAATAATTGGATAAAAATTTTAATTTTAATTTTAAACATGAATTAGATATTTTAAAAAATATGATCATCCTATTTTTTATTTTAATCTATTTTAATTTTATTTTTTTATGAAGAAAAGAGATAGAGAGATAAATCTGTAGCTATCTCGTAGGCTCTCAATTTCTATAATGTTTGATACAAGATACTGGCTAGTAGAACGAAGATAAAAAAAAAAATTCTGATCTTTCATTTATATCAACAATCATGGATTCCAGAATAAATTCTGGATTTAATTAAATCAATCCTGAATTTAATCGAATCATCATAAATATTTTTTTTTTAAATCAGCGATCAATTAATAATAAAATAAGATCTTTATCAATCATGCTGCCATCTCGATAAATTTTAATTTTAATTTTAATTATAAATCAATCACGTCCTTAAAACTTACTGTCCAGTTTGTTGTCAGTGGTACGTTCACGGAGCTCCGACAGGCTCTAACCGCCACTAGACACGGTCACCTGATGGAGAAATCAGAAGAAGGTAGATGGAGGTGGATCCCACCACCGACCGGGTCTGATTCAGATCACATGGCGATGGAGCGGAGCTGCTCGACCCAGCCTGGAAGCATGGTTTGGGATGTAGTCACCTGTTCGTGGCGGTGAAAGATAGGGCATCATCTGACCGGTGAGCGGTGGTCTGGTGGATGGTGACTGGATCGTCCTTTTTTTTATTTGCCAAAAATATATATATATAAAATAAAAAGATACATCACATGTTACTCACTAGCTGTTATTTTATGACTTATAATACTTGGTGTGCGAAGTGAAACAGGTCGCATCCAACATCTTACGCGACCATGTTAGCTGGGTTACATGGGCTTCATCAGGAAGGGAAAGGAGCTACAAATAGATACAGAGGTGAGACCGCAGTGCAGGTGGGGGTGATTCCTTTCCAGTAAAGTAGACGCCGTCTAACGGTTCGAGGCCTGGATCATGCGCGGATTACTCGATTAAAATTGAAAAATATTTTCTAAAAAACATGATTGGACATGAAAAGAACGTCCTATTCTAGTATTTTAGTGGAATTAAACTGATATATTTAACTTCAGGTGAGGAGGGTAAGTAAAAAATATGGTATATGGTCTAGTGAAGAGGCGGTCTAATGAAGGTAGCTACGTTAAAAATTTATTTTATTATTATTTTTTTTGGTTTATCAAAAAAAAAAAAAAAAAAAGACTCCGCCTACGTTTTACATAGAGCCGTCGCATGCCAGAGCAGGAGAGAGTGGGGTCAAAAAGGACAAAATGTTTATGACTAATTCTTTTATTAACTAATTTATTAATATTTTATTTTTTTAAAAAATAAATAAATTATTTTTAATTGTATTTATTTAAAAATTAATAAAAATTATCTAACTAAAAAATAATTAAATTATTTTTTTAATAAAATAAATATTTAATTTTATTCTAAAAATATTTTTTGTTTAATTTTTAATATTTTTTATTCAATATCCAATAATTTAATTATTTTCTGCTCTTAAATGCTTCATAAACACGAGAAATATGGATTAATTTTAATAATTTATAAAAAAATAATAATAATATAAAAAACATAGATAATAAATTTTAAAATTATTTTTTATATAAAAAATACAAATAAATAATTTTTTATTTAAATATTATTTGAAAAATATTTATCTGATAAAATATTTAAAAAAGTTTTCAAAAAGAAAGTCCAAAGTTTTTAGCATGCCATGTGTTGAGCTGTGGATCCTTTCTCACTATTTTCTTCTTTCCCCGAAGAGCCCCGCCAGCTCACCACCTTCCCCAGCCTCCACCCTCGACTTCCGCCTCGTCGATGCATCAGCTTCCTCCCCGCTCTCCTCACCATCATTTCTTCACGGAGAGAAAAAAATAAAAAAATAACCAATCTATACAAGAAAAGGTCTTACCTATCAATTTATTCTGTTTTTTCTTGGTTTTTCCCTTTTTTTTTTTTTTTTTTTTTTTTTTTTTGTTTTTTCTATCCACATAAGTCTCAACGGGACTGGAGGCTAGAAGTAGCCGAATAGGAAAGCTTACATGGTAGAAGGGGAGTTTGAATTGGATAGGAGGTGCTGAATATGGAAGCTTGGACAGTGGCCAGGGGAGTTCTTTTCCCTAGTTTTTCCTCTGTTTTTTCCATCCTCAGGAGCTCAATCGGGTGGGAGTGCAAAGGGCAATCCTCTTCCGGATTTTTCTTAGTTTTTTTGGTCCGTCTCAGTCAATTTAATCGGATGGGAGACTTGGAGTGACAGAGCTGATAGGCTCAGCAGCTGGATGCTTAGAAAGATTTTTTTAAAAAAATATTTTTAAAATATTTATCTTTAAAATATTTTTATTTTTATTTTATATATGAATCTATCATAATCACGATACATCAAATATCATATAAGAAATCATAGATTGAATATAGGATCTTAACAAGTTGCCGCCAAGATCGTCGTGGGCCTGCAGCTCGGTCGCATCGAGGCTCCTCCCGCTGCCATTGGGCACCGCGATGGTCGGGGATCCCGTTCCGTTCCGTTCCACCCACTGGGCTGCGGTTCTTTGCCCGGTCATGCCGGTCCGTCCATCCTTCAAAATAGGGGAGACCCGAGCTGAGGATTCCGGTGAGGACACTCCGACGATCAAGTCAGTGGGACGATCGATGGGAACAGAAAAGATCTCCGCAGCGTAGGGCTCGGGGGACCCGTCCGTCGCGAGGGTGCATGCTAGACAGAAATGTAAAGGAAATAAAAAGAGTAGGGATCGAGAGCGGAGAACGGGGACTTACCTCTCCCTCGCCTTTCTCTGCATTCTTACCTTCCTTACCTTCCTCCTTCTCTCTGGAGGTGGGGCCAAGGCTCTCTTCGAGAAGGGGTCTCAGTGATGCGGAACCTATATATGCATGCAATTATATTTTTGTATGTTTTAGTTTAAGTTGTAAATCTAAATCCCGAAGAGCAGACCAAGAATCTAAGCAGGAAAAACCATGCAAGATAAAAAACTAAAGCATGCAAGATATGACCTAAAAGCAACAGAAAGAGAAGGACCGCCGAGGCTGAGAAGCCTCGGTTGGGCTAGTTCACCTACAATAAAGCTACTGGTGGCAGAGGGGATGTACCTGGCTACGTCTGAAGTGCCTGATACAGATAGTACGCGAAGAGATCGCTCTCATTATGGATGCGGCCTGAAAAACCAAGCTAGAGACCCGTGGATTCCTGGCTTTCTGCTCGATTGTCCGATTGCGACCTGGCTGGAGTCATCGGATTCGTTGGAATCGAGGGATCTGCAAACGACCTTTCAGGGGTTAGAAAACTCAAAGGGGGAGAGAAATAAGGGAAAAAACAGCAAGAGAAGAGGGTGTTTGGAGTGGACGGCCAGGGCTTTGGAGGGCAGGCTGGTGGCAGGAGGCAGTTGCAAGACACCGGGAAGATGAAAAGTTCACATAGAACTCCTTAAGCACACAGCAGGGTAGCATACAGTAATTGGAGAATCAAGAGTATTTCATATATCAAAATTGGTTCTCATACAAGAGACTAGGATCCTTTAAATAGACTCATAGTCTTAGACCCCAAGTAAGGATACAATAGTCATTACATAAGAATCCTATTCCCACCCAAACCCTAGCTATAAAATAAGAAAAAAATAGGTAGAATAAATCCCTACAATTTCTCTCCTTCTCTTGCCTTAGTCGACCAAGGGAGGTGACCTTGGTGGCCAACCAAGGGTGGTGAGCATAAGTCCTTGGCGCCACTTTCTTCTCTCCTGGGCCTAGGTTGGCCCAGTTGCTTCAGGCTGCATTTCAAGGCTTCAGGGTCTCGGGCTTGTCTCCCGGGCTTCTAATTTCTTCTCTGAGGCTTGTGATTTCTTTTCCTAGGCCTTCCATGATCCTCCTAGCTTTAGTTGGGTTGGTCTTCACTTGGCTGGCTGGGTCCTCACTTGTATGAGTCATTACTGGACATGTACTGGACTCCGGAAAATGACTAGCTCAACATGAGCGGACTAGTACATGACTCAAGTAAAAAAAATAACTTAGATGAACTAAGCTTTATTACAAATGGACTCAAATGTAACTAAGTGATCCACAGAGGGTTGAGAAGCCTGTGTCTTATTCTGGTGCCTCTGGTGTCCCCACCACTCAGGGAGCAGAGAAGCCCCGTGGATGCGGGCCCCTGCAAACCTCTCGAGGCTCCGAAGGTTCTCCCTTCCCTTTGGAAGAAAGTCTGGAAGAAAAAACCTCCCTCCTTTTTTCTCCCGTGCTCCTTGTAGGAGGGGTGCTTCTATTTCAGGAGGGACCGCCCAAGCGTTGCAGGTCCTAGGGCCTTGGCCGAATTCTTCTCCTAGGGAAGCTCCGGTGTTGCGCCGCGATAGTCGGTGGCCATTGGTGGTGCAGCTGTGGACGTGGCAGCATGTCGCTGGTCATGGGGCCTGGAGGTGCCCACGTCGTATCTCTGGTAGGGATGGTGCCTCCTGCAAAAGGCTATGGGTGGTCAGGCTTTGCTTCACTCTAATTCAAATATCTACTCCTCTGGCGGGAACTCCATACCAAGGGCTCCATCTCGGGGCATGGGCATGACCTTGGTAGGGAGGCTAATCTCAGACGGGGGGCTCGCCCAATGAGCCCACCTCGGCTAGGAGCTTGACCTCGACAAGGAGGCTGACCTTAGACGGGGGGCTCGCCCAATGAGTCCAGATCGATTGGGAGCTTGACCTCGACAGCGAAGCTGATCTCAGATGGGGGGCTCGCCCCAATCGATGGGAGCAGTGTTTCTTCCTCAATCGATGGTGAGCGGAACACCTGAGGAAGGGCACCTGCTAGGGCAGAGGGGACCGGCGTACTTCCAGCTACTTCTGGAGGTAGAGCTCGTTAACGAGGGGAACCCGCTCGTTGGTCCGAGCTCCCTTCCCTTTTTGTTTGTAATTAGGCTTCTAAGAGATTCCCTGGCCTATCGGGGATCTTCTTTGATGTAAGAGACTTTTGATCAATGAAAATGTTTTCTTCTATCATCTGATATGCCTCCATCTTCTCTCCCTCTTCTTTATTCTTTAAAATATGAAGGTGTATTTATGGGGCCATCTTAAGTCTATTCCAGACTTTCGGCTTCCACAAGATGATGCTGGAGCCTTAGGGCCAATGTGAAGGCTTTTGGCTTCGGAAGCTTCCGAGGTCCCTTGGCTTGACCTGCCAAGCGAGACCTCGGAATCCTTCAACTCGTATCCCCGAACTACGATCGAGCCTAGCGACTAGAGCCGAGAGGCTTTATGGAGGAGGGCGAGGGGCCTGATGGAGGAGGCCAAAAGGCCTGATGGAGGAGGCCGAGAGGCCTAGTGAAGGAGTCCAAGAGGCCTAATGGAGGAGGCCGAGAGGCCTGGTGAAGGAGACCAAGAGGCCTGATGAAAGAGGCCGAGGGCCTGATGCACCAAGCTGTAAGTCAGGCGATAAATGGCCAGGACTTCTGGAGTTCCCCAGTGGACATCTCCGGACCGTGAGCAAGGTGGCTGGAGCCGAGAGGCTTGATGGAGGGGGCCGAGAGGCCTGATGGAGGGGGCCGAGAGGCCTGATGGAGTGGGCCGAGAGGCCTAATGAAGGAGGCCAAGAGGCCTGATGGAGCGGGTTGAGAGGCTGATGCGCCAAGCTATGAGTCAGGCGGTGATGGCCAGGACTTCTGGAGTTTCCTAGAAGACATCTCCGGACTGTGAGCAAGGTGGCTGGAGCCAAGAGGCATGATGGAGGGGGCCTAGAGGCCTAATGAAGGAGGCTGAAGGGCCTGATGGAGGGGGCCAAGGGGCCTGATGTGCCAAGCTGTGAGTAAGGCGATAGATGGCCGAGACTTCTGGAGTTTCCTGACGAATATCTCCAGACTGTGAGCAAGGTGGCTGGAGCCGAGAGGCTCGATGGAGATGGCCGAGAGGCTTGATGAAGGAGGTCGAGGGGCCTGATGAAGGAGGCCGAGAGGCCTGATGGAGGGGGTCGAGGGGCTTGATGCACCAAGCTGTGAATCAAGCGGTAGATGGCCATGACTTCTGGGATTTCTTGGCGGACATCTTTGAACTGTGAGCAAAGCGGTTGGAGCCGAGAGGCTTGATGGAGAGGGCCGAGAAGCCTGATTGAGGGGGTCAAGGGGCCTGATGAAAGAGGCTGAGAGGCTTGATTGAGGGGACCGAGAGGCCTGATGTGCCAAGCTATGAGTCAGGCGGTAGATGGCCAGGACTTCTGGAGTTTCCCGACGGACGTCTCCGGACTGTGAACAAGGTGGCTGGAGGCAAGAGGCTTGATGGAGGGGGCCGAGAGGCCTGATGGAGGGGACCGAGAGGCCTGATGAAGGAGGCCAAGGGGCCTGATGAAGGAGGTTGAGAGTCTTGATGGAGGGGGCCGAGAGGCTTGATGCACCAAGCTATGAGTCAGGTGATATATGGCCGAAACTTCTGGACTTTTTAGGAGGACATCTCCAGACCGTGAGCAAGGCGGCTAGAGCCGAGAGGCTCGATGGAGGGGGCCGAGAGGCCTGATGCACCAAGCTATGAGTGAGGTAGTAGATGGCTGGGACTTCTAGTATTTTCCAGCGAACATCTCTGGACTGTGAGCAATGTAGCTAGAGCCGAGAGGCTTGATGGAGGGGGCCGAGAAGCTTGATGAAGGAGGTCAAGGAGCCTGATGAAGGAGGTCGAGAGGCTTGATGGAGGGGGCCGAGAGGCCTGATGCGCCAAGATATGAGTCAGGTGGTAGATGGCCAGGACTTCTAGAATTTTTTGGCAAACATCTCCGAACTGTAAGCAAGGTGGCTGGAGCTGAGGGGCTGGCTGAGCTTCTGGTCCTGAGTGCCGGGCTTCGAAAGTTTCCAGGCTTAAAGTGCCGAGCTTCGAAAGTTTCTGGGCTTAGAGTGTCGGGCTTTGTAAGTTTTCGGACTTAGAGTTTCTGGGCTTAGAGTACCGGGCTTCAGGAGTTTCCAAGCTTAAAGTGCCGAGTTTCAGGAGTTTCTGGGCTTAGAGTACCGGGCTTCGTAAGTTTTTGGGCTTAGAGTTCCGGGCTTCGTAAGTTTATGAGCTTAGAGTGCCGGGCTTCGTAAGTTTCTGGGCTTAGAGTGCCGGGCTTCGGCAGGCTTGAGGTCGATTGGACGAGTGCATGCATAGATGAAAAACAAGGTTGCACTAAAAGTGAGTTTCAATAATCAAAGGGGGAGTCTTACATCCTTGACAAGGTGGTGGACTACTCTGAGCTCAAAGCTTTGATGCAGGCCCGTTGAGAGGGCTTGGCTCGTTGGCTGACCATGCTGCAAGTCAGGTGGCGGGGCTTCTGGCATCTCTGCAGACATCTCCGGACCGTTAGTTCAACGGGTGCCAGTCTGTGAGTCAAGTGGAGGACAACATGATCGCCTGGGTTCCTCGCGGACATCTCCGGACTATGAGCACAACAGATGCCAAGCTGTGAGCCTCGTGATAGATGGCAGGATTTCGTTGAGTCACTGCGGACATCTCTAGACTGTGAGCAAGGAAAGAGCTAAACTGAGAGTCAAGCGGTAGATGGTGGGGGCCTTTTGGAGTCTCCACAGATATCTTTGGACTATTAGCACAGTAGTTGCCAAACTGTGAGTCTCACGGTAGATGGCAGGACTTCGTTGAGTCACCGCGGACATCTCTGGGCTGTGAGCATGGCAAGAGCTGAACTGAGAGTCAGGCGGTAGATGGCGGGACCCCTAGAACTTCCCGGCTTACATCCTTAGACTGTGGGCTCAGCAGCAGGTGTTAGACTGCGATACTTACCATCAATGGCGAGATAGAAGCTTTCCCTGTGGAACTGTCACATAGCTTTTCACATAGTGAGGGTGATAGGGGAAGAGAATTATCCATCGAACTCTGGTCGCATGGATGGGGGTGTGTTGCTCCTTCAGGGATGCACGGGTCGAACTCGTTGACCATTGTCTTAAGGAGAGATGGATGGAGTTGGTTCCAACCAGAGGGTGCTGTTGGAGGTGACCATCGTTTGGGAAAACACGGTCGTCTTCCCCTCTTGTGCCCCTGGTCTGCCCCCCAAGGGTGAGGATGGTTGCCATTGTTCCGGCATGCCAATCTGTTGGTCGACAGGATCTTGAAACTTCATCCCCTTCCTGGCACGCCAATCTATTGGTCGCTAGGATCTTGAAACATATCCCTACCTAGCGTGCCAATCTATTGGTCGCCAGGATCTTGAAACTTCACCCCCCTTCTAGGCGTGCTAATCTGTTGGTTTTTAGAATCTTGAAACTTCATCCCCTACCTGGTGCGCCAATCTATTGGTCGCCAGGATCTTGAAACTTATCCCTACCTGGAGCGCCAATCTATTGCCACCAAGATCGCTATGGGCCTGCAGCTTGATCGCGTTGAGGCTCCTCCCATTGCTATCGGGCATCGCGATGGCCGGGAATCCCGTTATGTTCCATTTCGTTTCACCTGTCGAGCCGCAGCTCCTCGCCCTGTCATGCCGATCCGTCCGTCTTGCAAAATAGGGAAGACCCGGGCCAGGAATTTCAGCGAGGACACTCCGACGATCAAGTCAGTGGGATGATCGAGGAAAACAGAAAAGACCTTCGTGGCATAGGGCTCGGGGAACCTGTCTGCTAGGAGGGTGCATGCTAAACAGAAATGTAAATGAAATGGAAAGAGTAGGGATCGAGAGTGGAGAACGGGGACTTACCTCTCCCTCGCCTTCCCCTGCATTCTTACCTTCCTCCTTCTCTTCAGAGGTGGGGCCGAGGCTCTTTCTAAGAAGGGGTCTCAAGGAGCAAAGAAGCCCCCCGGATGCGGGCCCCTGTGAACCTCTCGAGGCTCCGAAAGTTCTCCCTTCCTTTTGGAAGAAAGTTCGGAAGAAAAAATTCCCACCTTCTTTTTTCTCGCGGGCTCCTTATACGAGGGGCACTTCTATTTCAAGAGGGACCGCCTAGGCATTGCAAGTCCTGGGGCCTTGGCCGAATTCTTCTCTTGGGGAAGCCCAGGGTGTTGCGCCACGATAATCGACGGCCATTGATGGTGAGCTGTGGATGTGGCAGCATGTCACTGGGCGTGGGGCCTGGAGGCACCCACATCGTACCTCAAGTAGGGATGGCACCACCTGTAGAAGGCTATGGGTGGCCAGGCTTTGCTTCACCCTAATTCAAATATCTGCTCCTCTGGTGGAAACTCCATACCAGGGGCTCCATCTCGGGGCACGAGCATGACCTCGGTAGGAAGGCTGACCTCAGACGGAGGGCTCGTCCAATGAGCCCGGCCTTGGCTGGGAGCTTGACCTCGATAAAGAGGCTGACCTCAGATGGGGGGCTCGCCCAATGAGTCCGGCTTCGGCTCGGAGCTTGACCTCGACAGGGAGGCTGACCTCAGACGAGGGGCTTGCCCAATGAGCTCGGCCTCGGCTGGGAGCTTGACCTCGGCAAGGAGGCTGACCTCAGACGAGGGGCTCATCCAATCAGCCCGGCCATGGCTCTTCACCAGGCTGCCACACCCGGTGGCAGGTCTCCTATCATCGTGGCCACCCGCGTGCTCCACGTTAGTGGAGATCACCACATGAATGCCAACAACAAAATTGAATCCACGGTTTCACAAAAAAAAAATCGTGGGTTCAATGCATAAATTCTTACCGAAGGTGTTCGATTTTTTGTCATGCCACGTGCCGACATTTTTAAATATCATACACGAGTAAAATACATCACATAGCTTATTCTCGTGTTCGGCCACATGTGACCATCCATCACATGATGGATGCATGTATGATACACCGTATCATACAACACATCATGCACTATAAAAGATATGCGCCCATAATATTACAAAGAAATTATGGATTCAACCTATAATCTTTTATTAAAAAATTTGCCCACACGCAATAGAGGTGTATAATGTACCACACCATGCAATGCATTACGCATCACAGAAGATACCTACACGTGTGTGTATATCTATATATATGTATATGTATATATATATATATATATATATATATATATATATATATATATATATATATATATATATATATGTATGTATAGATATATGTGTATATATATATATGTATATGTATAAATGTATAAGTATATGTATATATATATGTATATGTATATATATACGTATATGTATATATATATATATGTATATGTATATGTATATGTATATATATATGTATACGTATATGTATATATATGTGTATATGTATATATGTATACGTATATGTTGCTGCTTAAACCATCGTGGCCTGTAGCTGAAGACGATCTTGGATCGCATCATTATCGCTCTGGGACCTGCCTGTGTCCGGACCTGCAAAACAGAAGAGAC
Organism: Areca catechu; assembly: GCA_021397845.1. Taxonomy (NCBI): domain Eukaryota; kingdom Viridiplantae; phylum Streptophyta; class Magnoliopsida; order Arecales; family Arecaceae; genus Areca; species Areca catechu. The sequence continues at coordinate 40,202,412 of CM038045.1, forward strand.
CCGGGCCAGTGATCCTGGCGAGGGCACTTCGATGGTCAAGTCAGTGACAATCCAGGAGAACAAATCCTCCTAGTCGAGCCCTGTAGATGGACTTCACGATAGGAGGAGAAAATAATATACTAGGAAAATGTAAACGAGTTATGAGTGGAGCAAGAGAAGTGGTGACGGAGGAGAGTTTGAATAGGAAGGTTGTATCCATTGAGACCCTTCCAGTGGGTCTCCGGGAGCCTTGGACACCTAGTCTCTCAATTGCTCTCCTATGTGCCACACTTCTTGTCCGTTAGTTTGCTTACCTTCTTCTTGGAACCTTAGAGGGCTCTTTTAAGCCTGGGTGGCTACCAAATGCCTACCTTGGGATCCTTCCCTCACTTGCAGGCATGTACGGCGATTTTACGTGCCGTGGACAAGACGCCTTTTCTTATTTATAATAAGGCACCTACCGTGTGCTCTGACATTCCTTCCGGTCGCTTCATTTCGGGAAGCCTGGCAGAGTCTTAATCGGGGGGCAACCACCCCCTGGATTTGAATCTTCTGGATCGGTTTTCTCTTCTGGGTGGCATAGACGATTGGTAGAGAGTGCAGCATCTTGATCGGGGGACCCCTTCCTTTTTGGTATAAGTGGAGCTGGAGCAATTATTGTGGCCTAGCATGCACCTCTCCGTGATCCTTGGGTGGCCAACCACCATCCAAGGAGAGCGGCGACGTCCCTCGATTGCTGGTCCCTTCATCCGAGGTGGGGCTGGTCCACGGAGGCAGAGCTTGACTTCGGCCACGGCATCTCGATCTCGAGAGAGCTACCTAATGGAGTCCAGGGAGAGGCGGAGCCTGACTTCACCCATGGCGTCTCAACCCCGAGTGAGCCGCTTGGCGAAGGAGTCCGGAGAGAGGCGAGCTCGCTTCGGCCTTGGCATCTCGACCCCGAGGGAGCCACTTGGCGAAGGAGTCCAGAGAGAGGCGGAGCTCGACTTCGACCACGGCATCTCGACCTCGAGGGAGCCGCCTGGTGAAGGAGACCGGAGAGAGGCGAAGCTTGACTTCGACCACGGCATCTCGACCTCGGGGGAGCCATCCGGCGAAGGAGTCCGGAGAGAGGCGGAGCTCGACTTCAACCACGGCATCTTGACCTCGAGGGAGCCGCCCGTCGAAGGAATCCAGAGGGAGGCAGAGCTCGACTTCAGCCACGGCATCTCGACCTCGAGGGAGCCGCTTGGCAAAGGAGTCCGAAGAGAAATCTGACATGGCAGCTTCCTTCGACATGGCATCTGACTGGGTCTGACATGGATTACACGTCAGCAATCCTGCCACATCATTTGCCCCACACTCCCAAGTTTCATTGGTGCACGACACTTGGGGTGAATGGAGTAAATGTAGTGCTGATATGGAAAGACCAAAATCCTACGCCATAATTGCCATGATCGTCGGTGCCTCGCGGGGCCTTCAAGCCAATAAAGTGGCAACACGCGGACCCGTCCGAGGAGGCATTATTACTGATGCAGAATTCAAAGGGGTCATGGGCGAAACGGAGCGTTGCCTCTGTCGATTGCTAACACGTGGAGCGAATCCGATGGCTGTGATGGATCGATTACGGTCTGGTCACTTTGAAAGGAAAGATAGTTTCTCTTTCAAAAAATTTTCGTGCCCGCCAGCGTACCAGAGAGTCCCCTTCTTCCCCCCAATCATCCTTTTCCTCCAAAGGCAACCAGGTTTGTCCATTCTTCCTTTCTTCCCCGTAGGTCGGGTAGAGTTTCCTCTTAGGGCTAGGATCTTTTTGGATTTCATCCGTTCCCTTCTTCTTGCTTCTCTGTCTCTTTTTCTTTGTCTTCTTCTTCTTCTTGAAATGTCTCACTGGGGTCGGATCTTCTGTCCCTCGACTAATCCCAACAAGGCCAGGCCTTCTCGGTCGAGGACACCTTCTTCTAATGATGATGAGGAGGAGGAGGTGCGCTTCGAGTTTTCTAGGAGGCCTCGCCCCACGGGGATACTCATAGGGTCGCCTAGGGTCCGTCCCCTGCCTCCTCCTTCTGAACCCTCTCCTGAGCCTCCATGATCGACTGGTCCCGGTGGTATCGCTTTGGTGATAACCGACGAGGAGCTCGTGACCATCCAGGATACCTATGGTATCTCAAACTCCATCCGGCTCTCGGCTCCAAGACCGAGGGAATGGGTCACCGCCAGTGGCCCGGGCCGAATCGCTCTTTATGAGGAGACCCTTGCAGGGGGCCTCTGATTTCCTTTCCACTCTTTCTTCCTTTCCGTCCTCAGCAACTATCGCTTGGTTTCAGCTCAGCTGGTTCCAAATGCAGTCCGAACCATCTTCTGCTTCATTATCCTGTGTCATTTTCATAGGATTGTTGCTCGTTTTTCCTTTTTTAGAGCCTTTTTTATCCTGAAGCGCCACCCGTCTAAGGACAGGTGGTGGTTCATTTCATCTCATCCTAAGGACATCAGATTTGAGCTCCCCTCTTCCATCAAGGGATGGAAGAGTAAGTACTTTTTCGCTTCGGTCGAGGGAGTCGACTGGGTTTAGAGTGACCTAGATCGGACCCCGAACCGAAATGCCATCATCGAGGTGGCTGATCGAGAAGTATACGACCAGCTCCGCACTGACCAGATACCTTCCTTCGAGGTTCTGCTGACAGAGCAAAACCTCCATGAAGCCAGAGTCAGCCCAATAGGTGAGTTCGGCATGAACTTAGCTTGTTTCTGCTTTCTATCTGCTTCCTTGACTTCGGAACTGACCTTATCTTTTCTTTGTACAGGCATGAAGTATTCCATGGAGGACCTCCTTGCCTTCTCCGGGAAGAGAGGTCCACTAGCGGGGATCAGAGAGTCCCCATCAAAGAGGGCCCGGGAAGAGGACGGTGCAGGGGCTGTACCCGCCATGCCAGAAGAGCCGAGAGCATAACCTGACCCCGAGCAGAGCAGGAGAAGAGCGGAGCCTACCATCGAGCCACCGAGACAGCACGACTCGCTCCCGGTGCGAGAGACCGAAGTGGTTGCCTAGGCCAAGTCCGTCGCTGCTGCCATCACCATGGTCCCTCCATCTCCCGAAGTGGTTGCCTTGGCTTCCTAGGTGTCGACACTTGAGACTGAAAAGCTCAGATTCAAGTACAAATTAGCCCAAAAATATAAATATAAATTTTGAAACTTAAATGGATCATAAACAAATAATAATTAAACATGTAGATACCCTTTTTTCATGAAGAGGATGTCCAGATTTGCGAAAAATGCTCTGTGCCACGGCATGCCATGATACATAAGTTTTTAAGATTTTGAGGTGCTTTCTTCCTGAAAACTCATAACTTGAAATACACATTAGTATACATTATGCACTCAATATTTTGTTATTCATCAAAATCACTGGGTGGAGCCAACAATCTCCCCCTTTTTGATGATGACAAAATCTTGAGTAAAATAGCGTTAAGTTTCAAATTTCAACCGTTATAATTCATGAATATGAATGTAAGTCCATATGAGCCATAATTTTCATAGTTAGGAAGAATCAATCTCTCCCTTAATTAGATATTTCTAATCAAAACAAATAATATGTTATTTCAGGGTATCAAAGTAGATCAGATTTGAAAACAATAATTTATGCCATACAATCTATACTATTACTCCCCCTTTTTGTCAATCATTAGAAAGGGGAATAACCTCTCCCTCACAATGAGCATGGAGACAAAAAGATAGTAGAGTATCAAATATGATAGGTATCAGAGCCAAAAAGATCCAAAGAGAGTATCAGAGCTGAAGAAAGTAAATGTAACCAATCAATCACAAAGAATAAGCACCAAACTGAAATATATAACTGATAAGAAGAGTTTTCAGTACAAAATTTGCTGAGTCATCAGCAAAACTGAAACATACAAAGTGTATCAGAGTCATACAATAATCAAAAACATATAAAGTAACATAAAACATAAAAGACATACAATAGAAGAGACAAAAGACATAAAAGACATCTGTGAGGCTAATCCTCATCAGATGGAATCTCGAGACTAAAAGGAGCACTGATCCTAGATCTAGAGGCTAAGGCCCTAGGAGGTCCCTGGGCTAAAGCTCGATGACTCCTAGTGCAGCCAGAAGGACCTAAAACGGGTACAACCCTAGATGATCTGGTGGAAGGGGGGAGAGAAGATCAGCTGGTGTAACAAAGTTTTGTGTGGAATCAACTAAGTCAGTAGGTGAAGGAGTAGCTGGGGTAGCAGGAGGATCGTGACTAACCACCTCAAAACCATTAGCACGGTCATCACTGCCACTACCATTGTCAATAATCTCTGTAGCTCTGTCCTCACTCATATGTGCCTGATCATCACCATCAACTGTATCAGCATGGTCACTCTGGTGATCATCACCATTATCATCATCATCAGAAGATACAATTGCAGGGGCTGCTGGAGGTATAAGGGATCTCAATAAATCCTCAATATGAGTGAAACCCTCCTCCATAGTCCTACGGATCTCAGCATGCTCTGAGGTAGTATGTGCTCGAAAAGTCTCAATCTCGCTGTGCAGCTGAGTCAACTCACTCCTGATCTCCGTAAACTGCTCTCTGGCGTGCTCCTCAAAGGGTAAACCAGTAGAAGGTGGTGGAGGAGCCTAAGTACCAGGTGTCGAAGGCTCTGCCTGTGTCGGTGGAATATCAATGGGTGGAAAACTAGCTGGCCTAGATGGCCCTACCTCTGCCTCTCAAAGCTCATCCTCCTCATCTGGCTCCTGGCCAGACTCTTTGCGCACCAACCGACCTACGACAAGTCTGTACCCCATACAGTATAATGACCTCTCATCATAGACATCTGTATGCAGTATCTCCTTGGGGATCTCCCCCTCCAGCGATACTCCGCAAGCTCTAAATATCCTGGTCAGAGCCATACCATAGGGTAAACAATGACGATGCTGAGTCGCGGCATCGTGCATCTGTACTAACATCAATGATGGAAGGTCGATCTACCTCCTCTCTGTCATACTGGTCATCACCATCAGCTCTCTTTCAGTAATGAAGTCAAATCTCCCAGTCTTTGGTAGAAGAATACGAGCCGTGATATGGTGTACTAGACGCATCTCCAAGGATAGCTGGTTCGCGGTGACTATAGATACACCACGAACATCCTCTCGCTCGAGGATACACCTGAATGCTGCCTCCCAGTCGTCTACTGTAAAAATACTGATTTCCCTATGGGGGATCTCCCAGGCTCTGCTCAGTAGCTCTGCAGAAAGAGAAATCTGAACTCCTCTCACGGTGGTAGTCCATAGAAGTCGGCGACAGTCCATAGCACCGTAGAACTCCCTCACTAGATGAGGGTAGTACTTCTCCTGCATAGTGCAGAAGGGTACTAGACCTGCATCAGTGAGCACCTGTCGTATAAGGAAGTGGTGCCGATCGAAACAATCCAAGTCGACTCTCCTCCCAGAGGTCACTATCTTCCCTGCCATCCTCTCTACAGGGGGGAACTCGGTGTAGTAGAATTGCTAGCCTGCCCTGAATCAAATCTAGCCTTTGATCTCCTCTCTACACCCTGACTAGGTCTCTCCCTAACTGCAAGTCTCTTCCGGGGACCCATTACAACAAGCTGACCAAGAGAGTTTAAAGAAGGTAAGCTAAGGGGTAGATTCAATCAGACTAGGAGCAATGGAACTGGTTAAGTTTGAGGAGAAAATCATTTTACAAGATAGTTTTGAAACAAATTTTGGGTTATAAAATCCAAAATAATTTAGAAAAGCCATAAACAATTTGAAATCGAGGATTTTATAAGCTAGAAAATGCTTTTGGTTTGAAATATATTTTGTAAATACCAAAATACCAAAATATTTGAGTTTTGGGCTTAAAACATTTAGGGTTTTAGAAAAGAGGGTAAAATGACACAAAAAACATCACCAAAATTTCTCCCTATGCGGTAAAAAAGCTATAAATAGAATAGAAAAATTGAATTTAGATGAAAACCCATGAAAATTTTGGCTAAAAACCAATCCAACAGTGTTTTTTCCAAAAACGGACGGGAAAAGAGTGAAAACAGCCAAAAACCGTGAAAAATCCATGAACAATGCCGTGTAAATCACCATTCCTTCAAACGGAGTTTTGGAAACCCTTTAAAACTTGGGAAAATCTGGTTAAAATCCCAAATAAAATCGGCAAAACCTAAATCTAGGTCAAACGATTTAACTGTAACAAAAATGAAGTGAAAATACGAGAAATAAAATAAAATGAAATAAGAGGGAATACCTGATTCGTGAAGGGTTAAATGGGAAGATGAGGGATTTGGATAGAAAGGGACCATTGTAGCTTGAAATCGAGGGGGGAAAACAAAAATAAAAAACCCTCGGTCGGTCCTTTTAAAAATAGATTATGTTTCGCAAGTATCGACACTTACTATTTGTCAAGTGTCGACACTTGGCCAAGAAAAATTCCAAAAAATCGAAAAAAAACTCAAAAAATCTAAGAAAATATTAAAAACTTTTGGGGCTCAAAGCAAGTGGTTTTTGAGTGAAATGTCTTGGATAAGATAAAAATTATGAGAGTTCTAGGAGAATGAGTCAATGACACCTAACTCTCTTCTAATCAGACAGAACCTTTCTTCACTCAATGGTTTGGTAAACACATCTGCTAACTGATCATCAGTACACACAAATTCAAGAATGACATTAGAGTTTTGTACATGATCTCTTATGAAATGATGTCTTATTTCAATGTGTTTACTTATTGAATGTTGCACGGGATTCTTAGTTAGATTGATTGCACTAGTATTGTCACATCTTATGGGTGTCTTAATTAGTTTAATGCCAAAATCTTTGAGTTGTTGTTTGATCCAAAGGATTTGAGCACAACAGCTTTCAGCTGCTATATATTCGGCTTCCACCGTAGATAGAGCAACTGAATTATGTTTCTTACTACTCCAAGAGATCAAATTTACTCCAAGAAACTGACAGGTTCCACTAGTACTTTTACGATCAAGTTTACACCCAGCAAAGTCAGCATCAGAATAAGCAATCAATTCAAATGAAGAATCTCTAGAGTATCACAAACCAATTTCAATTATGCCAGATAAATATCTAAGTATGCGTTTAACAGCCAAAAGATGAGACTCTTTAGGATTAGACTGATATCTAGCACACATACAAACACTAAACATGATATCTGGCCTATTGGCAGTAAGATATAGCAATGAACCAATCATGCCATGATATAATTTTTGGTCAATAGATTTACCTGATTCATCCTTGTTAAGTCTACAAGTAGAGCTCATAGGGGTACCTAAAGGCTTGATGTTCTCCATCCCAAACTTGAGTATTTCTTTTGTGTACTTTGCTTGGTTGATGAAGATCCCCTCTTTGGTTTGCTTTATTTGGAGTCCGAGAAAGAAATTTAGTTCTTCCATCATGCTCATCTCAAACTCACCCTGCATTAACTTCGCAAATTCTTGACAAAGAGATTCGTTAGTAGCACCAAATATTATATCATCTACATAGATTTGTACTACTAAGAGATCATCAATCTTTTTCTTTAAAAATAAAGTTTTGTCTACATTACCTCTAGCAAAATCATTTTTTATCAAGAAAGAGCTTAAACGATCATACCAAGCTCTAGGAGCTTGTTTCAAACCATACAAAGCTTTATGAAGTTTGTAAACATGACTTGGAAATTCTGAATTTTCAAAACCAGGAGGTTGTTCAACATAAACCTCCTCTTCAATCAGACCATTTAAAAAGGCACTTTTAACATCCATTTGAAATAATTTAAATTTCATAAAGCAAGCAAAAGTCAACAATAGCCTAATTGCCTCAAGTCTAGCCACTGGAGCAAAGATTTCATCAAAATCTATCCCTTTCTCCTGATTGTATCCTTTGGCAACTAGTCTAGCCTTATTTCTTATAACAATATCATTTTCATCAAGTTTATTTCGAAAAACCCATTTTGTGCCAATAATTGAAATATTTGAAGGCCTATATACTAATGTCCAAACATTGTTTCTTTTGAATTGGTTAAGTTCATCTTGCATAGTATTTATCCAATTACTATCACATTCAGCTTCCTCAATAGTTTTAGGTTCAATTTGAGAAACACAAGCTAAATAATCACAGATATTTCTAAGGGATGATCGAGTACTTACACCTTTAGATGGATCACCAATAATTAGTTCTTTTGGGTGTCCATGAGCATACCTCCATTCTTTTGGTAGTGGATCAACTGTTGATGTATTTTCATCACCTTGTGCTTGATCTCCTTCAGTGTTTTGATCATCTTTCTGTTCCTTGGTAGGCTCTTCATTGTTGTTTACACTTTCAATTTTCTTGGTACCTGTTTCATCAGAAAGCACATATTCTTTTCTTGAAGATTTCTGGTCAGATTCATCAAATACCACATGTATGGATTCTTCAACAACAAGTGTTCTTCTGTTGAAGACCATGTATGCCTTACTAGATGTGGAGTAGCTTAGAAAGACTCCCTCATCTGATTTGGCATCAAATTTGCTTAAATTATCCTTACCATTATTTAAAATGAAACAACGGCATCCAAAAACATGAAAATAATGAATTGAGGGTTTTCTACCCTTCCAAAACTCATAAGATATTTTCTTTAAAATCGGTCGGATCAAAACTCGATTTAAAACATAGCATGCAGTATTTATAGCTTCTACCCAAAAATATCTAGGTAAATTATTTTCACAAAGCACGATGTGTGCCATTTCTTCAAGAGTTCTATTTTTCTTTCTACCACCCCATTTTATTGAGGTGTCCTAGGTGCGGAAAAATTGTGATGAATGCCATTTTCAATACAAAATTTATCAAAATCAGCATTTTCAAATTCGATTCCATGATCACTTCTCAAATATACGATTGAAACACCTTTTTCATTTGAAACTCGTTTATGAAATCTAATGAATTCAGAAAACATTTCATCTTTATGTGCTAAAAACATGACCCATGTAAATCGTGAGAAATCATCTACAATAACTAGACCGTACTTCTTACCTCCCAAACTAGATATTCTAGTTGGCCCAAAGAGGTCCATGTGAAGCAACTCTAAGGGTCTAGATGTAGATATTACTCCTTTTGGTTTGAAAGAGGATTTGGTTTGTTTTCCAAGCTGACATGCACTACAAATCTTATCTTTTTCAAAACTAAGTTTAGGCAAATCTTTTATCAAATTCCTTTTGCTAAGTTTTGAAATTAAATGCATACTTGCATGTCCTAGTCTGTGATGCCAAAGCCAACTAGTTTCAATGATCTTGGCTTCTATTGCCACTAGGCATTGACCATTTTGAATAGGAAGATCATCAAGATCAACCATATAAATATTGTCATGCCTATGACCAATGAACTTGATGCCATTGTCATCTAAACTAGAAACAATGCACAAAGAAGATTCAAAAACAACTTTAAAATCCTTGTCGCAAAACTGACTAATACTAAGCAAGTTATGTTTCAAACCATCAACATATAAAACATTATCAATGTAAGAAGAGGGGGTGATATAGACTTTACCAATACCAATAATTTTGCCCTTTCCATTATCACCAAAGGTCACATTGCCACCATTTTGATATTCGAGCGATGAGAACTGCTCCACATCTCCTGTCATATGCCTTGAGCAACCGCTATCAAGGTACCACATTCTTTTCTTGTTGGTTGCAACATATACCTGCAATAAAGATCAAGTAGAGACTTTAGGTACCCAAGCCATCTTGGGTTCTTTTAGGTTAGTGGCATTGGTTCCTTTTGGAACCCAAACTTTCTTAATATTATTCAATCTTCTTTTGTTGCACATATAAGATTTATATCCTTTAGTACCACATGTATAGCACGTAATGGATGAAAATGCAGACACAATGAAATTTTTAAAAAGTTTTTGTTTCTTATGAGTTCTAAATCCTAAACCTGCTCTATCAAAAACAGCTCTTTGATTGTTCAAAAACAAATTCAGTTTTTCATAACTATAAGTAAATTTATCTACAAAAGGTTTTAATTTTTCAATTTCTTATTTATATTTTTTATTTTCATCCAAAATTTCTTTGCTTTGTTTTGAAAAATTTTCATTTGAAAGTGAAGAACTTTTCTTTTTCAAAACTTCTTTTTCTTTTTCAAGAGCTAAAATCTTATTATTTAATTTTCTATTTTGAAAAAGAATGCATTCATTTTCATCTGAAAGCTTACCATTTATTTTGGCTAAATCCAAATTTTGCTTTTTCAAATCTTTATGTTTTGATTTTAGTTTTTGAAATTCTATGACTAATTCATCAAAAACTTCATGAAGCTCATCAAATGTAAATTCATTTTCTGTTTTAGAACATACCTCATCATGATCTGCCATTAGACAGAAGTTTGCAACCTCCTACTGTTCTTCCTCAGAACTGGAGTCCTCACTGTCACTCTAGGTTGCCATCATGGCTTTCTTTCTCAACTTTCTTCTGCTTTTCTTGAGCAAGGGGCAGTCTACCTTGAAATGACCGGATTTCTTGCATTTAAAACAAGTGGGCTGCTCCTTCTCCTTCTCCTTGTCTTTCTCTTTACTTGGCTCACCTTTCAGAGGTTTCTTCTTGAAGTTGAACCTTTTTTTTCTCATAAACCTTCTGAACTTTCTCGCCATTAAAGCCGTCTCATCTTCTTTATCATCTTTTTCGGAGTCATCGCTTGATTCTTCTCTCGTAGTAGATTTGAAGGCGATTACTTTCTTCTTTTTGTCGACTTCCATATTCTTTTGCTTAAGGAAGAGCTCATAAGTCATCAGTGAACCCAACAGTTGTTCAAGTGGAAGAGTGTTGACATCCTTGGCTTCTTTAATAGCTATTACATTTGCATCCCAAGAAGCCGGTAGAGACCTGAGGAGTTTGTTCACAAGTTCACCGTTAGAAACAACTTTTCCTAGGCTTCTCATGCCATTCACAATATTTATGAACCCAGTATACATCTCATTAATAGACTCAGTAGGTTCCATTTTAAACATTTCATATGTATGAATAAGCATGTTAACCTTGGTTGTTTTCACTTTGTGTGTACCCTCATGGGTAACCTCAAGTGTGTCCCAAATCTCCTTGGCGGAGAGACAATTAGATATTCTATTAAATTCACTTGGGTCAAGAGAGCAAAATAACATATTCATAGCCTTAGCATTAAGCTCAATTTGTTTAATATCATTCTCATCCCAATCATCTTCCATCTTCGGAGTAAGAATGCCATTAACCAACATAGTAGGCTGATGAGGACCTTTTACAATTGTCCTCCACAAATTATAATCAATAGCTTGAATAAAAATGTGCATGCGTGTTTTCCAATACGTGTAATTTGTGCCATTGAAAAGTGGGGGATGATTTGAAGCTTGACCTTCAACTACACCCATTCCTATTGGGGTTGCCATGATCTTTCACTCAAGATCCTTGGACCTACAAAAGAGTACCGGTGCTCTGATACCACTTGTTGCCCAGAAATGGAGTCCAAGAGGGGGGTGAATTGGGTCTTTTAAAAATTAAAACAGTAATGTGAAGGTCTAGTGGTGTTTGTGAGTAATAAATTCAATGCACAAGATTAAATACAACAAAAAACAGTAAATAAATAGCAATAATCAAATGGTAAGAAAGAAAGAGAGCAATCACACACAAATACAAGGTTTATAGTGGTTCAGTGCAAACCTAGCACCTACATTCACTCCCCAAGCCATCCTTGGGAATTCTACCATAATCCAAACAATATTACAACTGACTTGTTTTTCACAAGGCTCACAAGTCAAAACCTAAGTTGGTTTTGTCACCTAGGCTCAACAACAAACCTCAACACTTGTTTTGTCTTCGGGCTCACAAGATAACCCTAGTTGGTTTTATCCCTTTGGCTCACCAACAAATCACAACAACCTTCTTTCAAGACACCCTTGAAAGCAAGGTCAAATCACAAAATAAAAATAGGTATACAACTTTTAAAACTAAGACAAACTCTCTTCAAGAGTAAAATGAAATCTTTGAAGCTCAAGTTGATGCTTTGTCTTGTCTCCTTCTTAAAATATTCTTCAAAACACCTCTTTTGGAATGATGCTAGGATGAGCTTGAAGGCTTTTTCAGGGAATCAAACTATAAAAGGCTTTTGATGTGAGGTTCTTAAAAGAATATAGGCTTGTTGGCTTTGAATGAACTTCAATACACTTCAATGCCTTTAAAATGATATTTGTGGAGATTAAATACACCAAGAAACTTCCAAAAAATGGTTTGTCAGGCTTGAAAAGCAAGTTCTACAAGTCAGAAAAATAGATCCGTTAGGGCTGTCAGGCTTCAAGTGTCGACACTTGGCTGTCAGGTGTCGACACTTGATTTCTAGGTGTCGACACTTGAACTTAAGTGTGGACACTTGATGCACAAGTGTCGACACTTGACACAAAAACCCTCAAATGGCAAAGTTCTGGATTTTCAAAAATCTCAGGCCTTGAGTCGACACTTGGAAACCTAAGTGTTGACATTAGGTGTCGACACTTGAGTTCTGGGTGTCGACACTTGGCGTGCCAAGGATTTTTCTTCGTGCCAAATGCTAAAGTGTCGACACTTGGCTTCCCAGGTGTCGACACTTGAGACTGAAAAGCTCATATTTAAGTACAAATTAGTCCAAAAACACAAATATAAATTTTGAAACTTAAATGAATCGTAAACAAATAATAATTAAACATGTAGATGCCCTTTTTCCATAAAGAGGATGTCCAGAATTGTGAAAATGCTCCGTGCCACGGCGTGCCATGATACATAAGTTTTTGAGATTTTGAGGTGCTTTCTTCCTGAAAACTCATAACTTGAAATACATATTAGTATACATTATGCACTCAATGTTTTGTTATTCATCAAAATCACTGGGTGGAACCAACAGATGATAATATACCTTAATTATAATGAATATATTATAAATTAGTGTAGTAAAAATAATCAACCCCATATATCATGATAAAGTTACAATATATTTTTTATACTATATTTTATTTATTAAAAATAAATATATTATTTTATATGTAAAAATAATTTTAATATATTTATTATTTTAATGTATAAATTAGATAGCACTATTAATGATGAAACTGGTATAGTAATCTTTATTAATATTTTCCTCATTTCATTTTATTCTTTTGGAGGTAATTTAATTTCAAACATTATGGTTTATTTCTTTAATAATTTTGATTCATATTTTGATATGAAGTTCAATTTAGTAATACTTTGATAAAATTTTTTTGGTATTCATATTTTCAATATAAATGAAAAGATAGCATGGATGTAAATTTTATTAGTTAATAAAAATACTATATATTATATTATATATAAAAACTATATGTTAATAAAATATATACTTTTTATTCAAGTTAAGCCTACCGTGAAGTGCGGTTAACATACTAGTTCACCATAAAATTGAAACCAAGTGGAACATGAAAAATTCTTTTTGCCAAAAATATCCTTAATCCTAATAGTTCATATTTTTTTATTGTAACCAATTTATTAAATATATAAACATTATTTTTCATAACTTTTTTTAAAAAATAAATACTCAACTAAATATAAATCAATTACTTGATAGTATGCTTCATATATCACTTTTTCATGATTAATTAAATATATCAAAATTATTTTTTCAAGCATTAAAATTTAGAAAACAAAACCACTAAAATATTTTTTTTCCTACTAACCTGATGGCATTGCTTCCCGCTCGAATGCCAGAGGTCACCGGAAGAGTGATGCTTGTGGACTGTACCTACAAGAAAAGTCTGCAAGAAATAGATCCGGCGAGGACCCTTCGATGCTCAAATCAGGTGACAAGTAACAGAAGGAAGAAAGATGAGCAGAGTTGTGAGAGAGAGTGTGCGGAATTTTTGATATAGTGAAGACATACCTTAGAGGTTTTCAAGGAATCTCCTTTATAGATCAAAGGCAACGATATTTTCTAAAGAGGAATGCCCTCTAATGAGTTTGGTAATAAGTGACAGATCTAGAAATTCTATCATGCTGGGTATCAGTGGATCACTCTATTTAACTAGAATGTCGACTTTCCATTTGTTGGCACTGAGTACCTTTTCTTATCGGGTGGAGCTACTGGATCGCAGGCCCACTTCCTGGTTTACCTGCAAAACAAATTCCTGGCCGGAGTTGCTCTGGCAGGGGACACTCCGATGCCTAAGTCAGAGGCGGGTTCCAGCCACAGAATGGAAAAGATTCTGAGGAGGACTAAATGGAGAATGGAAAGACTCTGGGATTTTCAGGGGTATCTTGTGCCTTACCTTGAGCATTCCCTCTTACCGTTATTTATAAGGAGTTGTCCAGCCTGCGGTTCCGTTCTTCCTCCAGCGGTTACGATGTGGAAGTTAATTTCTTTTCCACAATTTGAAATCATGGGCAGTTATTAGGCGGTTCCAACGGCCAGGCCGGAGGCATTGTCGCTGGGGTTACGTGCCATGATTATGTTCTGGAAATAATCGATAATAACTGTTGCTTGTCATGTTCGTAGAGACTTGAGACAGGTTGAGAGTCCGTCCTCAAATTTTCCTTTTAGGAAGATTTCCGTGATTGAATCAGGGAATGTCTTCGTCCTCGAATCCTCTCGAGACACATCGGAGATCCTATCTTCGGCATAGATCGAGGACTTGATCTTTGACATAGGCTGGAGACTATGTCTTCGCGTAAGCCGAAGACCGTGTCTTCGAGAGTTGGTGAAGGTCATCTCTCGGATCAGGCAGAGGATCTTGTCTTCAAGGGCCGTAGGACTTGGTTTTCGACAAAGACTGAAGACGTAATCCGAAGACCCTGTCTTCGAGTGTCGTAGGTCCATTAAGAGCTTTGGCTTGCCCATAGATTGCCTGGTTTTTTCCGAATACCTTGGTCCGAAGTTTGTGGTTCGGAAGAAATGTCTTCAGCCGATCGAACCGGCAGCTGGTTCATACTTGGACCGAGATATCCCAACAGTTACCCCCTACTTTCAATTTTTGAAGCAAAGATTTGCCTCGAAGGTGAGAGTATTACTGGTTTGTCATTTTCCTCCCGAGAAAAGGTGCAGTGGATGATTACAAAATCTCTTATTAGACCGTCTATCATAACTGCCGGCTGATTTGGGAATCAGGCGAGGGACAGTTATCATTCCCTGATTGAAGGGTGAAAAAGGAGTGAGCGGACCAGGGTCTATCTCTCCTTTTTCCGTTGCACAACGGTTCAACCAATCTTTTGGTTGGGATTTGGGCGGCTGTCATGGTTCCTTCCTGCCTATTGGATGATGAATGTGCTTCATCTTGGCCGTTGGTTCAAATGGATTATGACCTTTGGTCTATTCTGCGTCAAATCAGCTTGAGGGTCGCTTTGGGATTTTTCTTCGTTTCTTTTTGAGAAAGAAAAAAGGTCTGGCTGAAGAAGCTTCTTCAACCTCACACTTTCAGTTTTAGCCCAGCTTTCCCTGTTCTTGGCCACCAATCCTTTTCACAGATAGAAACTCTCTTCCATTTCTTTGCCTCGCTCTTTTATTATGGCTGAGTCTGTAGGAAGCTAAAGAGAAAAAGTCGGGCCCTCCGAGACCGATGACGTAGTGAGTCCAGAGCTCTCAGTGGATCACTCTATTTAACTAGAATATCAACTTTCCAATAATAAGGATTCTCTTGTGTACTACTAGCCATATTCCTTAAATGGCGATCGGGACCGTTGCATGGAATTAATCATATCTTTTTAATTATGAAGATTTGTTAGAGATTTTTTGATTCTCTGATCACACTATTGAGTGCATAGGTATAAGCATCGGCTAACCCTGGCTATCTGCAAAGCACCGCTTGAACCCTCCCCTGCTCTCAATCAAGGATTCGAGATCGGAGCGGCTACCTTGACTGAAACCAAGGGTCGACCATGGGACTCAAGGTATAGAACTGATAAAAAAAAGGTTCAGATCGCAGCCACTCAAAAAAAAAAAAAAAATGTTACAGTAATGTTTCAGCCCCCAAAAGAAAGTTACAATAATGTTTCAAGTCGAAGGTTGACAAGACCAGAAAACAAGAATACCGAAGGACGTGTCGCTGCTTTTCATCCAATGCGTCCCTAACCTGCTTGAAGGATGATGGGTCTTAGTCTATAAGCCCTCGAAATGCCAAGAGCAGAGGTTAGCCCCCACATCATAACCAAATGGGTTTTTAAAAAAACATATGGTATATCCTTTTGCTTGTTTTAACCGCTTAACAAGCCTAATTAATATGGATGGGCAGCACGCTCCAACCAAATTAAAAATGCAACCAAGATTTTTTTCTTTTTCTTTTCCTTTCTTTCTTTCTCTTTGGAGTGACGTTCTGAACTAAATCGGTGATCCCGGCTAATAACATCTAGAGCTATCAATATGGGCTGGCCCGGTCCGGCCCGGCTCTAATCCATATGGACTTACATTTTATGAACCGGGTCAGGCTAGGCCCACTTACATAAATAAGCTAAAAAAATCCAACCCGGCCCGATTTTATATGGATCATGGGCTAGGATTGGGCCAGCCCACTATATGGGCCATGGGCTAGGACCGTGAGCTAGGGCCATGGACTTGGATCATGGACTAGGGCTAGGGCCGTGAGCTAGCATTAGAGCCGTGGGCTAGGGCCGTGGATATTGAAATCATATAAGTATATAGCCCTCACCTCGGCTTGGAAGAAGTTCTGGTCACCAATCGACGTCGCGAAAGAGTTGGCATCACCGTCGGCATCACCGATTGTTCCTTCCTCGACCAGAATAGGAAAGCAGAGCAGCAGCAAAGCTCCAGTCGATCAATCCCGAACTTCCGATGAATCAAAAATTCGGAAGTAGTTTGAATCGTCGGAAGCCCGGAACTATCAAGTATCGTCGTATCGAAATGGAAATGGGAATAGAAACAGCTGAACACTGCGAACATGGACGGGAAGTGGAAATGACGCGAAAGATTAAGGAAAAAAAATTAAAATATCTTTTCATTTTAAGTTTAAAGTTTTAAACTTTTAATTTAACGTGGACCGTGATTTATTCTGGTAATCCATTACCTGTTTGCCATTTTTTATTTTGAATCTTTTAATTTTAATATATTTTTTAAAAAAAAATTGTTGGCCCATAAGCTGGCCCGGCCCTAATCCTGTTAAACCCATGGGCTACAAGGGTCAGACTAAAAAATCCACTTACATAAAAAATCCACTTACATAAATACATCAAATTTTTCGATCCGATCCGGTCCATTTATAAGACCTAATGAACTGTCCCATGAACTCTGCCCATTTTGACAGGCCTAATAACATCAATCACACAACTAGAATAACGTTGCCAAATCTACACGGGATTGTAGGCCTCACAACGTGAACCTCGTAATTCGGGACCTAACGAACGTTTTCTTGGTAATGATTTGCACAAGAAAAAATGATGGAGACCTTAGAAGTTAGAATAGATCATGTCAACGACAATCCGTAAATCACCAGAGAGAAACCCGTTAAATGACTATCTGTACGAAGATTTGAAATTTAAAATAAATAGCCTATTAAAGCGCAACAACCCACAAAATTGAACGGCATAGCAATATAGCATTCAACCAAACAACTCAACAGGCCGAAAAGAGCCCCGAAAACTTCAACCTTAAGCAAAGATGGAAGGCTGCCATACTGCAGAGACTCCAATGTCGGACGACAAGAAACACATCCCCCCCGTAGTAGCGTCCACTGGCCGCTCAAAGATCAAGTCTTTCCTCTCGCTTTGCCGTCCTCTTTCCTATCCCAAACCATGCCCTCAACCCAAACCCTCTTTGCAAGTCATTTCTCAACAAGAGACCACCAATAACTCTATCTCAGCTCCTCTAATTAGAAATTTTTCTGGAGATCAAGCAGCAGCTGTTCAAGCTTACTGGAGGAAGAGCTAGAGAGCTTGAACAAGAACTTCATGAGTTAGACAAGTGGCTAGACATGAAGAAAAGACAGAGAACGCTTCTGCAACTCCATGACAGGAAAAGCACAAGAACATCTTGGCACGGAGCTGATGAAACTATCAGATGGAAGTTACCTTCATGAAATTAAGAGATTGGGCAGGCCATGGGGAAGATTAGTCATGCAAGTCTCTGTGCCTGCACTTGCTGAGAATCCCACGACTGCACCTGAGGTGCTCTGAGGAAAGAAGATAAAATGGAGAAAGAAAATGCTACATATAAAAAGCTTTATTTGCTTTTGTCGTTTTTCCTTTTTTACCTGCTTGATCAATTTAAAATTATCTCAAGTATTGCAGTTTTTGCAGGTACTCTGTCAAATGGCATCAATGACAATGGAGGATTTGGTTAATAGCCTGTTTGAATCAATGCCAATGGGCAATATAACTGGCTGCAGGACAGGTGAACTCAGAGGCAAGCCTGTTTTAGTGGGTTGTGAAGATGGATTCTTGGAGGCCATTCTTCTGGATGCAGCGGAGAAGATGGAAGGATTGGTTTTAGAAGGCTTGAGGATACAGATGGGATCGAGTACAAAAGCCACTAAGTAGAGTAGAGGGAAGGAAAGGAGGAGGCAGTATCTCGTTCTGCTGATGTCGATTCAGGTCAAAGATCCAAAGGAAGACAATGGGGCCGTTGGGAATTTTCTGATTGGACTTATCGAGGCGTCAGCTGCAGAGGAATCTGGCAGAAGATTTCAAATTCATGGGGTACACATAGCTGGAATGAAGCATATGAAAAGGACCAGTGGAAAGGATTCATCTGGAGTGCTTCAGCAGAAGGATGCAACGGGAATTGTAACAGCTGCTCCTTGCAGTATGTGAGGAATCCAGACAGTTTTTGCATAGGCAAGTCAAGAGAGGTAACAGTTATTATTTATTTTTTTGTAATTATATATCAGAAAAAGTTTGCTTTGTTTAAAGAAACAGGAAACCAGCTGATATATTGCAATAAGTTTTTGTCTCAACCCATTAATTTCAGTTTATGTTGTCAGCGGATTTTTTAGTTTTTAATAAGCAATTAATAACATTAGTACAGCCAAAATTTGATGGTGAAATTATTTGATATCTGATTCTTAATTCAAATGGACAAGAGGAAAAGGCCTAACTCGATACAGGGTATGACTATAGGAAGTGTTATATTAGAAGAGGACATGTGAAAGTAAAACATCAACACGCAGGCACAATCAGTCCTCCATAGAAACTTTCAAACAGTAACGAAGTAAAACAATCTGTTATCATGAATGTTAGTGCAAATAAACTCTTATAAGATAAACAGGCAGGTACTTTAAGTTGAAAATATAAGCAAGGTACTGATAAAATCCCTATAATCATTAGAAGGGTTAGGTATTTATTGGAAATTCTGTCAATGAACAAAAGAAAATGAAAGCCTAATACATCTGGCAAAATTCTTCAAGATTAAGTAGAATAAAGAAAAAAAAAGTTCACCATGTATATGAGAATTTTGCAGGTCAGTTGTCCATAGAATCAAACTTGATATACTTCTAGAGTTCTGAGAGTATGAAGATTACTATGATGTTAGAACATTGGGACATATGATTAAGCATGATAAAGGATTAATAAATTTGGTTAGCTTTCCTCATATTACTGTAGGCCTCCAGACCAAGTCCGAACTCCAAAATAGATAATATTGTAATCAGGAGCCTAGTAGGGACATAGATATCATGCACTGAACAAATTCAGAAATATTACGATATGATCCAAATATGACTGGTGTATGCTCAGAAGCATTTTCACATCATATTCATAATCATCTCGAAGAAAAGAAGAAATATGGAGGAGAAATTAAGTCAACATGATATGACAATACAAGAACTACTATAAGTTTATCAAAAAGCTATATATTGAGGTACATTAATGGATTCGCTCGGTTCTTCTCTGAACCACCAACACGAATCCTCCAGTTAAGCTATTCCACAATACTTACAAAAGATTAAACAAGATCCTGCACTAATGCTTGCCACCTCTGGCACTTTGATCTCAGTAGCAAACCTAGTTTATATCAAGTCAAAAGCAAGCACCACCTACCATCAAAACACCAGAGCACCCTGGATTTTTACACCGCCTAAAACCACAAGAATGACATCATCAGTACTTAAAAGTTCAACAGAAAAGCCAAAAAAAATATCTTCCTATTTTACTTAATTGCTGTAATAAACATTGTAATGCCACAGGGATACATATCACAGGTACAGAAGCATATATACACTACTCCAGATTCAACTTCGGAACATAAAAAACACAAGTATAACATATAGTGTATGTTTGGCAGTGTGTTTGTACTCATCAAAAGTCCTACATTTACAAGCAAAATTTTGAATGTTTGACAATAATCCAATGTAAGTTTGAATCGCATTAAAAATCCCCAAAACATGGTTTACGTAAAGCTGACTTCATCCCGCTTCCCATGAAAAATAAGATCGCAAGCTTTGCAGGAAGTTAGTTTTTTTTAGTTAGTTTTATTTTAAAAAAAAAAACATGTTGCCTCTCAATACCCTTGACACATCTCCTTTTTCCCTTTTTTTTTCTTGTATATTAGAATTCTTTCTTTCTTCAAATTAATTTCCTCATCACTATCCATGTCCCGAAATAATCTATTCACATCTCTGTCCACATCCCCTTTTTCCTTAATTCTTTATGATCAAATAAGAACTGCTTTGTCCCAAAGCAGCTTTTGATATCAAAACACAGCTTTAACTAAAAATCATTTTTTGGCCAAAAGCTACCACATCCCCAAACATATCCATAATATATACTGCAGCATACTTAACCTGATGCCAAAATCCATGATGGGTATTTGTACAGTTTATTCCCATTTGCATAGCCTATGAGACAAATGGATGAATGTTCAAGAATATGGAAAGGCAAACCATAGAACAAAGCAAATCATTTGTTTTGACAATTGAAAATATTTTATTTTAGTAACCATTTCAAGCCCCTAAGACATTTACACTAGAACATTTTTTTAATTTGCAAAATGGATGTAATGATGGATGACGAATATTAAAAGATTTAGATGTTCCATCATGCAGCACCGGATCTTCAGTGTTAACTAAGTAGATTATGCCAAGATATTATCAAAGTTGCCATTATATTTAAATCAACAAATCTTAAGCCAATATATGATGGCCATCAAACCACCTAGAGCATTCTAGTTACCAAGGTGGGACAACTTAATCAAGTTGTAAGAAACGGGGGTCACAATTTGAGCAATCGAGTAAAAATAAGGAATAACAAACAAAAAATGAAATACAATCATACATAACATTGCACTGTTTATTCATTTAATATTTAAATAAACGGTAGTTGACTTCTATATATGATTGAAAAGGTGTGTGAGGTTTTTTTTTTTTTGGCTTTAAAATGAATACAGGATTAGGAATTCAGTCAACATCCACTCGTAAGAAAAAACAGCTTCATATTAGAAAATTTCACGCTTGAGTTGGTACCAAAGATGCTGTGTTCAGTACACCATGGGGTGGTTGCAAGCTGGAATTTTGGTGAACTGCTGAGAGCAAAATGGGCATGTTGGCGTCAAACGACAAATAAAAAATTGCACAAAGAACCTGGTTTTGTGGGCATTCTGGGTGCATCCATTAACAATGCCGAATGGTTTGCATGGCAAATAAGAGTAACTAAAATAACTTTGACAAATTAGGGCTCCCAAAATAGACCATATAATGCACGACCACTCAACCATCAGTCAATTTCTGCAAAACTGCTTAAACATCAGAGGAGAAGGTTGCCCAAATGCTTGTGCAGCAGAGCACTACCTACGGTTAGTATTAAAAACCCAAAATAGTAGGCATGATCAATGTTGCATACTTTATTAAGGGATAGGCTTATGTACATGGTTACATGCTGCTCAAAGACATGTCACTTGAACAATTCATTTTTGAATTATATCCTCTAACCTTAGATACATAAACAGGAACTGCTCAAGCTAAGTATGGGCAAAGATTATTCAAAAATTGTCAAAGGAATTTTCAGGAGGATAAAGCTTTGCACACCTCAGCAGATGCTGAATGGATCACTTCTCTCTCAGCATCTAAATGGCTATTCAATATCCTACAAAGAGAGAGATGCATAAATGTGTAAGCCACTGAAATAACAAAACTAACGATAAAGGAAAGAAAATTTTCTAAAGAATCAACCTTGGCTTCTCAGACTTTGCAAAATGTTTAGACATTATTGAAGCCTGCATTGAGATTGCAGATGAATGTCAGTCTTGTGAGTTCCTCGTAATAAAAAAATATTATATGCTTGAAATTCAAAGAAATGGAGGTTTGATGGATATGTCCATAAAAGATTCATTACAGCAGAAAAGCATATTCTTGTGTTTCAAAAATGCAAGATCTTAAATTATCCAAGATGTGCTTAATCTTATACAAACCAAAAGTTTAAGGAGGCCCGACCTAGTTAACCCGCCTAACCTATGATCCGTAAACAAACACTGGTCAGGCCAAACCCAGACCCAGATTTCATAAAAACCAGACATCCTGCTATGCACCTGTCCAGTTCAACATGCTATCAACCTGCTTTTCTTAATTATCATTTGATTTGCTTTGGTGCATTCTATTTAAATTCTAGTTGTTAACTTGTAAGAAAATGCTTTCCATCCACAAAAATATGAAAAAAAAAAACTTTAAAGGTATCCTTGTTAGGTGCTCATACCTTATTAATATATTAATATATAAATAATACTTAATAATTGTTTCAATACACTAACAGTAATATCAATATAATATATGGCACTTTTATTAAAATAAAATATCAACATATATTAATAATAAATAACAATATTCAAATTTTGTTAACAATATCATAAAGCAATCTTCTTATATCAGAATTAATATATTATTAGTATTATACTAATGTCATATGATACTATGATAATGATTATGAAAACCTTAATAGTCATATAAGAATGTTAATATTATTATAATTAATTTTCGTAGTAATATGATAATATTGACTATAGTAATATTAACATTTGTTAACAATATTATGTAGTTTTTAAAAATATTATGATAATATGATAATACTAATATCAACGTCAATAACATTATTTAGCAACATTATTTTTAGTACAATCATATTAACTCAATCTTTATATAATATGAACTTTTCATAACATATTAACAGTAATATGATTAATAATATAATATTAAGAAAATGAATAATTTTAATACAACATGTAATATATAATATTGTATTTTCCATAGATGATTTATCATTGTAAATTATTTTCAATAGATAATCAATATTAACAATATAATAAATAAACATTATCATTACCCGAACATGAAAACAATATCCAAGCCTCTTCCCCCCTCTCCTGGGTATGGTTTTGCCGCATCTTATGGGAAATTCAATACCCTTGGGAATCAGCATTTCTATGTCTAGATTTACCTGATGGGAATGGGCCGGATGGGAAACTGATACCAATTTCCACATCACAATTCTGACAATATCCAACATAGTTAACTCTAGCATTTCCATGTCTAGATTTACCAGACGGGAATGGCCACATGTTAACTCTACTCATACATTAATTATTGGAGATTCTTGTATTTAGTGTTCCTAGAAAAATAAAGAAATCTATAACTGATACAGCATGAGTTATGCACAACCAGACTCGTGTATATACAAATGTCACATACAAATAACTGCATGGTGCTCACAAAAAACCTACTAATCTACTTTATATTTTCCCCTTATGAATGCTCCAATAGAGAAGTTTACACCCTACAGCATGTTGAGCCTGCCAGACTTTAGTGTTTCCCTGCAATTCACCTGCAAACTCTAATAAAAGCTTGACTTGTGCACGTTCCAAAAATAAATAACATGTATTCCTTCATTCATCGCTTGACTTTAAAGTTTTTTGTACAGTTGGCTGACATAACTGTCTTAAGCCCCCGCCAGACACCCAGAAACGGAAAAAGATGACAGAAGGGGGATGCCCCGCCTGCATTTTTACCATTGCTGTGTGCAGCTAAAGTGAAAGAATGGTAATACATTTATTCAAACTTCAAATCAAATAGTAAAGACAACCAGAAAAAGGATTAAATATATTTAACAGTATTATGCTCATCAATGTGCAGCTTCACTTTAAAAAAATCAGCAGCCATGCAGACTGGTGCTGGGCACATGCACATATATGATTCTTCACAAGAGGCATTCAGTCAATGGCTATGATTCAAGTAGTCATGATTGCTTACAGCAGATTTCACAAGTACACACTCCATCCTACTTAAAATAAGAGAATCATTTGATGATTGAGACAAGAATATTAATTAAAGTGAAGATGGAGGGATGAATTTGCAGTTATTAGGAAGTGAAACCTGAAGACTCACAAGCTTCTAAATGAAGGACAAGTTCTTGTGCAAAAATAACATAGCCATGCTAGGCTTTAGCATCACATACATCAAGATTGAATTTATCAAAATAATAAAAAATAGTCAATTTTCAAAAAAAGAAACTTAAACCTGCTCTTGAATGATGCTCCTAGCTTCAACAAGTTGAGCTTCAAGTTCAAGCTCTCTCTCGGTTGCTTCAGAGGTCACCTCTGCTCCTTTTTGTGCATCTTGAAGTTGTAGCATCCTAGCCTGTTACAGGAAAGATGATGATGAAAGTTGAAGCAGTGCAGAAAGTATGTGTAAGAAAATAATAAAAAAAAAACATCATGCTCTTAGCTCCGAGCCAATGGAAACCACCTTAATTGAAGCCATCTTAGTTCGTAAGCTCTCTTCTATTTGATCTCTAGCCATGTGGAAAGGTAGATCAAAGACATCCTGCAAGTAACAATTGCATGGCACAAGTGTGGCATAATTAGAAATACCTAACTAAAAAGATGACATTCAATTAAAACAAACCTTCCCACCCCTACCCAAAAATATATATATATATGCCTTTAATGTTTAGCAATTATCACCATACCATCCTGCCACCTAATGGAGACTGAGGAGATCCTGCCTCTTGTTTGTCATTGATTGCAACAATTTGTTGGGACAGCCCATTTGGAGCATTCAAAAAGTCCCGCATATCCATCTAAAGAAGTAAAAAAGGATTTGGCACAGTGGTTCATTTAAACTTTGTTTGAACAAAGATAAACACAGCTTGCAATTAAGGTTAAGAAAAATCAGCATATTCAGAATCAGAATTGACGGAATCTGATCTTCCAGTGGCTTCAACAATATTGTGTTAGAAAAGAAATTTAGCATGGAAATAGAAAACATGTAGAAGAAGCCACATCCAACTGCTTTGTGAAATGGAAACTTTGCATGATGAATAAATTAGTTTAAGAAGATCATTTAATAACATAGATATTGTCATTCTTGAAAAGAAAATAGGAAAAGGGAAGCAGGCAAACAGGAGAAGAAATCCATGAAGCATAGAAAAGAATATAAGGTACAGATATGAGATGAAACAATTGCACCAATACCACAAAGAATGGAGAAATAGAATGAATACTCCAACATATATGTAAAAAAGGCATCCATAAAGCATAATAGGTTATCATAATAACAGTCCCATACTCCATACAGCAACTTCAACTCTAGAGTTACCCCTCCATTGCGCATAACTAGAAGGTCAATGTTCATCAGAAGGGGGGGGGGAGAAAGGAAAATGTCCTGTTAGTTGCACTCATACAACAAATCTAGGAGAAAAAGAATACAAAATAGCTGGGATAAAACAATAAAGAAACATGTATTCTTACATATACATAAAAAGGCATCCATAAAGCATAATGGGTTATAATAAAAACAATCCCATACTCCAAACGACAACATCAAATCTAGGGCTTCATCATGCTCATCATTAGAAAGCCAACATTAACTAAAATGAAGAAAAAAGGGGAAAGGGGGGGGTGGGAATTGTCCTCATCCCAGTGGTATTCAAGAAGTATCCCAAGCCAATTCAGGAATATCTGGATTCCTTTTTAAATCATCTATTTGTCAACTTGTAGATTAGAAGCAATTCTCATGTGAACCACAAGGACAACTAAAACTTAAAACAAAAATGAGAAAAGATGACATATCTAAATTCCTTCAGTATCTGTTACCTAATCAAACCATAAAACTGCTTCATTTACTAATGAACAACACAAGGGAAACACTTAATGAGGGAGTAACCTCTAAGATTAGCATTAGGATCAGTTCATGTAATGAATTATTGCCACCATTTTCATTGGTGGTGGCTGTGGTGGGGGCCAAGAATGGGGGTGTGGATCAGGTTCAAAAGCACTCCAAAACAACTTTGAATAATGAGATAGGAAGATATGTGATTCTAGTTTTCAATTAAAATGGCCATATGGCATGTGAAAACATTCCTATTGGATTACCATTTAAAGAAAAAGAAACCATGAATTCGTCTTGGCCCAATAAAATTCAGATTAAAGTTGAGAGCAATAAAATGGTTTACAAGTATCACAGTCAAGTAATGTGCCCTAACATATATCTGACTGTTGCAGATAATGCTAAACAAAGCATAAGAAGGGCCAGCTAAGTCAACTTCTTGCTTCATATAAGTAATCATGAATTTCTTGAAAATGGTCAAACAGGAAAGCCATAATTTAATCGGACTGGAAAAATGCAAAGTTGAGGTACCAGATGATTATACAAGATAAAGGTACGTCAGTCATTGTGCAAGATAATTTAAATATCATAATAATAGATTATATCTCAGTTCATGTTCATGAAAGTCAACTTACTGCTTTATTCCATCATTTGATTAATTCACTGATGAGAGTGCAGTTTACCAAATAGCATATGTTTTCACTTTAAAATTTGTCTTCAACGGTAAAATGATTTCATGGAGTGTTGTTTCAAGGCATGATGCAACATCAATAAGACCTAGCAGCCAAACCAACTAATAAGCCATGATTGAGATGGTTAAAATGACCACATTAACCTCAGAACTTTCCAAAAGCAGCTGCAGGCTTACACAGCTCATCCACCAAGACTCTATTAGCCATTTACTATATGAGAGTAGTCTAGAGAATCTCTAAACCTCTGATCCTACTGTTCAACTTAATAGGAGTCCAGTGAAGAAATGACTACATGAGAAAAACATAAAAATGGATGTCGGGCCCAGAATGAGATATCTTCATATCTGACCTTTGTAATGACAAAATCTCTACCATTACAATATAAAAGATGCTTGAGGATCTCTGAACTTAGTTACTAGAACCAAAAAGATACCCCACATCTGGTGGTCTAATTCTTTGCCCCTACCTTCCAGAGGGAACTGCAAAACCAAGAAAATTACTATTTAACAAAACAAATATATAAATCTTTTAGTTCTGTTGTGTCCAAACAAATCACAGCAAGCTTGAAGTAAAAGAGGGATGGGTCAGGCGGATTTGATCCAGCTTTTCATCATCTATCAAGCTTGAGGGCATCTGGATTGGAACAGATATGATCTAAAGAAAGATTAGATGGAAGGTGTTTGAAGAATTTGAATTGCGAAAAAGTCCCCCTTCCATTACAATTGTGGGTATTTATAAGCTAAGAGATAATCGTTTACAGCTGGAATCCACCTGTCAAACGATTAATCCAGATAGTAAACACGTGCAACCAAAGTTGGTCGTAAGGAATTAACCGTTTACAGCTGGCATCTATCTATAAAACGGTTAATCCAGATGGTAAACACGTGCAACCAAAGTTGGTCGTAAGGAATTAATCTTCTTTTTAGAGTTGATCGTCTCTTCCAGAGTTGATCGTCTTTTCCAGAGTTGGTCGTCTTTTCTGAAATTGATCGTCTCCTCCAGAGTTGGTCTTCTCTTCTGAAACTGATCGTCTCTTCCAGAGTTGATCGTCTCTTCCAGAGTTGGTCTTCTCTTCTGAAATTGATCGTCTCCTCCAGAGTTGATCGTCTCTCCCAAAGTTAATCATCTCCTGCAGCACATAATTATTACCAAATTTCATTCTCAAATAAATCTATCGATTACCTGGAAATGGATCAATTTCGTGTCTGTTGGTTGTTAATCGGCTTCACACCCTTTGGATGTTGACGAATCATTTTCCAATCATATTTGTGCCTTTTAAGCATTGATCAATTCGATACCTTTTGGACATAGACCAATTTCAATTTCAGACTCTTAAAGGATTAACTTAAACAGATCAATTTATCATATCCCAACACCAGTCCCCCTAGTTTCTAAATCCATTAAATGAAACTCAGAAACTGTCAGAAATCTTTGTCCTGGAACGATATGCCCAGATGACATGTCAAACTTTAACTTGAGAGACGGTTACAAAACAACCACCGTATCTTCTTCCCATCATTATAATTTTTTCAAAATTCGAGAAAATTAAAATATCCTCAAAAAAGAAAAAAGATATCTGTCTAACCAGCAGATCGCAGCCATTGCACCGTAAAAGCCGTTTCGACCCTTCGAGAATCCCAATTTCCATTAAATATTTTAAGGACAGATTGATGAATCTAGTTCATTCTCAGCGTTGGCAAAGAGATCTCGGTCCGTTGAAAAGTATTATATAAACATCAAACCTCTCAAAGAAATAGGTTTTCAACCATTTCCGCCTTTTTGCCTTATGAGCGAAAGAAAAATTTCACATGTCAACCTCTTATTTCACTTCTGCTTTTCGAAGTTAATCTTCTTTTACTTCCTTTCTTCATCATGGTTAGAATCTTAGAAACTAGTCATGTAGAAAACCCTGGGAACCTTGAAGAATCCAGTTCTCAACAGCAATAAAAAACAAACCGAACAAGTAAAAATAAGGGATATTAGATCTTCTCTATTCGAACATAGGATATTAGCATTAAAACAACATTACAATATTTCTAATGAATATATTGTAATTCTTCCTCTTGCTGAAAATCAAATAAATCGGCCCCCAGCTTGTAGCATTACCATATACGAAGAACACTTAAGAGCCGGACTTAGATTTCCGATCCATCCTTTCTTCCTCATGATCTTCAAACTATATCGGGAATTACCATCCCAACTGACCCCCAATAGCATTCGGATTATTTGTGCGTTCTTGATCCTTTGCAAGGACGCAAACATAACTCCAAAAACCTCACTCTTTACCTCTTTATTCGTATTAAAAAGAGATTTTCACGGTCATGAATGGTGGGTAATCAACCCACGACACAGTCGGAAATTTATTTCTGGACTTCCTTCAGCCATTCATGGCTGGAAACCAAGCTTCTTCTATATCTTCTCTAAAATCCCTTGGGACTTCACAACTAGCCATAGAGAACCCCGATTAACTCCAAACGACGGCAAAAAGGTTCTGTCTTCCGATCAAGAGGATTACAAGAAGCTTACGAGGATGGAAGTTCCTCCGATTAAAAAACTTCTTGATCAAAGAGGACTCTTTTCAGCGGAAATCAGTCCTAAACCCTCTTTAGGTATTTTTATTACTGATATTATTTCATCAGTTTTTCTGATCAATCTATCTTAATCTCTGACTTCTTTTTAATTATAGATACATCAGTCATGGTGGACGTACGAAAACTCCGGAAGCTTTCGAAGAAAAGGAAGGTAGAAGCCACTTCTTCTATCCAAGAAGAGAGAAAAATCAAGAAACTGAAGAAGATTCCGATCAACCCAACAACTTCACCAACAGTAACAAGGCCTGACTCTCCAATTGTAATAGCTAGTGTGTCGGAGGACGACAAAGTTCCTCTGTCAGCATCTCTTCAACCTCCTATGCAAAAACAAACAAGCATACCAAGAGACGACATACTCTCTTGCCCTATCGATCAACTAGATAAGAGCAAGGCTTCGATGAGAAATAAGGAAGAAAGAACCCCAGCCGCAAATATTTCGGCTGGTTTTCCCATATATGCCGATGATTCGGGCCTAAACAACCCGATACTGGCTCGTCAACTTACGAAGTCTATAATAATTCCAAGGGACTGGGAGATAACAAAGTCCCAGCAAATTGACAATACAATCTTACAACTTCATCCGACAATGCTGAAGGTATGAATTATACTTATGTTTTGAATACATATTTAACTATCTTTTTTAGTTTTGGAAAATCCGATTAATACAAGACATGAATTAACAGCTCATCCATGGGATTAATATCATGAATGAAAGTTTGAAGAATTTTGATCAATTCAGCAAGGTCATGAGTGATGAAGTAAACATGGCCAAATTAAAAAAAGTAGCCGAAGAACTGAAGAACTCAATGGAAAAGAAATTAGGGGAAGCGATGATTAAAATTTCGGTACTGGAGGCGGAATTAAGGGAAGCCAGATCAAAGATGAATAGTATGGAATCAAAGTTAAAACAGAAAAGTAAAAAGGTCCGATCATTATCCCATAAACTGGAGGGGGCAGAAGAAAAGATTGCAACAGCTGAAAAGAAGGTTTTAGCAGCCGAAGAAAAAATTTTATCAACTAAAAGAATCGAGCAAACTGTTGAAGAGGCCATGAATGGGACGGTCAAGAAATATATCGAATCAAAAGCCTTCGACGACAAACTCCACAAAGCGGGAGTTGAGAGTTACAATTATGGTCTTGCCGACTGTTTAAAGAAAGTGAAGAAGTTTTATCCTGACCTTGATACTTCCAAGATAGAAGAACTCTGATGAAGAAAATTCTGATGAAGAGAACTCAGATGAAGAAAACCCAACTAATGAACCCATTTCCGATCAAGCGGAAAGACTAACTGGAGCTCCTACTGATCAATTAGTCAGATATCAAATTGAAGCACCGGCACCAGTTTCTCAAATCCCAGGAGAAATTTTACCAGTCTCTTTTGTAGATGAAAGTGAAATAGAAGGAAGTTCCATCAAGATCAATGTAACAGATTGAAAATGTACTAACTTAGTTTAATTTTCAATGAAAAATCTTTCTTTTTAATGTTCGTCGGATTATGAAAAGAATTAGATGAACAAGTTTCTAAAAAAAACCGTTCTGATTATAACAGGCTTTACTTAAATCACAAGCATTAACTAATATTTCAAAAAAAATTCAAAAGAACTAATTTCAAATAAGTTTGTCAGAGTTTATTAAACAGCAATTTCTAGTTTATTAAGACAAAAACAATTTCTAAGTCGTTAATCTTCTTATTTTTATAAAAACTTTTCCCGACGAGGTAGATGATCATACTTACTTTGCCAATCATAACTTTTTGTCACAAGTATGACTGAGAAAAACTTTCCCAAATGAAAGATGTAATTGTTTACCTTAACAGACGTAATCTTTTTGTCAGAGGTTCAGTTTGAGAGCCGTACAACTGAGGGCCGTATAACCGTATTTGTCAGAATTTAGAAGGGCGTAGAGAAGGGCGCATAAATTTGAAATTCAAATTGTATGCTTTTATATTCATACCTTAGAACTAACTTTCTGGGAACCAGCGACGATTTACGAATTCCCGCTAAATAAGGTCCAAAATCGTGTCAAAATCTCCCATTATCTCGGAATTTGAGCTACAAATCGTGACCATCCATATCTTCTATATAAAGGGGTCTCAGGTTCAAATTTTCAAACCACCTAAGTACCAAATACCTCTCTTTTGCAATTCTTCGCTCTAAGGCATAGTCTTTATCTTCATCAAATTCAAAAAATGAAGCCGGGTGATAAGAAATCGCATCAGATGTCCAAAAGAAAAATAGGACCGATACGATTCAGAGAAAAAAGGTCCTGTGTGAGAAGAAAGCGTTTATCAAGAAGTGCTTCCGTCAAACCTACAGTTCCTGAATATATCTCATTTTCATCTGAAAAAGAAGAAGAGAACCCTTCCGCTCCCGTTTTAGAGGAAACAAGCCAAAATCCATGTACTGATGATATTCCGTCAAAAAAAGGAAAAGCCCCTGTTGAAGAATCGACTAATCCAACGGGTAATAAACCCGTTCAAGTATTGGTTGCTGATACAAGTATCAACAATCAGAAATTGGCGAAAACTATATTGCAATCCATCATTCTCCGAAAAGATTGGGAGACGACTATTAAACAAGGAGTAAAGGAAGCCTTAACTTCCATTTATCCAAAAATCTCAAAGGTAAGCAATATTCCTTTCTTTTCTTCATAACAAACTGTTCATACTCTAACAACACAGCAAACCTGTTATATAGTTTGTCAGTGATATCTCAATGATTGAAGAAGGTTGGGATCAGGCGCAAAATCTCCAAGAAGATCTTCAGAGACGATTAGCAATAGTTAAAGAGGAGAAAAATAAAGCCATTGCCGATCGGAAAGCCTTCAGAACAGAAGTTCTCTTTATGACAGCGAAGATCATATCCTTAAAGAAGCAATTAAAACAAAACGAAACATATATTCATCAACTTATGGATGATGGAGCCAAAAGAAGAAAAAGACTTCAACAAGCCGATGAAGCCATAGAAGAAAAAACTCAATCATATGAGGAGATACTAAATCAGAATCTACTGTTACAGAAGAGAATATCGCTTCTTGAAGAAGATTTGAGAAAAACCGAACAGGAAAATATTTCGCTAACTCAACAAAAGTCCTCCATAATTGAGGAATTTATGAAATCTGATGGTTTTTCCCAAGGAATAAAAAAAGTGGGAGCCAAAGGCTATGAGCTTGGTTTCAAAAATTGCCTTGATAAGGTTAAAAAATTATATCCTAGTCTTGATCTTTCCAATATTTCTCCAGATTTTTCTGTGAAGAAAGAAGAAGAGCAAACAAGCAAAATTTTGATAAAGTTACCTGATCCAGAGGCAGTTGATCAAGAGAAAATTCCAGCCGACCAGAGTATTTGAAAGAAAACTGAATAGTATATGTAATAGGAAATTGGCAATAGTTTTATTGTCATTTATTTTCCTCTTTCCACTCTTTATAAAAGAATATGAATGAACTCCCCCTGTGTTTCTTTAATTAATCCATGAACTGAATTAGAATATCAGATCAATATGTTCTGTCATAATATAATATAATTTTTATTCTAACCATTAAATACTGGTTGAGTTAGTAGGTTAAGCTAACTCGATTTGTCGGATTATGATCAGCTTATCAGGCCAATCTTTTAGATCAGTTGTTCTGATCATTATACACCGATTGAGTTAGTGGATCAGACTAACTCGATTTGTCGGATTGTGATCAGCTTATCAGGCCAATCTTTTAGATCAGTAGTTCTGATCATGATACACCGATTGAGTCAGTGGATCAGACTAACTCGATTTGTCGGATTGTGATCAGCTTATCAGGCCAATCTTTTAGATCAGTTGTTCTGATCATTATACGATTGAGTTAGTGGATCAGACTAACTCGATTTGTCGGATTGTAATCAGCTTATCAAGCCAATCTTTTAGATCAGTTGTTCTGATCATTATACACCGATTGAGTTAGTAGATCAGACTAACTCGATTTGTCGGATTGTGATCAGCTTATCAGGCCAATCTTTTAGATCAGTTGTTCTGATCATTATACACCGATTGAGTTAGTGGATCAGACTAACTCGATTTGTCGGATTGTGATCAGCTTATCAGGCCAATCTTTTTAGAAAATACCGGAAAATAAAATCTCCCTCGTACAGCAAGAAAAAAAATAGAAGGAAACTATCTTTATTGATAATATTTGCTTAGATTTTCCACATTCCAAGGTCTTGCCAAAGGATAACCATCCAGACTTTCTAGTCGATAGGTTCCTGATCGTACAACTTCAGTAATACGATAAGGACCTTCCCAATTTGGAGCAAGTTTACCTTGTTCAGTTGGTCAGGATATAGATGTTCGGCGCAGAACGAGATCCCCAATCTGAAAGATTCGAGCCTTCACTCTTGAATTGTAATACCGTGCCACCTTTTGTCGGTAAGCAGCCATCTTCAGTTGTGCTTGCAACCTAGAATTTTCAATCAAATCAAGAGCTAATCTCCTCCCATTATCATTATCAGATTCTGTAAAACTGTCAATTCTTCTAGAATGAAGAACAATTTCCAGAGGTAACATAGCTTCACTTCCATAAGCTAGATTAAACGGAGATTCACCTGTTGTAGATCGGGGTGTTGTTCGATAAGCCCATAAAATAGAATTAAGTTCATCAACCCAAGATCCTTGGGTTTCATTTAGCCGGGTTTTCAATCCATGAAGGATCGTTCGATTGGTTACCTCCACTTCTCCATTAGCTTGAGGATGTCCGACAGATGTCAATTTATGAAGAATTCCATAGCGAGTACAGAAATCTTTAAACTTCTGATTATCAAACTGTCTTCCATTATCTGTAATAATCACATGAGGGATTCCAAATCTGTATATAATGAAATTTTTGACAAATATTTCAACTTTTGCTTCAATGATTAAAGCCAGAGGTTCAACTTTTACCCATTTGGTAAAATAATCAATAGCGACAATCAAAAATTTCCGTTGCCCAGAAGCTGGAGGAAATGGACCAAGTATATCCATTCCCCATTGAGCAAATGGCCAAGGAGCTACTAATTATGCCAACTGGCTAGCAGGACGCCTTTGGATATTTGCATATCTTTGACAAGAATCACATCTTCTTACAAAATTTGCAGCATCCTTTTGCATAGTCGGCCAATAGTAACACTGTCTTATGATTTTATAGGCTAAAGATTATCCCCCCAAATGATCATCACATATCCCCTTGATATGGCTACATCGCTGACGTGGGGCGCGTGTCAGGTCCAGCTGGACACGGTCAGTACCACGTGAATTATTTCTTTCAAAAGATCCCCCATGAAGGAAGAAGTGCTCCTACTCCTTCGCCAGGTGGCACCCCAAGACGGGTCCACCTCTGCCGAGATCGAGCCGGGCCCTCCTGCTCCTTCGTAATGTGGCACCCGAAGACGGGTCCACCTCAACCAAAGTCGAGCACCTCCCTGCCACTCCGCCAGGTGTCCACCCAGGAGGCGTCCACCTCGGCCGAAGCTGGCGACCCCTCGCTCCCTCGCCAGGTGGCACCCCAAGACGGGTCCACCTCGGCCGAGGTCGAGCCGGGCCCTCCTGCTCCTTCGCCAGGTGGCACCCCAAGACGGGTCTACCTCGATCGAAGTCGAGCCTCTCTGCCACTCCGCCAGGTGTCCACCCAGGAAGGGTCCACCTCGGTCGAAGCTGGTGGCCCCTCGCTCCCTCGCCAGGTGGCACCCCAAGACGGGTCCACCTCGGCCGAGATCGAGCCGAGCCCTCCTACTCCTTCGCCAGGTAGTACCCGAAGACGGGTCCACCTCGGCTGAAGTCGAGCCTATCTCTGCCACTTCGCCAGGTGTCCATCCAGGAAGGGTCCACCACGGCGGAAGCTGGCGGCCCCTCGCTCCCTCGCCAGGTGGCACCCCAAGACGGGTCTACCTCTGCCGAGGTAGAGCCGGGCCCTCCTGCTCCTTCGCCAGGTGGCACCCAAAGACGGGTCCACCTCGGCCGAAGTCGAGCACCTCCCTGCCACTCCGCCAAATGTCCACCCAGGAGGGGTCCACCTCGGCCGAAGCTGGCGGCCCCTCGCTCCCTCGCCAGGTGGCACCCCAAGACGGGTCCACCTCGGTCGAGGTCGAGCCGGGCCCTCCTGCTCCTTCGCCGGGTGGCACCCGAAGACGGGTCCACCTAGGCCGAAGTCGAGCCTCTCTCTGCCACTCCACCAGATGTCCACCCAGGAGGGGCCCACCTCGACCGAAGCTGGCGGCCCCTCTCTCTCCCTCGCCAGGTAGCACCCCACGACGGGTCCACCTCTGCCGAGGTCGAGTCGGGCCCTCCTGCTCCTTCGCCAAGAGGCACCCGAAGACGGGTCCACCACGACCGAAGTCGAGCACCTCCATGCCACTCCGCCAGGTGTCCACCTAGGAGGGGTCCACCTCGGCCGAAGCTGGCGGCCCCTCGCTCCCTCGCCAGGTGGCACCCCAAGACGGGTCCACCTCGGCCGAAGTCGAGCCTCTCTCTGCCACTCGGCCAGGTGTCCACCTAGGAGGGGTCCACCTCGGTCGAAGCTGGCGGCCCCTCGCTCCCTCGCCAGGTGGCACCCCAAGACGGGTCCACCTCTGCCGAGGTCGAGCCGGGCCCTCCTGCTCCTTCACCAAGTGGCACCCGAAGACGGGTCCACCTCGGCCGAAGTCGAGCACCTCCCTGCCACTTCGCCAGGTGTCCACCCAAGAGGGGTCCATCTCGGCCGAAGCTGGCGGCCCCTCGCTCCCTCGCCAGGTGGCGCCATAAGACGGGACCACCTCTGCCGAGGTCGAGCCGGGCCCTCCTGCTCCATCGCCAGCTGGTACCCGAAGACGGGTCCACCTCGACCGAAGTCGAGCTTCTCTCTGCCACTCCGCTAGGTGTCCACCGAGGAGGGGTCCACCTCGGCCGAAGCTGGCGGCCCCTCGCTCCCTCGCCAGGTGGCACCCCAAGACGGGTCCACCTCTACCGAGGTCGAGCCGGGCCCTCCTGCTCCTTCGCCAGGTGGCATCCGAAGACGGGTCCACCTCGATCGAAGTCAAACACCTCCCTGCCACTCCGCCAGGTGTCCACCCAGGAGAGGTCCACCTCGGCTGAAGCTGGCAGCCCCACGCTCCCTCGCCAGGTGGCGCCCCAAGACGGGTCCACCTCTGCCGAAGTAGAGCCGGGCCCTCCTGCTCCTTCGCCAGCTGGCACCCGAAGACGGGTCCACCTCGGCCGAAGTCGAGCCTCTCTGCCGCCCCGCCAGGTGGCGCCCCCTGACGGGTCCACCTCGGCCGAGGTCAGCCCTACTCTACAAAGCCTCGGGGAAGCGGAGGCACGGGTTGCAAGGTCGCCACTAGAGCCGGCACGCGCCGCGCCCCGTAGGGGACACCAGTACGGCCTGCAGTGACACGCGAAACCTCGTTTACACCAGTCAGACGGGGCCCCGCAATCGAGGAACGAAATCCTT
Source organism: Areca catechu (assembly GCA_021397845.1). NCBI lineage: Eukaryota > Viridiplantae > Streptophyta > Magnoliopsida > Arecales > Arecaceae > Areca > Areca catechu. Next base: position 40,239,107 of record CM038045.1, read on the forward strand.
GCGGACAGGAGCCTGAAACGACTGTAATCCTACCGTCAACGCCTCGAAAGGAGAACTCCCGTACTCGGCCCAAAGCCTCACCAGTCTTTTCCCTTTCGTGACACTACGGACGAGACGGTCCGGCCACTTAGCTCCCGGACCCGAAGAAGAAGGGAGAGGAGAAGGTCTAGAGGTCTCAGGGAGCCCCCTGAAAGGAAGGCGAGCTGAAGGCAATTCGATGGTATAAAAGGGATGGTAAAAACGGACGGAAAGGTAAGTCGAAAGGGGGAGAAAACACCAAGAGAACGATCCTGGGAGGCCTCAAGAAGTCCTCAGGCATGAGCTCGGTCAACCCAGCGCAGGAAGCCGGGCTTCAACTCCCCTATTCCCCATACTTCTTTCATTTACATCTCCTCTAAGCTCGGGAATCCTTCGGGAACTCGCCTTAGGGGATCTGTTCCATCTCGCCGCTCTCTAACTTGACCGTCGGAGTGCCCCCGCCGGAACCCCCGGCCCGGGTCTTTGACTTTGTTTTGCAAGTCCGGGAGCTTGGAGATCTCGAGGTGAGAGAGTCCGAGACCGGTGCCAACTCAAGAGCTACAGGCCACCGCGGTGAGATCGGCAACACCCCTCATGTACTTCCCTAAGAGCATAATCAGCATCCGAATGAGACAGACATTTCAACAACGGCTAAGTAAATGACTTTTTATATAATAAACCATCCAAGATGACATATTGAGCAGCCCATTTTCTAATATGCTTGGCTTCTATATCATTTTTAGGCAATATTCCTTCAGTCAGGTACTTTACTATCGGATCCATCCAATTCGTTTCTGGTTCTATTTGGAGAACTTTTTCTTTTTCAGTTGCCAAGATACTTGGAATTTCCAAGTATTCCACAAAGATCCGACCCATCTATTCAGGTGTAGAAGTAGCTAATCTGGATAATGCATCGGCTCGAGAATTTTCGATTCTAGGGATGTGACTGATGTCCCATGAATCGAATGAAGTTCCCAGTTCTTTGACTTTCTTCAAATATAAACTCAAAATGGTGTCATGAACCTCAAAGTCCCCTTTCACCTGATTGACAACCAACTGTGAAACAGACAATACCTTCAATCTTCTGACATTCACCTCTTTTGCAACTTTCAAACCTACTAAAAGAGCCTCATATTCGGCTTGATTGTTAGATGCCTTGAAAGAAAATCGTAGTGCATACTCTATGGCATCTCCACAGGAACTAGATAAGATTAACCCTACTCCGCAGCCAGAAGAGTTGGATGCCCCATCTACATGTAATACCCAGGGTGCATCGGTCGTTTCTATCTCAACAGATAATTCATTGTCCCTCCAAGTACATTCGGCTATAAAGTCAGCCAATACTTGGACTTTCATTACAGACCTAGACTGATAAATGATATCATATTCACTCAGTTTAATTGCTCACTTTGCCATTCGACCAGAAGTATCAGGACATTGTAAAATAGTTCTTAAAGGTTGATCAGTCAATACAATGATACGATAAGACTGGAAATATAGTCTGAGCCGTTTGGCCGATATTACCAAAGTATATACAATCTTTTGAAATTTTGGATATCTAGTTTCTGTATCATGAAGAACTTTACTGATATAATGGATGGGCTTATGCAATCCGCCAGAATCCTTTCTGACCAATACGGAACTAACTGCTTCATCTGATGCAACCAAATAAATGTATAAATCCTCGCCTTCTTGAGGCTTAGATAGTATGATCGGGTTGACCAAGTACTTCTTCAGTTCTTCGAATGCAGTTCGACAATCATCCGACCAATTGAACTCTTTGACTTGCCGTAAAGCCTTGAAGAAAGGCAAACATCTCTCAGCTGAACGAGAAATAAATCGGCTTAATGAAACAATTCGTCCAGTCAACTATTGAATCTCCTTCTTATTGGCTGGTTCTCTCATATTCAAGATAGCCCGGATTTTTTCTGGATTGGCTTCAATTCCTCGATGTGTAACCATGAATCCCAAGAATTTTCCAGAAGTCACACCAAAGATACACTTAGTCGGATTTAACTTCATATGATTCCGGCATAAAATATTAAAAGCTATTTGTAAATCTTTAATATGGTCATCAAACTGATTGCTCTTAACAATCATATCATCAACATATACCTCCATAGTCTTTCCAATTTGATCTTCAAAGATTCGATTTACAAATCTCTGATAAGTGGCCCCGGCATTTTTGAGGCCAAATGGCATTACTTTGTAACAATATATTCCCTTATCTGTAACAAAGGACATTTTTTCTTCATCTTCTGGATTCATTCGTATCTGATTGTATCCAGAAAAAGCATCCATAAAACTTAAAAACTTGTGTCCAGCCGTTACATTAACCAACTGATCAATTTTTGGCAAAGGAAAACTATCTTTCGGACATGCCTTGTTAAGGTCGGTATAATCTATGCATATTCTCCATTTTCCATTTGCTTTCTTGACCATCACTACATTAGCCAGCGAATCAGGATAATGAACCTCTCTGATGAATCCAGCATCAAGCAATTTGGTAACTTCTTCATTGATAATACTTTGTCTTTCCGGGGCAAAGTTTCATTTCTTTTGTCGAACAGGTCTAATAAATGGATCAACCTTAAGTTCATGCTTGATTACCGCAATAGGAATCCCTAACATGTCAGTAGCTTTCCATGCAAATATGTCGGCATTTGCCTGTAAGAAATTAATCTTCTCCCTTTGATCTTCAGTAAGCTTTCAATCTGAACTGTTTTGGTAGGATCATCTTTTGTCAGAGGAATATAAATGGTTTTTTCTATTGATATGCTAATTCCATCATTCAGATCACGTGGATCCATTTGTTCAGAAGTTGATTTGATAGTTAATTGCTGATTCTGAATTGTTAGGCATTGCCGAGCCATTTGCTGATTTCCCCTTACTACCCCAATTCCACTTGAAGTCGGGAATTTCATCATAAAGTGGTATGTAGATACAACGGCTTGGAATTTATTCAAGGCAGGTCTCCCCAAAATGGCATTGTAAGCAGAAGGAATCCGAACAACCATGAAAGAAAGGAGGTAGGTTATTTGCTTTGGTGTTGTCCCAAGAGTTATAGGAAGGGTGATTTCTCCTTCTACTCCTATGGAATTTCCACCGAATCCAGTGAGCGGTGTATGAATTCTTCGTAACTTATTAAATGGTAAATTCATTTTGACAAATGCATCATAAAGCAAGACCTCTGTGGAACTTCCATTATCAACTAGAATCCGATGTACATCGTAGTTTGCAATAACAGCGAAAATTACAACATGGTCATTATGAGGCGTTCTAACGCCTTGTAAATTTTCATCAGAAAAAACAACACTTCCTTGAAACCTTTTAGGACTCCGCTCCTCTTCAAGACATGCATAACAAATCATTCCAACCGACCCATCAGTTGGCTGCTGGTTTGGGAGCTCCGTCCCGTCAGTGATCATCCTTGGAACAGCTGGCCTTGGTATTGCTGCTTCAATTGATCGATTCTGATTTTGACTTCGGATATACCTAGCCAAATAACCTTGTTTAATCAGAGCCTCAATTTCATCTCGTAATTGAATGCATTCTTCTGTTGTATGGCCATGATCTCAATGATAGCGACAGTATTTGGCTTTATTTCTCATAGCTGGTGGAGCTTTCATTGACCTTGGCCTTTGTAAAATATTTTCTTTCTCAATCTCCATCAAAATCTGTTCTCTTGAATGGGTCAACGGAGTGTACATATTGACTCGGTTGACATAGTTTCTATCAATCAAATCTCTAGGCCTTTGATTTTGCCGTTGAATAGATCGGACCTTAGAGAACCGAGATTCATCTTCTTTGGCTCTCTTTTTACTTGACATTAATTTTTTCTCCACCTGTCGCCGATTCAACGCCTGTTCTTCGGCCTGGGCATACTTTTGGGCACGGACCAGTAATTCTGAATAATTGGTCGGAAATTTTTTATCCAAAGAAAATGTAAATCTAGAGGCTCGCAAACCTTTCTTCACAGCAGACATCGCCACATATTCATTAAGGTCAGGTATCTCCAATGTGGCGAAATTAAATCTCTTGATATAATCTTTCAAAGATTCTCCTTCTGGTTGCTGAATAAAAAACAAGCTATCAGAATTTCTGGACATTTTTCTGCTTGTTCCGAAGTGAGAGATGAACAATTTTTCTAGTTGACCGAATGAGTGGATGGCGTCCGGCTGCAAACTGGAATACCATATTCTGGCTGACTTCTTCAAAGTTGCAGGAAAGGCAAGACAATGTAATGCGTCTGACGCTACCTGAATTAGCATATGAGCTTTAAAGCTACCCAAATGGTCTAATGGATCAGACGACCCATCGTATAATTCGATCGACGGTACTTTGAAATGATGTGGGATCTTTTCATCCATGATCTTCTTGGAAAAAGGGGGAAGAATATTATAACTTGGGGCAACATCTTCTGTTTTCCTCTGCTCCAAAACTTTGGCAACTTGCAACTCCAACTTCTTGAATTTTCGATCAAAACTTCTCTCTTTCAAGGTGTTGAGCTTGGGTACTGTTAGGGGTTGATTCTTCAGATGAGGTTGACCGAGATCGTGGCTGTTTCTCTTTGTTTTGCTTCTTGGAGTGATGACGAGATCGGTGATGATATCTTACAGGAGATAGTTGACCTGAAGAACATTGATAAGAAGAATGTCTTCTGGGACTGAGATGTTTACTTACCTGGAGTGATGGTTGCCGGCTGGTTCTTGATATAGCTGGCTGCATTGGTTCCTTCGTTGCCCTTTCTTGAAGGTTCTGCATCGCTGTGGTAAGCACTTCTACCTTATCAAATAAAGCATTCGACTTTTCTTGATCAAAATGCACTGGAACAGGGTCATTTCTTTTTTATCGGGAACAGGATCCGTTGCTTTGCCATCCAGAACAAGATTTTCTCCTTGGTTGTCAAGGACAAGATCGGTTTCTTTTGAAGAATTAGAAGCAGCTCCTGTTGGCAAATCCTTCTTTCTACCCTTCACCATGCTTCCTTTTAGATTTTTCAGAACTCTCTCATAGAGAATGCCCCTACTTGGCGCGCCAATCTGTTGCATCCAAACAAATCACAGCAAGCTTGAAGTAAAAGAGGAATGGGTCAGGCGGATTTGATCCAGCTTTTCATCATCTATCAAGCTTGAGAGCGTCTGGATTGGAACAGATATGATCTAAAGAAAGATTAGATGGAAGGTGTTCGAAGAATTTGAATTGCCAAAAAGTCTCCCTTCCATTACAATTGTGGGTATTTATAGGCTAAGAGATAACCGTTTACAGCTAAGAGATAACCGTTTACAGCTGGAATCCACCTGTCAAACGATTAATCCAGATAGTAAACACGTGCAACCAAAGTTGGTCGTAAGGAATTGACCGTTTACAGCTGGCATCTATCTATAAAACGGTTAATCCAGATGGTAAACACGTGCAACCAAAGTTAGTCGTAAGGAATTAATTTTCTTTTTAGAGTTGATCGTCTCTTACAAAGTTGATCGTTTTTTCCAGAGTTGGTCGTCTCTTCTGAAATTGATCGTCTCCTCCACAGTCGGTCGTCTCTTCCAGAGTTGGTCTTCTCTTCTGAAACTGATCATCTCTTCCAGAGTTGATTGTCTCTTCCGGAGTTGATCGTCTCTTCCAGAGTTGGTCTTCTCTTCTGAAATTGATCTTCTCCAGAGTTGATCGTCTCTCCCAAAGTTAATCATCTCCTGTAACAAATAATTATTACCAAATTTAATTCTTAAATAAATCTATCGATTACCTGGAAATGGATCAATTTCGTGTCTGTTGGTTGTTAATCGGCTTCACACCCTTTGGATATTGACGAATCATTTTTCAACCATATTTGTGCCTTTTAAGCATTGATCGATTCGATACCTTTTGGGCATAGACCAATTTCAATTTCAGACTCTTAAAGAGTCAACTTAAACACTTAAACAGATCAATTTATCATATCCCAACAAGTTCAATTAGAGTCTGCAGTGTTTCTGAGTTATGCTGCCCAAAAGGACATTATCTTCCGGCCTTTATTTGATATTCAATTGCCACTGTGTCCCAAATTGATTTTTGTTTTAAAAGATATACCTTGATCACACAAGAAACAAATTAATAAAAAAGGTATTATGTGCACAACAAAAAAAAATATGAGGATTGGATCAACATGTATGGTTCATAACTCTATCTGTTATCACCGACAGGCAACCTGCACGGGAAGAGGAGAAAGAAACAGATAAATATATTAAATATAAAGAATAAACTAGATGAACAAGAAAAGAAGATGAAACATAGAAGCCCGTATTATAAGTACTATGCCATGATTTCAAGTTAGTTACCTAAATAAAATGTATTCCTCCATGCAGTGTATTCCATGTAAGATGGAGCAAAGGATTTAACAAAGATTTCCAGAGGTAAATAGGTAAAGCTAAATTGATGACAAATGAAGGCCAATTCAGACTCTTGGACTTCATTTCGCCATTCCAGAATATTCTGCTATAGCAGTCTTTCATTCACTCAGAAGTAGCAAAACATTAGGATGCCCTCTTTTCCAAGGCCTAAACCATTCACAGAAGTTAAAATGTAGTGGCAATAACATAAAGAGCATTTTATAGTTTTCTATAAATAATGAACTAAAGCTGAACTGCTAGGAAATTGAGGTTAAGGACCACAAAGAGCCCTTGGACTTCATAGACAATTGCAGAATAATATGCTATAACCATCTTTCCTTCTCTTGAGAGTAGCAATACCCTAGAAAAGACTTCTTTCCTAATGATTAAAAGCAAACGTACCATTAAAAGTATAGCAGTGATGACATCCAGCAACAATTGGCAGTAGCCAACAAGAAGAAGCAAGGCATCATCAGTTGTTATTAACCCACCTAGACTCATAGAACTTATAAGATTCAAACATTATCAGCAACACATACTTGTACTATAGGAACTAAGGCGAACTCGGCCAAGTTAAATAGTTGCAGTAAATTTCAGACAATGCCCTTACCAGGTCAGGAAGGAATAAGAAAGAAAGGAAGAAATAAAGAAAGCAGGTAAAACAAATTCGATTCTTCTCTAGAGATATTGAAAGATTAACATGTTTACAAATTCCTAAGTCTTGAGAGCATCAACCAAAAAAAAAAAAGCATAAAAAATAGCCAATTTGCCATGACCTTCAAATTTAAAAGAAAAAATCCTAAAACTACTAAATGTAGCTTGTCACTCAACAAAATCCCAATACTATAAATAATTGTCTAGAAAAGCCCACCATCACAAGCAATGATTTTTAACAAATCAAAAATTCCATCTAAATATGTCCATAGATAAATCATCTCGAAGATAAGTTTATGTAGCAGCAAACAAGTAAAGACAAAAGGTATTAAAAAAAACTCCTAACAGCTTATCATTACATGTTTCTACCTGCATAGAACGTAGTAAAGCTCGCAAATCAGAGTTCTCTGCCATCAGCTCTTGCTTCTTTACTTCATATGCATCAACCTATCGGTATCATGAAGACATTAAGGAAATTTCTGACTGCATGCATCAACTGACTGAGTTAAGCATTTTTCTTACAATCATTTTATAGAAATCATTGTCAGCCTTCTTTCCATTCCATGTTCCACGCTGACGCCCTTCTTTCTGTTGCCATTAACAACAAGCAACATCAGTTGGAAATATTCTTAATTACCTGAAGCATCAAAAAGCTGTACCAGGTATGCAAAAGTAGAATTGAAAGACCAAAAAGGTTTTAAAAAGTGTGATGCGAAGCACATGAGGATCAGTGTGCTCAAATTAAATATGGAGAATTTTCGAAGACTCTGCATTTATGGATGTAGTCTGCTTGTTAGAACTATAAATTGATAATAAAAACAACTTTAACAAAACCTGCAGTAAGTTCATTATCTCCATCCCTGACCGAGATTCCTTCTTTTTCTCCATTAACACCTGGTTTAGCCTCTCCTGCAAAAGAACAGATTAAGAGAGCCAGTGATTTAGTAAATGCATTTTGGCATGTTCCATGATATTATCAATGAAAACTTTTGCCAAATGAATTTCTGATTATGTAACGATAGACCAAAGCAATAACATTACCTGTAGTTTTATGTATTCCTTCTCTTTTTTCTTCATTTCATGTATTTGTTGCGTGCGCACTTGCTTTTCAAAGAAAATCAATGAATCAGGAGTGATCGGCTTAGGACAGAAGAAGATGATGAAAAAAAAATTCCCAGAAAGAAGGGATAGAGGCACAATGATAAGATATTTCTCACCTGATTACCAATGACCATTCGCTGAAATTCATCACGTTCCTGCTGCAACTTTTCAATTTGAGCCTTCAAAGCTGCAGTATTTTTAGCCTCCTGATGACAGCAAAAGAGTTACAAAGATTAACTATTTCGTCATCATTATAGAAGTGATCTATGAAGGAAATACAATGAACGAACCGTTCGGGTTAAAGTAGCTAGCTCTCGATCTTTTGCAGCTAATTGCACCTCAAGCCTTTCAACCTTGGCCTCTAATCTTGATATATCAGACTGCAATCTATAATTATACAACAGCAATGCCATCAGAAAAGGTGCCTTTCACTATCAGCTTAAAATGGCAAGTAGCTCCTAATGTAAATGTGAAAACTGTAATAAGAAAACTAATCCAATTTAAGCAGCTCCTGACATGGATTTTCTCACACATAATTTCTGCTCTCGCACTAAATTTGAGGACTTGGGCTAGTGGAAAGATCATGAAGGCCCAATTAGGCACAGAATGATAATCCAGATGACTAATATTAACACATAAAGCTTAAATCCTCCAGTGTAACACCCAAAAAAAGCTTTCATGTTGTCACCAGTTATACGAAGCTATATGTTAATGTAGGATATGAAAATCCCCTAAACGAAATAGGTTAATTGATTATGAATATGTATTTATTTGGGTAGATATTATAATAATATCTTTCATTGCTTGCATCAATTTTCTGGAATGGTGAGTAAAAGGCTGCATGTTGAAAGGATTGGGAGAAGATATGGTGAAATCATTCAGTCATGCAAGTAGTTGAGGTGAAAATATAAATTATATCACCAAAATATGCAATTTATAAATCCATATAAGTTTTTTCAAACAAGAAAGATGGGAAATCCGGTACATAACAAAATATGCAATTTATAAATCCATATAAGTTATTTCAAAGAAGAAAGATGGGAAATCCGGTACATAACTGTTTATGGTTCAGAAGTTGACAGATGACCAGCAAAACAAACACCATGATCCTCTTGGCAGATCAGTAACAGACTAATACTGAACTCATAAAAACAGTATCAGGCTACCAGCATTTAAATTGGGATGATAAAGTGCTGGGAAACCTGATCTTGACAGTCACTAGTAATGACCAAATATTGAGAAACCCAAACATAATGCAATGTGCCCAATTTGGTTACTTTGTATATACATCTCCGATTCGGTTACTTTGTATATACATGAACTGAACTTGCCAAACTCTAGCCTAGATTAATAGAGCACCATTGACATTACAACTATTCTTTATTTTGGGAAAGACAATATGCTAGTTTCTCTTCACAATGACCAAAAATTCCATTCAGAGCCACACATCACTCCAGATTCTACTAATTATGATAAGGAAACGGTTGGATTTAGACTTCACTTACATGTATAAGTTAATTGGAATAACATTATCGGATCCCTATAAATTAAGGCACCAAGAGATATCAATCTGATAAAAAAATAAATAAATTACAAATTCACCTCTGCCTCTGCTCATTAGATGACTCCCTAAACTCAATGTCGCGCTGCCTTTGTTGAAGTAGAGAATAGATGCAATTACAAGTCCTTGCAATCGAAACCTACAAAAAAAAAAAAAAAAAGGAACGAAACATAATAGCAAAAAATCAAGAAATGTAAAAAAAAAAAAAAAAAAAATCGATGATCATAGAAAAATAAACATAGGCTGCCGGATCAAGAGGGCGCACGGGATCAACGACAAAGAGATCGAGTGAGGCGGGGAATCCGAAGGTCACTAGCGTCTGATTGAGGTACTTGGCGCAATGCTCCAGGTTCCTGGCGTCGGCGAAGGCGTACTCCCTGCAAGATCGGATCAAAACCCTAGAAAACGGAAACTGGGTTCTGGAACATAGATCGAGCAGCCAAAAGGCCGCTCGAGGGGGAAGATCTCCTCACCCAATCCCGAAATGAGGCCCGCCAGATGCCTGCATTGGAATAGAAGAGAGCCAAGATGCTGATCGAAAAGAAAATGAGAGAAGAGGGGGTTCGAAAGCGGATCGAGAGAGGGAATGGAAAGAGTTACCCCGAGGTCGTACTCGGACTGAGTCGCGGACATCTCGGGACTCAGAAGTTTCTTCTTACGGCGAACAATGGCGACGTCTTCCCGGCTCCACGGCGATCCGCGAGAGAGCTCTCTGGAAATTTGAATATGGGGTCGATGGATGGTGACCGGGCAGTGAATTGTATATGCATCAGCTGCTGCTGGCATGCGCCGCTTGTGGTTGACGCTGCCGGCCTTTGCTAACGGCAGAATCATAAAACCATAGATTATATCTTATGCGGACTTAGCCAGAAAGCTTATGCATTCCATATTTTGAGGATAGTAATCCGTCGGTCCAGCTGCAATTACTTGGGTCTTGACTAGGGTTGGAACTAGACGGGACTACACCCCATTCCATATTTGGTTCAAAAAAAAAAATTAGATTTTGAGCTGGGCTTAGACCTCAGATATTTTGAAAAAGCTAGATTCAAGCCCAGCCCGAGCTTAATTAGACTGGCCTGAATCAAAGCATAGATGATCGGAAATAATTTTTTTAAAAAACAATAATCACCGATCGGAGATGGATAAGACTGGATAATCGGACAACGAACTAGGAGGAGAGAGAGAATGAAGAAGAAGGTTAGTGCAGAGGCGGGGGTTGTCGGGATCGAAACCAAGAGGCTAGGAAAATCTATAAGATTTTTATTTTCAGATCTATGGATGGGAAGCAAAATACCTGAAAGAGATTAGACTGATGGGGAGGAAGACGACAACGGTGACTGACATGAGAGGGTGGTCACGATAAACGATGGGGAGGAAGATGACGGTGGAGACCGGAGATGGGAAAACAAAATCCTGTTGATTGAGACTCCTTATCATGAAAAAAATACAAGATAAACCAGGAAAACATAAGAAAAAATTATAGTTAAAACCTTTTACAGCATGAATCTATGAGATATTTTTTTTGATATCTATTGGTAGAAAAGAAAGTACTTGAGGGAGATCGGATGCCATCGTCGGTGATAATGGAGAGGGAGACGGTGGCAGAGATCAGTGGGAGATGGTGGTGAGGAACGATGGGGAGGAAGATGATGATGAAGACCAATAGGAGATCGTGGAAAGGAGAGAAGGAAAAAGTTTAGCATCTTTCTTGATACGGTACTAGTGAGGAAGGGGATGAAGGTGGTGATGAAGATGAGAAGAGAACAAAAAAGATGGGCATGGCTCATGATGTGAAAAGGTTCGAGAGTTTTCCGAAATTAAGTTTTAGACTCGGCCCGGTTTGGATTGGACCACTTTTTGCACTGGGTTTGGATCAGGTTGAGTCAAGTCAAAATGATGCCCAAACCTGGCTCGAAAATCAAATGGGTTATACTATTAGGTCCAAAGCCCAGCCCGATCTATTTCAGACCTGGTCTAAAGCCCAGCCCGATTTCAGGCCGGTCCGAAGCCCGTCGGGCCAACTTGAGCTAAGTTCCAGTCCTAGTCTTGACGCACCACGGTAGTGGGGATCGTCCAAACAAAAATCATATGGGACAGGCATTATAGAATATCATGCAGACGAACATGATAAATTATCGCATTCTTCTACATCGATATTGAATTTAAAAATTAAATATTTTTTATTAACAAAATTATGAATTTCATAATTATGATATCCCTTTCTTTCTTATTTTAGCATATATGTTTATCAATATATAATATTTATCAATAAATCATATAGTATACATTATTTGATCATTTACTATATTGGTGAGGGTCTTGTTATAGAAATTATACATTGATTTATCTAAATATATATATATTAAGATACCAGATAAATATTTTGCTACGTTGTTACATGTGTATTAACTGGTCATATACTGTATATTGATAAATACCATATTCAAGAAAATGTATATCAATTTATTTATAAATTTGTATTGAATCATTACTGGATATGTATCAAAAAAATTTATCATATATATAGTAACTATCAAGTATGTAACATTTTGTCATGGTATACTAGTGAGCAACATATTCTATAAACCGTATATTCAATTACCTAAAGGTATATATTGGAATGTTGAATAATTTTTTTCTGGATATGTGTTAAATGGCCATATATTATATTCTAATGACTATTATATTTGAAAAGCTATGTATCGATTTATCTATAGTATGTATTCGATCATTGCTAGATATATATAAAAAATCTCATAGTATGTTTTAATAAGTCATTGGTATGTATCATTTGATCATGTATAATATATTGATGAGCACTATATTACATAAACCATATTGATTTACTTAAAAATGTGTATTAATTTTTTTATGATTAATTTTTTTAGTATGCATCATATGACCACATAGCATGTATCGGTGAAAAGCATATACTAAAAATAAGAAAAAAAAATATCATAATTATGGAAATTGTAACTTCATTGATAGAAAATGTATTTAACTTTTAGATTAACCCTTTAAAATTGGTGTTAAGAAAAGTATGGCAACCTATGAAACCCGTCCCATATGATTTTCGTTCAGTCTAAGCTTCCCTATTTTGCCAATCCAGGTTTCCCTATTCAGCCACTACAAGTCTCTCACATGATTAAGACTCTTGAGGATAGAAGAAATAGGGAAATAGTTGAAAATGCTTCCTACTTGACTGCCCCAAACCTCCTACTCAATTGAGACTCTCAAGGACAAAAAAAAAATCAAAAAAAGGAGAGCACGCAAGCAAGGTAAGAGTTATATATATATATACACTTATTTCCTCCATATTTCTTTCTCTTTGGGACATGTAAGGAAAATGGGAGCATCTAAGGGAGATCTCGAGGTCGTTCCTTGGATTTTGAGAGTTTAAAGATACGTTTAGTCTATGTAAAGAACTTTTATTCCTAACAAGTAACTTCCCGAAAAGTTATTTTATAAAAATAGAATTTTAGTAAGCATCCATTTCATGGAAAAAGTGGGTAAAACTCATTTTATATCCTCATACAAACACATGTTATATCTTCATATATTTTTACTTTCAAATTTTATATAAATAATAATATTATATTTATATTAATAAAATATAATATCAATATATTATATTATAAAACTAATATAATATTAATATTATATTTATATAAATATTAATATTTTTAATGTAATAATTTATTATAATATAAATATAATATTAATATATTAAAAATATTATAATATATATTAATATTAATATTAAGAAAAATATTATTATTTTATCTTAACCATCAATTGATATTTTACATAATTTTATTCATAGATATTAAAGTATATTTTAAAACAAACTATTATTTTTTTCTCTAAGGCTGCAAATAGAACGGGTTGCCCCATAACCTGACATGATCAACTTGCTTAGACCGAATCCAATATATTTTCAAGAATACGTGAATCTGGGTCGAATTTGGATTTATTGAATTAGGATTTGACCCAAACCTGATACTACCGTTATGATCCAAACTTATTTAAACCTTTAAATTATGATTTAAGACTTTTATAAATCATGTTTTAATGTAAATGTAAATTTATAAATATTTTTATATTTTATTTTATTTTGAGAATATTATTTCTTATTTATTTCATATAATTAATAATAGTTGGTTATGTGATAATTAAAACATGGTTGTTTATATTTGTTATAGATCTAATCCAACCTGAATGACTTGTTAGATCAAAATTTTTTATCATGAACCCAATCCCGACCGACCTGATCTTCTATCAGATTAGATCCGAATCTAATAATATAACTCCATCAAAAAATCAGATCGGATTGAGATCATTTATGATCCGTTCTGACTCGATCCATTTTCATCCCTATTCATTTTGTGGAAAATCCTAAAATCTATCTTCTCCATTGTTGGCATCGAACCTCCACGAACCGGTTGGAGCTCCTGGATCACCGGCTCGCCTTCGAAAGTCCTGCAAAATAGGCCCCTGACCGGATTTTCTCCAGTAGGGGACACTCCGATGCCTAAGTCAGTGAAGGCTCGAGCAACATAATGGAGAATTCTCAGAGAGAGTGTGAAAGAGACTCAGAGAGTTTGGCTCTTGATTGGCTTACTTGCCCCCCTCAGAGTGTCATCTCTTACCAATATTTATAATGGGAGATGTACCAAGAACTCAGCTAGGCTCACCCACCTCTGGTTAAGCGGGGTTGGTTAGCTTAACCCCTTCATAACCATAAGCAGTTGCTGTCTGATTCTGGCCACCTCGATGTTGTTAATGCCAGAGTTAGTGACCACGTGGCTGATCCTGGCTATCTCGATGTTGTTGGAGCTAGTGGCTACGTAATTAGTTGCAACAACCATATCCATGTCTGAAGATTGGAGATCAATGAGAGATTCGCTTTGGGGTTGCTCCTTCGGAAGGGTTCGAGGCCAAGTCGGCTGACTGCCTTATACCTATCCATTTTGGGATAGGCTGAAGACACCGCAGCCGTTCGCATCGGAATAGCTTTCTTCGGAGTGGACTGGAGTTCTTCTTCGGTGCAAATTGGATAATGAAGCGGTCGTCTTCCTCGGACCAATCTTTTTCAGAATGGTCTGAAGAAGACCGGCTCACATGACACAGCCTGGATTGGGGATATGCTTCGGCACCATTCTCTTCGGCGTAGGTCGAAGACTGACCAGTGAGAAGACCGGAACGGTGATGTTGAGTCATTGCTTCTTCAGCCTGTGGGGTCGCCTTCGAGCCTTCTAGCACCTTCGAGCTTCCCGGTCTGAGCGAGTGGTCCAGTAGGGGTTCAAATATATCCCTAAACCAATAATTGGTCTTTGCTGAGCCGGTTTATCCCAACAGTTGCCCTCCACTCTCAGTTTTCAAAATAATAATTTGCTTTGGGAAGTGGGAGTATTCATGAGTTGTCATTTACTGGCGAAAAATGTGTGACCAATGATGGCAAATCCTCAATTCAGTCGTTTGTAATGATTGCCACCTGATTCGAGAATCATGCAGGGAGACAGGTGTCGCTCATTCATTGGCCTGCCAAAAGAAGACGGCGAGTGGGTGCATCACGTCTGTTCCTTCCATTATTGTGACATGACGGGCTCTTCGGCTTCGGTTGGACGGGGGACGTGGCACCATCTTGTTCTTTGGATATAAGACATGGATTCAATCCTTGGCATCAGATATAGTCATATGGATTATGGCTGACAATTTTGATTTTTTCTCCGTCGAATCGATCGGCGTGGTTTGGGGCTTCGTATCCGCGATCGGTGCTTCCATACGTGACACAATCGGGGATACGTCCCCTCTTTCGAGAAAGCTACTTGAAATGCCTTTTGCCTTCTTATGTAAAGGGGAGTAGACTGGCAGAGGAAACTTCATTGCCTTGTACGTTTTGCCTTCCGTTGTCCAATTTCTTTTCTTCCTCTTGGTTCATTGTCCTTCTTGCAGGTAGGGCGAGGGGAGCGATGATTATGCTGGCATGGAGGGGGTGTGCACCCCTTCCATTATCAATGCCGAATGCGCCATCATTCAGATGGCTATGCTTTCACGCCATTTGGGTGTTGCCACGTTTTCTCTTCTCAAAGACTGTTATTAATGCCGCAGCGGCCATAAGGCCAAACTGGAGAACAGAATCGTTCAGCTGGAGGCGGACATTTCATCAGCCAATCTGAAGGTAGAGCAGGCTGAAAAGAGCGTTTCCCAGGCTGTCGAGGCTTATAAGGAGTCGAAGGCTTTTGGAGATGAAATGCATGAAGTTGGGACAGAGAGCTACCTCGTTGGCTATTCGGATTGTCTGAATAGAGTCGGGAAGCCTACCCAACTTTGGACATTTCTTCTTTTGCCGTACCGGACGAGGAGATGGAGGAAACATAGCTTATTGACAGGGTGACATCAGCTCCTTCATCCGAAGGGGTAGGTGAGGGGACCTTCGCTCCTGATGCTGAAGAAAAGTAGCTCCTTGCTATAGCCCTCCTCCTCCTTCTTCTTCTTCCTAATTGTACTACCCTCCTCCTCCTCCTCCTTCCTGATTGTACCGCCCTCCTCCTCCTTCTTCCTGATTGTACTGCTTTTTTGTTAATGAACAAAGATTCTCCTTTTTATCGAAATAGAAGTATTGACTTAGTGGGCAAACACGTGCCAGAATAATGTCAAATGAATACTTAGGTGATGTATTCATGAAAAACATTGAAATTTCTGGTCGACTCCTCCTTCTTCTCAGGCTGAGCTTGTGGAGGCCGTAAGAAGCTTATCTGCTCATGTTGATAGAACTCATCGGTAGGCCAATGAGACCATCCTTGAGCATTTCATTGATAACGAGGTAGGTTGTCCAGATCCACCTCGGCATGTCTGCGAATTTACCGTATGGTAGTTTACTTGAACCATCTCTGTGCCTTTAATTGAGAATAAGATAGGCTGTTTGGGCCTACCTCGGCACGTCTGTAGATTTACCGTATGGTAGGTTATTTGAACCATCCTTGTACCTTTGATTGAAAATAAGATAGGCTATTTGGGCCTACATCGGCACATCCACGGATTTATCGTAGGGTAGGTTACTTGAACCATCCCTGTGCCTTTGATTGGAAATAAGATAAGCTATTTGGGCCTACCTCAGCACGTCTGCAGATTTACCGTAGGATAGGTTACTTGAACCATCCCTGTGCCTTTGATTAGAAATAAGATAGGCTATTTAGGCCCTCTTCAAATGGATTTTTACTGAAGTCTCTCAAAAAGGGAACTTTTATTGATAGTACTTGCGAAGGTTCTCTACATTCCAAGGCCGAGGCAGCATAGAACCAGCTAAGGTCTCGAGCAATAGGTCCCTGGACGTATGACTTCCTTGATCCTATATGAGCTTTCCCAATTATGAGAGAGTTTTCCTTGCTCCATGGGCTTGATACTTCGGATTCTCGCAGTACTAAGTCTTATGGTTGGAAAGTTTGTTCCTTCATCCTAGAGTTGTAATATTTGGCGACCCTTTGTTGGTACGCCACTATCTTCATCTGAGAATGAAGCCTGGTGCCTTATAGTAGATCTAAGTCCACTCTTCGGCGTTCCAAATTCTCTAGCTCCTTGTACTGGTCGATCTTGAAGGACTGCAAAATAACCTCCATAGAAAGAACTGCTTCGGTGCCGTACGTCAAGTGAAACGAAGACTCACTAGTGGCCATTTTGGGAGTTGTCCGATATGCCCAAAGAACGGAATTCAGTTCTTCGATGCAGAGCCCTTTGGCATACTTCAGTTTGGTCTTCAAACCATGAAGAATAGTTCGGTTTATTACTTCAGCTTCCCCATTAGCCTAGGGATGACCGACGAAAGTCAATTTATGGAGTATATGGTATTGGATGCAGAAGTCCTTGAACTTTGGGTTGTCGAATTGTCTCCCGTTGTCAGTGACTATGGCATGGAAAATTCCAAACTATAATATAATGAAGTTTCTAATTAAGCTTTCTACCTTTCCTTTGGTAATGTATGCTAGGGGTTCGGCTTCGACCCACTTGGTGAAGTAATCGATAGTCACTATGAGAAACTTCAGTTATCTGGATGCTGGTAAAAATGGACCAAGAATGTTTATGCCCCATTGAGCAAAGGGCCACGGTGCCGTTAACCGGGTCAGCTGGCTTGCCGGCCATCTTTGAATATTGGCATATTTTTGGCACTAGTCGCATCTTCGGACAAAGTCAGTGGAATCCTTCTGAATGGTTGGCCAGTAGTAACCTTGGCATATTTTTTTGTATGCCAAGGATCTGCCCTCCAAGTGATCTCCACATATACCCTCATGAACCTCTCTAAGGGCATAGCCGGTGTTGGATGGTCCCCGGCACTTCCGCAGAGGTTGCGTGAAAGATCTTTTGTATAGAGCTCCATCTAGAATAACATACTAGGATGCCATCCAATGGATTTGCTTGGCTTTAACCTTGTTTTGGGATAGTGTGCCTTCATTCAAAAATGTGAGGATAGGATCCATCCAGCTAGGCTCATGCTCAACATGGTGCACCTCTAGTATCTCCTCTGTCGTACTTGGAGCTTCTAGGTACTCTATAAAGGTATGACTGAGGGATTCAGGGGTAGTTATCGTGAGCCTGGATGGTGCGTCGGCTTGGAAGTTCTCCGTTCGCGGGACATGGGCGATCTCGAAGAATTCTAACTGAGAGACCAAGGCCCGCGCTTTGTTTAAGTACTGAGCCATGGTAGGATCCCTGGCTTCGAACTCACCCTTTACCTGGTTTACCATCAGTTGATAATCTGAAAAGATTTGGATCCTTTGAATCCCTAGCTCTTTTGCAATTTGAAGTCCTGCAAGGAGGGCTTCGTATTCAGCTTGATTGTTCGAAGCATGGAAGGAGAAGCGTAGAGCATATTCCACAGTGTGTCCACTTGGGCTGGCTAAGACGAGGCCCGCTTTGCATCCCGTCAAATTTGAAGCCCCATTTACATGAAGCATCCATGTAGACTCTGTGTCCCTTCGGATAGCCTCACCTTCTTCGGCTCGTTGCGAGTCATCTCCTGGATCCCATGTGCATTCAGCTATGAAGTCAGCCAGCACCTATGCTTTCATTATCGATATGGGCTATAAGCTGATGTCAAATTCTCCAAGCTTTATGGCCCACTTTGCTACCCTCCCCAAAATATCAGGGCGTCAGAGGACAGCTTTCAAAGGTTGGTCTATTATGACCACAATATAATGGGATTGAAAGTATGGTCGCAAGTGCTTTGCCGTAATCACCAGGGAGTATATGAGCTTCTGTATCCTAGGGTATCTTACTTTGGCATCACGTAATACTTTGTTGGTATAGTAGATTGATTTTTGAAGATTATTAGGCCTATATCGGATGAGTACTGCACTAATCGCCTCGTCTGAAGCAGAGAGGTATACATAGAGGGTCTCTCCTTCTTGGGGTTTAGAGAGTAGAGGGAGATTCTCCAAATATTTTTTTAGTTCTTCAAGGGCACCACAATAGTCTTCGGACCATTCGAAATTTTGTGACTGTCGGGGGACTTTAAAGAAAAGGAGATACCTTTTGATTGACCAAGAGATGAATCGGCTTAAAGAGGCGATTCTCCCGGTTAACCATTGTACCTTTTTTTTGCAAGAGGAATGCCTCATACTCTGGATAGCTTGCATTTTCTCCGGGTTGGCCTCTATTCCTCGTTTGGTAAAAGAAATCCCAGGAACTTGTCGGAGGTTACGTCGAAGGTACACTTGGCTGGGTTCAGCTTCATACGATGATATCGCAGGGCGTTGAAAGATTCTTCCAGGTCTTTAATATGATCTTCTTTGAGGAGGCTTTTTACGATCATGTCATCGACATATGCCTTCACGTTCTTCCCTAGCTGCTTCTCGAACACTTTGCTGATTAGCCTTTGTAAGGTCACCACGGTATTTTTCAGGCCGAATGGCATCATCTTGTAGCAATATAGTCTCTTTTCTGTTACGAAGGACGTCTTCTCCTCATCTTCAAGATCCATTCGTATCTGGTTCTAGCCAGAAAAAGCATCCATGAAGCTTAGTAGTTGGTAACCAGCAGTGGCATCAACCAGCTAGTCTATCTTGGACAGGGGGAAGCTATCTTTTGGACAAACCTTGTTGAGATATGTGTAATCGATACAAATTCTCCACTTGTGGTTAGCCTTCCTTACCATCACAACATTAGCTATCCACTCCGGATAACATACTTCTCTAACAAATTCAGCTTTAATAAGCTTACCCACTTCTTCATCTATCGCCCTCTGTCTTTCAGGAGCAAAGTTCATCTTCTTCTGTCGAACCGGCTTATAGTTAGAAGCAACTTCCAGCCGATGAGTTATTACTTTGGCAGAGATCCTGGGCATGTCCAAAGCCAACTAGGCGAAGACATCGGCATTATTCCATGGAAAACGGATCAGCCTTATCTTCGTTCCCTCATCAAGCAAGCTTCCGATCTGTACTGTTTTGGTGGGGTCATCTTCGTCTAAAGACACAGAAACAATCCTCTCCATTGGTTCCCCATAATTCTCCATATGATCTCTTGGGTCGAGCTGATCTAGGGTGATGAGATCAACCGATTGTTTATCCTGTATCATCAAGCATTTCGGGCAGCCCTTTATCCCCTCTCGCCTCCCTGATCCCACTTCGGGTGGGAAAGCGCATTAGAAGGTGGTATGTCGAGACTACGACCCTGAATTTGTTCAGTGCGGGCCATCCCAATATCGTGTTGTAGGCCGATGGGGTTCGAACTACCATGAAATTAATGGAAAACATCTTTTGCAAGATTCCGTGCTGAGGGTTACAGGCAATATTATCTCTCCCTCGACTCCGATTTGGTTGCCTCCAAATCCAGTCAGGGGTATACGAGATTTTTGTAGCTTGTCCTTAGACAGCCCCATCCTAGAGAATGCATCATAAAGCAAAATATCAATGGAGCTTCCATTGTCTACTAAAATACGCCTTACATCATGATTGGCCACAACGACCGAAACTACAACTGGATCGTTGTGGGAAAGTTGGACTCCCTAAAGGTCATCGTCGGAGAAGTATACGGAGTTATTGCCCTTGAGCCTGTTGGGATCATCTTCTTCAGCTCTCCTACAATTGATTTGTCGATGTAGCATGCCCACCCTTCTATCAGTGGGCCTCTGGTTGGGCAGTTCAGCTTCTTCAATGGTCCTCTGGGGGGTGGTAGCTTCAGGTCAAGCTTCTGGATGGCTGACGTATTTTTATAAGTATCCCCTCTTGATTAAGTCTTCTATTATATCCTTGAGTTGGATGCAGTCTTCGATATTATGGCCGTGATCCCAATGAAATCGACAGTACTTGCTTCTATTCCTTGTAGAGGAGGATGCTCTCATGGAGCGCGATCGCTGGAAATAGCTTTCTTTCCCTATCTCCATCAAGATTCTCACTCTTGGAAGATTGAGGGGAGTGTAGGAATCAAATTTTCCATCCAATACTTTGGGCTTAGGACTACGTCGTCGAGTAGAGCCGTCGATATTGGAGGGTGCGAGGGGATTCGACCCCCTGTTGCTCTTCTTTTTGGGAACAGACTTCCCTTTAATCAGGCACCGGTTTGCCGCTTGCTCCTCGGCATCCATGTACTTCTGAGCCCTCGCTAAGAGCTTAGCGTAACTTGTCGGAAACCTTTTATCCAGGAAGAATGTGAGCCTGGATGATCAGAGCTCATTCTTTAGAGCAAACATGGCCATATACTCGTTGAGATCAGGGATCTCAAGAGTGGCAAAATTGAATCTCGCAATGTAGTCCTTGAAGCTCTCTCCTTCGTTTTGATGGAGGAATAAGCTATCGGTGTTCCAAGGCATCTTCCGGCAAGCCCTGAAATGTAAGACAAATAATTTTTTCAATTCAGAGAAGGAGTCAATGATACTTGGACGTATGCTCAAATACCATATTCGAGTTGCCTTCTTTAGGATCGTAGGAAAGGCCAAACAGTACAATGCATCGGAGGCTCCTTAGATCATCATGTAGGCCTTAAAGCTGCCCGGATGATCAAGAGGGTCGGTAGTCCCATCGTAGGATACCATCTGAGGGACTTTAAAGTGTCGAGGGATGGCTTCCTCCATTATTCTGGAGGTGAAGGGAGGCAGTGAGTCATAAATCATTAACTCGTCGTCCCTTTTTTGATCATGGAGCCTCGCGATCCGTGCTTCCAGCATCTTAAACTTTTTTTTGTAATCATAGTGGGCTCCTTTCTGCCCAGCACTTTCAGGGATAGAGTCTTCAGAGGAGACAGAGGGAGATCGTCTAGATCTCTTCTTCGCACTTTGGTCATCGGTGCGCTTCGAGTGTTGAGAACTTCGGCCCATGTGAGAGGACCGATCCCAAAGAGAGCGTCATGTAGATCCATGGTCGTGGTCTCCTTTTTCTCTAGACTGATGACTATGCCTTGAGGTGGCTGGTGGATGCCCCACTTGAAGGGCGGTCTCTTGAAAATTTTGAATCATGGTTGTGAGAGCGTCAACCCGGTTCAGAAGGGCTTCGACTGGTGCTGTCCCACGACTGGTGTGGGAGGTAAAATATTATTCTCTATCGGGGAATCGTTCCTCTTAGAGAGTTGACGTCCCTGCTTGTCAAAGCATTTTGAGCCTTGCCTTTCACCATTACGATTCCTTTGAACTCTCCTTTTCAAGAGGGGAGAATCGACTTCCCCTACCTGGCGCGCCAATCTATTGATGTCAAACCTCCACGGATCGAACGGAGCTCCTGGATCATCAGCTCACCTCCGAGAGTCCTGCAAAACAGACCCCTGACCGGATTTTCTCAGGTGGGGGACATTCCGATACCTAAGTTAGTGAAGGCTCGAGCAACAGAATGGAGAATTCTCAGAGAGAGAGTGAAAGAGACTCAGAGAGTTTGGCTCTTGATTGGCTTACTTGCCCCCCTCAGAGTGTCCCCTCTTACCAGTATTTATAATGGGAGATGTGCCAAGAACTCAGCTAGGCTCACTCGCCTCTGGTTAAGCGGGGTTGGTTAGCTTAACCCCTTCATAACCATAAGCGGTTGCTATTTGATTCTAGCCACCTCGATGTTGTTGGAGATAGTGGCTACATGGTTAGTTGCAACAACCATATCCACGTCTGGAGATTGGAGATCAATGGGAGATTCGCTTCAGGGTCGCTCCTTTGGAAGGGTCCAAGACCAAGTCGGCTGACTGCCTTACACCTATCCTCTTCGGGATAGGCTGAAGACACCGCAGCCGTTCGCATCGGATTAGCCTTCTTCGGAGTGGACTGGAGTTCTTCTTCGGAGCGAATTGGATAATGAAGCGGCCGTCTTCCTCAAACCAATCCTCTTCAGAATGGTCCGAAGAAGACCGGCCCGCATGACACAGCCTGGATTGGGGATATGCTTCGGTACTATTCTCTTCGGCGTAGGCTGAAGACTGACCAGTGAGGAGATCGGAACGATGATGTTGAGTCGTTGCTTATTCAGCCTGTGGGATCGCCTTCGAGCCTTCTGGCACTTTCGAGCCTCCCGGTCTATGCGAGCGGTCCAGTAGGGGTTTAAATGTACCCCTGAACCAATAATTGGTCTTTGTTGAACCAGCTTATCCCAACATCCATAAATTTCATTTTTAATATGAGAAGTGTCTTCCTATAAAAAATATTTTTTTATTATCTTTTTTAAACTCTAATTAAATAAAAAAAAATTTTCTTTGCTTATCAAAGAAAAGCCTTTTTTTTTTTTTTTTTCCACTCTCCATGAATCAAAGAAGTTCTAATCGGAGGATAGCCAAGCTCTGTCCTTTTTTTATTTTTGTACGAGGTATAGAAATTTCAGGATGTTAGAAAATTAGGACAGGTATATTTGACCCGACCTATCCCATATCCTTGACCCAACCTAATCCGAAATATATTCAGAATGGATAATTGTTTTCATATAGAATATGTACAAGAGTTGATCAACTCGATCCTAATCCAACCTGTTGCCTCCCCTAAAAGCAGATAAAGTTAGCGGGTCGTCGTAATCACGATCATAATCATAGCCCTTTGTTTGGTTAAAGTTTTGCTTCCGCGGACCGGCAAAAATCTGAAAAGTTTTCGAATTAAAAAAAAAAGAAGGCAACCGGATCGGGGAAGGTTAGCGGGCCGGGTCTAATATAACAGGTATATCCACCCTTCTCCGAATCCCTTTCATCCACCTTTGGTTGGTCCAACCTCGAAGAAGGGGTTGCAATTCGGGGAGGAAGAGGGAGGAAGGAAGGTCGGGAGATCGGAAGTGGGTGGATGTCTTGGTTGTTCCGCAGGACTATGTTACCGCTGCACTCGAATAGCTTTGCTCGTCGTCCATTCGCGTCGCCGCCGCCTCTGTCGCCTGCGTCGCTCCCATCTCCGAGGTATTCCTCTTCATCTATCCCACTTCTATTCTCCGTTTTTTTTTTTTTTTTTTTTGTACAAATTTTGATCAGATTAGACTCGATCTTTTCCTTGTTCATTTGTTTACGAAATAACATGCTTGATATGCTTGCAGGGAGACACATCTCTGGTATCTGGATCCCGATGAGTTGAAGGATGCTTCCCTTCTAAACCACTATATGGAGATTCTTTCTCCGTGTGAAAGACAAAGCGTTTTACGTATGAATGGAGAGAGGCTTCAGAAAGGTGCCCTATTAGCTCGAGCCTTGGTGCGCACCACTCTTGCAAGATGTATGGTCCTATTTCTTTTTCGCTGTTCTCTAGTTAGTTTCATCTGCGAATATAAGCATTAATGTGCATCGCTCACATCTCGTCCATCTTGTACTCCATAAGAGATATAACGATTTAATATGCAGATCCATGGCGATTCTTCAACCATTGTTTTGTAGAATAGATCTGATTTTAAGTTATCCGTACCTCGTTCTGACTAATGTTTTGAGGAGTTCATTTCCTCCTCCATTGGCCAAGAATAGTGCAAATCAGAAAAATAAGGAAAAATTAAAAGAATTCAAGAAGGTGAATTGTATACCATTTGAACTTTTGTAGTATGTCATATTGTTGGAAACCTCTAGTGTATTATGTGTTGTGTCAATGCTCTGAAAGCTCATTAAATGTAAATGACTTTAAATAATTAAAATTATAAAAAAATAGAGAAAATTTGATGAACGATGGTAATGACAATGATATATAAGATGTAATTTTGAAACTAGTCATTTCTTTGTGAGCAAATTGTGCACTAAATTTATGCATTCATGTTCCTTTATAGCATAAACTTTTTTGTTTGTAGAGCTAAATGTCATAGTTGTTGATTTCAGATGCTTTGTGCTACTACATGAAATGTAAGGATGATATTTATGATCTTGTTTAGTCCGTGCAAATATAAAACACTAATACAACAAAATGTTTAAAAAGACTATTTTCCCCAAAATGTCTTGCAAGTTATAATCCAACACCTTTATGCTTTTGAAGTTACTCAAACATGATATAATTTGAGACTTTTTCTTTACAAAATACTTCCTTCAGACTGAATTTATCGCCAATTAGTAAGTTCAGTCAAGAAACATATATAATGAGACTTTTAGCCTTTCGTAGGTTGATTTTAGCTTAAACCGGTCAATTTCTGATGGAACCACAAAATTGGCTGAGACTGGATTTAAATGTATTGCTTTGGTAGAAACTGGCCGAAGCTACCAAGAGAACAGAAACCCAAGAAGTTCCATAATTCTTTTGTCTGATATGCAAACCTTTCTTTTGTGATCTTAAATGCTGAAAAAAGTACTTCTGATATTTTTAGATGTGCCTATGATGACAGACAGAATGCTGCAAAGTTGAACCTAGTTCAAAATTATAGTAGGTCATGTAAATTTTATTCTCTCCCCCCCCCCCCCCCCCCCCGCAAAAAAAAAAAAAAAGGGACAACTTAAATATATTAAGGAATCAGCAATATGCAACTATAATCAAGGCCGATCATAATATTGCATGCTTGCCACAGATGAACCTGCTACTTTTGGCATGTGTTTGTGTGCTACATCATTATTTGATTGGTGTGCAACATTTTAAGACATTGCTCCACCAACACAATTTCCTTTTTTTAACATGGATGTCAAACTATATTGCCACTTAGTGCATAATGTATCACCATATCCAGCTAAAATTCCCCAAGTTTCTGTGTTGCTCTTGGCCCAAAAGCCCATCAAGGCTTGAGCTTGAGGCTATTTTTAATCCAAAATCTTCTAAAAAGCCAGGTTCTCATTCAGTTATTGCAAAACATCAGCGAACCCATTATGTCCTTTATGAAGTATCAAGATCTTAATCACTCTAGGTTTTGTACTATCACTCTTCTGGGGAATCCCAGTCACTCATTGGCTTATCAAGCCTATTTCAACCTTTCTTGCTGGATGTTAGTTCATTATAGGCCAAAATATTTTTCCTGTGGGTGCATGGCTTCACACAACTAAGCAGCTGACTTGGTGAGGTTTGGTTGCTATTCTTATCCCTGCTTGCTGTAAGTTGAGTAATTTGTATTGTTTTTTGAATAATATTTAATTTTTTGCTGATCGGTGGTGGATGTGAGCCATGTTAGCTGCCTATCATTCTTTCCCACTGCATTGCCATATGGCAGGCTAGTGATTCATAAATAATGTGGTTAGTTTATGTATATATTTTCTAAGTTTTCACTTGATGTATTTTGCTCTTGTTTGTTCAACTTCAGTTCATCAGCGACCACCTATAATTAGTAAGGTTGGTTATTGGCTTAAAATTTCAGAAATTTATTTATTCTTAAATTGACAAAATGGCCTCGTATCATGATCACGCTACCTCTGGTGTCTATTGCAATGGGCATGCTTTTAAGCACTATTGCATTAATTGATTTTATTTCATAGGTTGAAATAGCACTATAGCAATAATAGTTTGCAAACTTAGGATCACTGACAGTTAATTTTGTTCATTGTTAGATTAGATACAGGTGGTAGAGTGAATCCAAAATCATTCAAATTCAGGAAGAATAGATTTGGGAAGCCTGAGGTAATCGTCAACTGGTGATTGATTTCTGCCTTGTACTATCTTTTTTCTAAATTCTTGGATGGATTTAAGCTACTTCAATTTTTCATTTAGCTTAGCTCTTATTAATAGTAAAATTCATACTGAAAATAACCATATTCTCAGGTAGAGTGGGATAATTATGATCTTTGGGCCCCACCACCCTTGCAATTCAATATTTCACATACATCTACCATGATTGCCTGTGGGGTAACTTTGGATCTGCCAGTAGTACTCTGATCCCATTCATTAACCACTAAAAAGTTGTTTATGTGCTTTAATAAAAAGTTGTAGCTAACGTGTTTGATTGGGATCATGGCTTTAACAGATTGGCATTGATATTGAAGAAAAACAACGGAAGACGAGTAATAATATCCTGTCTCTTGCTCTCCGTTATTTTTCTCCTGTTGAAGTTGCACACCTGAGAAGTTTAGCAGATCTTGAGAGTCGGCAACGTGAGTTCATTAGATTGTGGACCCTTAAAGTGAGTGAGGTTTCTAAAGGTCCTCATTCTTTCACATTATTGATCATTTTGTTCATGTTTACTTAACTTATTTCTCAACTTCTGCCATCCGCTTCATATGTGAAATCAATCCTGTTAGATCCCCAGTTTCATCTTTAAATGATTTATTTTGGATATTCAAAATATAACAAGTATTTTGTCGGTTATGCATGCAATTGTGGTATGATATTTGACCTGCAGCATCTATAAGCATAAAAATTTAGCTAGCTTTTCCAATTTTTAGGAGGCATATGTCAAGGCTCTTGGAAGGGGGTTTTCAGGAGCACCTTTCAAGGATTTCACGATTCGGTTGGAAGCAAGCAACTGCAAGCAAGTTACCGGGGGATCGGAATCTGATGTATGTCTTACTGTTTAACTGTATCTTGGTACCTTTATGTCTTTTCTTTTTACCCTTTTTCTCAAGTACTTTTCTGTAGTTCTTTGTGGTTTCTCAACATATATGTTTATACATTAATAACCACAGTCGTTTACTGAAGCAAATTGCCAATTTTGATGCACCTGACTCCTCTCCCATGATGGCATCAGGCACCCAGCATAGTTGTGGAAGCTGTCGATGATCCTGGGATCCTCATGAACAGGTGGGAATTTGCCCTCTTTGAACTTAATAATTCTCATTATACAGCAGTGTGCATGGAGAGAGATGTAGAGAATCCAGGTAGCTTTTAGAACTTCAGGCAGTTTCGAACTAGCTTAGGAACTTTTTTTTAATTTTTTTTAACGTAATATTTTTGTCTACAGCAGATGGAGAGAACAACTCCCTGAAACTGGAAGTATGGAGAACGCTTCCCTTTGTAGAAGATGAATGTGTTACAGAAACGGATGCAGTCAAAAACATTATTAGATGAATGAATATGTTACGGAAATGGATGCCGTAAAAAATATTATGAGATGACCTTGGGCTCTGGATCAAGTTGCTGCCAGAACCGGAAAAGAAAATGATTGCTCCATAGATTTTGCATTAACTCAAGAGGATGACAATTATCTAACAGCATTTTCCCTCGGCAACTATCTCACAGCATCTGGTATGTAGACTGTACGAAGAGAGAAGAGGTGTCTAAGTTGTGAACATAATTATTGTCTCATTAACTAATAGAAGTGTACATTTTCATATGGGTTTAATTGATTAATAATGAGATATCTTTTCAAGCATTATGTGATTGTCTTTTCCATTATGTTTTATTTATTTATTTTTCCTGAGTACATGCTTAGTTCTCTACTTTGAAGATTCTCCTATCTTGGATAAATTTTACAACGCGATATTGGTAGAAGCTGGTAAGCTTTCTTTGCGGTTCAGGTGGGTTGTGTTATTTGTGTTTTAGTTGCATAAACGAAGTTTTTAGTTGGAATTAGTCTTCCCACTCAGAGGTTGTAATTTCTGTGCATTTTAGTAATGGTTATACATGGAATCATAAATGGGTTTCTTCTCTGATCCTATGCTTCTTAAAACTAATTTCACATTATCTCTTCACCCAATTTCTTACTCCTAAGGACTTGTAGTACCTGTACCTATTGATTTTCAAGAATGAAACATTTAGCTACTCAGTCCATCAAAACATATTAATTTTCAATTACGTTAACACATGGATGCTTATCGGTATCACCATATGTGCCTCAATGAAAGCATCAAAAAGAGTCATACCAAACTAGAAAAGAACTATTCTCATTTCATTTATCTTAATATTCTCCTTAATTTCAGATTTTTTTTCATTTTGTGAAATCCTTGTCTTTGACAAAACAAATGAATTGAAGGTCGTACAAACAAAAAAAAAAGAAAAAAAGTTGACATCACAGTCAAAAGTTTGTCTGCTGTCTCTCTAAAATTTGTTCATAATTAACCAAAATGGTTAACCGTTGATAAGGGAAAAGGAACATCATTATCACAATATTACAGGTAAACGAAATGGAGGGGGAGGGGAGAGGGAAAAGAGAGAAAAAAAAAACAAAATCTGTGTTTGGCTTGGTGTCCCAGGACTAACAACTAAAAAAATTCTGAAGTCTACCCAGCTTCATCGAGGAAAATCGACATCTTGGTGTCTATTGTTTCTTTAGCTTCCCCCAGCTACCCAGACCTCATCTCATTTAAACGGACTCCAGTGGCTAGATCCGGACCTCGGACCCAATCATTTTGCTCAACAGGAACAACTCGTAAACTTTGAAAGGGATCTAAGGTGGTGGATCAACATGGCCCTGAAGTGGTGCCAAAGAAAAAGTCAAGCTCCCCGCGTTGACCCATATCTCTGCACCCCAAGAAAATTAGGAGCCACCTCCCAACGGTCATGTAGCTCTTTTAACTGTCCGAACTCAAGACACTCCCTCCTTCCCCTCCAATCCTTCCATCCGGACCAAACCTGCCTCCCTGTTTGGCGGGCCAAAATTCCCCAAATATAGAGCATTCAGTTAAACTGCTAATCCCCACCTCTCTCATCTCTTTATATATATATCTCCCTCTCTTCCCCTTCTCCCTGCTTTACAACTCCGCAGGACCGTAACCATGGCTTCCAAATTCCACACCGTCTTCTTCCTCCTCCCCTTTCTCCTCTTTACCGCTGCCACGGCCTTTAACATAACCCTAATCCTCGGCCAATTCTCCGACTTCTCCAACTTAAACAACCTGCTCACCCAGACCCAGCTAGCCTCAGAGATCAACGGCCGCCAAACCATCACCGTCCTCGCTGTCAACAATGCCGCCCTCTCCTCCGTCTCCAACCTACCTACGGACGTCCTTAAGAAGGTCCTTGCACTCCATGTCGTTCTCGACTACTTCGATCACGACAAGTTCTCAAAGCTCTCTAACGGGAGCGTCATCGTCACCACCCTCTTCCAGGCCACCGGGATCGGCACCGGCCAGATTAATGGCTTCCTTAACATGACCAACATGGGCAATGGCGAGATCGCATTAGGCTCCGCCGCACCTGGCTCCAACCTCACCTCTCGGTTTGTCAGTGTTTTAGTCACGCATCCGTACAACATCTCGGTCGTCCAGATCAGCGGCGTAATCGTCCCCCCTGGCCTCGGGATTTCCAACGGCAACGGCTCCTCGTCGCCATCCCCCGCACCATCCTCGCCATTCCCTGCACCTAGAATGACTCCAGGGCCGTCCATCGGCGCACCCTGGTTGGCACCCATGCCGGCGTTTGCACCACGAAGGTCGATGGCCCCCGCGCCTGTGGTGGTGCGTCCTCCGGCGCCTCGTGCGGCTCCTCCTATGACCGCCGGTGGATCACCATTGGGATCACCGACGGGCTCTCCTTCTGGTGGTGTCGCGGATGTCCCGAGCCACACGGCTTCCGACGACGACTCTTCGGGTGCTCAGCATGTTGTTGGAGCTGGCCTTGTAGTTGCCATGGCGGCTGCCTTCTTGGTGCTCTCTAAATGCAATTAGAGAAGCTTTCGGGATGGGGTGATGCATGTAGTCGGATCATCGGTTTAGGGAGTTGTTTTTTTTGGCGCTTGCCAGTCTCTAAGCTCCGGTTTAGTTTCAGCGGCTAATTTTTGTTTCATGTTTATCTCGAGCTTGTAAGAGGAGAGATGCATTCTTCTCCTTCTCCTCCTCCTTTATTTATTTATTTAACCTTTTTCCATGGCTGCCCCTCATTTAAATTGACCCAATCAGATATTGATTAGAATTTTGTCCGACTCTGCTAAGTCACAAATACTACATATACGAAGAGGGTTGATTTGGTTCTTGTGAGTCGCAAGCATATTGAACTTGGATCATGTATGCATGATATGCTCTTTAAACTTTAAAAGGAATGATCCATTTTCATAAACATGGTCAATTGGTATGGAAGACTACAAGATTTGCCAAGGTGGCTGTAAAAGATCCGTGTCATCTGCTTCACCTTTACTTACATGCAGAGGTATGACTCCGTTTTTCACATTGTTAAGGGTCAGAAGGCGGCAAGAGGGGTGGAGGGGGCCGACATCTCATGTACCTTTCCATAGAGCTTTGGTGGCCAGGATGGAGAGAAATATGGCATAGCATTTGGGACCCTACCCTTTCGATCAAGATGCTGGGGTTGGGCTTTCGTCTTTGGAAACCATTAATGCATATATGTATAGATGCAGACACCATCGATTTCTTGGGCGGTATGGACATATCTGTAGTAAATGACACATTGATCTATTTGGTCTGCATGAGTCCATTTTTACATCATGATTTAATGATTCATGGTTCAGTAATTTAGTAAGGTTGTTTCTTCACCTATTCGACTCTCTCTCTCTCTCTCTCTATCCTTTTATTTCATTCAACCCACGGGGTTATTCCATTTCATGGTCCAGTCAGTTTGCTAGGTCTGGGTAGAAAATTTCACATTCGAATGCAATCCTACCAAAAAGTAGGTATTGGCCTTTGCTTCACTGATAACCCAAACAAAGTGGTGTTTGAACTTGTTTTCATGCTATATGGAAGTTTCTGGATCCTATGATGGTTAGTTTTTTTTTTTTTTAATAATAATTATTATTATAATTATTTTATTTAAAAAAAAAAAGATTTTGCTGGAAGTTTCTATGGTGTAAACTCCAAACTACGCAATATATTCACCAGCTGGGTTTTCTTTCTCAACAAGGTCTATCTTGCGATCTCTGTTCTGGTCTGATAGAGGACATGAAACATGTTTTTGTTCACAATCCTGTGGCCCAACACTGTTGGCAAATTATGACTTCAACGTTTAATATTGTCCCTCAAACCACTACCTCTTCTGGTATTCGTTTATATACTAACTGATACCTTGATAGATCAGCGGATTAATTAGGAGTGCAGTTGCATATTTGTTATGTGTTATGTGGAAGGTAAGGATTAAGGAATGAGGCTTTCTTTACTGACCCACTGCGTTTGGTCGGGCAGGTCAGCTGACAGCTTCAAGATATCACACCCTGATATTATAACGCAGTTGGTTTTTCAGCATGGTCCATGTCCCTTCGGTCGTGGAGCATCCCACTCCGCTACACGCATTCATTGGCTAAATTTCCCATCTGCATGCGGGCAGGTACCTACAACATCCTCAAATGAAAGAACTTCTCAACTGAAAGCAGTTCTCGTTGTTTAAGGCTCATTTTTTTATAAATAAATATTATAAAAAAATTAATCAATCTTCTTATTAGCCAACTTATATATATTTTTATACTTTTCAAGATAATAAATTATTTTTTTATAGATATCATTTATTCATAAAATAGAAAAAAATCTTATCCATATGAAAGATGGCTAAATTATATACCCGCCAGCCAGTAAGATTAATATTTAATTTTATTTCTAAAATATCCTTTCTGATTTTTAATATCTTTTCATTCAATGTTCGATAATTTCGTCGTCGATTATCTCCAAGAAAGTAATAATGTAAAAGAATGTTATAGAAAATATGGATAAATTTTATGATTTATCAAAAAAATTAATAATGTAAAAAATTATAGATAATAAATTTCAAAATTACTTTTTTCATGTATAAAAGGATATGAATAAATTATTTTTTTATTTAAATATTACTTAGAAAATATTTATTTAAAAAAATATAGATATCCAGCCAAATTTTTTAGTCGCAGAAGAATGGGCCCTCAGGGTGACTTGAGATTTCTGCTTCTCATTGTCCATAATAGTTCCTTCTTGGTTTGGGTTCATTCTGAATGCTGATCATATGGGTTCTTTCGGGTTTCTCGGGATATGATTTTCCCGGTTGATGGGCTTTCACCATACCCCCAAAAAAGTAGAAGGAATGATCCATTTGAGATTCGTAAATTATTCCTTGCCGGCATAAGATTTAGTGGAGAAAGTTCTATCTCTGCTCTCAAAAGGATCAAAAGACTGATATGAACTACAATCAAACATCAACACTCCAACATCCCCAAGGAATCGTAAAGACTGACCGAACAAAGAGGCCGAATACCAAAGTTTGACGGAACAAGCTACGTTATGTTCAACATTTCACGCCAGTCGAAGCCATCTCGTCTTACTCCCATGGAATTTTACAACTTGGCCTCGTCTTCCAAATTTTGGACCTTGCCGTGAGCCGCTAAATATTTTGCACGCCGCGACAATCATAAAGCAGGACATGACATACCTGACCGACATTATCACAAATTGCAAGCTGGGCGACCTTGGGTTATTGCCTTTAATTTTCTTTAATTTTCGCGCGGTGAAGAGAAACTGTCAAAAAGCCACCTGGTAGTAGGTACGTTGAATAGGCTCAGCAGCCGGTCTCGAGACCCAACTATTAATAAATCCAAACCATGACCGAATCCAACCTATAACGGGAACGTACCACGTAATAAACAAATCCATCGTTAGCTCAACTGGGAATATTTTTTTGCAGTCAAAAGGGTGATGCAAAATCCTGGTGACCCGACAGCACGAGGTTTTGCTTCTCCCGCGTTGGGGCTGCTCCATTTTTTAATCCCACAAGAGTACCATGGGAATTTGGACAACGGGTTGCAGTGTAGGGCTCACGCTCGGAAAGACTCCATATGATGAAGGAGGGCTGAACTCGACTCCGACCACAAGGCTCAACCTCCAAGGGTCTCACTCTGGAGGACAGAGTGCGGCTCCGGCTTAGATGTCCCAAACTCGTGGATCCGACCTGGCGGAGAACGGAGCTCGGCTCATTGTCCTAGACGAGCTCAGCTCGGCGAAGCAGTCGGAGCTAGGGAATTGACTTGGCGTCCGACACGATGGCCTCCTTCGACGTGGTGCCTGTCAGCTTCCCCACGTCAGCGATCTCGTCACATCATATATATATATATATATATGGTAAAGTGGATGATTCAATCAACAAGTTTGATACGAATACATCCAAAAATGTTCGAAAAAATATAATTCCTGAATTCAAAAGGCATCTCATCTAATTGGATCTAGAGTATCTAACCAGAATGGTTAGTGACGAAAGAGGCTACCCAATCTGCTATCGTATTGGCCTCCCTAAAGACATGCATAATATAAAAGAAAGGGATAGCCCTGTAACCATAGAGCAATAATAATCCATACAAGTATATATTTAATTTTATATCAATTATTTATATTTTGGATTCTTATATATGATCGAAGAATTTAAATAATATCTTCTAACCGGTTCTTTTGAATGGGATTTTAAGTTGTTATGGTAAATTTCCTATGGTAACAGTAATTCGTTTGTAAAGAGGGGCGCAACAAATTCTTAAACATCTGGAAAATGAGTCAAGTAATACGTACAAGATTCAGCAATATGCATCCGATACAAAAGAAGGCAACGCATTCCCCAGAGATCTATAGGATTATAAACTCAAATCAATAATAATCCAAATAGATGAATCAAAGCTGTTGGTAAGAGAGAACGGCTGACCGATCAATCCAGAAATAAGGTAGATATCCATAGAAATGAAGCTCTTAAACATCATCACAAGATTCAACAATATGCATCCGATCATGCTAGAAAATTTGAGCAAAAGAAGAAGACAACACATTCCCCAAGGCAAAAGAATAATTAGCTAGTAAAGCTTGTTTAGGTGGCCAATCAGTAGCTTGATTCTGTTCCTGATAAATATGAGAAATGTTGCAAGAAATAAGAGTCCCTATCAATCATGGGAGCCAGGAATATAGAATTCCTCTGCTGTTTTTTGATGGTTCATGGTGAGCCACAGAAAGAAAATTATGATTAGAGATAATTTGTGGCAAAATAAATATGGATTGCGTCCAAAGTTCCAAACTGATGAAAGCACTACTACTTAAGTAACACTCTCCCGGAAGTAGGGGTGCAAGCAACCATGGATAGATAGAATGCAAGGTAAGTCATTAATTAGCATTACCAGAATTGGGACAAATGGCTGAGAAAGGAAGAAAGATAAAATTTTATCCAATATTAATCTACGCATTTCAATGATTTGGTTGAGGTTATGAGTTGCACCTGCCAAATGTTTAATGCCTCGAACACAATTTTATAAATTTCCTGCAAAGAAAAAGGTTGAAGAGTATTCACATAATCCTACAAGAAATTCAATGACGATCGATGCCCTTGAAGTCCTCCTTCTGGTCTGACCCATATTATCTAACATGAGTAATTCTGCCATAACTTTTTAAAATGATTGGTGGGGCAGAGGGGAGACAAGGAGATCCTAACTTAACACATCCGGTCCTGATGATTTAGAGGGTATATTCCATGGTAACAAGTATTTTTTAAACAAAAATTTGACTTTAGATGCACCAGGAAGAGTTGCACAAGTTTGTAGATCTGCTTAATCCTTTCTGATGTCATTTAAATAGCATTTGGTGTTACTTTCAAGTTTCTGTTTCTTTTTAAATGGCATTTGACGTTACTCTCATGTTTCAACTTCTTAAAAGTATAATTTTATTTTAAAAATGATCAAATAATAAATTTTCACTCACTATGATAATTTTAAGTAATGTTGGTGATGGGGACAACGGCAATAAGAGTGGCTTGTTGTAACGGTTAATAATAATTGATGGGCGGTGGTAAGAAGGCCCATCATAGTCACCAGCAGTTACCCTGTTGAGGTACAGGGATGAAAAGCCCTCACGAGAGGGTAGCGTGGTTGGAACCTACCTTGTGGATTTGCGAAATCATGTTGCAGTCAACTCGAATAAATTTATAATTAATTTTAGAACTCGAATAATTAATTATGGTGATATGGTTACATTGTTGACGTAGAATGTGTATCAGATCCAGCTGAAAGTTACAGGAGTCACACGAATTTTTCTTTCAAAATTCATGCTCCTTCGCCAGGTGGCATCCCGAAGACGGATCCACCTCGGTCGAAGTCGAGCACCTCTCTGCCACTCCACCAAGTGTCCACCCATGAAGGATCCATCTCGGTCGAAGCTGGCAGCCTCCTGCTCCCTCGCCAAGTGGCATCCCAAGACGTGTCCACCTCTGCCGAGGTCGAGCCAGGCCCCCCAGCTCCTTCGTCAGGTGGCATCCCAAGACGGGTCCACCTCAGCCGAAGTCGAGCACCTCTCTGCCACTCCACCAGGTATCCACCTAGGAGGGATCCATCTTGGCCAAAGCTTGCGGCCTCCTGCTCCCTCACCAGGTGGCACCCCAAGACGGGTCCACCTCTGCCGAAGTCGAGCCAGGCCCCCCTGCTCCTTCGCCAGGTGGCACCCCAAGACGGGTCCACCTCGGCCAAAGTCGAGCACCTCTCTGCCACTCCGCTAAGTGTCCATCCAGGAGGGGTCCACCTCGGCCGAAGCTGGCAGCCTCCTACTCCCTCGCCAAGCGGCACCCCAAGACGGGTCCATCTCTGCCGAGGTCGAGCCAGGCCACCCTGCTCCTTCGCCAAGTGGCACCCCAAGACGGGTCCACCTCGGTCGAAGTCGAGCACCTCTCTGCCACTCCGCCAGGTGTCCACCAAGGAGGGGTCCACCTCGGCCGAAGCTGGCGGCCTCCTGCTCCCTCGCTAGGTGGCACCCCAAGACGGGTCCACCTCTGTAGAGGTCGAGCCAGGCCCCCCCTGCTCCTTCGCCAGGTGGCACCCCAAGACGGGTCCACCTCAGCCGAAGTCGAGCACCTCTCTGCCACTCCGCCAAGTATCCACCCAGGAGGGGTCCACCTTGGTCGAAGCTGGCGGCCTACTGCTCCCTCGCCAGGTGGCACCCCAAGATGGGTCCACCTTTGCCGAGGTCGAGCCAGGCCCCCTGCTCCTTCGCAAGGTGGCACCCCAAGACGGGTCCACCTCGGCCGAAGTTGAGCACATCTCTGCCACTCCGCCAGGTATCCACCCAGGAGGGGTCCACCTCGACCGAAGCTGGCGGCCTCCTACTCCCTCGCCAGGTGGCACCCCAAGACGGGTCCACCTCTGCCGAGGTCGAGCCAGGCCCCCCTACTCCTTCGCCAGGTGGCACCCCAAGACGGGTCCACCTCGGTCGAAGTCGAGCACCTCTCTGCCACTCCGCCAGGTGTCCACCCAGGAGGGGTCCACCTCGATCGAAGCTGGCGGCCTCCTGCTCCCTCGCCAGGTGGCACCCCAAGACGGGTCCACCTCTGCCGAGGTCGAGCCAGGCCCCCCTTTCTCCTTCGCCAGGTGGCACCCCAAGACGGGTCCACCTCGGCCGAAGTCGAGCACCTCTCTGCCACTTCGCCAGGTGTCCACCTCGGTCGAAGCTGGCGGCCTCCTGCTCCCTCGCTAGGTGGCACCTCAAGACGGGTCTACCTCTGCCGAGGTCAAGCCAGCCCCCCCTGCTCCTTCGCCAGGTGGCACCCCAAGATGGGTCCACCTCGGCCGAAGTCGAGCACCTCTCTGCCACTCCGCCAGGTGTCCACCCATGAGGGGTCCACCTCGGTCGAAGCTAGCGGCCTCCGCTCCCTCACCAGGTGGCATCCCAAGACGGGTCCACCTCTGCCGAGGCCAAGCCAGGCCCCCCTGCTCCTTCAACAGGTGGCACCCCAAGACGGGTCCACCTCGGCCGAAGTCGAGCATCTCTCTGCCACTCCGCCAGGTGTCCACCCAGGAGGGGTCCACCTCGGTCGAAGCTGGCGGCCTCCTGCTCCCTCGCCAGGTGGCACCCCAAGATGGGTCCACCTCTGCCAAGGTCGAGCTAGGCCCCCCCTGCTCCTTCGCCAGGTGGCACCCCAAGACAGGTCCACCTCGGCCGAAGTCGAGCACATCTCTGCCAGGTTTCCACCCGGGGGGGTTCACCTCGATCGAAGCTGGCGGCCTACTACTCCCTCGCCAGGTGGCACCCCAAGACGGGTCCACCTTTGCCGAGGTTGAGCCAGGCCCCCTGCTCCTTCGCCAGGAGGCACCCGAAGACGGGTCCACCTCGACCGAAGTTGAGCACCTCTCTGCCACTCCGCCAGGTGTCCACCCAGGAGGGGTCCACCTCGATCAAAGCTGGCGGCCTCCTGCTCCCTCGCCAGGTGGCATCCCAAGATGGGTCCACCTCTATCGAGGTCGAGCCAGGCCCTCCTGCTCCTTCGTCAGGTGGCATCCCAAGACGGGTCCACCTCGGTCGAAGTCGAGCCTCTCTCTGCCACTCCACCAGGTGTCTGCCCAGGAGGGATCCACCTCGGCCGAAGCTGGCAGCTCCTGCTCCACCGCCAGGTGGCGCCCCCTGACGGGTCCACCTCGGCTGAAGTCAGCCCTACTCTGCAAAGCCTCGGGGAGGCAGAGACAAGGGTCGCGAGGTCGCCATTAGAGCAGGCGTGCGCCGCGCCCCGTACGGGACGCTAGTATGGCCTGCAGTGATACGCGAACCTCGTTTACATCAGTTAAATAGGGCTCCGCAACCGAGGAATGAAATCCTTGCGGGCAGGGGCCTGAAACGGCTAGAAGTCCATCGTTGACGCCTCGAAAGGAGAGCTCCCGCGCTCGGCCCGAGGTCTTACCAATCTTCCCCCTCTCGTGACATACGGCGGACGAGGCGGGCCGGCCACTTAACTCCCGGACTCGAAGAAGAAGGGAGAGGAGAAGAGCCAGAGATCTCAGGGAGCCCCCTCGAAGAAGAAGGGAGAGGAGAAGAGCCAGAGATCTCAGGGAGCCCCCGTGGGCTGAAGGCAGTCCGGTTGTATAAAAGGGACAGTAAAAACGGACAGAAAGGTAAGTGAAAAAGGGGAGAGAATATCGAGAGAACGATCCGAGGACCCCAAGAAGTCCTCAGACGTGAGCTCGGTGAACCCAGCGCTGGAACCCGGGCCTCAACTCCTCTCTTCCCCACGCTTCTTTCATTTACATCTCCTCTAAGCACGGGAATCCTTCGGGAACCCGCTTTAGAAGGCATGTTCCATCTTGCCGCTCTCTAACTTGATCGTCGGAGTGCCCTCACCGGAAACCCCGGCCCGGATCTCTGACTTTGTTTTGCAAGTCTGGAAGCTTGGAGATCCTGAGGTGAAAGAGTCCGAGAACCGGCGCCCAGCTCACGAGCTACAGGCCACCGCAGCGAGATCGGCAACATATTGGCGCGCCAGGTGGGGGGCAGAACAGTGACCCCTGTACAAGCAAGCTCTCCATGGGCGAAAGCGTGCTCCGACCATGGTAGTGACGCGCGGGCGCGAAGCATCCACCAGCCGAGCAGGAGAGGTTCCTTCCCCCCAAGGGCTGCACAACCTGGAGAGGGAACTTCCTGCTCTACCTCCTCCTCCTCAGCCATCCTCGGTGGACGTTCCTTTCGTAGCTGTCGTCCAGCAGTTGCAAACTTTGATTACTGCTTTGCGGCAACTGCAGCACCAGCAGCGCTCCCTGGCCATTCAGCCCCAGCCAGGGATCCCCGTGGCTCGAGCCACGGGCCCCCGCAGAAGCCTGCGCTCCATCCAAGGCAAGCCCTCCCATTCGCGGGCAGTTTCCAACCCCCGCAAGAGCCACCAGACTCCCGCAAAGAGGAACCTCTCCGGTTCGGCGGATCACGAGAGTCGATCCCCAGCCAACGATGCTGAAGCAGTGCGGTGCAGCAGGCGCCATCGGGGCAAGGCCCCTCGCCGAGACCGATCGGTACCCCCTTCTCCAGCGGCCTCGGTGGAAGATTTCACCGACGAGGCCATCAGGCGCCAAGCCGAGAGGCGCCTGGAGGAACATGAGCGCAAGCTGGCGGAGTTCTCCCACCGCTTTGCCGACATGCAGAGCTCCTCGATCGATCCAGCAGGCTACAACGCCCAGCCATCTTCTCCCGGGAAATCCAAGAGGAACTGATCCTGAATCGGTTTCGTATGCCTCAGGTGGATCCCTACGATGGGACCATCGATCCCTTGGACCACCTACAGAGCTATAAGGCTCTCATGAGGGTCTAGGGAGCGACGGACGCCCTTCTAAGCATCGCCTTCCTAGCCACTCTTCGGAAGGCTGCTCGAGTTTGGTTCACCCACCTCGAGCTGGAATCCATCAGCTCCTTCCATCAGCTGGAAGGAAAGTTTGTGGCACACTTCGACGCTTGCCGGAAGGTGACAAGGGAGGTGGATAGCCTCTTCTCTATCCACCAACAAGACCAGGAGCTGTTGTGGGACTACGTCACCCGCTTCAA
Organism: Areca catechu; assembly: GCA_021397845.1. NCBI lineage: Eukaryota > Viridiplantae > Streptophyta > Magnoliopsida > Arecales > Arecaceae > Areca > Areca catechu. The sequence goes on from CM038045.1 coordinate 40,279,223, forward strand.
GACCACCGCCCTGGAAATCTATAGCCTGGACGTGCCCGTCGCCATGCTGGCGTTGAAGCACGGGCTCAAGACCTCCCATTTGATGTATTCCCTGGACAAGAAGCCCCCCAAGACGTATTCCGAGTTCCTCCTCCGTGTCCACAAGTACATCAGGGCCAAGGAGGCTGACCATACCAGGCGAGAGCTGGACGGAAAGCCTTTGAAGAAGCCTGCCCCAAGGGATGTCCTTGGGACTCGGAGGCCTGGACCATTTGTGGACTTCCGTCCGGGCCCGAAGTCGAAGAATGGTGCTGCCCTAGAGCGGACCTTCACCCCTCTTCTCGCTCCCAGAACGAAGATCCTCATGGAGATTGAGGGTGAGCACTACCTCTGCCGACCTCCTCCTCAGAACCCAAGAAACATCCATGACAAGACAAAGTATTGTCAATTTCACCACGAGCACGGCCACGACACGGAGGAGTGCCACAATCTGAAGCAGGAGATCGAGGAGCTGATCAAGAGGGGCTACCTCAGAAAGTTCATGAGGAACGAAGTCCCGGCGGAGGGTCAGCCGCTCGCAGCCCTTCCCCCCATCCCTGCAATTGACAATCATCCAATGGAGAAACCGGTGGGCATGATCTCTTGGGGGATAGGGTGTGCGACGAAGAGAGCCTGGGAGGCAGGAGACCTGGAGAATGTACTCCCCTTTGAAAAGGGGAATAAAAATAAAATTATAAACAATGATGCAGTGGTGGTCGAGATGACCATCACGAAGCATCCTGTACATCGCATTATGGTGGATAGTGGGAGCTCTACTGACGTACTTTTTTACGATGCCTTCTCCCGAATAAATTTGTCTCATGATCAATTAAAGCCGATGCACACCCCTCTTGTGGGCTTCACCGGAGATTTTGTGGGGGTCGAAGGAGAGATCACTCTCCCTATTACCGCCGGATCCCCACCTCGGCAGAGTACGGTTATGATGACATTTACCATCGTCAGGCTCCCATCACCTTAAAATGCTATCCTCAGCCGTCCAGGGCCTAATCAGCTGGACGCTATCATTTCCACTAAGAGTTTGCTGGTGCAGTTTCCTATCGCCTCTTGGATGGGAGTGATAAGAGGGACGGCTCAACCCGTCCCGCATTATTTGCAGACGGTCCCAGGGGCCTGGAGTGTTGAGCTCGGCTCCGATATCGATGATCTCGACCTAAGAGAGTAAGATCCTAGGGGAGGGCCCGTGGAGCACTTGTTGACGTTCCCCCTCGGCTGAGACCCTCAGAAGACAGTGCAGATAGGAGCTCAGCTCCCAGAATAAGAGCGGGCTCGTTTGCTATACTTCCTCTGGGCGAATGCTGATGTATTTTCCTGGTCTGCTGCAGACATGCCTGCCCCTCGGAAGTCATCACCCACCAACTGAAGATTGACCCGATGTGTCGTCCAGTCCGCCAGAAGAAGAGGAGCTTTGCTGCAGAAAGACAGAAGGCCATCAACGAGGAAGTAGAGAAGCTTCTCGTTGCCGGCTTTGTACGAGAGGTACAGTATCCCAATTGGCTGGCGAGCATGGTCATGTTGAAGAAGAGCAACGGCAAGTGAAGGATCTGTGTGGACTACACCGACCTCAATCGAGCCTGCCCGAAGGACAGTTTCCCTCTTCCAAAGATCGACCAGCTCGTGGACACTACTTCAGGGCATCGCCTCCTCTCTTTTATGGATGCCTTCTCCGAGTACAACTAGATCCGAATGCACCCGGAGGACGAAGAGCACACCGCCTTCGTCACCGATCGCGGGACCTACTGCTACAAAATGATGCCGTTCGGTCTCAAGAATACAGGTGCAACGTACCAATATCTGGTCAATAAGGTCTTCAAAGACCAGATTGGCCGCAACATGCAGGTGTACATGGATGATATGCTGGTGATGAGCAAGCCCATGTCGGCGACCTGGCGGAGACCTTCAGTAACCTCCGGCTTCACCAGATGAAATTGAACCCGGCGAAGTGCGCTTTCGGCATGTCCGCAGGAAAGTTCTTGGGGTTCATGGTGACCTAGAGAGGGATAGAGGCTAACCCAGAGAAGGTCCAGGCGATCCTGGACATGGAGCAATCCACCTCCAAGAAGCAAGTGCAGCGACTCATCGGTCGGATAGCCACCCTGAGTCGATTTATCTCAAGGTCCGCTGATCGCTGCCAGCCCTTCTTCAAGGCGCTGAGGAAGATGAACGACTTTACCTAGATGAAGGAGTGCCAGGAGGCATTTGATGAACTGAAGAGGACACTGGCATCTCCGTCACTGCTTTCCAGGCCAGAGGAAGGAGAGGAGCTCCTCCGGTACCTGGCGGTCATACCAGAAGCCGTCAGTTCGATCCTAGTTTGGACGGATGACAAAGGAACACAGAGACCGGTGTACTACACGAGCAAACTCCTCCACGATGTGGAGCTCAGGTATTCTCGTTCTGAGAAACTGATTTTTGCACTAATCGTGTCCGCCCAGCATCTCAGGCCTTACTTCCAAGCACACCCCATTGCGGTCCTAACGGATCAACCACTGAAGGCGGTGCTCAACCGACTTGACATGTCTGGGCGCCTGGCGAAGTGGGCGCTCAAGCTCAGCGAGTTCAACATCACCTACAGGCTGAGGTCGGCCATGAAGGCACAGGTACTCGCTGATTTCTTGGTTGAGTGTGCAGGCCTGGGCGATGGGCCGGAAGAAAGCCTCCAAGACCGGTAGCCGGAACCAAGACCAGAGGAGGATGTCTGGATCCTTCATGTGGATGGAGCCACGAACTCCGGTGGGAGCGGAGCTGGACTCATCCTTGCCAACGGCGAGGGGGTTGTTGCCGAGTATGCGCTCTATTTCCAGTTCGCCGCTATCAATAACCAGGCGGAGTACGAAGCGCTTCTCGCGGGGCTAAGAGTGTCCCGCGAGCTGGGCGTGGCCTGCCTCAGGGTCTTCATCGACTAGCAACTGGTGGCCGAGCAGGTCTCGGGGGAGTATGAGGTGCGGGACCCCCAAATGGCCAAGTACCTGGAGCTTGTGCGATGGAATTTTGGTGCTTCGGCGTCTCCCATATACCTCGCGGGGAAAATGCTCACGTAGATGCACTCTCCCGCCTGGCAACCCTGCCAGACTCATCACTGGGCCGCGCCTACATCGAGCATCTCAAGGCCCCGAGCTACGAGACACCCATGGATGTCCAGCAGGTCAACCAAGAGCCCAGCTGGATGGACAAGTACATCGAGTACATCACCAACGGTACCTTGCCTGAGGACCGCATGGCGGCTGGCCTCATTAAGAGGAAGGCCGCACGGTTCGTATTGATGGACAGGCTGCTGTATTGGAGATCCTATTCCTACCCGCTTCTCAAGTATCTGAGACCAACAGAAGCCGCACTCGTGCTCCAGGAGATCCACGAGGGCATCTGTGAGAATCATGTGGGGGGCAGGGCGCTGGCGTATAAGGCCCTTCGTCAAGGTTATTTCTGGGAAACAATGAAGGAAGATGCAGCTGACTTCGTGAAAAGATGCAACCGATGTCAGTGACATGCTGTGGTGCAAGTTAGCCCGCTGCCCCACTCACCCAGCTCTCCGCCCCATGGCCATTCGCTCAATGGGGCATGGACCTCCTAGGACCTTTTTCTCCGGCATCCGGGCAACGGAAATTCTTGATCGTGGCTATCGACTACTTCACGAAGTGGGTCGAGGCTGAACCCTTAGCCCGGATCACGGAGGCGAACGTCACCAAGTTCCTCTGGAAGTCGATTGTCTGTCGCTTTGGCTTACCCCACACCATCATCACCGACAACAGATGCCAGTTCGACTGTCGAGAGTTCGAGGAGTTTTGCAACGACCTCGGCATCCACCATCGTTTCACCTCGGTGGCGCATCCTTAGACAAACGGAGAGGCCGAGGTAACAAATAGGACCATCTTGCAAGGCCTCCGGACAAGACTGGACCAGGCCAAGAAAAGGTGGGCAGAAGAGCTCCCAAGCATCCTTTGGGCGTATCACATTACCCGAAGGATGACTACAGATGAGACCCCATTCAACCTTGTCTTCGGGGTGGAAGCGGTTATCCCAGTTGAGTTCAGCCTACCAACCCTGCGCGTGGAATAGTATGATGAGGCGGAGAACCATGCCAGGATGCTGCTGAACTTGGACCTCCTCGAAGAAACGAGAGACAGGGCACGAGTTCGGATGGTGGCTTACCGGCAACGAGTGGCCAGATACTACAACTCCAGGGTGCGATCGAAGTCCTTCCGCCAGGGAGACCTGGTGCTACGCCGCGCTGAAGCTTTCCAGCCACGGGAGTGCGGAAAGCTCTCCCCAAATTGGAAAGGCCCTTAGAGGGTGGCGGAGGCACTCCCCCACGGGGTGTACTACCTGGAGGAGCTAGGCGGATCCCGGTTCCCTCGAACCTGGAATGCCTCAAACTTGAGGATGTACTACCAATAGTATAAGACCCCTCAAACTTTCGCAATAAAATCTTTTTCATCAAATGCCTACTCTCGTCTCATAGGACAAAAGCCATCCAGCTCTAAGTTCGGTGAGCATGGACACGGCGGAAGATCCGCGAAGGCACGAGGTCCCTCTCATAAAAACCCCGGAGTTTAGTCTGGAGTGTCGCACGAAATTAAATTCCAAAATGCGACCCCGGAGTTCAGTCCAGAAGAGGTCCCGATGACTTAGGTCACGGTCCTACGAAATCCCGGAGAACAGCTCGGCAAGCCGTGTAAGGCTCAAATCCAGCTTGCGGCCCAGGGGTTCAGTCCGGAAGTTCGCAAGGAACCTGGTTCCAAAACGAAGTCCCGGACTTCGGTTTGGAAGGTGGAGCAGAACCCAGTTTGTCCACGCAATCCCGGAGTTCAGCCCGAAACGTACTACGGGACTTAATCCTAGTAGCTAGCACCGGGGTTCGGTCCGGAAGATGCACAAAAAAAAAGATAAAAAAAGAAGAAGAAAGCAAACATGTCGGAACAAGTTGATGGAAAAAAGAATTTTTTATTGATATCAGTTCCTTACAAAAAGGGGCGCCGACAAGCCAGAAGACCCCAAAGAAAGAAAAGGAAAACATGACAAAGAAAAAGAAATGAAGCCGCGGGGCTACTTCGGTGCGGCCGCATCCTCCTCGGGCTGGGGGGCACCATCTCCGCCGGCGCCGTCGATTGGAGGCTGCTCGGGAGCCACCACCTCATCACCTGCCACGGTCGAGGCTCCTCCGGTGGGCTCCTCCCTCCGGCCGCCCAGCACGACTCTGCTCAGGTTGAGCTCGGGATAAAAGGAACTCACATTTTCCCGGCATACCTGGAAGCCCTTCAGGAAGGAGTCCACGGCTGCCTCGTGCACCTCTGCGACGTACTCACCGGAGGCTCGAAACTTTGGCACGGCCTCCTATGCCTCCCTCTTGGACACCTCCAGCAGCCCGTTGACGTAAGAATTCTTCTCTTTGGCTGCGCTCAGCTCCTTGAGGACCTCTTTGACCCGGTGCTCCAACGACCGGGACTGGGCCCTAAGGCGAGTCTACTCCGCCGCGTCTTCCTCCGTGCGGTGCTGGCTCGAGATCCTCTCCTTTGACAGAGAGGTCTCGAGCTCCTTCATGCGCCCCTCGGCGCGGCCCAGGTCTGCCCGAAAGGCTTGGTTGTTCGCTCGTAGCTCGACCCCCTTCTCCTTGAGGTTCTTGACGTCGGCTGCGAGTTTGCCAAGCTTCTCCTCCTTCTCGGCATCCTTCTTGGCATAGCCGGCGAGGAAGTTCCTCAGCAAGAGAACGTTTGTCCCGATCTGCATCGAAAAAGATACAAGATGTTAGTAAGATCCAACTGGAACTTTAAAAGGTCAGAGCTCGGAACTTACCGTAAAAAGCAGCGGGAGGATCCCGAGCAGCACCTCAGTGTAGTCTCGATTGCCTCTCAAACGGCGATCCCAGGAGGTGCTCGCAAACTCCATCACCCTCTCCGCAAGCCCTTGATCACGGATCACGGAGGAGCGGCTGGTGAGGCTCGGCGGTGGAATGAGGTCGTCTGCAGCGGGCTGGGCGGCCGCCCCTTAGCCAGGCGGTGTGGCCGTCGGTGGAGCTGTCGCCGCCCTGGTGGCCACCGTGGAGATGACCGGCGCAGCAGCAGGAGCAGGCATCGCCCGGGGGGGTTCCGACCTCCTCTCTCCCCTGATCCTGTCGAGGTCGATGACAGGGACGTCGGGCTCCCGTGCCCGAGGCAACCTGGGAGCAGGAGCCGTTGCCCCAGGACCGACGATGGCTGAGGTGGGCGCAGGTCCCCGGCTCGCCTCAGTGCGAGCCCTCTTCGCTGGGGGATCCTTAGTCCCTTCGACAGCGCCCCTCTCCAGGATGCCCTCCATCAAGCTTTCTATGGAGAACTTCATACCTGAGAAAAAGAAAGGGGGGGTCAGTTAGGTCAGCATAAAAGAAAGGAAGTGTAAAGCAGAAAATTAAGGTAGAGGGGGAAGATCCGGGGGCCTCACCCAACTCCCGGTTGGGACTGATCCCTGTCTCGAATAAATTCTGCTCCGAGAGCAGAACATTGAGAGCTGGGATCATGTAACCCAGCAGCAGTGCATAATCATCCTGATCCGCCGGCTCGACCTGGGAATTCCGGTTCGGGAACCGGTCTGACTCACTCCAGGCCCAGTCAACGTCCTCGACCGAGACGAAGAAGAAGCAGTTCTCCAACCCTTGATCGATGAAGGAAGGTCGAACCTAAAACACCTAGGCCGGGGTGAAATGTACCACCAGCCATTATCAGTGGAGTAACGCTTCAGGGTGAAGAGAGCCCTGAAGAGGGAGAAATGGGCAACGAACCCGTGGAAGTGGCAGAAGATGATGAAAGCGAAGATGACCCATATGGCGTTAGGAGCCAACTGGGCCGAGACAAGACGATAATGACTGAGAAACGAAAGAAAGAAGGGATGAAGGGAAAAACGAAGACCCCCAAGGAGGAAGTCCTCGTAGAAGGCGACCCTCCCAGGGCCACTAGAGGTTACTCGATCTCTAGGCCATGTGAGGGAAAGACGGATTGAATCCGGGATCCCATAGGTATCCTTGATCCGAGAAAGATCATCTCCGGTCATCGTCGAGGTATAACCAGAGGCACCAGAGGAAGAGGCCTCCGAAGGAGGAAGGGAAGAAATGGGACGTGCGGAAACTATAAGAGGAGACCTAGGACCCCTAGGGACACCTATGGTCATGGCCCCAGGTTGGAGTTGCCTCCGTACCTCGTCTGGAATTTCTTCCCCCTCCGAGGAAGAAGATGATGGAGTCCTCAGCCAGGAAGGACCGGCCTCGTCTGGGTTGGAAGAAACGTGACGGCGACGTGCCATGAAGAAAGAAGAAGCAAGGAAAACTAGCACAAAGATTGGGAGGTGGAAGAAGAGAAAAGGAGATGCAGGCACTCACCGGGATGTTTTGAACCAAAAGAATGGCGACCCCGGAAGATGAAGGGAGACCACTGCAACCGCTAGCGAGGTGTGAGAAAGTGGAGAGACCTCGTTTCCGGAAAGTCTCCCTCCTTTTCAAACTTAATCAACAGCAACCGTACGCCTCTTTCTATTCCGAGCCATCAGATGACTGCCACGTGGGAGCACGCCCGACATCAATGCTTCGGTTCGGGAGAAACTGTCTCGGTTTCGAAACGGTGCATTAATGGCCCGTCAGATGCGCACACGTGGCAGCCTCTCACAGGGTTTTGGGCGCAATGGGAGTGGAGGCAGCGATCGTGACAATTATGGTGCAGGATTTTCGTCCTTTCCATGTCATCTCCGCATTAAATCTCCACGTCCCAAGCTACGACGCTTCGATGGGACCTGAGGATGGGGGGCAACTGATATGGCTACATCGCTGACGTGGAACGTGTGTCAGATCCAGCTGGAAGTCGTAGGTACCACACGGATTTTTCTTTCAAAATCCCTGCTCCTTCGCCAGGTGGCACCTCGAAGACGGGTCCACCTCGGCCGAAGTCGAGCACCTCTCTGCCACTCCGCCAGGTGTCCACCCAGGAGGGGTCCACCTCGGTCGAAGGTGGCGGCCTCCTGCTCCCTCGCTAGGTGGCACCCCAAGATGGGTCCACCTCTGCCGAGGTCGAGCCAGGCCCACCTGCTCCTTCGCCAGGTGGCACCCCAAGACGGGTCCACCTCGGTCGAAGTCGAGCACCTCTCTGCCACTCCGCCAGGTGTCCACCCAGGAGGGGTCCACCTCGATCGAAGCTGGCGGCCTCCTGCTCCCTCGCCAGGTAGCACCCCAAGACGGGTCCACCTCTGCCGAGGTCGAGTCAGGCCCCCTTGCTCCTTCGCCAGGTGGTACCCCAAGACGGGTCCACCTCTACCGAGGTCGAGCTAGGCCCCCCTGCTCCTCCATCGAAGCTGGCGGCCTCATGCTCCCTCGCCAGGTGGCACCCCAAGACGGGTCCACCTCTGCCGAGGTCGAGCCAGGCCCCCCCTACTCCTTCGCCAGGTGGCACCCCAAGACGGGTCCACCTCGACCGAAGTCGAGCACCTCTCTGCCACTCTGCCAGGTGTCCACCCAGGAGGGGTCCACCTCGGCCGAAGCTGGCGGCCTCCTGCTCCCTCGCCAAGTGGCATCCCAAGACGGGTCCACCTCTATTGAGGTCGAGCCAGGCCCCCCATGCTCCTTCACCAAGTGACACCCCAAGATGGATCCACCTCAGCCAAAGTCGAGCACCTCTCAGCCACTTCGCCAGGTGTCCACCCATGAGGGGTCCACCTCAGTCGAAGCTGGCGGCCTCCTGCTCCCTCGCTAGGTGGCACCCCAAGACGGGTCCACCTCTGCCGAGGTCGAGCCAGGCCCCCCCTGCTCCTTCGCCAGGTGGCACCCCAAGACGGGTCTACCTTGACCGAAGTCGAGCACCTTTCTGCCACTCCGCCAGGTGTCCACCCAAGAGGGGTCCACCTCGGTCGAAGCTAGTAGCCTCCTGCTCTCTCGCTAGGCGGCACCCCAAGACGGGTCCACCTCTGCTAAGGTCGAGCCAGGCCCCCCCTGCTCCTTCGCCAAGTGGCACCCCATGACGGGTCCATCTCGGCCGAAGTCGAGCACCTCTCTGCCATTCCGCCAGGCGTCCACCCGGGGGGGATCCACCTCGGTCGAAGCTGGCGGCCTCCTGCTCCCTTGCCAGGTGGCACCCCAAGACGGGTGCACCTCTGCCGAGGTCGAGCCAGGCCCCCCTGCTCATTCGCCAGGTGGCACCCCAAGACGGGTGCACCTCTGTCGAGGTCGAGCCAGGCCTCCCTGCTCATTCGCCAGGTGGCACCCGAAGACGAGTCCACCTCGGTCGAGGTCGAGCACCTCTCTGCCACTCCGCCAGGTGTCCACCCAGGAGGGATCCACCTCGGTCGAAGCTGGCGGCCTCCTGCACCCTCGCGAGGTGGCATCCCAAGACGGGTCCACCTCTGCCGAGGTCGAGCCAGGCCCTCCTGCTCCTTCGCCAGGTGGCACCCCAAGACGGGTCTACCTCGGCCGAAGTCGAGCACCTCTCTGCCACTCCGCCAGGTGTCCACCCAGGAGGGGTCCACCTCGGTCGAAGCTGGCAGCCTCCTGCTCTCTCGCCAAGCGGCACCCCAAGATGGGTCCACCTCTACTAAGGTCGAGCCAAGCCCCCTGCTCCTTCGCCAAGTGGCACCCCATGACGGGTCCACCTCGGTCGAAGTCGAGCACCTCTCTGCCATTCCGCCAGGTGTCCACCCAGGGGGGATCTACCTCGGTTGAAGCTGGCGGCCTCCTGCTCCCTCGCCAGGTGGCACCCCAAGACGGGTCCACCTCTGCCGAGGTCGAGCTAGGCCCCCCTGCTCATTCGCCAGGTGGCACCCGAAGACAGGTCCACCTCGACCGAAGTCGAGCACCTCTCTGCCACTCCGCCAGGTGTCCACCCAGGAGGGGTCAACCTCGGTCGAAGCTGCCGGCCTCCTGCTCCCTCGCCAGGTGGCACCCCAAGACGGGTCCACCTCTGCTGAGGTCGAGCCAGGCCCTCCTGCTCCTTCGCTAGGTGGCACCCCAAGACAAGTCCACCTCTACCGAAGTCGAGCCTCTCTCTGCCACTCCGCCAGGTGTCCGCCCAGGAGGGATCCACCTCAGCCGAAGCTGGCAGCCCCTGCTCCACCGCCAGGTGGCGCCCCCTGACGGGTCCACCTCGGCTGAAGTCAGCCATACTCTGCAAAGCCTCGGGGAGGCAGAAACACGGGTCGCGAGGTCGTCACTAGAGCCGGCGCGCGCAGCGCCCCTTACGGGGTGCCAGTACGGCCTGCAGTGATACGCGAAACCTCGTTTACATCAGTTAAACAGGGCCCTGTAACTGAGGAATGGAATCCTTGCGGGCAAGGGCCTGAAACGACTAGAAGTCCATCGTCAACGCTCCGAAAGGAGAGCTCCCGCGCTCGGCCCGAGGTCTCACCAGTCTTCCCCCTCTCGTGACACACGGTGGACGAGGCGGGCCGGCCACTTAACTCCCGGACTCGAAGGAGAAGGGAGAGGAGAAGACCTAGAGATCTCAGGGAGCCCGCCAGGAGGAGACGTGGGCTGAAGGCGGTCCGGTGGTATAAAAGGGACGGTAAAAACGGACGGAAAGGTAAGTGAAAAAGAGGAGAGAACATCGAGAGAACGATCCGGAGATCCCAAGAAATCCTCAGACGTGAGCTCGACGAACCCAACGCAGGAACCCGGGCCTCAACTCCCCTCTTCCCCACGCTTCTTTCATTTACATTTCCTCTAAGCACGGGAATCCTTCGGGAACCCGCCTTAGAAGGCCTGTTCCATCTTGCCGCTCTCTAACTTGACCGTCGGAGTGTCCTCGCCGGAAACCCCGGCCCGGGTCTCTAACTTTGTTTTGCAGATCCGAAAATTTGGAGATCTTGAGGTGAAAGAGTCCGAGAACCGACGTCCAGCTCACGAGCTACAGGCCACCGCGACGAGATTGGCAACACATGGTATTTATAAATAGATTATATAAGAATCCATACAAGTATATATTTAATTTTATATCAATTATTTATATTTTGGATTCTTATATATGATGGAAGAATTTAAATAATATCTTCTAACCGGTTCTTTTGAATGGGATTTTAAGTTGTTATGGTAAATTTCCTATGGTAACAGTAATTCGTTTGTAAAGAGGGGCGCAACAAATTCTTAAACATCTGGAAAATGAGTCAAGTAATACGTACAAGATTCAGCAATATGCATCCGATACAAAAGAAGGCAACGCATTCCCCTGAGATCTATAGGATTATAAACTCAAATCAATAATAATCCAAATAGATGAATCAAAGCTGTTGATAAGAGAGAACGGCTGACCGATCAATCCAGAAATAAGGTAGATATCCATAGAAATGAAGCTCTTAAACATCATCACAAGATTCAACAATATGCATCCGATCATGCTAGAAAATTTGAGCAAAAGAAGAAGACAACACATTCCCCAAGGCAAAAGAATAATTAGCTAGTAAAGCTTGTTTAGGTGGCCAATCAGTAGCTTGATTCTGTTCCTGATAAATATGAGAAATGTTGCAAGAAATAAGAGTCCCTATCAATCATGGGAGCCAGGAATATAGAATTCCTCTGCTGTTTTTTGATGGTTCATGGTGAGCCACAGAAAGAAAATTATGATTAGAGATAATTTGTGGCAAAATAAATATGGATTGCGTCCAAAGTTCCAAACTGATGAAAGCACTACTACTTAAGTAACACTCTCCCGGAAGTAGGGGTGCAAGCAACCATGGATAGATAGTATGCAAGGTAAGTCATTAATTAGCATTACCAGAATTGGGACAAATGGCTGAGAAAGGAAGAAAGATAAAATTTTATCCAATATTAATCTACGCATTTCAATGATTTGGTTGAGGTTATGAGTTGCACCTGCCAAATGTTTAATGCCTCGAACACAATTTTATAAATTTCCTGCAAAGAAAAAGGTTGAAGAGTATTCACATAATCCTACAAGAAATTCAATGACGATCGATGCCCTTGAAGTCCTCCTTCTGGTCTGACCCATAATATCTAACATGAGTAATTCTGCCATAACTTTTTAAAATGATTGGTGGGGCAGAGGGGAGACAAGGAGATCATAACTTAACACATCCGGTCCTGATGATTTAGAGGGTATATTCCATGGTAACAAGTATTTTTTAAACAAAAATTTGACTTTAGATGCACCAGGAAGAGTTGCACAAGTTTGTAGATCTGCTTAATCCTTTCTGATGTCATTTAACTAGCATTTGGTGTTACTTTCAAGTTTCTGTTTCTTTTTAAATGGCATTTGACGTTACTCTCATGTTTCAACTTCTTAAAAGTATAATTTTATTTAAAAAATGATCAAATAATAAATTTTCACTCACTATGATAATTTTAAGTAATGTTGGTGATGGGGACAACGGCAATAAGAGTGGCTTGTTGTAACGGTTAATAATAATTGATGGGCGGTGGTAAGAAGGCCCATTATAGTCACCAGCAGTGACCCTGTTGAGGTACAGGGATGATATATGCCCTCACGAGAGGGTAGCGCGGTTGGAACCTACCTTGTGGATTCGAGTAATCATGTTGTGATCAACTCGAATAAATTTATAATTAATCTTAGAACTCGGATGCGGGATCATTGAAGTAGTTAGCATGTCCAGCTGGCTCCTGGAAAGTGGGAAAGTTGATGTATTTATCCAATATAATGGGAAGAGTGGAGCTCTCATGATTACATCCTGGGGGTAAGCTACGCAAGAAACCCCTTCCACTCCATTTTGGTTAAAAAAAATAAAAGAAGTACATGTATTACTGCTTTTCTTTTCTTTTTTTTTCTTTTTTCTGTGGTTCAAGTATTAACGCTCCTTCTAGATGGCCACGAGAGGCGTCTGTATTAAAATCGGGTCGTGGATGGGTATGGATGGCACCGGCAACGTCCCAAGTTGCCAGCACCATGGCAACCTACCCCTTTACCTTTTTGCCCTCGCATGGCGAAAGATCTTCCTCACTTAATAGCCTCACCTAACCCCGGCTAAGACTGCCGCCCCAGCTTGGGAACATGCCTTGATCGAGGGAAACGCACGTTAAAAATCCAGGACAGCAACGAGGCAGCTTCCCTACGCTTTTGTTTTTCCTTTTCAAGGGAACCTTGCCTGGATTGATTAGATCTCATCCGGAGGATAGCCAGTTCAAAGACGTATCTATCTTGAGACCAGCTTACGTGTCACTTGTTTCAACCTCGCAATGGAGTTTTGAGCCTCATCTGCGGCGATGGAAGATAGCACTCATTGGAAACACTAGACTCGTTAAGCCAATTTGAATTTTCTTGATTTGTTTTTTTCCAAAAAAAAAAAAAAAAAACTTTAAAATTAATATGTCATTAATTTTTTTAAGGATGCCCTTTCTGATTAGCCAGCTAATGCAAATTTTGGGGCATAGTGTTGCCGCTCGAAATCTAACCTCACAGCTACATAAGTTGACGGGTTACGTTGCTTTTACTCGATTGGATTTAGGAGCGTGATAACATATTAGATTTGATCGGCAATTAGAGGGAAAAAAATTAATTTTTTGTTTCATCAAAAAAATAAAAAATTAGAGGGAAAAAAATAAAAATAAAAAATTAGGAGGTCATCGGAACGGGTCCGATTGGGAACCCTTCAATTTTCTCATATTTGAGGGATTCCGATGCCTAGTATTTATAAAGAAGAGGTTGTTAATCCATGCGGGCTGACTACCCCTTCTTGATTGGTAATAAAGTCTTTCATTTTACTATAAAATATTTGATGCGAGATGATCACAAAGATAACTCAATTTCTTTCCATCATATATGTTGTGGTCCTAAAATTTTATAATATATATAAAATAAGTACATCATTCTAGCCACATCAAAGTAGTAAATGAATCTCCGATAAAAGGATCCGGCCAATCCATGTTTCTACATTTAGATATTAGGATTAGTTTTAGAATTATTTGAATTGGCCTGCGATGTCATTCCTTGGATCTAAGGTATTTTTTTCTGAGTGCATAGAGATAGGATGTTTTTTTATTCACTGATGTGATCGATTATAATATTTTTTTTCAAGCATACAGGGTCATGCCGAGCTGTGATTGATTGTGTTGTCATTGAGTTGATTATTCCAAGATTCGCTTAATCATTAATTTTGTGGGATACATGTTGTCACCTTATAAATGGGGGAAGCTATCAAGCAAGGTAGCAGGGATGATGAATTTGTGCTATATCTTATGGAATTCTGGAATACATGGCTAGTAGGTATACTCCAATTAATTAGTATAAACAATCCCATTCCCTACCCCCATCCTTCTGCGGGAAATTAAAATATTTCTTCCCCCCCCCCTCCCCGGGCCCCCTTTTTTTAGATGAAGGGATACAGATATGATCAATTGTAAGAAAATTTATGAATAAGAAAGTTTTAGCAGCAAGTTATAATGTTTTCGTATTTATTAGTTTTCCAATAAAAGAGTTAGATATAACATGGATTTTTTTAGGATTTATTTATTTATTTTGTGTTTACTAAAATGCAATCTTAATATGAGCAGGCGGAAAAATTGTAACTATCAATTTTTATCGGGCCATAACTAATATAACATTGCTCTTGTCTAAATGATGAGCATATAATTTTTAGATATTGTTGATGCTGGACCAGATAGATCGGGTGGAGTGGTTCTTCCGCCGGATCACCGTCGACCGGTACCTGCAAGAAGTCCTTGACCAGAAATTTTTCGGTGGGGGACACTCCGATGCCTAAGTCAGAAAAAGTCCAGGCAACAGCAGAATGGAGAGTTTTGAGAGCAATGAGGAAAAAGAGAAATTCAAGAAAATGCCAATCGAAAAAAAGGTCCCCTGAGTGTCCCCTCTTACCAGTATTTGTAGGCTCCAACGTAACTACTTACGGTTATGGAGGTTGACGGATGCAACCACTTCATAACTGTAAGTAGTGACTGTCGGAAAAGCCGTTATACTCGGGGTTTGTTCAATTTAAGGTTTTGGACCATGTGGGTGGTTGTAACAACCCAAACAGATTAACTGTTTGTCCAAGAAATCAACATGCTCCAGAACCCTCTTTCTTTTAAGGATGAATCCGAAGTAAACTTTACATTCTCTTTGGTAACGCTCCCGAAGGGAATGTTAGCACTTCGGATTCTTTTGAATATAGCAAAAATAAATACTTACAGTCTTCGGATCAAAGTGGATGCACGAAGCCGAAGACAGTGAACAAAACTTGCTTCCCAGAAAGATAGGTATGGTCTTCGGATTAAGATAATGATACAAAGTCGAAGATCTAGAGTTGACAACTTCTGATATGAACATAAAGTCATAAATATTAGGCATGGTCTTTTGATTGAGATAATGATACAAAGCCGAAGACCCGGAGTTGACATCTTCCGGAATGAACATAAAGTCATAAATATTAGGCACGAACTTCGAATTAAGATAATGATACGAAGTCGAAGACCTAGGGTTAATAATGAGAAGACGGTAACATGAAACTGAAGACTCCTTTTGCCAGCTGATGCAACCAATAAAATAAAAGAACAAATAATTAAATTAGAATAAAATTGGGATATCATAACAGCTGTCCCCCACACCCAATTTCAAAATGATTACGTTTCGAAAAATGGGAGTACTTTAATTTTGTCTTCTAGTGATAACCGTCAAATAATGATGGCATAACCTTGACACGTCTTTTCGCCATAACTGCCTGGTGGGGCGATAGAACGTGGCGAAGACACGTGTCACCCCACCACGGGCGGCCTCAAAAGAAATGACTCGATTCCGGAAAGGCCTTGAAAAATTTTTGAGAGAGAAATTTTTAATTGATGGGGATTGGACACATGGCAATCATCCGGAGCATGGATGTTTTGTCAATGTGATCCCAACCAGTAATGAAATTTCACGCGGATCGCCATGACTTGTCTAATTAATGATCTTTCTAAAAGGTCGTACCCATGATTGAAACCGTCGATACGGTGCACGATCGTTTAGTTCTCCAAACCGCCTCGAAGATCCATCTCCTTCACCTATAAAAGGGGAGGGAACTTGAAAGAGAAATTTTTCTTCGCGCCCATGCTCTTGGATTTTCAGTTTTTCCTGCAGTCCGTTGTCTTCCCCAGTGGTATGGTCCACCATTTTTGTTTTTTCACAGGTTAGAGGTCCTTTCTCATTCTATTTCCTCATTCCTTTCAATGTCGAGGTCTTCTAGGAGCCTTTCCTCCAACTCTAGCAGCGGTTCACCAGTAGGCAAAGCGGGTAGAGTATTACCCGAAAGAGAGACCGATAGGATCCCACTGGGGGGTGGGATCAGTAGGAATCCTCAGGGCGAGACCAGTAGGGGAAGGAGTTCTAGTAGAAAGCGGAGCCCGGAACGATCACCGGACTCTGTTGAAAGCTCCTTCACCCTTGCCAAAATAGAAGAAACCAAACAATGTTACCACATTCCATGTACCTTCTACATGATCCTTCCGAAACCCGAAGAAAGGGTAGATAAGCCTCCCATGCGATCCATAGCTATATACGAAGACCACTTCAAAGCGGGTCTTCGGCTTTCCCTCCATCCATTTTTTACAAAGATTTTTAACCTCTATCAGATAGTACCAGCCCAACTGACCCCTAATAGCTTCAGGAACATTTGCGGGTTCCTAGTGCTTTGCAAACTTAGGAACGTAGAGCCGAAGATATCCCTGTTTACTTTCTTGTTTATGTTAAAAAGAGATTTTCACGATAAAGGGTGGTGGGTCATAGATCCTCGGCCAGGCCGAAGACTACTAAAAGGAACTCCCAGTGCGATACATGGGTGGAAGCCTTGCTTCTTTTTTGTATACTATACCCACTGGGGTTTCAATACTAAGTGGACAGCTCCGCGTTTGGATGTAAACCGGTAAGAGGGTATTAAAAGCAGATGCTAAAGATTTTGAGACCTTGTCGGAACCGGAGATCCCTTCCCTTAAAGAACTGCTGAGGGAAGAAAATCTTCACCGTGCTCATATTAGCGAAGTTCCGACGTTAGGTACAGAATAAGTGGTCTTTGGATTCTTCTCGCTTCTCTTCTCTATATGTACATGCATAACAAACTTCTTGTTTCCAATTGCAGGTAAGAAAATGAAGCCACAACTTGAAAAAGTCCGGCAGGCTTCTAGGAAGAGAGCAGTAGCCGCTCCTTCAATGACTGAGGTCAGGAAAAAGAAAAGGGTCGAGGAGGGTTCCAGCGTACCTTCGATGAGGCCCGTAACAGATGATGTTCCTTCGGTATCTCCGATTTCACCTGATTCTGCTAGACGTCCATCTCCGAGGACGTCTCCCCCGAGGAGTCCTCAATCGATGCCACCAACGGATCAGCATGACGTGGCGTTCAATAAAGAGTCCGTGATTGCCCCTCCGAAAGATAAAAGTCAGGAAAGGTCGAAGTATCGATCCGAAGAAGGTCCCAGGTGGAATGCTATTTCGGAGGGGGGATGTAATGTAGACTTTACTACCTTCTCGGACCAAGAGGGCTTAGAGAATCCCGAACTAGCGAGAGAACTAATGAAGCGCACTCTCCTCCTGAAAGACTGGGACAAAGTCAAGTCCCGGTGCATCGAAGAAATTTCTGATTCAGTGTTCTCCTCTGCTCTGAAGGTAAACATCCATTTGCCATATCAAATTTAGATTTACAATTACTAAGTTTTCAGCTTGCTATTGCAGATGATGCAAGACATTACTTATATGGAGGAAAGCATCTTCGATTTCAGAATAACCTATAGAAAAATGAAAGAAGAAGTGAAGGTGGCCAAAGCCGAGAAGGCCATAGCTGAAGAGCAAAAACAAGCTATGGAGGTGAAGCTCGCCCAAAGTGACGCTTCGATTCAGAATCTAAAAGCTAAACTAGAAAGAGCCCAATCGGAGTGTTCTGAACAAGAGGCTAGATCTAAGAAGAGGAAAGCCAAAATTCAGTCCTTGGAAGCCTCACTTAAGGAAGCTAACAAATGTTTCGAAGAAGCTTCCAAAAGAAGGGAAGAGGTTATCGAAGAAAACCGATCTCTAAAAGATCAACTGGAGAAGGCAATAGAAAATTATAAAGCATCTCCGGCCTTCGAAGCTGAAATGGTTGAAGTAGGGACTCGCAGCTATCAAGGAGGCTTCAACGATGGAGTGGAGGAGGTGCAAAGACTTTACCCTGACTTGGACGTCTCAAGTATCCAACTGTTTGATCTCGAGAGTCCAACTGTGCCTGAACTCCAAACGGACCCTGAAGCACCAACAATGACTAAAGAAGCGACGGGTCCAATTGATCTAACCAATGAGGCTCCTACAGAAAATTTGTAACTTTTCCTTTTCTTCTTTTGGAATGTTAGAAAGTCGTTGTTAATGAAAACTTTTAGAATTTCCAATTACGTGTGATAGGATAAAAATTTCTTAAGTGTGAAGTCTTCGGATGAATAAGAATTATGAGACACATAATACTGAATGCTAAGTCTTCAGATTTAGGATAAAAGAAATCCAGACATAATAATCAAGTCTTCGGACTCGAAGACTTAGGATAAAAGAATTCTAAATAATAATCAAGTCTCTTAGACTTAGGATAAAAGAAATCCAGATATAATAATCAAGTCTTCGGACTTGAATTTACGTTAAGTCTTTGGACTTAGGATAAAAGAATTCAAAATAATAATCAAGTCTCTTGGACTTAGAATAAAAGAAATCTAGACATAATAATCAAGTCTTCGGACTTGTATTTACGTTAAGTCTTCGGACTTAGGATAAAATAATTCCAAATAACAGTTAAGTCTCTTGGACTTAGGATAAAAGAAATCCATATATAATAATCAAGTCTTCGGACTTGAATTTACGCTAAGTCTTCGGACTTGAATTTATACTAAGTCTTCGGACTTAGGATAAAAGAATTCCAAATAATAATCAAGTCTCTTGGACTTAGGATAAAAGAAATCCAGACATAATAATCAAGTATTCGGACTTGAATTTATGCTAAGTCTTCGGACTTAGGATAAAAGAATTTCAAATAATAATCAAGTCTCTTGGACTTAGGATAAAAGAAATCCATATATAATAATCAAGTCTTCGGACTTGAATTTACGCTAAGTCATCGGACTTAGGATAAAAGAATTCCAAATAATAATCAAGTCTCTTGGACTTAGGATAAAAGAAATCCAGACATAATAATCAAGTTTCGGACTTGAATTTATGCTAAGTCTTCGGACTTAGGATAAAAGAATTCCAAATAATAATCAAGTCTCTTGGACTTAGGATAAAAGAAATCCATATATAATAATCAAGTCTTCGGACTTGAATTTACGCTAAGTCTTCGGACTTAGGATAAAAGAATTCCAAATAATAATTAAGTCTCTTGGACTTAGGATAAAATAAATCTATATATAATAATCAAGTCTTCGAACTTGAATTTACGCTAAGTCTTCGGACTTAGGATAAAAGAATTCCAAATAATAGTTAAGTCTATTGTATTTGGATTCACTAAGTCTTCGGACTTAGGATAAAAGAAATCCTTGAATCATTTGGAAATTAAGATAAGTTGATCGGGCCTACCTCGGCACTTCGTGAGGTAGATCTGAAGATCATTTTCATACCTTTTTGCATTGGAATTAAGACAGGCTGATCATGCCTACCTCGGCACTTCGTAAAGTAGATTCGGAGATCACCTTCATGCCTTTAGGATTAAGATGGACTATTCTGAGCCCAACTCGACACTTTGTGAGGTAGATCCGGAGATCATCCTCATGCCTTTAAGATTAAGATGGACTATTTTGAGCCCAACTTGGCATTTTGTGAGGTAGATCCGGAGATCATCCCTATGCCTTTAAGAGAAATAAGATAGGCTAGGTATGCTTACCTCGGCAGTTTGTATAGTAGATCACAGAGATTACCATAATACCTTTAAAAAATAGAACAAAGAGAAGTAGATCGACTCTATATCAATGACCATAAATGAAACCTTCATTGATAATATTTTTGGAGGTTTTGTACATTCCATGGTTGAGGTAATAGAACCCCTTCCAAAGTTTCCAACCGATAAGTTCTAGGTCGAACGACCCCCTTGACCCGGTAAGGCCCTTCCCATGTAGGAGAAAGTTTACCCTGTTTTGTTGGCTTTGACACTTCAGATTTCCGCAGAACTAGATCACTAGGGAGAAGGGCCCGTTCTTTTACACGAGAGTTATAGTATCCCGCAACTTTTTGCTGGTACATAGCCATTTTTAACCATGCCTGGAGCCGTGCACCTTGCAGTACATCCAGGTCAACTTTTCGGCGTTCAGAGTTTTCGGGTTCCTCATAGTGATCAATCCAAAAAGAATGTAAGGAGACCTCTACAGGAAGGACTGCTTCAGTGCCATAAGAAAGATGAAATGGAGATTCACCGGTGGCCATTCTAGGAGTTGTTCGATATGCCCAAAGAACCGAATTCAACTCATCAGCCCATGATCCCTTAGCATTGTTTAACCTGGTTTTTAAACCATTAAAAATAGTCCTGTTGGTTACTTCGATCTCTCCGTTACACTGAGGATGCCCTATCGAAGTAAGTTTGTGCAGAATATGGTACTAGGTGTAGAAGTTTTTGAACTTCGGATTGTCAAACTGTCTCCCGTTGTCAGTTACAATAGAATAGGGAATTCCGAAATGGAAGATGATGAAATTTCTTACAAAATCTTCAACCTTAGCTTCAGTGATCTGTGCTAATGCTTCAGCTTCGACCCACTTAGTGAAATAGTCAATGGCCACAATAAGGAATTTTCATTGTTCGGAAGCTGGAGGAAATGGACCAAGAATGTCCATTCTCCATTGTGTAAAAGGCTAGGGAGCTGTTAACGGAGTTAACTGATTGGCAGATCATCATTGCACATTGGCATATCTCTGACAATGATCACATTTTCGAACAAATTCTGCAGAGTCTTTTAGGATGGTTGGCCAATAATAACCCTGACGGATTATTTTGTATGCCAAAGATCTGCCCCCTAGATGGTCTCCGCATATTCCTTCATGCACTTCCCTGAGCGCATAATCCGCATTGGATGGGGTTAAGCATTTCAGCAAAGGTTGTGTGAAAGACCTCTTATACAATGCTCCGTCCAAGATAACATATTGAGAGGCCGTCCACCGAAGCCGTTTAGCCTCCAATTTATCTTCGGGCAAGGTACCCTCTTTCAAGAACTTGAGAATCGAATCCATCCATGAAGGTTCATGTTCAACTTGACATATTTCAACTGGGGATTCTGATATGCTGGGGTCTTCAAGATATTCCACATACGTCCTTCCAAGAGAATCCGACGCGGTGGTTGCAAGTCTTGAAAGCGCATCTGCCCGAGAGTTCTCTATTCTCGGTACATGAACAATTTCAAAGTGTTCCAACCCAGATGTCAGGCTTCGGACCTTTTCTAGGTACTGGATCATATTTGGATTTCGAGCTTCGAAATCACCTTTCACCTGATTCACCACTAGCTGTGAATCAGAGAAAACTTTGACCCTTTTGATCTTCAACTTCTGGGAGATTCTAAGTCCAGTAATGAGTGCTTTATACTCTGCCTGATTATTTGATGCTTGAAAAGAAAACCGAAGAGCATATTCAATAACCTGTCCATTGGGTCCAGCGAGAATTAAACCCGCACCACAGCCATTGGCGTTAGAAGCACCATTAACATGTAACATCCAAACAAACTTTGGATCGTCTTCGGCTTTTTCCTCTTCGGCCCTTGATTGGTCCTCTTCAGATCCCCATGTACACTCAGCTATAAAATCAGCCAAAATTTATGCTTTCATCGATGATCTGGGCTGGTATTCAATATCAAATTTTCCTAATTTAACAGCCCATTTAGCAATTCTTCCTGAAGTATCAGGACAACGAAGTATAGCCTTCAAAGGTTGATCCGTCAGAACCACAATAGAGTGGGCTTGGAAATAAGGCCGAAGTCGCATCGCCGCAACTACTAGAGAGAAGATGATCTTTTGCACTCTAGGATATTAGACTTCGGCTTCATGCAACACCTTGTTGGTGTAGTAGATCGGTTTCTGTGAGTGATTGGCATCTCTTCGTACTAGAACCGAATTGATCGCTTCATCCGTGGCCGACAAATATAGATAAAGTGTTTCTCCTTCATAGGTTTGGAGAGCAATGGTGGGTTTTCCGAATATTCCTTCAACTTGTCGAAGGTGATTTGGCAATCTTCTGTCCATTCAAAATTTTGAATTTGATGAAGAACCTTGAAGAAGGGTAAACACCTTTCTGCGGAGCGGGAAATGAAACGGCTTAAAGAGGCTATCCTCCCTGTTAGCTTTTGCACTTCTTTTTTGCTAGTAGGGTGCCTCATAGTTCGAAGGGCCTGTATTTTTTCTGGATTAGCCTCTATTCCCCGCTTGGTAACCAAATATCCTAGGAATTTCCTAGCGGCTACACCGAAGACACATTTTGTTGGGTTCAACCTCATCTGATGATGTCTAAGAGCATCAAAAGATTCCTTTAGATCTGTGATGTGATCGGACTTATACAGGCTCTTCATAATCATATCATCAACATAAGCTTACATATTTCTTCCAATCTAGTTTTTGAAGACTTTGTTGATGAGCCTTTGAAAAGTTGCCCTAGCATTCTTTAACCCAAACGACATCATCTTGTAATAGTAGAGTCCTTTCTCCGTAATAAAAGCAGTCTTTTCTTCATCTTCAGGATCTATTCATATCTGATTATAGCCTGAAATGGCATCCATAAAACTCAGCATTTGATGACCAGCTGTAGCGTCAACTAGCTGATCGATCTTCGACAAAGGAAAACTGTCCTTTGGGCATGCTTTGTTGAGATCCGTATAATTTATACATATCCTCCACTTGCCATTTGATTTCTTCACCATGACTACATTTGCTAGCCAATTCGGATACTGAACCTCTCTTATGAAGTTTGCTTCAAGGAGTTTGTTAACTTCTTCATCAATTACCTTTTGCCTTTCTGAAGCAAAATTTATCTTTTTCTGGTGTACTGGCTTATAGTTGGGGGATACTTTCAAGCGATGAGTAATTGCTTCAGGCGGAATTCCAGGCATGTTTGAAGCTGTCCAAGCAAAAATATCAGCATTATCACGAAGAAAGGAAATTAATCTTATCTATGACTCCTCATCAAGCAAACTGCCAATTTGTAAAAGCTTGGTTGGTTCGTCTTCGGATAATAGTATAGAAAGTATTTTTTCTATTGGTTCTCCAGGGTCTTCGGATCCATCTCTCAGATCTAGCTGGTCAAGTGCCAAAGATTTGGATGCTTGTTTGTTTTGAATCATGAGACACTGATGAGCGATCCTTTGATCCCCCCTACTTCTCCTATGCTTGTCTTGGTAGGAAACCGAACCAACAGATGGTATGTTGAAACTATGGCCCTGAATTTATTCAATACTGGACGTCCCAAGATTGCATTATAAGCTGAAGACGTTCTGGCCACAATAAAATTGATTGGAAGGGTCCTTTGGAATGGTTTGGATCTAAAAGTCACGGGCAAGACCATTTCACCCTCAACTCCAACCTGATTTCCACCAAAACCAGTTATTGGAATGAGGGATCTTCGTAATTCATGTCCAGGCAATCTCATCCGAAGAAAAGCATCATACAGCAACACATCAACTGAGCTTCCATTATCAATCAATATTCTTTTTATATCAAATATGGCAATTACTGTTGAGACCACTACAGGGTCATCATGCGGAAGCTGTACATCCTGAATATCCTCATCAGTAAAAGTGATAGAGTTTTTCCCTTTAAACCTCTTTGATACATTCTCTTCAGCTTCTTTATCCCATGCCGAAGACCAATGAAGCATCCCAACATTTCCACTGGTTGGCTACTAGTGAGGCAAATCAACTTCTTCGGATATTCTTGGAAGGGCAGTTGCTTCGGCTTGAGACTCTGGGCGGTTGACATATTTTTCCAGATATCCTCTTTTTATCAAATCATCGATGGCGTCCCGAAGCTGGAAACATTCTTCAGTATTGTGGCCATGGTCTTGATGATAACGGCAGTATTTGCTTTTGTCCCTTGCTTTTGCCGGTGTCTTCAGGGGACGTGGTCTCTGGAAATATTTCTCTTTCTCTATCTCCAGTATAATCTTTTCCCTAGGTAAGTTGAGAGGTGTGTAAGCGTCGAACCGGTTGTTCTGTTGTCGAGACCTGGGGCTACGCTTGGAAGCCGAAGTGTTGTTAAAGGATGTTGATGCACTCGGTTCTCCGGCACCTTTCTTTCTGAGAGAAAGTCTTCCCTTCGCCAGTCTTCGGCTTGCCGCCTGCTCCTCAGTGGCAGCATACTTCTGGGCTCTTGCCAGCAATTCGACGTAGCTCGTTGGGAATCTTTTGTCCAAGGAGAAAGTGAATCTAGATTATTTTAAACCTTCCTTTAAGGCAGACATGGCCACATGCTCATTTAAGTTCGGAATTTCCAAGGTGGCCGAATTGAAACGGTAGATAAAACCTTTCAAACTTTCTCCCTCTTGTTGCTGGAGAAGAAATAAACTGTCAGTGTTGCGCGGCATCTTCTGGCATGTCCCGAAGTGTGAGACAAATTGCCGCTCTAACTCAGCAAGGGAATGAATTGAATTTGGAGGCAGGCTCGAATACCACATTCAAGCGAATTTTTTCAGAGTGGCAAGAAAAGCAATACAATAGAGAGCATCGGACGCTCCCTGCACCATCATGTGTGCCTTGTAGCTTCCCAGATGGTCAAGAGGATCCGAAGTCCCATCATAGGCTTCCAATTGTGGGATCTTGAAGTGCCTAGGGATAATTTCATCCATAATGTCATCAGAAAAAGGGGGTTGAGAGTTGAATGTCACAACCTCATCATTTCTTCTCAATTATGAAATTCTTGCTATCTGTACTTGCATAGCCTTGAATTTCTCCTGCACTTCATGATTGATCTTCTTCTGCTTTGTATTTTCTGGCACATAGCTTATAGAAGAAACGGAGGGAGATCGTCGGATCCTCTTCCTTTCAGCATGACCCTCTACTTGTCGATCTGGCGGAGAGGTGTAGCAGCCACGAGATGACCGGATCTATGAGAAGCTGGGGGTGATCTCTCTGCGTTGATCTCGTTCCCCCTTAAGTGGACAGTCAGATTGTGGAACAGAGGGAGGGCATTGTTTTTGAGCTGCGACTTCATGCAAGTGCTGCACCAGCGCCATCAAGGTTTCTACCTTGTTCACCAGACTCTCAAATTATTGCTTCTCCACCATGATCACGGGAGGCGGTGATCCCTGAGCCGCCAAAAGAGAGTTGACCAGAGGTTCGTTTGACGGAGGAGCCTGCTGCTCTTGACTCATGGAAACGTTCTTACCTTTCCGTTTCACCATTCTTGCCCAGCAGAACTTCTCCTTCGAAACAGAGGAATTAAATTTCTTCCCCTTCCTGGCACGCCAATCTGTTGATGCTGGATCAGATAGACCGGGTGGAGTGGTTCTTTCGCCGGATCGCCGTCGATCGGTACCTGCAAGAAGTCCCTGACCGTAAGTTTTTCGGTGGGGAACACTCCGATGCCTAAGTCAGAAAAAGCCCAGGCAACAGCAGAATGGAGAGTTTTGAGAGCAATGAGGAAAAAGAGAAATTCAAGAAAATGCTAGTCGAAAAAAAGGTCCCCTGAGTGTCTCCTCTTACCAGTATTTGTAGGCTCCAACGTAACTATTACGGTTATGGAGGTTGACGGATGCAACTACTTCATAACTGTAAGTAGTAGCTATCGGAAAAGCCGTGACACTCGGGATTTGTTCAATTTAAGGCTTTGGACCATATGGGTGGTTGTAACAACCCAAACAGATTAACTGTTTGTTCAAGAAATCTACATGCTCTAGAACCCTCTTTCTTTTAAGGATGAATCCGAAGTAAACTTTACATTCTCTTTGGTAGCGCTCCCGAAGGGAATGTTAGCACTTCGGATTCTTTTGAATATAGCAAAAATAAATACTTACAGTCTTCGGATCAAGGTGGATGCACGAAGCCGAAGACAGTGAACAAAACTTGCTTCTCAGAAAGATATGTATGGTCTTCGGATTAAGATAATGATACGAAGCCGAAGACCCAGAGTTGACAACTTCTGATATAAACATAAAGTCATAAATATTAGGCATGGTCTCCGAATTGAGATAATGATACGAAGCCGAAGACCCGGAGTTGACATCTTCCGGAATGAACATAAAGTCATAAATATTAGGCACGAATTTCGGATTGAGATAATGATACGAAGCCGAAGACCTAGAATTAATAATGAGAAGACTGATGCAACCAATAAAATAAAAAAATAGATAATTAAAATAGAATAAAATCGAGATATCACGACAGATATACATAAAATATTCATGTTGGTTAAAACAAATAAGATATTACGAACACGCATTCCATGCATATGATCATATGTATCCCATAATTATATATGTACACTCTAAACGTGAATCAACAGCATATCCTCGTTGCCGCTTGCCAGGAGATCCTTAAAAACCCTATCGCGTACAACAATATCTGTCATAGTGGACAGAAACCATGAACTCAACAAGAACATGCTGTTTGAGATTAATCATAAGTATTGGATTATCGTTGTTAAAGCAAATCATCTTGGGAAAGCTTTGAACTATATATCGGTATGCTTTGTAGCTTAGGTCGTTTGAGAGACATATTGGTCGTGTTTTTGCTTAAATTATTTAGAAAAAAGTTGAATTGTGAAGTTATACAAGATTAAAAAATCTAAAAAACAAAAATAAAAGTTTCCTGAGACGTATAATAGAAATTTCTCCAAGGATGTTTGTGTGATACGCCTACCCATCCATGCTTTCTGTCATGTATTTCTATATTTACAATTTTTTATTTTATTTTTCTCTCTCTTTAGCATTTATTATTCATTTAAATTTTATTTTTGTAAAAAAAAATATTTTTATTTCCGAAGATGTGTAAACATGCCTAATGTTGTATTAGATGCTACTCTCAAATATATAAGCATGCCCACCAAATATATATGTCATGAGATATTTATATTATTATACTCTTAAATATATATAAAACACACCAATTAAATATACTTTTATATTATAAAATATATAAACATTCTAATACAACAGAAATAATTATATATATTGGAACAGCTATTTTATTAGTCATTATTATTTTTAACCACAGTTGATAGAATAATCCTAGAACGATGATTTTCTATTTATAAAAAATAGATAGATATAAACGGCAGTTTAATAAAAATAGTTATTTTTTCTTTATGTTTTAAAAAACATTTTTTTTTTTTTTTTTAGACATGGAGCTCATTCTTAGTTTCATAACTACTATATTTCTAATCCTAACTAACGTCACACAAAGAAAATATACTCCCGTCAAGTAATAATTTTTTTTATTTTTTTTAATTTTTCAATGATTATTTCCATGTGAGTGCTCGTTGGGATGGCAATGGATTGAGTTTGGGTCGGGTCATCCTAAACTCATATCCGTCCCACTAAAAAATTATCCATCCCATATCCATTTCGGATCGAGTATAAAAAAATTGCGTGTTGATCGGATCGAATCGGGTATACCCGGTCTCATAAAACTTAGTTTATTTAAAAGCTAAACAGATGAAGTTGAATCGGATCGGATCGGTATATCCGTCCCATATCCAATTTACTTAAATATTTTATAAACATATATTTTTTTTTTATATAAATAGATCGGATTCGGATCGGAGCGTACTACTATCCGTACCCGACCCAAACCCGAGTCGGATTTTTTTATATAACACATATCCATTTATAAATTAGGTGGATCGGGTTTTACCCGTCTTATTAGGATTGGGTCAGGTCAGATATCCATCAGATCGGTAAAAATTACCACCCCTAGGCGTCACCAAGTTATAGGACAATAATAGCAAGAATTTGTTTCAAAAAAATTATGAAATTGGGATGCCTAACATCACTGCATACATAAATTAATATCATTCCATCATGTGAATCATCGATAAAAAATATTATAATATTTTTAAAAATAATTTATTATTTAAAATAATAAAAATTATCATAATAAAAAATATTTTTAATTCAAAATTTTCAATTAATCTTGAATACAGATATATCTTTTTTATCATAATAAATAATATATTAATTTTTTATTAAATGATTTTTTTTTTTTTTGCTGGAAAAAAAAGGGGGAGTGATAAGATCCCAGGTGTGGCTATCCCAGATGGTCCCCATTTTAATCAAAAAATATTTGATACACGATATATATTATTTTTTACAATCTTTTTTATTTAAAGATAAGTATATCAACCTGATTGTTATTCATGAACTATGAGTGAATAGAATTTTACATACATATCTTTTATTTTTTCACAATCACGGGTTGACAAGGATTTCAGGGTTATTGGCTAGATTGGTCCTTGAAATGCCATTCTAGCCGATAATACCTTGGCGCACCGTGTTACTCGCGATCAACGCAAACTCCTGGCATTTCTGAAGCCCACAAGGGATTCACGGGTCCCGCACAGATGTGGGCTCTGTCAATTAAACCTTACTCTCCAGGAGAGCCGCGAACCATCGCCCATCCAGGCCCGCGTGGCGCCATCCATCACCGCACAACCTCCATTCAATAGTCCCTTCAGCCTTGCTTTTCCTCCCCTCTTCAGGAGTTGACGTAACTTTCCCGTCATCGTCACGTCATAACCTCCTTCATAATGATAGAGCTGTCAACGAGTTGGAACTTAGATATCCGGATTTAGTCCCAATTTTAGATACTGAATCCAAACACGAATATCCAACAAATTTATTTTTAAAATATAAGATCCAGACCGGAATAGATCCAGGATATCTGGACTTGAATAGATCTCGAATATCCAGACTCGAACCTGGATCCAGATCCGAACAAGCTTACTAAAAAAAAATAGTCTTACCGATTTTGTGGCAGCGGCTCGGATCCGAAAAAAATGAAGAACGATTTGGGATAGGAGCAGTCGGAGTGACGGGGAGCATTTTTGGGAGCCGGTCGCGCAGTCTCGGGGCAGGGGTGGGGCTGGCGTTCGGGATCACAGGCTTGATGCTGGGGGAGAGTTTGTAGGAGTTCTTTACCATGTGGAAGACTCCCTTGTTCTTGAGGCACCGGAGTTGGTGGCCGATAAGGGCGGAGTGGGTTGGCATTCAGAATCATCTTGAGATGAAAAATAAAAACCAAGAACCATGAGAAAAAAAAATCAATTGCAAAAATGAAGAGAAAAAAATAATGAATTATTCCTACCTTTTTGTATGGGGGTTGTTGCTAGTAGCGGGCGTTGGCGTTGCTAGGGGAAGCAGAGGCCGTGGCTGCGGCGAAGACCATCTTGGAAGGGAGAAAGGGGGAATCAGGGAGTTGAAAAAGAAAGAGAATACTACAGAAAGAGAGATGGTAGGATGGTTGAGGGGTCGACCGTCGGGGGAGGCCCATGTCGAGGCTCGGAGCAGCAGAGTAGAGTTGTCAATGAGCAACGGGCGTCGGCCGTCAAGGGGTCCGTCGTCGGGGGGGGGGGGGGGGGGCGGAGGCGTTGGCCGTCGAGGAGGGGAGGTGTGCCATGAAGGGGTCGGCCGTCAAGGGAGGCGTTGACCGTGGAGGTGGAGCGGATTTGGGGATTCTCACATTTCGCTGGAAGGGAGAGGCGGCGTCGAAGGGGGGGGAGGGCCGAAGGCGACGTTGGCCATCGGGGGGAGGTGTCGACTATGGGCATGGAGGCGGAGCACTGAAGTGGAATGGAGAATCGCCGGCAGCTGGGCGGCTGGAAGGGAGAAGGGCCAAAGGGCTAGGGCACGATTTGAAGGAAGTTTTATAGTAAAAGCTTGATCAATTTTTAACAGTTCGATTATGATCAAACATTCTACATTTATATAAATATAATAAATATATAAATATATATAATATTATTTATTTAATCGGGTCTGGATATTACATATCCAGATTTGGATCCATTTAATTATGACTAATCGGATCCAAATCCCAGTCCGGATAAATGAATCCAGAATCGGATCCTTTGAGTTCAGACCCACTGGTCTCGGATCTTAGATCTGGATCCGACCCGAGCTCTGTATCATGATAGACGTCTAATTATTAGTTGGACCAGGTCCAATGAACGGTGCAAAATCCAACGGTGGATAACGCGCCACGTTACGCCTTGTATGTCACCAATTCCCGATCGCGTGTTATCCACCGTGTACGTGCTTTGAGAGTTGCTCTGGTCCGGTTGGTCCTGCAATAATTTCCCGAGATGGTCGGAGGATGGGTGCTGCGGTAGGTCCCGTAAGCAATTCTCCAACGGTAGAAGAAGTTTTTTTTTTTTAAAAAAAAAAAATTGACGAGGTGGAGGAGGAGTCCTCTTTGGGGTTCTCTCCTCGTGCGGGACAGGCGATGGCGACCTGAACCGGCGAGCGAGAAAAAGACAGGGTCGCCGGCCCGGGCCGGCTAGGGGAGTTACCGGACACGGTGACGGGCCGACCCATCCACCACCGGCATCACCGTCCCGGTTTGAGGGGCATTTCGGTAAACTCACTAGGGTGGGTGCTTTTAGCCTTTTAACCACGGTCAGTGGGTGGTTGGTGTATTGACCTGTGGTGTTTGGTAAGCGAAGCCGCGGATAAAAACCTCTCGCTTGTCCCCACCCACGCTTTTTACAGGTTCCCTCCCCCACCCCTTCCACCAACCATACCTTCTCTCCTAGCGCTCTCTTTCTTCTGTCGAAGCAGAACGAAAGAAAGAAAGAAAAGAAAGTTCGAGAGACGGGGGAGGGGGCGAGACTCTCGAGGGGTAGGCTTTAATTCCGATCGAGCGATCGTGGTGGGAGGAACGTCGGCGGGGCCATGGAGTCGGGATCGATGAAGCCCTCGCCGATGGATCTGTTGTCGGCGATCCTCACTGGGAAGTTTGGTGTCGAAGGGGTGTCGCGGGAGACGGGTGCGGCGATGATCGCCGAGAACCGGCAGCTGCTGATGATACTGACGACCTCGATCGCGGTGCTCGTGGGGTGCGCCATCGTGTTCGTGTGGCGGCGGTCGACTGGGAATAAGGCGAGCCGGCCCGTGGAGCCGCCGAGGCCGCTGGTGGTGAAGACGGACCTGGAACCGGAACTGGACGACGGGAAGAAGAAGGTCACCGTCTTCTTCGGCACGCAGACCGGCACCGCGGAAGGGTTCGCCAAGGTTAGCATTTGACCTCCCTCGGCCGCTTTTCTCCACACCCAAAACCTTTCCTGAGTCGCAATTTTTATTGCATCTTTTTACCTGACCAGGCCTTTGCTGAAGAGGCTAAAGCGCGATACGATAAAGCTACTTTTAAAGTCGTCGATCTGGTAATACCTTTTCTTGAATTTTACGAGAATTCTTGGGCGTCTGATTAATCTTGGACGTCTTGATCTTGACGATCCCTATGTCTCTGTTGATAGGATGAGTACGCAGACGATGATGAGGAGTACGAGGAGAAAATGAAGAAAGAAACCTTAGCTCTGTTCTTCTTGGCTACGTAAGCTGGAAACTGTAATCCGGAGGAGATATTTCTTCTTTCTATAATTAGATTTATTTATTTTTTGTTTGGAAATTTTAGGTATGGAGATGGGGAACCAACTGATAATGCCGCCAAGTTCTATCGATGGTTTACTGAGGTTTGTCAAAAATTTCGTCAGAACTTCATTGTTCATTGTTATAATTTGCTTGCAAATTTCTGACATGCTGGTTGATTCTATTTAATAGGGGAAAGAAAGGGAGAATTGGCTGGAGCATCTTCAGTATGCTGTGTTTGGTCTGGGGAACAGGCAGTATGAGCATTTCAATAAGGTTGCATCATTATTTAATTGGAATACCATCAAACTTTTATGAGCAAATTCTTGTGCTGATATCTGTGAAACGTATGTGCTCTGGAAAATATAGGTTGCTAAGGTGGTTGATGAGATCCTTGCTGATCAGGGTATATACCTAAAACACTTCTCCCTTTGTTTGTACTTTGTCTCATGTTATATTTATCAGTTTGACTGCATTTGAATTTACAGGCTACCACTTTTGAAAAATATTTTTTTATCTTATTTCTTCAAGATATGAATGATGGCATTCGAACTGGTTTAATAATTTACTGAACAAGTAATACATGCATATATAATCCTTTTTCTGCCAAATTGACTTTAAACTATGAATGGGGAATGATACTATTTGACTTGGATCCTGTATAACATAGGATATATCAAAGTCTATAGCTGAAAGGAAAAAGGGCTGTTCCTAGAATTGTTTAAGCATTGTAACATATAGGCATTTATTTTCTTTCTTCCCTGCTTTTTTTTTTTTAAAAGCATAGGATCACTTCAAGATTTGTGTAAATGGTTTTTATGGTATGATTGATAGAGCCCACTGCTTGAAGTTCTGCCTTCAATTCCGCTAGTAGAGCTCATAAGCCATCTATTTTACTTTTGACATTCATATTTTGGCTGCATAGTTTCTATTATCTTGCTTGATGCTATTTTTGTGTATGATTGCTTAGATGCTGATTTTCAATTAAAACTGGATTTGTTTTCCAAGGTTTGATTATAGATTGGTTTTCTCCTACGTATGTTGTGGAACATTTTGGACTCATTTAATCAAATGAGCTGGATGGGTCTGTCTATGATAGAAATGACTTATTTCTTCCTTTAAGTTTCATGTCTGGAAATGCTATGTGTTGTGCGCTGTTGGTGCTTTTCATTTTTTGATGTGGAAAGAAGAATCCGGGAGGCACTTACATAGGACATTAGTGCAAAGTAAAGATGAATTCCATGGCTGTGCTCTATTGGTTACTTTTGGTTTTCGGTAATAAAATAGGATACCAGAGGGCACTTTAAGGGGACGGGTAGTGCAAAGAAAAGATCAAATCTGTTACTTTTCATTTTTTTCTGTAAGGAAAAAGAAGGAATCTGTAATGTGCATACAGAGTAAAGTAGTGCAAAGCAAATCTCCTTTCATATTACTGCTAAAGATGTTTAGATGCTCTTTTCTCCACGGTAATTTTATCAACCCTTTTCTCATCTCTATGAATAATATTATTTTTGCTAGATTTGTTTGAAGCATAGGACAGCTTGTGAGAGGCCTGTTTGACACATTTTTGTCTTTTTGCCTTGCTGTTACAGGTGGGAGGCGCCTCATCCCTGTTGGTCTTGGAGATGATGATCAGTGCATTGAGGATGATTTTACTGCATGGTATGAAGTATTTCTAGGTGCTAAAAGATTATTACATACCATGAAATTGAAAGGTTTTGGGTTGCCCAATTTTTTAACAGGCAATCCCATCATGCACCAGTCTTGTGCAGGCTTCATTTTTGCCTACCTTTTCTGTGTTCAAACTCTGGAATATCTTTTTTCATGTGTCCACTGTCTTATTATTTCCAGGAAGGAGCTCCTATGGCCTGAGTTAGATCAGTTACTTCGGGATGAAGATGATGTTTCAGGTGCAACTACTCCTTACAGAGCTGCTATTCCTGAATATAGGGTTGTCTTCATCAATCCCAAAGAAGCTGCACCTCTGGAAAAGAGTTGGAGTCTTGCAAATGGCCATGCTGTTCATGACATTCAACATCCATGCAGGTAGTCGGGATGTTTTGATTTTCTGGTTCCACCTATCATCACCTGGGCTGTCTGACTTGTTATAATCAAACTAACACAACATTTGTGGGCATCTAAGAGCTAATGTGGTTGTGCGGCGGGAACTTCATACCCCAGCTTCTGATCGGTCTTGCATTCATCTGGAATTTGACATTGCTGGCACTGGTCTTATGTAAGTTATTTTATATTTAATTCACTAAAATGTGATGTAAAAATCATTTACCATGCAATTAAATAACTTTTTGATGATAAAGTAGTAGTCTTGTATATTGAGAATTTAACTTTGGTCTTTGCTGCCTGACTCAATTTCATGAACTGTGAAGCTTGATTTTCACATGTTACATAATTGTTATTATATTTTCAATATGACAATTCTTGTAATTATGTTGTTCTAAGAAACTTATATTTTATTTTTTTTCTCTTGTACTTTAATCCAATAAGAATTTCATTCTACTGCCACATTTTGTTTTGACAATGTATCGATGCCATATGTGGCAACAATTCTATGTTCAGCAACAATTTACCTGTAGCTAGGGCTGGAAATGGGCCGGCCCAAAGCCCATTGGGCCGGCCCAAAGACTATATTTTAAAAATTTTTGGACTGAATCCGGGCATCCCTTTGTCCTAAAAATTAAATGGACTCTATTTTACAGCCCTAAGACTAGTCGAATATGCTTAAAATTTCGTCCGCGGCCTGAACCAATTTCAGGCCGGCCCGAAGTTTATTGAACTGGCCCAACTAAGTTCCAAACAATGGGCTTTTAGGCTAGCCCATTTCTAGCCCTATCTGTAGCTGCTTTATTTTGTAAGAAGCAAATATAGATAAACAGCTAAACAGTGCTGTCTAATGCACACCTGGGCACAAGGCACAGGCTAAGCCCAACTACGGCGCCTCGCCTACCCAAGGTGAAGCCCCTTTGTTTGGTGCTAAAAAGGCAAACCTTTTTAGGACTTAAAAAAAACCCATCAAAGGCACACCTGGGCACAAGGCACAGGCCAGAAGCCCAACCACGGTGCCTCACCTAGCCAAGGTGAAGCCCCTTTGCTTAGGTGCTAAAAAGGCACACCTTTTTAGCACTTTAAAAAAATCGCGGGCACAGAAAGTGCACCTCGGTACTTTTAAATCTCATCTATTGATTGTGATCAAGATTGGGAATTTGTAGCCAAAAGGGAAAAAGATACAAGGTGGGGGATAATTGGACATCAAGAGAAAAAGGTGGATTAGGGTTCCAATGGCCTGATTGGGAGAAACTTGCTAATTAGGGTTTTGACCAGCTGACCATAGCTTTTCTATATCTGACTCTCCCATCCTGAAAATCCTCCTCCTCACCGTCTTCTTCTTCTTCTTCGTCTTCTGCTTAGCTTTTTCTATATCTGATCTTGCCATCCAGTAAATCCTCTTCCTCCCCATCCTCCCCATCTTCTTTTTCTTCTTCTTCATTGTCATCGTTGTCACGTTCGTTGTCTTCTTATTCTTCCTCCTCCTCCTCCTCCTCTTCTTCTTTTTTTTTTCTTTTTCATCATCATCATCTTTGTTCTCCACTTCTTTCTCTTCTTCATCTTCTTCCTGTTTTCCTCTTCTTCTTATTCTTCTTCTTCTTCCTCTTCCCCTTCTCCTTCTCCTTCCTCTTCCTATTCTTCTTCTTCCCCTTGTTCTTCTTCAGCTGCTGCAGTTGCAGTTGAAGCTATGTTTCTGTCCACTACAAACAAAACAGAGGAGAAAAACTGATAGTTAATTGTTAGAATATATTTAAAATCATGCATTCCCAGCTATTTGTATGTATACATGCATGCATGCCTCCCTCCTATGCCATTCCATCAGAAATAGGGGATGCCTTCCTCTTTCTCTTCCTCTTATTCTTCTTCAGCTGCTGATGCTGCTGCAGTTGCAACTGCAGCAATGTTTCTGTCCATTAGAAACAAAACAGAGAACAAAACTGATCATTCATTTTTAGAATATATTTAAAACTTGACAACTTTACAATTAAGGAAAAGACAGGCCAGTTTGACCTCACAAATCATAATGGTGTAAATAAATGATTAGTCTGATGACGTTGTGTGAATCCCTAGCTGGATGAATTAATCCTTGACAATTTGTTGTATAACATCAAATTGGCATCTCACAACATTCTTCAATCTAGATAGATTTGGGAGGGTTTGTGTGCATTCATAAGAGAGAGGTTTCTCTTTTGTTCTTGCATGTGTCATGATCCTGACCCCAAAACCATCCTTAGCAACAGTCAGGATTCACTCCTTTCTCAAAAATGCGTTACCACTGTACCCATCTTTTGGTAGAACACAGTCCAATTCGCTCCTATCATGCCTCTCTACATAAAATTGTGTAGAGGGGAAAAAACAAATGAATAAGCGTGTTGATGAAAAGGATAATATATTTCTGAGCATCCAGATTGAACCCTTCTCGAATGTGGGATCCCATATAACCCTTTTGTCCCCTTATTCTGGCAGTTGTGAAGGATTTATTTTCTTTCCCAAATGGTTGAAAATCTTTGATTTTCTCATTGAGCTAAAGATGTACATATTCATTTTTTTTATAGAAATAAATCACTTCCTGGTTTCTCTTTAACTCTCTTGAATTTTGCTAGGCATTGTTTTTTGAACCCATGTGACATGTGGATATAAAATTGATATGCAAACTTGCCGAGCTTCCTTTTCCGGCTAAGAAATTTTGGGATTGTAACTTTTGACAAATATCATCAATGGTTCTTACTCTGCATGTAATGATCATACTTTTTATGTATGTTTCTCATGCCTTTCTTGGATCAAAATAACTTTCGACAAATATCATCACTGGTTCTTACTCTGCATGTAAAGATCATACTTTTTATGTATGTTTCTCATGCCTTTCTTGGATCAAAATAATCTGCTATCATGATTCTTCCAGGAAAACATATTGTAATAGGTACTATCATATGTAGCGCATAAAAGTTCCAATGGTTTAAATATGTAAGCTTCGTTAGGTCTGCTTACCAAAAGTTTTTTTTTGTTATAACAATCATAACATGATCTTAGATAGTTCTGTGCTTGCTGAAGGTTAACCCTGTTGCCAGTCATGTCATTGTGTACTCATTCACCTATACTTCATATTGTATGCTATATAATTTTTGTCATTTTGTATTTTTGTTAGATTGTTCACTTTCAATGATTTTTTCATTCAGGTATGAAACAGGAGACCATGTTGGCGTATATGTAGAGAATTGTGCTGAGACTGTGGAGGAGGCAGAAAGACTGTTGGGTTATTCATCAGACACATTTTTCACCATTCATGTTGACAAAGAGGATGGCACGCCATTAAGTGGCAGCTCATTACCACCTCCTTTCCCATCTCCATGCATGTTAAGAACTGCACTTGCACGATATGCTGATCTCCTGAATTCACCCAAAAAGGTCAGAGTCTTGGTCGAAGTCTCATTTTTCACAAACTATTTCTCGTAATTGACTTTTTGAATGTGTAATTCTGTTTGGTCATGTGCAGAGTTCTTTAGTTGCTTTAGCTGCGCATGCATCTGATCCAAATGAAGCTGAGCGGTTAAAATTTCTGGCTTCACCTGCTGGAAAGGTGGTTATAATTTGTGGGAACATGTACAACCTTCTTTTGCTGCATATATTTTAGTTTTCATTACTAATTTTCTTTTTTTGGTTTTTGTTTTGGGGTGCAGGATGAATATTCTCAGTGGATAGTTGCAAGTCAGAGGAGCCTCCTAGAAGTTATGGCTGAGTTCCCTTCTGCCAAGCCTCCACTGGGAGTTTTCTTTGCTGCTATAGCCCCTCGTTTGCAGCCTAGATATTACTCAATATCATCTTCACCAAGGTAGTAATCATTAATCTCAAACATAGTTTGCTCCATTTTATTTGATAATTTGCTCAATGTAGCTCTTATTGTCTTTTCCAGGATGGCACCAACTAGAATTCATGTGACATGTGCACTGGTGCACGGACCAACACCAACAGGAAGGATTCACAAGGGAGTCTGTTCAACTTGGATGAAGGTATATAGCTTTTTCTAATAGTACTTTTTATGTGATCAACTTAGCTTTTTCATTGTTCTCCTCTTCTTTTGTTGATTTTTATCATGATAATATAATCAATATATGAAGTTAAGATACATAAAATTGGTCATTCTAAACTTTGTTAAGGATGCAATCATGCAGAGCCAGTTCTAGTTGCAGCTTTTTGCTTGCCATATGCATTGTATTCGCTATAGACTGCCATTTCAAAATAAAATTTGATGCTACATTTTCACGAGATCCTTGATGTTCTTATTGAACCTTGATTAGCCATTTTCTTGCCAAAAAATAATGACTATATATATATATTCAAATCATTGATATTCATAATATGCGGTATTCAAATTAGTGGGATGAAAGAAAGAGAATACCCATTTTCCTGATAACTTTTGTTTTCCCCGCTACCACTAAGATGATTCATTGAGTCATATTATCCATTGGAATATAGATGGTGAGCCTTGACGCAATGGTAAAGTTGCCCCCTTTTAACTTGGGTGTCAGAAGTTTGAAATATGAAAATAGCCTCTCTACATATGGGGGTAAGGCTGCATACACTAGGCTTATTCCAGACCCTGTGGTGGCAGGAGAATTGTGCACTTGGATGTTTATTATGCATTGGTATATCATCAACTACATAATCCATTGAGGCACTGATGGTTGCCATGAATTTTTTTTCGCACTTATAGATGCTTGCACTGTGTTTTCATCAATTATTAGATGATAATATGTACATGGTTGCTATTCAATGAAACCAGCTTATATGGTTTCTTTTTCTTACTGATGGAAGAAAAGAAGAATGAATACTGACATGAGCTTAGATTACCTGTTAGAATTTTTGATATAATACTTGTTTTAAAATTATTGGATATGGGATTAGAAGCTTCAGAACTGAGGTCAAAATCTGAACAAACAAAATTATTGAGGTTGTGACATTAAAGATGAATAAACATAAAAGAAGAATGGGAGTTCGTAACCTGAATTGTATACTTCAGCTATTTTTTTCACTCTTCTGTGTGACAATCATGTTAGTCAGGAATGATTTGGATAGCTATTATAACTGTTCCTTTATCAGTGGGTCCATTTTCTTTTGATATATCTTAATGCTGTCTTTCTGAAACTCCTACTTTACAGCATTCTGTTCCCTTGCAAGAAAGCCAAGAGTGTAGCTGGGCTCCTATATTTGTGAGACTATCAAATTTTAAACTGCCTGCAGATTCCTCTGTACCGATTATAATGATTGGCCCTGGCACAGGGTTGGCACCCTTCAGGGGCTTTTTGCAGGTTTGTTTCAAGTTTAAACATTTTGTGCATAAGGTATCCTTCCTCGAGCTAGTGTTTTTGCTGCAACCTATTACGTGATCTTGATATTCTCAGGAAAGGTTGGCATTGAAGGAGGGCGGCACACAACTTGGTCATTCTATTCTCTTCTTTGGATGCAGGAACCGTAAAATGGTACATTAAATAATAAAATAGGTATTACTACTAGTCTATGCTAGGTGTTAACAAGCTTGAATCTTTTGCAGGACTTCATTTATGAAGATGAACTGAAAAATTTTGTTGAAAGAGGTGCTCTTTCTGAGCTCATTGTGGCCTTCTCTCGTGAGGGCCCAACTAAGGAATATGTGCAGCATAAAATGGCTGAGAAGGTTGGAAAAAACCCTTGTTTAAGAACTTTTTTTTAAAAGTTTCTTCATTAGAATATCTGTCTTTCAAACTTCCATCTAAATCAAATCTCAGTTTTTTTAAAAAATATTTTATAATGTGATAGGCGTATGACATATGGAATATCATCTCCCAAGGTGGTTACATTTATGTATGTGGTGATGCTAAGGGTATGGCAAGAGATGTCCATAGAGCACTACATACCATTGTTCAAGAGCAGGTATGCACTAAATATTAATTCATGGTGTCACAGAACACAGCAGTTTCAGCTGTCTTTAATATTTTTATGATGTCTTTTACATCATCAATACTGATGATGTGGCAGCTTAAAATTGGAATGCTCGGTATCCTTGAGCATTATGTGATTTAGCTGTGTTCGGTCCACTTCAGTGTGAGTGTGTTCAACGCTTGTCCCAACTATTTCGGGGTCAGTTTTATAAATCAGCATTTGCCGGTCATTCCTGTCTAGTGGCTCTGCCGTCACTGCTAGTTCTAGATATTTTCAGATAACATCCATCAGTGAAAAGCCTAGGCCTTCCTCTTTTCTTCGTGCATTCTTCAACATAGATTTGAGCAGTCTTTGTTTGTGGTTGTTTATTTAATTCGGTGGATGGCCATAATTTTTCAGTGTCCTTCAATTTTATAATGTTTTTAATTATATGGGATAGGGCTACCTTGGTTTCTCCATGGAATGGGACATGCCACCGTCCCATCCCATCGTGATACTTGGGATAGAGGATATCCTAAGATATTCTGATCGGGATGGTAGGGCGATGGCAGGATGGTCTTGCTCTGATACATAGGATGGTATCCCATCCTGATATTTCATGGGATGTCTTCTTGGAACCTGAATCCTTGGTTTTATTACTGATCTTGCTGGGTGACAACCTGCTAACTATTGTCAACTATTGGGTGTCTTTTTATATATTGGCATTTGCCAGTGATTCTTCGATTCCCTAGGGCTATCCATGCTGTAATTACAAGATATAGATCTTTTCACATGATTTCCACAGGTAAAAAGTCTGCACCTGTCTCCCTTCTTTCTGATTTATTTGATATCACATCCACCAGAGAAAAGCCAGCACCATCCTTTCCTCTTTCTGATTTGTTTAACAGGTATCTGAATACTTCTCACTGGTTGTTTCTTTGATCTTTGATTCACGCCTATATTAACTCCATCCGTTTGCCCTCAGCTAGTGCAACTTCTATGCGCCCTTGTGTTTTTGCTTTTAAGTTGAGCCCTAATAATTTACCTTGGAGCCAACTTCTAACATGACTTATTTTATTTTCCCTAGGTTTGTCTTTGTTGCCTAACAAATATAGAGAGAGAGAGAGAGTCATTGGTGTTATGCATGGCCAGAAATACCCAGACGTCTGTGGGATCTGGAGCCAATAATTTCTTTCTTCTTTTTTTTTTTTTTTTAAATAGTAAAAATCATGTTAAACATGGAAACATGTAATTGGTATATTTTTCAGAAAGAAAGTTAGCCTTTTCCCCCTCAGCCATTGACTGTTGAATTCGTTTTCCAGGGGTCCTTGGATAGCTCCAAGACTGAAAGCATGGTGAAGAGCCTGCAAATGGATGGCAGATATCTGAGGGATGTTTGGTGAGTTGTTCCTCCAAGTGGTTTGTCGTAAGATCTTCGAAAGTAGTGGCACCCCTTGCGGAAACGTAATACTGCTTTCTCCAGCACCTCGGAAAAGGAGGCTTTGGGGCTGGGGGCACAAAGTTTGACCCGACTTCTTATCTATCAGACTTCTGTTGTCTCGACTACGTGATTCTTTTAACATTCTAACAGGTTTTTGGTCCATGTATTATATATATATATATATATATGAATTTATATTTGTATTGTTAGGCTGATTTATTGGAAAAAATAAGGTATTATATAATCTGGTATAAGGGGGTTCTCTACTGCGAATGGAACACTGGACATTTTTATACATGAAGTTGTAGCATGTGTAAGTGGATTGCCATCTTGAGAGCATTTCAAAGAGAGAGTGATACCGCCATACTTTAATGGCCTTTGCAGTTATTATCGTCCGATTGATGCGTTGCACGTTTTCCTGGATCATGGAAACAGCTTGTGGTTATTCTGCCCTCTTATCAGGCACCAAAGCCTATGCCAATGCTCTTCTATGGAGCTGTGCTGCTTAATTTGATTACTGCTCGGGGCTTGAGAGTGTTCCCCTCTCTGCAAAATATATAGAATATTTCAGTTTGATCATCAAAGTCGCCGGATTTGGCTTTATCACTCTAGGCCAAGGATGAATGAGGCGTTTTCATTTGTGTTAAGAAGGCGTGGCCAGTTGAATGAAGGGGTTATGTTCGATTGGAACTTGAAGCTTGGACTCGAGGGAGTGCATTGCTTTCTCCTTAATTAACAATGGATTGCAAAACTCCGTGATGGAAGTATTTCCCTTCAAACTCTGGACCATCCAACTGCATCCAACTGCAAGAAACCTGGCTGGAAAGGATCGCGCCAATACTAAGCTTGACCTTCGCCATTGAATGCTTCTCTTACTTCAAGCTGCTATCCTATCTCTCTACTCTTTTAGAACCTTTTTCGTTTCCCAAGAATTTTATGCTCATGTTCACACAAAAAAAAAATTAGGCTAATGTTTGTGCAAAAAAAAAAAAGAACACAAATTATTTAATTCATTTAATAAAACCAAGATTAGATTTATCTTGGATGTGGGCTGTGTGGGATTGGCAATCAGTCTAGTTGATTTCTTGATGGGATTGGAATGATATTCATCTATACCATTTGAATGTGATAGAGAATGACTGAGCGATCTTTATTATCGTCATGCATTGAATATTCTTTAATAAAATAAAGATTTTTATGGTCATGCTTAGAAGAAATAGCAACGCTCAAAAGAAATAGCTATGTTGATCGTCCCCTTCACTTCTTTTGCTTATTTTTTTTAAAAAAAGAGCTTGAGGCTTGGGCTACGATGGATCTTTATGAGAATACTGGCTCAGCAAGTCATTGTCTGAATTTTGCAGGAATATCTGAATAGATCTTGAATCAGTTTCGAGGAATTAAAGTTCTAAATATTTAATATCACTGTTGGCTCCAAACTTTCCAGAGAAACCTGCTAGTATTCTGAACTGACGAGATCAATGCGCAAAAGATTTGGACATGAAAACTGCAGTAGCTAGAACTAGCAAAACAAAAGGATGCGTACAATAAAACTTTTTTTAAAAAAATTCTTTTTAAAAAGTTTTTTATATTGATGTTACTTATAGCGGTTAGTCTTCAAACCAACTAGACTGCTCTTAAGATGCTACGATCCTAACTGTTAAGTCTTTAAATCAACTACAGTGCTCTCAAGATGCTAACTGTTAATATAAAAAAGTTTTTTATATTGATGTTACTTATAGCGGTTAGTCTTCAAACCAACTATGCTGCTCTTAAGATGCTACGATCCTAACTGTTAAGTCTTTGAATCAACTAGGCTGCTCTCAAGATACAACAACTTCTCTGGACTGATCTCAAGATACGACAACAACAACCTCAAGATGCTACGGTCCTAGCTTTTCGTCTTTAAACCAATTAGACTGCTCTCAACAACAACAACAACAAGAATGATGGCAACAACAACAACAGTAGCAGTAACAACAACATCAAAAATCACAGCAACAACAATCACATCAACAACAACAATAGTAATAATAGCAACAACAACCATAGCAACAATAATAGCAATAATAGCAGCAATAACAACAGTAACAGCAATAATAGCAACAGCAATAACAACAACAACAACAGTAACAAAAACAAGAACAAGAACAACAACAGCAACAATAACAATAACAATAGCAACAACAACAGTAACACCAACAACAACAGCAACAACATCAATAGCACTAACAATAATAACATCAATGGTACCAACAACAATAGCACCAACAACAACAGCAATGATAATAATAACAGCAGCAGCAACAGCAACAATAGCAATAGCAGCAGCAACAGCAACAATAACAACAACAATAGCAATAGCAGTAGTAGCAACAATAGCAACAGTAGCAACAACAATAGCAAAAATAACAGCGACAATAGTAATTACAGCAACAATAGCAACAACAATGGTAACAATAATAACGACAACAGCAACAATAAGAGCAACAACAACAACAACAGCAGTAGCAACAACAACAATAGCAACAACAGCAATAATAAAACAACAGTAATAACATTATCAATAACAGCAACAACAGCAACAATAGCAACAGCAACAACAACAACAACACTTCCATCAGAAAGCCAAGGAATTTTTTCTTCTAATCTCTTTATCTTCCATAGGCATATAATCATTCTTGATGTGAAATATATTACACGTCTCCTCGATAAAGTTGCATGTGAGATTCAACTAAGGGTACAATCGAACAAACTCAAGTTGAGCCGTTAGAACTTTGAGTTCAATTCGATTTAAAATACTT
Source organism: Areca catechu (assembly GCA_021397845.1). Taxonomy (NCBI): domain Eukaryota; kingdom Viridiplantae; phylum Streptophyta; class Magnoliopsida; order Arecales; family Arecaceae; genus Areca; species Areca catechu. The sequence continues at coordinate 40,322,882 of CM038045.1, forward strand.
TAGCTCAAAACTTGGATCGAGTTTGATCAAGCCTTAGTATTCCAAGGAGCTCGACTCCATAAAAAAAAGATAATACTTGGACTCGACTTGACTTAGCTCGAATATTAGCTGTGCAATATTCGAGCTCGAAATCAAATCTTAACCTATTTAATTATATATTAATAATTAATATAATAAATAAAAAAAATTATTTAAAATCTATATAAATTCGAATAGATTTGTGAATTTTTGAGCCAAGTATCTTGCTACTTGAGCTCGACTCAAGCTTGATAATAATTGAGCCAAGTCAAGCTTCAACTCGAGATGAGCTTGAGTAGCTCATAAGCAACTCAATTCGTTTGTATCCCTAGATTTAGCAACACTTTTTAATTGACCGTCGACTAAAGAGGATTTGCTGGTCTATTAGAGAGTGTCCCATACCTTGAACCTCATCTCCTAGTTGGAGGGAAGCGAATCATTAGCATGCTTAGCATGCTCCTAGCAGAGGGAGGACGTTGTCCTCAATCACCTGTTCATGGCTAGGATGGGCTTGGGCTAGGTGGTATTTCAATATCAACACTATTTACTTAAGCTCGAGAGTGGCTAGCCTGGCTTTCGACCCACCTTCCAAGTTTAGTCCGGCTTTTTTTTTTTTGGGAGGGGGTGACCAAATCTTAAATTTCATCACCATTTTTTAATTTTTTTAAAAAATATTTAAATAATTTAGAAATATTTAAAAATATTAAATATGATAATTAATTATTATTAATACTTTATAATATGTCTATTATCCCATTAAATTGATATATTAATAACAAGTCTACGAATACATTAAACATGAATAACACAAGAAAAATAAAAAAAATTCAGGCAAGCTAGGCTTTAATGCCTATGCCTCCAACCAAGCTAGCCAAGACTAAAATCTTTGGACGAGTCAACCAAAAAAGTTTCTATCATGAGTGAGTTGGGCGGGCTGCTCTGTCGATGAATAGCTTTATATCGCTCTCATCGTCGATCTGGTGTTTGACATCTTCACTCCTATCTCCATCTTGAACATCTCATTTTTTAAAAAAATATCTTTTATTATTTATTTTTGAATATACAACTATTTTAAATTTATTTATGGATTTAATATTTTTAGGATGAATAGGATGCTAGATCAGAAAATATTTTCTTAAAAATTATTTTTCAAAAATATTGTTTTTGAAAAAATTACATGCAAAAATGAAATCACATGTGATTTCTCAGTTCCTTTTTTTTTTTTCTTTCATTGGTTCCGGCCACTCCCTTATCCTCTTACTTTTTCTCTCCCGTCATCCCCTCTCCCTCTCCCATTTTCTCTCTCCCATTTTCTCTCTCTCTCTCTCTCTCTCAATTTATTTTAATAATTTATTTATTCAATAATTTATTTATTTTTATTTTTATTTATTTATCTAATAATTTATTTAAATATAAAATATTTTAAAAATATTATTAATTATTAAAATTAATGAATATTTTAAATAAATATTTATTAATATTTTTATTGTTATATATTTAAATGATGTTACCTTCCAAATCTCGATGGCCATTCTTATAAATCGAGTTATAGTATAGCTAGTATAGTGATACATGGCTTTATGGCATGCAGCATCTGTTGGTGTGACAAATTTATAATAGCAATTATGAAGGCAACTCGACATACCGAGCCATGAGCATTCAAGAATTGTTTTATAACTATAATCTTTTAATTAAATATTTATTTATCTAATATTAAATAATTAAAATTTTAAAGTATATATTAAAGATTAAAAATAATATAAATTAAACAAATTAAATATTAAATAGTTTATTTTATTAATTTTATTAGAGTCAGTATAGTGGCAATGGAGTGGTATCCATGCAAGCAGCCTGGATGTCGATAATACATGCATACCGATGGCGATGTGGCTAGTATCATTCATGAAAGTAGGAATGCATTGTAAGCTTGGACGGATAGTACCATCTTTGGATGCTACCTCAATCACCATACGGTGAAAGTCATTCTTGACATCTCCATTACCTTCACACCTTGCCACCTCCACAACTATTGCCAACAGCCAATTTCGCAGTGAAGATGGCATTGTCTATTCATATACTTGTGTTGCACCCCCTTTTATGCATGACTCTAGCAGCACTCATTGCCCATGTGCACGTGGTTGCCGACATCCGATATATTTGCACGGATGCCACTCCACTACCATTGTGCCAACTCTAATAAAATAAATAAAATAAGCCTTTAATATTTTATTTATTTTACTTATATTATTTTTAGATTTTAAGTTATATTTTGAATTTTAAGCGATAAAAAAACTCTTGGTATGTGCTGCTGTTGCCATAAGCGATAAAATAATTCTTGGTATGTGCCGTTGTTGCCATAAGCCTCATTACAATAATGGATGCTAATGTGGCCTGATCGCTGACATGGAGCCCACGTTAGACCTAGTTGGAGGTCCAATGGTAGAAGGCGCCACTTGGATGCTGTCGCCAGATAAATGCTGAGGTCGAGCTCCCATCCGAAGTCAAGTTTCTGGTTAAAGTCAAAGTCAAACTCCCCACCTGGAGTCGAGGGTGGATAAAGACAAGTAGACCCGATCTCTCCTTCGAAAGACCTTGGGAGCAACCGGGATAGTGACCCTAACAAATGGTGTCACCATCCCCGTCGGAACCCCATGCTACTCAGAGAGACTGCCACCTTTGGGGAGTGGCGCTCCGGCAGGATACGTCGCCTGCCATCTCTATGGAGTGGCGCTCCGCCAGGGCACGCCGCCTGCCATCTCTGTGGAGTGGCACTCCGCCAGGGCACGCCACCTACAACCTCTGTGGAGTGGTGCTCCACCAGGACATGCCGCCTGTATCCCCTGCGGAGGAACATTCCGTTAGAGCACCAGGCCCCTCAGCTCACTGTCGGCACCTTCTGTGGAAAGGTGCTCTGCCTGGAGCTTCGCGCCCTTCAACCCACCACCTGTACCACCCAGAAGAAGAATGTTTTACCAGGAGTTTCAGACCCTGTAGCATCCCCATCAGACCAGTGCTCTGCCAGGTCCCTAGACATGGTGGAACGATGCCCGTAAGAAGCAGTGTCTTCTCGAGGTGTCAGGCCCCATGGCACGCCACTCGCGCTCACCGTAAAAGGGACGCAATTTCATAGTACTTCACCTGCACCCATGGTAGAACCGTCCTACGAAGGCTACGGACCCTATCTCCCTCCTCTTAGGAGGAGGGGGGACAGGCCTATGCTCCACCCACATGAGGTGCTCCCAGAGAGTATTAGACCAGGGCTCTATGCTCAGCCAGATGAAATACTCTTCTATAAGAAGCTCAAAGGGGTCTCCGGCAAAGGTAAGTGCAAACGGGCATAAACCAGTACAAGCAAGAGCATGCGAGTGAAGTTCGAGGGCAGGAGGAACGTCCAGAGACTTCCCCAAAAGCTCCCAATGCTACAGCTACGACTTTTCTAGCTCCCACTATTCTAACTTCTACTCTACCTCTTCAAGAATCTTCTGAATGTGGAGATCACTCTGGACTCCGCGAAGAAGGATATGTTTTTTTTATCACCTATTGACTTGATCATCAGAGTGCTCCTGTTGAGATCGCAGCCCGGGTCTCCTCTTTTTTGTAGGACCGGCCGCACTTGAAGGATACCAGAGGGAAGTCCACTCATCGGTGCTATGTAGGAGCTGCAGGCCATGATGATCTAGGTAGCAACAGATGCTATATCCTTGGAATCGCGTACCATCATACTAGTTGTATCTATCATGCGACGCAATTTATGAGAATGACCGTCTAGGTTTTAGAGATAACACCTATTAAATGCATAACTAAAAAAAAAATTAAGCAAATATTAATAATATATATTAATTTATCAATAAATATTAAATAAAAATATTTATCATATAGAATGATTAATAATATATTTTATGTATATAGTATTTTAATAAAATATTAATTAATAAATTAAATTAAAAATAAATAAAAATTGAATAAATAATCTTTTATTTGTTAACGTAGTCAATGTCGTGCATGAGAGGTGTGCACCACGAGCATTAGGCAGATAATGCCATCTCTGTTGTGAAGTTGGCTATTGGCTATTGTTGTGAAGGTGATAAGGTGTGAAGGTAATGGAGGTATTCAGAATGGCCTCCACCACATGACAATTGAAATAGCATCCAAAATTATATTTTTCATCTAAATTTGCAATGCATTCCTACTCTTATGCACGATGCTGGCCACACTCATCACCAGTGTGCATGCAACTATTAGCATTCAGGCCACTTGCATGGATGCCACTCTATCACCACCACACTGACTCTGATAAAATAAATAGATATATATTTTAATATTTAACTTATTTAACTTATATTATTTTTAATCTTGAAAATATATTTTAAATTTTAAAATTTTAATATTAAATAAATAAATATTTAATTAAAAAATAATAGTGATAAAATAATTTTTTATATGTTCTTGGTTTGTATATCTAGCTACCTTTGCAATTGCCATTGTAAACTTCGTTGCACTGACATATACTGCATACTATGGAGCCATATATCGCTATACTAGCTATACTACAATACGTCTGTAAGAATGATCATCGAGGTTTGAAAGGTAACATCTTTTACATATATAACAATAAAAATATGAATAAATTTTTATTGATAAATTAATAAATATTATTAAATATAATGATTAATAGTATAAATTTTTTATTTTTTATTTTAATTAAATATTAAATAAACAAAATGAATAAAAAAAATAAATATTAAAAAAATAAATTAGTAAATATATTGAGAGGGAGAGAAAAGTAGGAGGGAGAGAAAAGTGAGGAGAGGAGGTAACGACGGAGAGGGAGAGAAAAGGTAAGATAGATATGGAGTGGTGGAACCACTAAAATAAAAAGAAATAGAATAGAGTTTGAAATCACACGTTAAACATGTAATTTTATTTTTTAAAAAATAATTTTTATGAAAAAAAATTGATCTGACATTTTATTCATTAAAAAATTATAGATCACTAAATAATTTAAAATAATTATACATTCAAAAATAAATGATAAAAATAATATTTAAAAAATTTTAATATCTTTCGCTCCGATGACGTTAGCTACACCTTTTTCCCTTTCTACAATAATTATTGCTATTACTAGAAAAGGCCATGGCGGGCTCGACCAAAAGATGCAAGAGGGAGAAAAACATTCATGCGCATAGGAGAAAGAAAATAAGCCTAGATTTTTGGATAGAAAGATGTTATTTAAATGTCCAAGGCACTTTTTTTTATAATTTTTTTTTGATGAAGCGGAGTATTCAAACTAGTAATCTAGTATGGATACAGCAAAGAAAATCAAAAAGGATATATCATGAAAGGGAGCAGGAGCATCATCCATCCGGGTCTAGAGGACATCATTGGAATGATTGGCAGCATAGAAAGCACTCAGTCTGCCATAGAGTTAGCTTCTCGATAGACATAGTGCACAATGATTTTCGTACAACCCTGCAAAGGAGAGCAATATCCCGGATATAACGGTGCAGGGATAGAGACCTCCGAGCCTCCCAGATCCAGGTAATGACAGTAGCGGAATCATCGTCAATAATAAGCCGATCGAGATGTAAGATCCTCTGGGCATAAGCAATACCTGCCCACAATCCCCGAAGCTCTGCCATGGAAACCGTCGAATCAAGGAGGTGGCGCCCCTTGATCGTGAGAAAGCCAAGGCCAAAGGCAAGAATAACAAAGGCAGCTCCACCCTGACCACTCCTCACACTCCCATCAAAACTAAGCTTGAAGAATCATGGAGGAGGGGATTTCCAAGAGATGAAAACCCAGCAGGGCACTCGAGGAACAAAGGTAGTGATGTGGCAAGAGCGCTAACATGGGACACCTGTCGGACACCGTGTCCACGTATGCTGCCAAGGCGGACGCTTTCTCTCGAGCTCCCTCGCCGGGCTGAGCTCCCTTAGAGCGCCGATCTGCTTGCTGACCGAGCACCGTCATCCGTCAGGTCGGCCTCCCGCGAAGTGGGGTACACCTAGGTCGGAGCCGAGCGACCTTTCCAGATCGGAACCCCCGAAGCCGGGTACCGCGGTTCGGAGTTGAGCTCTATCCTCCTCCGCCGCATGGATCCCCTTCAAGGTCGGGTCCTTCCGTCTGGGTCGCGCGCCACCCTCTTTCGCCAGGCTGGGCCCCCGAGGTTGAGCCCTGCGGTCCGGAGTCAAGCTCAGCCCTCCTCCATCATGTGGGGTCGCTTCGAGGTCGAGCCTGGCGGAGCTCAACCCTGCTCTCCAACTTAACCACCACCTCGGCCAGGGCGCCGGTCCCCTGGGGAACAGTGCCTTCCCTTTCAGGACATCGACGGGCCTCCCGAGGGCCACGAAGCAATACCTACCATGCCGTAATAACTGCCTGCTACTGCCACTTACGCCATAAGAGAAGGAAGAGAAGTTCCCGAACCAGGATGCCATGCCGCCCGTACCACCAGAAAGGGAGGCCAGTCAAAGGGCACGAATCCCGGGGCGGTGGCCCCCTGATCGAGGCCCTGTCAGGGATGGCATAGCCAGAATGTCAGGACGTGTAGAAGCTTCCATTACCGCATGTCATGAGACACGTCCCATCCACCGCACGAATGATCACCTCAACTATAAAGAACGATCGACACCCCCGAAGGGGGAGGTAACATGGAAAAAATAACACAGCACCGGTGCGAGCTCAACCAAAAGGGAGAGGCACCACTACCACAAAAAAGAAAAGAGAAAGACAGGCAAAGGAGAGGCGGTTAAGAAAAGAATCCCTCTAGCTCCACCGTCACCCTCCTCCTGACTCACTTTCACTTCACTCTCATCCCATTCACTCCTCCTCGCGTGGAGTCCATCAAGAGGGGCTCGACCAGGAGGATCTGTTCTCTTGGGTCGCCGCTGACTTGACCATCGGAGTGCACCCGCCGAAAGAAAACTGGTAAGCACACTAATCAAGACACGTCCTAACGGCCGCACTCAGTGAACACTTTATAATTTTTTAAAAAAGCAAAATACAGAAAGACCGTCTCAAGTTTTGGTGTTTTACCCTTAGACCTCTCCTTATTTAAAAGTCTGAATGCAGCCTACCAAATTATATTTCACTAGCATATTACGCATGCCATATATATCTTTTATTTAAAAAAATATATTATTTTAAATAGATATTTTTCATAAATTTAGTTTTATATATAGCCATTTTATAATGGTTCATTTTAAATTATTCCCATTTTTTTTTGGTTGACTTCCTTTAAACGTATGTACCCCTGTCAATATTATTAAATATTATTATTATTTTAAAACATTACTAAATATTATTATATTAAAATATTTTTTATTAAATTATTATTATCATCAATATTATTAATATTATTATTTATTAAAATATTATTATTTATAGTTAATATATTAATATATAATTTTTTGGACCTAGTAGAAGAAGCTTTCCAATTTTGTATAAAAAGAACTTTTTAGTAGTCCACTAAAGCAATGGCACTAGTTATCATTATTATTATTATCAAAAAAATTATAGAGCACTCCCTCAACTTTAATCGAGTTTTATTTATATCCATTCTACTTTAAAAGGTATTAAAATAGTTCTTAATGTTTTTCGAAATGCTCCAATGTGGCCTTGCAATTTACTTATGGATTAGCTTGCCATTTTATTTGAAAAAAATATCCCTCATAAAAGAAAAGTATACGTAGAAAGGGGTAAGGAGGAAAGGAAAGAAGAAGAGAGAGGAGGGGTCGACAAAGAGGAAGGGAAGGAGGTGGAGGGAGCCATTGTGGATGGAAAGAGTAGAGTTGCAGAGGTTAGGATGGAGGAGGAGGGTGGTGTTAAAGGCTTTTATGGGGGTGTTGGAGGAGGAAAAGGATGAGAAGAAGAAGTGGTAAAGAGGAAGGAGAGGAGAGATTGCTGGTAACAAAGGGATGAAGATAAAGAAAGCCGCTATGGAGGGGGAGGGGGAGGGGAGGGTGGAGTCACGAAGCTCGACATGGAGGGGGAGTTGGCTGGTGGGGCTAAAGAAGTTATAAAGATATTCTTTATAAATTATTGTCATGTATGCCTTTTTTTTCACTGATTCAGGATTTTGATATAGTAACAAGAAATCAAAACATTTGTATCTGTGATCCCATAATTGATGCTTTGCAATGCTCTACATTCTACTCTATTCTATCAATTTAAGATGATTGGCTATTATACTTTTAGTTGCTTGGTGCAAGATAGATGCACACTGTTGCCGCTGCCATAAAAGAAAAAAAACAAAACAATTCCCTCCCCTGCCCCCGTACGCACATTATGAGCACACTTCCGTGCGGTCTCCACTAGTGCTCCATGCGGGCGTTCCGTGAGCGCTCCGCGCGTATGCGCATCCCATGATTTTATTTTTATTTATTTTTATTTATTTTTATTTTTAATGACTTTTTTTTTTTTTCATTATTTGGCCATTTTCTGTTTTAAACTTTAAATAATTTTGAATTTAATTCTTGTAACGGCCATAATGGCTATTTAAAAGTATTTTAAAAAATTTTTCTGAAGTTTTGAGCCTATAAATAGGCTTCTATCCTAGACCTTCAAAGTATCCAACATCTCAAGCTCTCACTCTCTCCTTCTCTCTCCTTCTCTGATATTCTTTCATTCCAATCTTTAAATCTCTCTCTATAATCTTTTCATACTTTAAATTTTTTGGACCGAAGTCGAGCTGATCGATGTCCGTTCAAGATCGTGCCATCGACGGGCATTTGGAGTTCTGGCTTTTGGGTTGTACCTTGGAGGAGAGCGTGTGGTCCAATTAGTCTTTCCACGAGAAGGGAATCAAATTTTCTTTAGGACAGTGGTTATATCCACCTCCCAGGCAAGATTCCTAACTTTATACTATAGTATTTCTAAATTATGTTATCATACTATATTTATTCTATCACACACAACAAAATTATTTTTCAAATATTTTAAATATATATTAAATATATACATACATATATATATATATATATATATATACATCTATTTTCCAGAACTAAAGATCAACGGTTCAAAGGAGATTTATGTTAATATATAGTGCATATTATTTGTACTTAATTATAATTTATTTATCTTACTTATTATATATATAATAATATAATTATATATCTTTTTCTTGTCATTTATAGCATAATATATGTTTCTTTGTATTGTACAAAATTAATTAAAGATTCCCTTAAACTTGTACTGCAGCATGCAAATTAACTTTTAAAAGACTACATAAACAAATTAATCAAAGTCTTTAAAATTTAGAGATAAATAACTTAATTAAAAATCTTAACAAACCACATGTCCGATCATATTGGTGATCATTTTAATAAAATCTTAACCAAAATAAAATAAGAGACACCTTTTTTAAAAACATATATTCAAAAAAAAGCTTAGATTATTTAAACAAATCTTTAACAAAATTATTTCTATTTTCCAAATCTTCCTCTCTAAACCTGATTTGGATCCAATGGCAACCCTTAGGAATGATACCATTAGTCTTAAACCTGAAAATTTTGATGGATCACATTTTAGGAGGTGGCAGAGCCAAATAAGGTTTTGGCTAACTACCTTAGGACTTTGTTCAGTGATTGACCAGTCTGCCTATTTCTCTAGTTCAACCGCACCAACTATCCTAGAAGAGGATTACCTATGTAAAGATAGAATTCTTAATACCCTATCTAACTCATTCTACGACATTTACCTGTCGGCTAAGAGTACGAAGGAATTATGGGATATCCTAGAGTCTGAATATGGCCTTGATGATGCTGGGGTTGAACGATTCAACACTGCATCATTTCTTAGGTTCAACATGATAAAACACATACCGATCAATGACCAACTTCACCAATTCCAAGAATACCTTAGAAAACTCCAAGCCAATGGAGACAAATTCTCTGAAGGATTTAAGGTCTCCAACCTTTTAGATAAAATGCCTCCTTCTTGGAATGGCTTTGTCAAAAGTCAGCTCCAAAAGGAAGGAGAGCTAACTCTAGCTCAAATTCTAAACTTAATCAGGATAGAAGACCAACATAGGTCTAAAATTCAATAAACTAGAATTCCTAGTGTCCAAGCTAACCTAACTCAACAATACCAAACCAACAATACTAAATCAAAATCAAGTCCCAAATTTCAACCGAACCACTAATACCAATCAAATCAACCCTACTGTCCTAACCCAAACAAGTTCAAACCCAAGGATAAAACCTTTAAGGCCTATAACACTAAATCCAGCAAGCCTGCCTAGGGTCCAAGTGAAAGATTTTGCTTCGTGTGTGGTAGGATAAATTATCTTGCAAGAGACTACTTTCATCGGAAGGAGTCTCTTTGCAAACCTTCTGCTTCCTCCGGACCTCAAGCTCATGTAATTGAAGGTCCAGAAGACTCCACCTTTAGGTCAGTAAGCTTGAATCCTGAAATTAATGTTACTTCTTCCAAACTTGATTGATGGTTGGATTCAGGAGCTAATGTTCATATTTATGTTGATCGCTCCTAGTTCACTACTTTTCATGACTCAAGTGGAGGAGGTGTGACCTTAGAAAATAATACAGCCACCAGGATCGTGGGACAAGGTTGAATTAACCTGAAGATGACATCAGGAGTTCTTACCTTAACAAATGTACTATATATTCTAGATCTTAGGAAGAACCAAGTTAGCGGATCTCAGCTGGTTTAAAGGGGATACAAAATTATCCTTGATTATAATAAAGTTGTAATAACTAAGAATAATGCCTTCATATGAAAAAGGATATGTAAGTGAAAGCTTAATCAAACTAAATGTAATAAATCCTTTTATTAATAAAGCTGAGAATCAAATTTATCTTATAATTAGTCTAAACAAAATTTATGGCATGACAGGTTGGGTCATGTACACTTGAAAAATGTTAAACTCATGATGGAACTAAAACTAATTCCTAAATTAAATCTAGATTCATCTAAATGCAAAATATGTACTGAATCCAAATAACCAAGAAAGCCATTCAAATCAGTTAAAATGAATTTCTCAATTTTGGAGTTAATACATAATGATGTATTTGACTCCACCAAGACTGCAACCCATGGTGACAATAGGTACATAGTGACTTTATAGATGATCTTTCTAGATATTGTTTCTGTTACCTAATTAAATCTAAAAATGAAATATTCGGCAAGTTTAAAATTTATAAGAGTGAAGTAGAAAATCAACAAAAAAGAAAGATTAAATTCTTAGGTCTGATAGAGGAAAGGAGTATACCTTATATGAATTCTTTCAGTTCTATCAAGAACATGATATAATTCATCAAGTGACTACTCCTTACTCTCCACAGTCCAATGGTGTAGCTGAGAGTAAAAATTATACCCTCATGGATATGGTAAATACTATACTCATTAGTTATAGCTTACCCGAGAACTTATGGGGGGAAGCTCTTCTATCTTCTTGCTTCATCCTAAATAGAATACATATTAAGGATAGTGGCAAAACTCCTTATGACATTAGAAAGGAAGGACTCCTAACCTAGACTTTCTCAAAGTGTGGAGGTGCCTAGCTAAGGTTAATATCCCTAAATCCAAAAAGAAAAAATTATGATCCAAGATATAGATGTTGTATTTATAGGTTACACCCAAAATAGTGATGCCTATAGATTCTTAGTTATAAAATCAAAGATTAATGATATAATTGACAACTCAATATTAGAATCTAGAGATGCTTCTTTCTTTGAGGACATATTTCCTTTAAAGACTAGAATCTCTAGACCCTTGGAATATGAACTGTCTTCCTCTAGAGCCACGGAATTAGAATTAGAAACTGAACTTGAACTAAGAAGAAGTAAAAAAAAAGAGTTAAAAAATATTTTGGTGAAGACTTCTTCACATTTCTAATAGAATGCGAACCTTCTATATATGATGAGGCGATGTCATCATCAGAATCATCATATTGGAAGTGTTGCCGCCAAGACCGTCGTGGCCCATAGCTGCTGTCGATGCCGGAGTGCACTTTCCCCGTCGGTTTCGCGATCCTCGGGTCCCGGACCTCCGCACTGGGTGTGGTCACTTTGCCGCTCTTTTTGTTGCCCGCCGGCCCTCTACTCCTGGACATGCGAAACAGGGATTAGTGACCCGAGCCGGGGTTTCCGGCGGGGGCACTCCGATGATCAAGTCAGTGACGATCCAGGGGAACATATCCTCCTGGTCGGGCCCCTCTTGATGGACTCCGCTCTAGGAGGAGTGTAAAATGTGGATGAAGGTGAAAACGTTGCCGGGGGAGAATGATAGCGAGGACAGAGGGATGCTCTGTTCCTCTGCCTCTCCTTGTTTCCCCCGCTTTCCCTTCAGCTGTGGTGGTAGTGGCGCTTGGCCCTCTAGGTTGGGCTTGCGCCGGTGCTTATGGTGGACGTGGTGGTGCCATGCCTCCATCTCCTTGTTGGGGTTGCACCTCTTCTTCTCCCTCTCTTTTTTTTTCTCTCCTCTGTGTCTTAGAGTTGTTGTGTGTGTTACCTCTGGGTTTGCTGTGAACCAGGTTACCGTTCAGCGCTTGTCTCGGGATCCCCGCCGGGCTGTCAAGCGCATGCGGCGGTGTCTTGAGGGACCTTACCTTATTCATGATAGGGGGCGTTGTCAGGCGCTCTAACACTCCTCTTGGTTGTCTCATTCCGAGAAATTTGGGGGTGCTTCGAATGGCGGGCCGCCGCCCGTAGGATTCGAATCCCCGGATTGGTGTAACTGGCGGTTGTATGTGGTCAGTACGGCCTGAAAAGTGCTTCAGTGCAATCCTTGGGCGGCTCGCCGGTGTTCTGGGCTGGTGAAGACCTCGTCCGGACTGGGGCCGAGCTGGGACGGCATGACTCGCTTCGACCTTGACATTCCGAGCTCGCGGGGGTGCCTTGGTGGAGGAGGGCGGAAGGCGGACCCGGTCCAGAAGGCGCGCGCTCGGAGAGGCTCCACATGGCGGGTAAGCTCGTGGCTCGACCTCGATTGCAGGGCACTAGCCTCCGAGGGTCTCGCTCTGGAGGGCGAACCCGGTCCAGAGGGCGTGCGCTCGGAGAGGCTCCACATCGGCGGGTGAGCTCTTAGCTCGACCTCGGCCGCAGGGCACTAGCCTCCGAGGGTCTCGTTCTGGAAGGCGGAAGGCGAACTCGGTCCAGAGGGCGCGCGCTCGGAGAGGCTCCACATCGGTGGGTGAGCTCATGGCTCGACCTCGACCGCAGGGCACTAGCCTCCGAGGGTCTCACTCTGGAGGGCGTAAGGCGGACCCGGTCCAGAAGGCGCGTGCTCGGAGAGGCTCCACATCGACGGGTGAGCTCGTGGCTCGACCTCGACCGCAGGGCACTAGCCTCCGAGAGTCTTGCTCTGGAGGGCGGAAGGCGGCTCCGACCTAGGCATCCCGGGCTCGCGGGCGCGACCTGGCGGAGGACTGAGCTCGGCCTGCAGTTCTGAAAGAGCTCAGCTCAACTCGGTAGTGGAATGCGGGCTGGAGAGTTGACGCAGTGTCTTTTCTTGATGCGGCGGTCGCTGATTCCTCCACGTCAGCAATCCTTCCACATCATTTGCCCCCCACTCTCGAGGCTCGTTAGTGCACGGCGCTCGGGTCGAAGGGAATAATTGCGATGCTGACATGGAAAGGAGAAGATCTGGCATGATGATGGCCATGATTGCTGGCACTTCGGGGCCGACCCTACAGTCCAATGCGGGGATGCCATGTGGCCACGTCCGAGGAGCAGTTAATATGGGCACGGAATTCATAGCGACCGGGATGCCATTCTCGTTGATGGGCGGCACGTGGCGTGGTTCCGTTGGCGGAGAGTCTAAACCGGTACGACTCCATCAGGTCATTTTGAAATGAAAAGAGGGCCTTACCCAAACCATCTATTCTTTTTGAATTCTCCGTGCCTGCTGCCGCCGCGCCCGAGCTTCCTCCTTCCAGTTCCCCCGAGTTTTCTAAAGGAACATGTTAGCTTCTTCTTCCTCCTCCTCCCCCTACTAGGATAGAGTTTTTTCCTTCGAGCCCGGGGTCTTCTCTTGGGTTGAGTCTTCTTCGAGAGCGATCTTCTGGCCATCAGCAAGAAGAGACTGCCGACCGGGCTAGCCGGGGAGCCTACTTCCAGGCGGGTCCGGAGTAAGAGCACATCTGCGGCCGCTCCCACAGTGGTGATCGGTCTGAGCTCGACCGTCCCAACTGGTCCGAGTTCAGAGGTGCCACGCGCTGCTCCCGTGCCGGTGGAGAGGGCAGCTTCCGTGGCGCCAAGGCCAATCCAGCAGGCCCCTGCTGCATAGCCTGAGGTGGTAGTCCGGGCGAGGGCTGTCGTTGCTGCCGCTGCGCCCCGCGATCCTCCGAGTCCACCTGTCGTCGCTGTCAGGGGTGAGGAGACCCGGGCTATGCCCAGCACCTCGAAAGAGGTGCCACTTGCACCGACGCCGGCCTCCTAGCCTGCCCCCGGGATCCTTCAGCCAGCGGTGCAAGGCCGCCAGCTCACGAAGAGAGCCAGAGGGAGGATGCATGGCATCATCTTCCCTTTAGGATGGGACTGGAGAGCTCAGTACTTCAGAGCCCCAAGCTAGCCGAACGCATGATGGATTTCTTCATCCAGGCATGTGATCGGCAGGAGATGGCTGGGATACGAGTGACCGATGTCATCCGCACCCTCTTCTCTTAGCTGTACTCGGTAAGCCGCCTTTACTTTCCTTTCTCTTCTCTTTTCTCTTTCTTTTTTTTTTTTTGCTGACTTCTTTTCATGGTGCAGATCGACGCCGATACCCTATTCATCAAGGGCCACTACCAGAGCTGGGAGCGTCTCGAGCGACAACAGGCCGCCGAGATCGAGTCTCTCAAAGCCGTCCTGAAGGGGAAGGCCGGGGTATACAGGGTACTTCAGCAAAAGGTTAAGGACCTTGAGAGGGAGCTCGCCGATGCTGAGGGGCAAGCAAAGGGACTCCTGATGGCTTGCGACCTGGAGTGGAGTCATTCAAAGAAGGCGATCAACGACCTCTCCGTCATCGAGAAAAAGCTCAACTGGTACAGTGCCGAGGCCGACCGGCACAAGGAGACCGCCCAAGCTACTCAGGTGGAACTGGCAGCTGTGAAGGAGAAGCTTGCCGCGACTGAGAAGGCGGCAGAGACGGCTGCCAACTTGACGGAAATAGCCAGGCTGGAGGCCGCCGAGTCGAAGAGGGTGGCCACTGAGGCCACGAAGGGCACTGAGAATGCCGTCGCCAACTTTAAGGCTTCAGAGAAGTTCGTCGCTAATATCCAGCAGATGGCGTCAGGCTCCTTTTATAAGGATTTCATGTACCTGCGCGGCCGGGTCGACGTGCTTGTTCCTGACAAGGAGCGTGGCTGCCTCGAGTACCCTTCGACCACGGAGGGGGAGGCTGATGAGGAGGTCATCGCGGGAGGCGCAGACTCAGAGCCTTCGACACTAGCCGAGGGTGATCCTACCGAAGTCAGGGCAGCCCAGCCGGGGACTTCTGAGGGCGAGAGCTCCCGGCCTCAGGACCCAACGGGGAGGCCAGTCGGGGCGGTGTGACCCTTTTTACTCCTTGCTTCATTTTGTACTTTCATTTCTTGTACTCAGTCTGGGTCACCCGATATGTCGGGGGCCCATAAGACACTTGTACTTTGTGTTTGATCAATGAAGTGAAACCCGAGTTTCTTTATTATTTGTTCTCTTTGCTTTTTTCTCTCTTTCATCTCCTCTCTTCTGCTCTCCCTTTTCTCTCTCTTCTTTTTTTTGTATGGGGAGATCAGAGAGAAGGACTGCACCTTGCTTAGGGGGACAAGTTGTAACACTTGAGAGCTGCTGGGCTCAAAGGTGTCATTGGCTGAGGGCCAGGTGGTTCGAAGTTCTCTTGGTCAGAGATCTGAGCTCCAGTCTTGAGAGGGCGTCCTGGAGCTGGGCTCGGGACGTCGATTGCTGAGAGTTGCTTGGCTCGAAGTTCTCTTGGCCAGAGATTTGAGCTCCGGTCTTGAGAGGGCATCCTGGAGCTGGGCTCGAGGACGTCGATTGCTGAGAGTTGCTTGGCTCGAAGTTCTCTTGGCCGAAGTTTAAGCTCCGGTCTTGAGAAGGCGTCCTGGATCTGGGCTCGGGGACGTTGATGACTGGGAGCTTCTTGGCTCGAGGTTCTCTTGGCCGGAGATCTAAGCTCCGGTCTTGAGAAGGCATCCTGGAGCTAGGCTCGGGGACGTTGATGACTGAGAGCTGCTTGGCTCGAAGTTCTCTTGGCCGGAGATCTGATCTCCGGTCTTGAGAAGGGCGTCCTGGAGCTGGGCTCGGGGACGTTGATGACTGAGAGCTGCTTGGCTCGAAGTTCTCTTGGCCGAAGATCTGAACTCCGGTCTTGAAAGGGGCATCCTGGAGCTGGGCTCGGGGACGTTGATGACTGAGAGCTGCTTGGCTCGAAGTTCTCTTGGCCGGAGATCTGAGCTCCGGTCTTGAGAAGGGCGTCGTGGAGTTGGGCTCGGGGATGTTGATGACTGTGGTAGCTTCAATGATGCCATATTTTCTTCTTGTTCTCTCTTTCTTTCCTTCTCTACTCTTCTTCTTTCTCTTTTTTCTTTTTGTTGTTGTTTGTTTGTTTTTTTTTTTTTTTTTGGAGCGGGGAAATCAGAGGAGAGGATGCTGGTTGTACCCCCATTTTGTTCTCTTTCTTTCCTTCCCCTCTCGTCTTCTTTTTGAGTGGAGAGATCAGAGAAGAGGGCTGCCGGGCTTCCCCCTTTGTTCTCTTTCTTTCCTTCCCCTCTCGTCTTCTTTTCGAGTGGGAAAATCAGAGAAGGGGGGTTACCGGTCTTGATTGCCTTGGAGCTAGGCTCGAGGCCTTCCTGGACGTGGAGCTAGGCTCGGGCCCAGGGGGTTGCCTGAGATCTTGGCCCAGGTCTTTGGTGCCTTGGAGCTAGGCTCGAGGCATTGATAGGAGCTATGTGGCCCCATGATCTCTTGGCGTCTCGGAGCTAGGCTCGGAGACGTTTAAGATAGAGAGCTGCTTGGCTCGGAGTTCTCTTGGCCGGAGGTCTAAGCTCCGGTCTTGAGAGGGCATCTTGGAGCTGGGCTCGGGGACGTTGTTGACTGAGAGCTGCTTGGCTCGAAGTTCTCTTGGCCGGAGATCTGAGCTCCGGTCTTGAGAAGGGCATCCTGGAGCTGGGCTCGGGGACGTTGATGACTGAGAGCTGCTTGGCTTGAAGTTCTCTTGGCCGGAGATCTGAGCTCCAGTCTTGAGAAGGGCATCCTGGAGCTGGGCTCAGGGACGTTGATGACTGAGAGCTGCTTGGCTCGAACATTCTTCGACATCGTGGAGCTGGGCTCGAGGATGCTTGGAATTATGGAGCTACGTGGCTCGAACATTCTTCGACGTTCTGGAGCTAGGCTCGGGGATGCTTGGAATTGTGGAGCTATGTGGCTCGAACATTCTTCAAAGTCCTGGAGCTGCGCTCGGGGATGCTTGGAATTGTGGAGCTACATGGCTCGAATGTTCTTCGACGTCCTGGAGTTGGGCTCGGGGATGCTTGGAATTGTCGAGCTACGTGGCTCGAACATTCTCTGACATCCCAGAGTTGGGCTCGGGGATGCTTGGAATTGTGGAGCTACGTGGCTCAAACATTCTTCGATGTCCTGGAGCTGGGCTCGGGGACGTTGTAGTCTTTTCCTGCAAGACATGCGGATACCCATGCAAGGAAAAAATTGTTACCATGATTGTTAGTAAGGGGACTTACCTTATTGGAGGCGTCTTTGTAGGCTACAGGCCCTCCTCCCTCGGGGCAGCCTGATGCCATCGAACTCTTCGAGGTAATAGACCCCTCATGGTGGAGCTTCAACCGCCTCGTGGGGGCCTTCCCACGGTGATTCGCGACCGTCGTCCCAACAACCGCGGCAGCTTTATTTACCTTCCTCCTTCGCTTTCTCCTCCCCTCATGGTGGGGAAATGACTCTCGGGTGCCCCTGCCCCCTGAGCCTTCTTAGACGCACGCACGACCCTCCAGGCGGCGATGCCCGCCGGTTTCGCGATGAGGTAGCCATCGATGGTTGAAGCTGATGAAAAAGTGGCGAGCACTTGGCACCCCGCTCGAGGCCCGCCCCCCGCAAACCTTCGGAGGTGGGCCTCCTTGACGAGCTTCTCGATCTCTTAATCATGGTTGCAACATTTTTTGATGCCATAGCCGTGATCACGGTGGAAGTGACGATACTCCGCCTCACCGCGACCGGTGAAGGGCTCCACCGGTGGTGGGCATTGTAGTCCGGTGGCTCGCCGGTCGAACCTCGAATGCTGATGAACTGGCGAAAGAATCCCACCATTTTGTGCTCACGCTTCTCCAGGCACACTTTTGCTATGCGCCTGATGGTTTCGTCAGTGGGTTCCCCGTCGAAAGGGACGGAGGAGGTGACATCCTGGAGAGGCCTAGGGGAGATTGCCACTCTGCTGGCCTTTCTAGCTTGTGTCATCATCGTTCTTTTTCCTCTTCCACGGTATGTTGACATATGGAGAGGTAAAGGACTTAGTCATGCCCATCCTTGCCCCCCTCCCTGGCGCGCCAATCTGTTGCCGCCAAGACCGTCGTGGCCCGTAGTTGCTGTCGGTGCCGGAGTGCGCTTTTCCCGTCGGTTTCGCGGTCCTCGGGTCCCGGACCTTCGCACTGGGTGTGGTCGCTTTGCCGCTCCCTTCGTTGCCCGCCGGCCCTCTGCTCCTGGACCTGCGAAACAGGGGTTAGTGACCCAGGCCGGGATTTTCGGTAGGGGCACTCCGACGATCAAGTCAATGACGATCCAGGGGAACAGATCCTCCTGGTCGGGCCCCTCTTGACGGACTCCGCTCTAGGAGGAGTGTAAAATATGGGTGAAGGTGAAAACGTTGCCGGGGGAGAATGATAGCGGGGACAGAGGGATGCTCTGTTCCTCTACCTCTCCTTGTTTCCCTCGCTTTCCCTTCAGCTGTGGTGGTAGTGGTGCTTGGCCCTCTAGGTTGGGCTTGCGCTGGTGCTTATGGTGGAAGTGGTGGTGCCATGCCCTCGTCTCCTTGTGGGGGTTGCACCTCTTCTTCTCCCTCTCTTTTTTTTTCTCTCCTTTGTGTCTTGGAGTTGTTGTGTGTGTTACCTCTGGATTTGCTGTGAACTAGGTTACCGTTTGGCGCTTGTCTCGGAATCCCTGCCGGGCTATCAGGCGCATGCGGCGGTGTCCCGAGGGACCTTTCCTTATTCATGATAGGGGGCGTTGTCAGGCACTCCGACACTCCTCTTAGTTGCCTCATTCCAGGAAATTTGGGGGTGCTTCGAATGGCGGGCCGCCACCCGCAGGATTCGAATCCCCGGATTCGTCTAACTGGCGGTCGTAGGTGGTCAGTACGGCCTGGAAAGTGCTTCAGTGCAATCCTCGAGCGGCTCACCGGTGTTCTGGGCTGGTGAAGACCTCGTCCGGACTGGGGCCGAGCTGGGATGGCATGACTCACTCCGACCTCGACATTCTGAGCTCGCGGGGGTGCCTCGGTGGAGGAGGGCGGAAGGCGGACCCGGTCCAGAGGGCACGCGCTCGGAGAGGCTCTACATCGGCGAGTGAGCTCGTGGCTCGACCTCGATCGCAGGGCACTAGCCTCTGAGGGTTTCGCTCTGGAGGGCGGAGGGCGGACCCAGTCCAGAGGGCGTGCGCTCGGAGAGGCTCCACATCGGCGGGTGAGCTCTTGGCTTGACCTCAGCCGCAGGGCACTAGCCTCCGAGGGTCTCGCTCTGGAGGGCGGAAGGCGAACCCGGTCCAGAGGGCGCGCGCTCGAAGAGGCTCCACATCGACGGGTGAGCTCGTGGCTCGACCTCGACCGCAGGGCACTAGCCTCCGAGGGTCTCGCTGTGGAGGGCAGAAGGCGGACTCGGTCCAGAGGGCGCGCGCTCGAAGAGGCTCCACATCGACGGGTGAGCTTGTGGCTCGACCTCGACCGCAGGGCACTAGCCTCCGAGGGTCTCGCTCTGGAGGGCGGAAGGCGGCTCCGACCTAGGCGTCCCGGGCTCGCTAGCACGACCTGGCGGAGGACTGAGCTTGGCCTGTTGTTCTGAAAGAGCTTAGCTCAGCTCGGTAGTGGAATGCGGGCTGGAGAGTTGACGCGGTGTCTTTTCTTGATGTGGTGGTCGCTGGTTCCTCCACGTCAGCGATCCTTCCACATCAGGAATGAAGCCATAAATAGTGAAATTCAATCAATCTTAGAAAATAAAACTTGGATTTTAACTGATTTACCTCCTGGAAACAAATTTATAGGAATAAAATAGATTTTTTAAAAAAAAATTAAGGCCAGATGGAATAATAAAAAGGTATAAAGTTAAGTTAATAATAAAATGATTTAACTAAAGGAAAGATATAGATTGTTTTGATACCTATACCCTTGTAACGAGAATAACTATCCTAAAAACTTTGATAATCTTAGCCTCAATTCATAAATTAATAATTCACCAAATGGATGTAAAAATGGCATTCTTAAATGAAGAATTAGAAGAAGAAATCTACATAAACCAATCTCAAGGATTTGAAGTAAATGGACAAGAACATAAAGTATGTAAATTAACCAAATCTCTTTATGGGTTAAAACAAGCTCCTAGAAATGGCACATTAAGTTTGATGAAATTATCTTAAATAATAACTTTAAAATAAATAAATATGATAAATATGTATATTATAAAAGATAGGATTCTGATTATATAATACTATGCCTATATGTAGATGATATAGTAATGTTCGGAACATCAATAAAAATAATCCAATAAACTAAAAGCTACTTATCAAATAATTTTAATATGAAAGACTTAGAAGAAGCTGATGTAATTCTAAGAATGAAGCTTGAAAAAATAGATAGTGGAATAGCAATAAGCCCAGCATACTCAATAAAGAAAATACTTAAAAAGTTTGAATATTTTGATTTAAATTTCATCTCTACCCCCTATAATTATAACTCTCACTTAATTAAAAATTTAGGAGAACCTATTGATCAATTATGATATTCTTAAAGAAAAGGATCCCTATTATATATTTCAAATAGAAACCGTTCAAATATAGCTTATGCGATATGCAGACTAAGTTGTATACTAGCAATCCTAGTAAAGAACATTGAAAAGCCTTAGAAATAATCTTTAGGTATCTTAAGGAAATGTTAGATTACTCTCTAATATATTCTGGTTATCTAGAAATACTTGAGGGATTTAGTGATGCCAATTGGGTAACAGATAAATTAAATGTTTAGTCTACCACAAGGAATCTCTTCTTATTAAAAGGAGCTGCAGTATCTTGGGGCTCTTGTAAACAAATAATAATCACTAGAAGTACATTAGAATCTGAGCTTATAGCTCTTGACACTACATGTACTGAAGCATAATGCTAAGTGATTTAATAAATAATGTAGAAATTATTTCATCAAAAATTTTAATTTTTTTAAAAATTATGATTGTAGAGCTCTAATTGAACTGTTAAATCAACAGACAACTAATAAAATATGAATAATCATATCTTGATCAAGTATAAAATTGTAAGAAATAAAATAAAAGATGTAATATCACTGCAGTTTATAAAATCAGAACATAATCTGGCAGATCTGTTGACCAAAGGCCTTTTGAAGGCTACGGTATCTGAGACATCAAGAGGGATGGAATTTAAGCCCATATATTAGTCACTAGAGTGGACCCCTTCCATCATGGCAACCCCATGGTTAAGGTTCAAAGAGAAAAGATATCTGAGATGACATCTGGGAGCACCATATTTAGGAATCTGTCTCCACCCCATCACTACGGTGTGGTGCTCTATTGTGACGATTAGGTTGAGCATAGCTCTTAATAGATCCAAGACTGTGAGTTCAGCGAGGTATGATTCCGTTGCACGTATCCTTGGAGGATCTACCTTAGTGAGAGTAGTCGTGAGACCGCGACTATGGGACCCGAACAAATCCTTAGTAACTCTCATGAAAATCAAGGCAAGCGCATGGCCTAGATAGCACTACCCGTATTATGATCAGCTCATTTTCATCCTGTATATTTTATACTAAATGCAAGTTTAAACCTAGAAGGTATTTGTACTAAGCACAGTAAAAGTCTAAAAGTTTCATATTATTTATCGAGTTTAATAATATTGAATATTTTTAATCTATTTTATTTTATTTTTTAGGAAGATTGTTGTCGTTACATTTTGAAAAACAACAAAACCGACGCAACCTCTTTCCCTCGCGCGCATGGCCCGCATTCCGCACGCGCTCGTACTTTTTTCTTTTCGATTTCATGCATTAAATTTTTATTTATCATTTTTTATTTTTTTAATTAATTTTGTATTTAATTTTGTAACTACTGTAATGGCTAGTTTGAGGATATTTTGAAAATTTTCTTTGAAATTTTGGGCCTATAAATAGGCCTCTACCCCAGCCCTTCTAGGTATCCCAAAAAATTCCAAATTTTCTCTCTTCACTATTCTCCTATTTTAAAAAATTATAAAATTTCTTTTATTTTTCATGTATTTTTCCGTTTTGAAATTTTGGATTGAAGACGAGCTGATCGACGTTCGTTTGAAATCATGCCACCGACGGACATTGAAATTTTGACTTCCGGATTATAAATTGAAGGAGAAAGAGTATATGTGCCACCGACGGACATTGAAATTTTGACTTCCGGATTATAAATTGAAGGAGAAAGAGTATATGTTCCATTAGTCTTCGCAAGGAAAGGAAATCAAATCTTCTTTAAGACAGTGAATTTATCCACCTCCCAAGCCAAACTTCCCAACTCTATTTTATTATATTTAAAATTAATTTGTTATACAAACTTTATTTTATCACATACACCACAAAATAATTTTTAAATATTTTTAAAATTGCACAAATACACCCATACTTTTTTTTTTTTTTTCTAAATACTAATAGTCACATCAATAGAAAAATCGCTGCTACCACCGGTACCAAAACTGCACACCACCCTCACCCCAATCCGTATCAATCATGCTTCTCTCTTACTCTCCATCCTTCTCTCGATGACCTCCTGTCTCTCCAAACTCTCCACTTGATTTTCTCCGTGAGAATATAACATCAAGTCTTCGCTTTCTTAGCGACGAACAAAACTAGAAGCGTAGCGTGCGGAGAAGCATTCCCCCCCGCCGGGGGATGATTCCCTTCCAACAACTAAAGACATCTTTGACAATAGAAATCAAGAGCGGCCATGAATAAACCTGACTCAAGAATTATAAGGTCTATTCATCTTAGACATCATTGATGACAAACTTTAGGTCAAATTGAAGAGGGCGATATTGTCATAGGCGCATTTTGGCCTAACAAAGATCAAATAAATTCAACAACTCTTGCAAAATAAGAATGATAAACATGTTATCAATTAACTTAAAATCATGATCGTAAATAAATCTAAAGCTAATTAAATCTGTCCGGATGGTTCAAATTCACCAGATCTTCAAAAGGTGGTAGGCCCCATTCGCTCGGCTTGAAGTCCAATAGGGAGCTGAGAACTTGGTCTGCTTCTTTGTGATAAGAAACGTCCAGCCTTGGATCTGGGACCAAAACCACGGACCTGTATATTGTACAAAATCAAAAGCTAAATTTTGGGAAATAATATGTTTAGTACATGATATGAATGCTACGATATCTGGCTTTCATGCATCACCAATAGAAGCTCAGGCATTTGTCGTTAGTCTGGGAAATTAGCATAGGAGGTGAATGAGTTAACGCTGAGAAATTTGGAGGTGAATGAGTTAACGCTGAGAAATTTGGAAGTCAAGCGTTAATAACTCAGCGTGCCACTTCAAAGTTTTCTTTTGATCGACTCTCTTTTAGAAACATACGTATGGGAGAAAAAACAAGGAGTATGGAGGAGTCATGGGTAAAGTTCACACAGCGCACAAACGGGTAGGATGAAGCATCCAAGTTTTGTACAAACACAAACAGTCTAATACGAACTTAATTTCTAATATGAAGATTGTTGTCCTTTAAACTTTACAAGATAATGCCTGAAGTTGAGGAGGTATACTGAAAGAAATCCTAATGCAAAATATTTCGAAGGTGAAAGTGCGCCTCAAAGATCACTGATTTGTGACTTGCATATGCAATTTTGATGAAAATCTTTATGTGCATTGTATCACAATACCGCAATCATAATTTCTAACAAGAAAATATGCTGTCCAGATGTTCTATTTTACTTTACCTAATGATATGTAACAATTGCTACAATTGCAAATAAAAATAAAATAAAATATTTAAAAAAACTCACCTTTTCTTATCAATGGGGGATGCGTAAATGTGTAATTGAATCTCAGTTTAGCAAATATGGGAAGTATGTTACCAGTGAAGTGGTTAAAAGTTGCGTTCTTGCAAGTTTTTCTGAGACTGACTTTGCAAAATTTCTCATATCATCTAACCTCTTCCAAAGACCCAATAACAACATATGAAGTAATCTTCAAGTAATAAAAATGCTTCACATCTTACCACAAATACAAAAAAAAAAAAATGCCTCACAATTGGCTCACGGTGTGAATGTATCATTCTTTCCTATAAATCTAATGCATGATGGGTTCTGATTTCCCCGTGCTTCACAATATAACCTTAAACTGTCTGGGAAAGAATTCCCATTCCAATATAGCCAGGCATATGGCAAAAGTTAATTTTAATTGGTGCACTAATATATTTTTGTAGATTAATAGATATATTTGGATAATGAATCTTGTTGCTATGTATACTGTCTAAATATCTTCTCCACAAATGGGCAAATAAATTCATAGAAGCATGCATTAAAAGGTAATTTCCATGGAAAGAAGCTACTTTTTAGCCTACTCAGATTAGACATTTCCAAGACAAGTCCTTTCAGTTATGACCAATTCATTCCGGCATGCATATTTAGAATCAGGCCAGTTATGAGATATCGCACAGAAAAAGAAAAATGTCTGCTTAGGGAACAATTTGCTGTTATTGATAATTTGACAGTGAAGATATGAAATTGTTACACATCAAACTTTATGTTGCATATTGTTTGCCCGAAACCAATTTTGCTTCACAATCTATTCTAACCAAGAGTCAAGGCCATGTTCCTCATTATAATTAATTGAACGTAATAAGGAAACATTAACAAATCAAATGATTTTCTGATTGCAGTTACTTACATCCCTGCATTCTTAGCTGCAGCTACTCCTGATGGTGCATCTTCAAAAACTAAAATTTTACATGGGTCCACATTAACCTGGTTAACCAGCAATTTTCAGTGAGCAAAATGAGAAGCCATCCAAGGGATTACCACAGAAGAACAAAACAACTTCTTAACAACAAAGGAAATGGACAGTATTGAATTTAATTTCTGTGGCAGTGCTAGTGATACCTCAAATCTGTTTGCAGCAGCAAGAAATATATCTGGAGATGGCTTGCCTTTCTTTACTGCTAGGTCATCACCCATGACAACATGATGCATCATAGCAAAAATTTCTCCATGATTTTGTGTTTTCAGTTCAAAGTGTCGTTTATAGGATCTGGCAGAGTAAGCCCACAACTGATTAAATACTTGCAAATTTTCATTGTCCATGTTCGTAATGCAACTACATTTTAAATGCAAAAAGCTAGTCATTCAGGACGATAATCCAAAATTTCCCCAATATATGCATTTTTCAAGCAAAAAAAAAGTCAAATATTGTTGGCTCATTTTAAACACCTCCACTTTGTTATTGATCATGGCTCAAATCAAACAAAGGTGCCCAGGTCCTTTTTCATGTCTCAAGTAAGAAGACTTAAAATTTGCTGAGTGACTGATATGAAGAAAATAAAAGGAGAGATAGGAGAAATAGCAAATGGCTTTGATTAAGAATAATTGTGATACAGCATGAAAAAAGAATTAATCATCATGAGTGGGGGAGGAATAAGTTATCTTTGCTCTATGGCCAATTCTGTTACTCGCACCCCAGAAAGGAGTAAGTTGATTTTGCATATAAGCAAGGCCCAAGTTGTTTTCTTGATGAGAAAAAGATGTCTACCACTAACTTCACAAGTCACTTGAATTCTATGCATGGAAGGTTGACCCTCCACTAACGTGTGAATAGGTTGAAGCTCCACTCTGTAGGTTCCTTGATATCCATGCAAAATTTGGTTGAACCTTCATACTAGACCACTCTATGTCCATTTAAGAGCACATTGAACCTTCACTCCCAAAATAGAATTTTGGAGTCATATCCGTTGATTGTTGAAAGATCATTCACAATCAAGAAAAACTTCAAATCCTAGAATCATCAGACTAAGCACTCCATGGGATAGTAAGCTGGAAGACGACTGATGTTTGGTAGTAGTCTTATGTGAAATGTGTTGGGAGAAGAGACATTAATATATCTTCTTGTTTTTATCATGCAAACTGAAATTTATTTCCAGCATTTTTTTTTTGGAGGTAGTTTCTTATCTTGGTAACTCCTCTGTGGTCATTACCAGCGATATCTTAGATAAATAACCACTTTTTGAGTGATTATTCTTGCAAATAACCTCTCTATATCCTGAGAACAACTTTCTTTAGGAAGTTAATTTTAGTAGCAACCCACCCATATGCGGCCTCTTGTAGGAGTAGCAAGTGGCCAAACATGAACCTTCCAAGTGTCAAAGGATTAATAATTAACCAAATCTTGATCAACCTAATATTTTTTACCATTTACTATAGTTGGCTGACCCTCCACTCAATGGGTCATTCAATCTCCACCTGCAAATAGGTTGAACCTCGAATTTGTGGATTCCTTGAAATCCATGTAAAATTAGGTAGAACTTTTGCTTTGGGCTAGTCACATCCATCTGAGAGCAGACTGAACCTTTGCTTCTCATAAAGAATTGAAGCCACATCTGTTAATGGTTGAAAGATTATTCAATATCATGAAAGATTTTGGATCTTAGAATCACACTCAATGAGATTTTGAGATAGAAAATGATCAGGTAACAGTATTGTTGTGTGGAATGTGTTGGGAGAAGAGACAAATTAATCTTTCTTTCTCCCTTTACCATGCAGAGTGAAAAATATTTCCAGCAAGAACTTTCATTACAAAGTAGTTCACTGTCTTAGTAACTCCTTTGGTGGTTACTAGCAATTTCTTACATAAATAACTCCTTTTTGGATGGTTGTTCTTGAAAATAACCATCCTGTATCCTGATGATTTTTTTTTAAGAAGTTAATTTCAACAACAAACCACCCACATCTGGCCTCTTATGTCAGTAATAAGTAGCCAACCATGAGCCTTGCAAGTGTCGCAACATAAATAATTAACTAAATCCTAACTGCTCTAATATTTTTGACCATTTACTATAGTTGCTCGATGGCTAACTAATTGTTGGGAGTGGACACAAATCTATATGCACATACTTGTATAAAAAATTTGAAATTAACCGAAGAGAAAACAAGTGAGAAAAAAAGTGAGGAATACCCTGTTGCCACACACATCGGTATACCATGTGCATGAAGATGACTGACCAAACGTTTTACTCCTGTAAGAATGAAAAATTTCATTTATGCGATTGAAATTCAGTCCATATAATAATAGAAGCAGCATCAGTATCTGATACCCTCCAAAAACAAAAGAGATACTCAATAAAGATTTCAAGGGCATAGAAGTATAACTTATGCAAGGCATGCATTATTCTATACAGATGTTAAATATACATGCCTTTACAAAATCATGTACATACGATGATTCAACTAAATATTGCTGCAAAAGCCGGATGATTTTTCCCCTAAACCAAGATCCTTGGTCAAAGCTCTCAATTTTGGTTGTACACAAGGATCACAAGGAATATACACATCAAGACCACATAAAACAATATGGTCAATCCACATGTTGAGATGCCCCCACTAATTACAAAAGCATTGAAACCCTATTTCAGCATGTATCATCACTGCTTTCCTTGTCAAATACATATACTGCTCTCATTCCTCAAGGCTGAGAATGAGACCCGAAACCTTGATAGTATTTTAGGGTCAGCTTTAAAGGATTTCTACTCATAGCTGCTTCTGACAGTATGACAATCTTGTGAACCATGATAGGTGCATGATCAAATAACTGTATCAGCTGATTTAACATACATGATTGATGGGCATATATGTAGTTGCAGAACAAAGAAAGCAATGTATTGTCCCTACAACCAACCCTAATTTGAGCATCGAGTAGTACATAAGAGCTACTTCAGGTTCGGTTTGGAGTCATATTCAGGAATCACCCCCTGTACCCTTGTATAAATGAATTGACATATATATTCCTCAAATTACAATGGATGTTATAATTAAAATTATACAGGAGCAAGCTTTTAAGTCTCGGTACCAAAATTATTTTGCAGTCAAGACAGGCTTCTTTCATCTAATGTTTTATCTTTTATATTAGCTATTAATCTGTCAGAGCGGGCCTTTCTTTCTTCTTTCTTGTTCTGGGGTGGGTGGAATAATTAGGTTCCCTCACGCTACTGTAGAGCATCTTTACTCTTTTTCCTTTCTAACACTAGACTGGTCCACGCCAACAGATCAAATATTTTTTATTGGATAACTATATGATTTCTGATATTCATTTTTTTTTACTTTAATAAAGAAAATTTCTTTGTGGCTAGTTTTAAGCACCCTTGAAGTCAAATCAAATTTCAAGTGCTGGAACTCTGCTACTCGGATACAAAATCATCCCATTGTCACAAATCTATTTTGCCCTCGCTAAAATGAAATTACGTACCTAGATGAAGCTATTTGTGTCAACAAAGAAGAAAAATTACAGACCTACCCGTTCCTCATAAATATGGTCGAATTGATATTCTTATACAGCAGTATAATCTACAAGGTCACAGGGTAAGAACGTAGCATTAACAAGAGTTAAGATATGGACTAATGATACCGAAGGACGTGGTTCTTTGTTCCTTACAGGCCTACAGTAATCTCAAATCCAGAAATCATTACGATGTGCAGCCACAGATGATGAGATTCCAAATTCTAATTCCCAATTCCCCAACAAACCGAATGGGCTGGGCGGAAGGGGAGAGCAATCGGAATTGTAGGTTAGAAAGGTTGCTGGACTCACCGGGCATGGCTTGACAAGTGGGGAAGAGCTCCTGCAGCATGCCCTCCCTCTCTTCGAGGAAGCCCTCGGGGGTGAGGAGGCTGGTGAGGCCGGACTCCTCCACGAAGATATGGGCCGACTCGATGGCCTTCTTCCCCATCATCTTCGCCTTGAGCGACCAGTCGAACGTCTTCCCGAACCTCGCCAGGATCCGCTCCTGCACCACAGTGTAGAACGGCTCCGTGTCTGCATTCCCACCGAAACCCATCCCATCAAATAGAAATCTAATTTGCCATTGCTTTCTTTTTCCACTTCTGCCATTTTTTTGATACAGAGAAAGAGAGAGATTGGATACCCACCGAGGAGTAGGCCATCCATGTCGAAGATAACGTGGGTGATGCGGCCTTTGGTCGGAAAGGTCTCCTCCTCCGAGGTGGGCGGCGGCTCCATTGCTCCCAGATCCAACGGTACTCCACCCTCCTCTCTCTCCCCCTCTCGATCTCGACGCTGGTGCGGATGCTTGGCAGGCCCTAGCGTGCCCTAGACGGATCCGTATAGAACTCATTTGCGGTCAGCTTATTGGACGGAGGGTAAAGGAGACCATGGGCAATCTTCCGTTCCCGCATCAGCAAATATAAAATTCTGTGGGTCCGGAGACCATGCGGCTACTCAGCTACTGCCGGTGAAGGAAAAATATGGAATTTTTTTTTAAAATAATATTTTTTAAATAAAAAATTATTAAAATAAATACGTCGTTATATATTTATCGAAGTGAATAATTCTCGTTGACCTGGCAGTGATGGAAGTTCTACATTTCAGAAGATGAAATTGGATTTATCTTTTAAAAAAAAAATCTTTATAAATTAATATTTTTTTTATTTAATTTTAAAATTTGATATGACATGTAATAAATTGATGTAACGTTGAATACGACCTTCAACTTTAAATTCGTTTTTCCAATCAACGAATTCAAAATAAATTTTTTTTATATAATTTTATAAATATTATTATTATTTTTAAATAAAATTAATAAATTTTAATTTTAAATAAATAAATAAAAAATAAAAAATTAGTATTAGTTAAAATTTTATAAATTATTTTTTGATAATATTAATTATTATATTATTTTAAGATAATATTAATTAAAAATAATATTAATTAACTATATAAAAATAATATTAATTTAAAATTAATAATAATTTAACTAAAAATAATATTAATTGAAAATAATATTAATTAAAAATAATATTAATTAAAAGATATTATAATAATATATTATAATATATTATATTATAATAATTATTTTATATTCTAAAATATAATGAATATATTATAATTTATTATATTATATATTATAATTTTTATAATATAGTATAAAAAATTTTTAAAAAAAATAAAAAATAAAAAATAATCATCATGTCGATACTATTCGGTCGTTAGCCCAGTACAAGTTCGGTCGACAGCCCGGTGTCAGTCCGATCCCTTGCTCAGGAGCGGTGGCAGGACCACGACGACCGGACCGGCGATCGGGTCTGTGGCATGATTGGGGCTAGACCGGTGACAGGATCTTGGCGGTCGGATAGGTAGTCGGACCCGGGTGGCCGGACCGGCTGCTGGACCGGGGGCCGCAACTGGGGCCGGACCGGGGCCCGCATCGGGGGCCGGATCGACGGCTGGACCGGGACCCGCATCGGGGGCCGGATCGATGGCCGGACCAGGGCCCGCATCGGGGCCCGAACCGGGGGCCGGACTAGCGGCCGGATAGGAAGTCGGACCCGGGTGGCCAGACCGGGGGCCACAACTGGGGCCGGACCGAGGGCCAGATCAGTGGCCCGAACGAGGCCGGACCGGGGGCCAAAACGGGGCCGGACTGGGGCCGGACCGGGGGCCAAATCGGTGGCCGGATAGGAAGCCCAATAATATATATTATATTATTTTTAAATAATAATATATATATTATTTTATATATTATCAAAAAATAATATATAAAATTTTAATTAATACTATTTTTTTATTATTTATTTATTTATTTAGAATTAAAATTTATTAATTTTATTTAAAAATAATAATAATATTTATAAAATTATTAAAAAAAATTTCGAAATTGAATTCGTCCGTTGGAAAGACGAATTCGAAATTGAATTCGTCTTTTCCATGAAACGAATTCAACATCACGTCAATTAATTACGTGTCATACCAAATTTTAAAATTAAATAAAAAAAAAGGTTTATAAGAATTTCGTCTTTTCAAAAGACGAATCCAATCTCGTCTTTTGAAAAGCCGAACTTAGATGACCCGTCACAGCCACATCGACGGAAAATACATGCTTCGGTAAATATATCCTGAAACATCTATTTTGATAATTTTTTATTTAAAAATTATTATTTAAAAAAAATCAAAAAATATGAGCTTTAACGCAGTTTCGAGGATATCAATTCATGAAAATACGAGATATTGATTGATCCGATGATTTGGAGTTTACTTGATGCAGACCTATTTATTGAAATTAAATTGAAATTGATAATATTTTTAGAAGAATTGAGAAGGTAAAAATTGATATTGTTGGGCTTCAGAGATATGAGGGTCATGAGAAGAATGTCCACAAGGTAGATCTAGGGAGGCTTCATCGTTGCCTCTCGCTCTACCATTCTTTACTGAGTCAGCAGGAAATTTTCTAGAGATAAAAATCAGGAATACAAGAAAGATTGAAATACCAGATTCTTCCGTAAGGCCACGATGATCAGGAGGTGTGCCAATCAAATTAGGCAGCTTAGGGATGAGGATGGGACTAGGATTATTGATAGTCAGGAGATGCAAGTTCTGTAGTATTTCAGATCCAGATGGACCCTCCCCTTGGAAGAATATATGACTTCCCAGGGTTACTATTCGGCAGACCAAGTCTCTGATCAAGAGAATTTGGTCTTAACTCGCCCATTACTTATTTTGAGGTAAGAGAAGCCCTCTAGTTTCTTGGGGAGGATAAATCCCCGGGTTCAGATGATTTCCCTCCCTTATTTTTTCGTAGGTATTGGACCATCATTGGGGGCAAGGTTGTCGACGCAGTTCAGGTGGTCTTTGTTTTAGGTATCCCTGTCGAGTGGAAGAAAACTCTGATTACTTTGATCCCCAAAAGACCTGATACTTATGCTTCTAGCCATTTCAAATCGGTTGTCTTTGTACCACTCTCTACAAGATCTGTGCGATGGTCTTGATCAGCCGGCTATAGTTTATTGTGCCCTATCTCGACAGAATCTTATGGCGATCAAACTTGACATGGAGCGCACCTATGATCGGATGCCTAGTATTTCCTTCGCTAGACTTTTCATCAATTTGGCTTTCACGAGAGGTGGATCAGGTAGACTATGGATTGTGTGGAGGGTCCTTCTTTCGCCATTTTGGTGAATGGTGCTCCAACCGAGTACTTCTTTTCCATGGTCAGGCTTCGGCAAGGTTGCCCTTAGTCCCCTTACCTATTCATTTTATGTACTGACACTCTCTCTCGGGTTTTGAGGGATGCTATCCAAAGGTCATTATTAGTCCCTTACTGACTCGCCCCTGGAGTCCAATCTCTCTCTCATCTCCTTTTTTTCAAATGATTGTTTTCTCATCAGGAGGGCCTCTCTCCAGAATGCAAGATGTTTGGTGTCTATTATGGAATCCTACTACCATGACTCAGGATAACTGGTCAACTTATAGACGTCGATATCTTCAGTCCCTGGATGAAAGCTCGGACAAAACACTCTATCCTAGCTATGCTTGGGATTTTTTGGTGTCTATTATGGAATCCTACTATCATGACTCAGGATAACTGGTCAACTTATAGACGTCGATATCTTCAGTCCCTGGATGAAAGCTCGGACAAAACACTCTATCCTAGCTATGCTTGGGATTTTTTGAGTAGG
The DNA here is from genome assembly GCA_021397845.1 of Areca catechu. Classification (NCBI taxonomy): domain Eukaryota; kingdom Viridiplantae; phylum Streptophyta; class Magnoliopsida; order Arecales; family Arecaceae; genus Areca; species Areca catechu. Next base: position 40,355,757 of record CM038045.1, read on the forward strand.
TGGGGATCCTGACCACTTGGGAGTGCCTAACCGGTGGGAGACCGAGGAGGTCGGAGTGTAGACCCATGGTGTAGCGGGTTCGAGATCGTTTGGAGGAATGGCAAGCATCTACCTTGTCTATGATGGGCAAAATTACTACCATTAAATATGTCATGAGCTCAATCCTTATTTATCTTCTGGCAAACACTGTGTTGTCCATTTCCTGCTTGAGAGAGATGGAGCATCTCTTCCAAAACTTCCTATAGAATTCCAGGCAGCATAGTCATGGAGGACTTGGGATCCAGTCCTTTTTGGTCTGGAGGGAGGCACTCCTTGCTCGACATGTAGTGAGATTTTTTCTCCAACCTAATTATCTATAGAGATGGGTGATGAGAGCCCACTATCGGATTTGGACTCAAGGGCTCCAGATTCAGACCTCCCATAGCTGCTCTATTATTTGGAGAGAGATCTGTGCTCGAGGTCCCTCTATGATAGCCCATATCAGGTGTGTGATTGGTGATGAGTCCAATATTGATGTTACTCAAGATGCTTGGATCTCTTATTTATCTCTGTCCAGGTGGCCGACTTTTGTCAACACAGAGACATGGGACAACCTTTGAGTCTATGACTTGATGATGGACGATGCCAGGACCTGGAAAGTCCAGGAGGTAACCAAACTTTTTGGAAGCCAGCTAGGGGATCGGATTCTTGCTATCCCGATTCCTAGTCGGCGATGTTAGGATTTGAGGATGTGGGATCATTCTTGCTAGCCTAAGGTCCCTTCGAGCACCCTTTATAATTTATCCAGTATAGCAACTTTGAAGTGGGTCACATGGTCCCGCAAGGATTCGTGGTCCTGTTGCCTGACGGAGAAAAGACTGTCTATCTCTCGTGGCACCTTCCGACAGGCGTCGAAGTGGATCATAAATCTCCTTTCTAGCTGCACGAAGGAGTTGATGCTTTCATGCTCGAGGCGGGTAAACCAGACTCGAGCGGCCTTCCAAAGAGTGGCTGGGAAGGCAATGCAGAGATGGGCATCGGTCGCCTCCTGGACTCTCATGAGAGCCTTGTAGCTCTTGAGGTGGTCCAGAGGGTCGATGGTTCCATCGTAGGGATCCACCTGGGGCATATGGAACCAACTTGGGATCGGCTCCTCTTGGATTTCTTGGAAAAAGGGGGGACGGGCATCATGGCCCACAGGCTCACGGGAGGATCCTTGCATGTTTGCAAACCGACGGAATAGTTCCGCCAGCTCACGCTCTTGTTCCTCCAAATGCTTTTTGACCATGCGCCTGATGGCCTCATTGGTGGAACCTTCTGTCGAGGCCATCGGAGGAGATGAAGATGACATATGAGGGGGGTTATGATAGGGAGCCTTGCCTCGACGGCTTCAGCGGTGCTTAACAGTGGCATGCTCGAAGGCCGGAGACCAGCTATCTTGGTCAACTGACCCAGTCCACTATCTCTTTATCGGGGTTCGTGGCTTCCTCGAGGGTCAGTCACGGCCCACGATAGCAACGGCCTCCCTTGGAAGGAGCGTAGGCTATCGCGGGGTACGGTGGCTTGGGCCGCAGGGGTCCTTGGTGGTTGGTGGGTGGCCAAGGACCGGTGTTGATGCTGTAACTATAGCACTGCCACAATTAGAATCTGCATCTACTGGGCAAGCATGGCTAGCTAGACATCCACCGAAGGCGGTTGTGGTGGAGCGGGGGGTTCCCTCTCTGGGCTATGCGGGCCCCCATGAGAAGGAGGGTCTCCTGCACGGCTGATGGAGACCTCCCGCATGCGTGTCACCACCATACTTCGGGTGGAGTTGTTTGTAAGGGGATTGGCTTGAATCAGACTTTGTCTTGCCCCCACCTAGCACGCCAATCTATTGTCACCTATACCGCCATAGCCTGTAGCTCGAAGATGGTGCTAGACGCCATCCTCGTTACCCGGAATTCAGCACGCGCGCCAGGACCTGCAAAAGAGAAGAGACCCGTGCTGGGGGTCATGGTGAGGGCACTCCGACGATCAAGTCAGTGGGCGATCTAGGAGAACAGATCCTTCTCAATGGATCCCTGTCCGGTCTCCATGCTTGTAGGAGGTTTAGTTTTCAAAGAAAAGAGTAGAGCGAGAACAACAATGGAAGAGGAGGGCTTGAGCTGTGGTGGCTATGTCGTCGAGACTCTTTCGGCGAGTTCTTCGGTAGCCTCAGAGTGCTCTCTCACTCACTCCCCTTCTGCTTGCTTTTGCTTACCTTGTTCGAAGGCCCTTGGGACTTTCTTTTAGGCCATGGATCCTCTTAGCTACCCATCTCGGGTTCTCCCCCCTTTGGGGGTGCTCGAAGGCCAACATCCGGCAGCACCTCGTGGGGCGTGCCCCAGTGCCCCCTCTCTTTGTGGTAAGGAGTTACGTCGTGGATTTTGACATCCTGGCTATCGCAACACTTTAGAAAATTTAGCAGGACCTCGATCCGGGGGCAGCCGCTCCTATCCTAGGTTCCAATTTTCCTGGCACGCTTTCTTCTTCCGGGTGGTGCAAACGGTTAACTGGGGAGTGCAGTGCCTTGATTAGAGCGCCCTTTCCTATCTGGTGTAAACAGCTATGGAAGAGATCCTGGCACCCTGGGGAGACGCCCCTCTGTAGGCCAGCATACTTTCCATTCGTAGGCCTTGGGCGGCGTGCTACCACCCAAGGGATGTAGTGGCATCCCCTTCTCTCTACTTTAGGATTTCTTGAGGCATGATGGATCCTGGTCATTAGGACGGTCTCAGGCCTTTAGACCTTTCCACTGAAGGGTGAAGGAACTCGAAGAGAGGGGGCTCAACTTCGATCGAGGTAGGCTCGACCTTGAGGGAGCCGCCCGACGAAGGAGGTCGAAGAAAGGGAGCTCAACTTCGGCCTAGGTGGGCTCGACCTTAAGGGAGCCGCCCGACGAAGGAGATCGAAGAGAGGGAGCTCGACTTCGACCGAGATGGGCTCGACCTCGATGGAGTCGCCCGACGAAGTAGCCTGAAGAGAGGAGCTGACGTGGCAATATCTGCCAGCATGGCTATCAATTGGATCCGAAGGGGACTCCACGTCAGCGATCCTACCACATTACCACCTATAAGAAGACAACAGTTTGATAAGACGATGGAGAAAATTTTGGACCACCATATGTTAGGGCAAAGCAAAAAGAATAGAAGAACTGAGTATCTGGTTCAATAGAGAGGAGAGCCATAAAATCAAGCTAGTTGGGAGAAGGAAATGGAGCTTTGGCAGTTCGAGGAGTAGATCAAAGCCTATCTGTCACAACTCCCTCCAAGGACATCGGGTTCTTTGGGTGGGGAAGGTATGTTAGACCCTAACTAAGCGGCATTAAGGGTTGGCATGTGTTTGGTGCTTTTGCCATGCCAACCTAAGGCGAGCACAGGAAGGCAGTCTCAAAATAGAAGGCAGCGGGCGTGCGCGGACCTTGGCAAGGGCGCACACATGATGGCATGAGCAGACGCATGCCAAGTGATGACTCAGGCCACGGGCACGCAAGCCGCGGGCGCATAGGCTGCGAGTGCGCGAGCGCACAGGCCACGAGCACGCAGGGCGCAGGTGCGCACGCCGTGGGCAGGCCGCGGGCGCGCGAAGGTCATGGGCATTTGCTGGCTACGGGTGCGCAAAGTTGTTTCCACAGGTGCACGGTAACTTGTGGACGTGTGCCAAGACCATGTCTTGGGCATTGCTGATGGGCATGGACAGGCTAAATTCAGGTTCCCTTGGTTCCTTGTGGTTGGCCTTCGGTTGCTGGTAGTTGGCAACAGTTTGGTTGGTTCCCTGCTATCCCTATGGTTATCAGAAGTTGCTAGAAGTTGCCAGCAACAAAATGGTGGTTCCCTGCTGTCCCTATGGTTACCAGAAATTGCTGGAAATTGCTAGCAACTAAATGGTGGTTCCCTACAATTTCTATGGTTGCCAGAAGTTGCCATGACCTGCCAGCAACTAAGTGGCAGTTCAGGAGGAGTTTTGTGCCTATTTATGTATGTTGTAAGCTTGTCTCAAGGCTGCAAGTGAGCACGGGTGGGCTCTAAGAAAAGAGAGAGATTTTAGGCTCTTGTATTGGGTGGGTTGCTTGCTACATTGTTCCTGTTGGATGTTCAATAAAATGAGTAGGAATCTTTGTCCCATATCGCATTGAATTTGAGTAGGTTTCTATGTCTCTGGGCTTCCATTTGGAGAATGATATGTAGAAGGCTGAACCGAACAAGAGCTATTCAGTGCCGCACAAGGTTAAGACTTTGCAAACAAATTTTGTTGCAAACTTGATCCTGTGACAGTAGGCATGCGGTTCAGGGTCATTCAAATAGCCCTGAGAATAATGGAGCAGGTGTGGTGCTGACCTTCGTTGAGGCCTATTTCAAGAAGCAGGATCATGCTATTGGCTTCTTTAGTGCCTCTAATATTATCAAAGCCTCCAGCGTGCCCTTGTGGCTGAACGAAGATAAGGAAGCTTAAGAAAGGAGACCAAGCCTAGCCAAGAATACGAACACGAACTCGACATGACGGTGGAATTGCTAATAGGGCACTCTCATGGTACCACCGTGCCAGGCGAACGGACGGTGAATAAGAACTTCATTAATGGACTGTCGTCGATACATTTTTTATTATTGATTAAATTTATTTTTATGTATAAACATTTTTTGTAATAAATATTGGATCTTGGCTAAACTAATCTAAGATAAAGTTGTTGACAGTTCGGGTTTAGATTGGAACCAAGATATCCAGATCTGGATCCAACCATGATTACTACATTCGAATCCAGATCCGAATACTTGATGGATCTAACATTAAGATACCAGATTCGGATCATAATCGATCTCGGATATCCAGACCAGGACTTGAATCTTAAAATGTAGCAAAATGTAAGGAGGACAGGAGATTAGCAGATAATACACTTTAAGCATCGCACTGGCGTTTCCATACTGTGCTGCTCCGGCCAATACATTGTCGGGACATGTGTCATCATAGCTAGATTTCTGCCTCTAGATCTTCGTCGGTATAGTCTTCCCGTTTCCGATCTATCTTTGATCCTTCTTTTCGAGATCGAGCCTAGGTGGGACCTCCATTGATGGTCCAATGAAAACGAAGTTGCGAGCATCGACGAACCACTAGCAATTGGACTTGGGGTCAAGGAGGGTGGTGGAAGGAGATGGGGTGTTGAGGGGGAAGAAGAAGATACAAAGGCAGGTGGTGGGCTTGGTAGCGGAGTGGTGGAGGCGGTTGTACTCGAGCATCATGTGGTCTAGGTCCTCGTCGTTGATGATGGAGATGGGGGCATCAAAGTCCTCAAGTGTCGCAAGCTAGCAAGGCTCATATTTGAGGAAGGCAATAGTGAGAGACGATATAGGGGCTCAGATTTGAGGAAGGCAATAGTGAGAGACAATATAGGGATAGTAAGTCGATGGGGCCCAATATGAAAAAGACAAAGATGGGGGACGATATTGGGATACAACGAGAGAAAAGAAGGAAGGATGAGTGGATGAGAAAGAGATGGTCTGCTGGTGGATGGAAGAAGGGGAGTTGTCAAAGTAGAGAGGGGACGAAGAGAAATTTGGACTAGCCCGAGCGATTCTTTTCTTTAAACAATTCATGTTGATTTCGAATTGTTGGATCGAAAAATCTAATGATTCAAAATAATTTATATGTATAAATATAAATATAAATAATATTTATTATCTACTTGGATTTTGGATCATCGGGTATGGATATTAAATATTTAGATCTAAATTTATGTAATACAATAAATGGATCTGGATCCGGACCTAAATACGAGTAAACGGGATTTGGACAGCTCTAATCTAAAGTGGCCTGATTTAACCAATGGACCCATGGGAAAAGAACGCTGAGCATAACCACGTCCTCCCGAGGGTCCGCATGAGTCCGCCAAGCCGCTGCCCCTCGCGGATGCGAAATTTCAAACGCACGCGCGCGCGCGCTAAAATTCGTTCCCAGATCCGGCAGTTCTTATTTCCACCAATGAGATGCGAGACTCACTAATCCGATGGCTGGATATTGAGACAGAGGCTTCTCCCGGATCGCTGCCCCATCCAACGGTCAACGCGAGATCTGTTCAACTATAAGATGACCCGAGTCTGGAAGACAGTGGACGAGAAGGGATAGGTCCGCATAGTCGACAGCTGAGAGAGTCAGGGAGGGGTGCGGGTTGACGAAGAGAAGGAAATCGGAGGGGATGTCTGGACGCGGCAAGGGAGGCAAGGGCTTGGGAAAGGGTGGTGCGAAGCGTCACCGCAAGGTCCTCAGAGATAACATTCAGGGCATCACCAAGCCCGCTATCCGGCGTCTCGCACGGCGGGGAGGCGTGAAGCGTATCAGCGGCCTCATCTACGAGGAGACGAGAGGCGTGCTCAAGATCTTCCTGGAAAACGTCATCCGCGACGCCGTCACCTACACGGAGCACGCCCGCCGGAAGACCGTCACCGCCATGGACGTTGTCTACGCTCTCAAGCGCCAGGGCCGCACACTCTACGGCTTCGGTGGTTAGAGCCCAAGGTTTTAGGGCTAGGCCTTAAAATTCGATGTTATTATCCTTCTTTCTTTTTGCTTTTTAGTTTGTTTTTTCCGACAATGTTCCTGATGCTCAAGTATGTTTGGTTTTGTATGAAAACTTTTGGGTGCTGATGAAATTTCTCTTTTGGTAAATTTTGTTCGTTTGGCTGCATTAGTCGGTGATGTTTGATATCTATGAGATCTTCAAACCCTATACAACCTATTTGAGGAAATGCTTGCAACGTTTGGTGTTAAATGTTGTTACGGTAAATGGCGTGCTTGTTTTGATCTGAAAATATAGGTAATAGTTTCACATCAATTCCTCGAAGAAGTTTCTCCTGTCTATTTTCTTTATCATTGTATCGTTTTTGACCCTGGCTGTGTCTTATGTTAGGACGCTTTCCATTGGAATGCCCAGCTTTTTTTTCCTTTCTTTTTTTAAATTCCCTATATATGATGGGACATAGAAATCAAACCAATTGTTTGAATGGTTCGAATGAAATGTTAAAAACAAGCAACTACGAGTATAAGATCTATCAATTTTACAAAAAACAAATGAGAATGTCTTTTTTTTTTTTTTTTTTTTTAAAAAAAATGGTCTAATAAATTATAAACTGATTGAAATTGATTGGATGATTCCTTGAAATGGATCCCAGCTTCACAATCAGAGCTGTAACAGAAATGAGAACATATTCTACCATTCATAAATTCTTCAGGTCACTTTGTCTTCAAATGGTGGTAGGCTTCATTGACCTGGCTTAAAATTCGGCAGGGCAGATGAGAAATTGGGCCTCATCTTTACAATAATAAGCGTCCTGGCTTGCATCTGGTACCATTACCACGGACGTGCGTAATGAAAACAATGAGAACGACGGTCCTGTAAAATCTTAAAGATAGAAGATAAATAAAGCCATTCTGTCCAGTTCTTAACGAAGGTTTAAAAACATTTTCTCGACACATGATCCTTAGCATGTTGATCACGCTAGTCTTCACTCGGGAAAAATGCAAAATTGCAAATCTAGAGCAATCAGGGCAAATGCTGTTTGCCATTTACTACTCTTATTGGATAACTGAAACTAACTAGCGAGTTGCTAATACAAGATATTTGAAAATGAATCTTGTTACATAATTTGCTCTATTCTAGGCTTATGTCCCTTGTATTCGTAATGAAAATTCTTGCGTTCGATTAAACAATTTTTTTGGCGGAAAGTTCGATCCCCGCATTCTTTGTCACCGAGATTTCTGATGGTGCATCTTCGGAAACTAAAACTACACTTGGGATCCCCATCATCCTGATCGGCAAGTATGTCGTGTGATGTGTTAGTGCATCGAATGCTCGCAAAATCAGTCGTATAGGTAAGCGGCAATATCGAGCCCTTGCGGTTTTAAACCGACCTGGTTCTCCTTTTAATTGAGGTAATGGTTTGGGAGAAAATTACTCACGCTTGCACATGCAATTAGAAGTTAATCAAAGAGAAGTATGGAACCACTAAGGTGGTAGCACAGTTGATTGGTGATTATGTTCATGTTTCTCTGATCACGGATTCGAGATATGATCATACGGTGACTCGATTAAATTCAGAATTTTTTTTTGTGATACGTGACTGGAGACGGTAGGGAGCATCTTATCTTGAGGGTTTAGTGAGGTCTGTTTGATATACTCACTTTCGGATAAAAAAAGTATTGCAAAAAAAATAGTTACTCGAATCGAACGTGGCTTGGCGGCTCTCTGGCAGCTTAGTGGGGTCTGGTTGATGTATACACCTTCGGATGAAAAGAGTATTGTGAAAAAAATAATTATCCGAATCGAACATGGCTTGGTGGGATGGAGACCTAGTGGGGGCAGCTAGAACGAAGATTTTTCTCCTTTTTAGAGAAAGAAGAGAAGCATGGAGATTCACCCTGTTGTTATACACATCAGTATCCCGTTTGTACGAAGAGCAAGAACTCCATTTATGAATCCGAAGTCCCAATAAAAAAACTCGGGGACTCTAAGCTAGGTGAGGGAGAAATTCGAAATAGCAGTCAACTAGCCTGCTTAAGGCGGTCGTGACAGGGAGAAGAATAAAAAGCCAAACCGGAGAAGTCAACTGGGCAAGAGTCGGCAGGTGGGGAAGAGCTCCAGCTGCGTCGCTCTCTACTTTCTTTCCTAGCAAAAGCTTCCCGAAGAGGCCCGGGAAAGCCCGACTACTGCAAAAGGATATGGGCCGACTCCTTGCGCTTCATTTGCCTTTGTGGTCCGGTTCCCGAGATCAGCTCCTGGACCAGTGCGTTGGAGCCTCGAAGGGCTGGGTGTCGATGGCAAGTGGCAACTCGTCAGTGGGATTAATATCATTTAGAGTAATTCTTTGTACACCGGTCGCGGTGTAAAAAATTCAACACGGAGTGCAATGCATGTCATTATTGTGATGTAAAATATTTGACATGGAGTGCAATGCATATCATTATGGGGCCACCTTGCACTACTTACATGGCATGGCTCAAATTCCATAATTCGATATCAAATCATAACGATAAATGAAACGCATGCGAGATATCAGTATTATTAAATACATTACGTACTATTGTCGGTCTCGACGCCGTGCATGTAGCTTCAGAGCTGATGATTTGATCAGATCATTTCGTCTCGAGGTCTCCGGACTCCTGATCCTGCAAGACAAGGTCAAAAACCTTGGCCGGGGATCCCGGCGAGGGAGCTCCGATGGTCAAGTTAGAAAACGGCGAGATGGAACATAGTCTCCAAGGTGGGCCCCTAAAGGAGTCCCAGGCTTAGAGATTATCTTCGTAAAGAAGGTCTCAAGAAGAGTAAAAATTGGGCAAGGTTCCTTCACCGAGCTTGCGCCAAGGGACCCCTCTCGGGATCTTGGATCCTACTCTTGGTGCCTTTCCTTTTCCCAGCCTTTTTTCCCCTTACCTGGTCGTCCGCTCTTCCCATCCTTTTATCCCATCACGCTGCCTCCGGCTTCCCGCCCTTGGGAGGCTCCCTCTTTGCTTTCACCTCCTTCTCTCCCTCTCTTTCCCCTTTCCCCTTTGGGTCCAAGAACCCGGTGGCCTCCTTGTCTTGCTTGCCGAGCCTAGCGAGGAAAGGGTAGAGGGAGGACGCCGGCCAGACCCTGGGGCCGAACGCGAGCGCTCTCCTTCCCAGGCGCCGACAACGCCCGTTACCGGGTCCTGTTTTGCCAGGACTTCGCCTCTCGGCCGCGGAACCTGTCGGGCCGATGTAAACGAGGTTTCGCGCGTTGCTGCCGATCGTACTGGCGCTCCTTTCGAGGTGCGGCGCGCGCTGCTCGAGGGGCGATCTTGGAACTCGTGCTCCTGCTTCTCGGCGACCTCACCATGCTGGGTAGCCGACCTCGGCCAAGGTGGGCCCCTCCTGGGCGGACACCTGGCGGAGCGGCAGAAGAGCGCTCGACTTCGGCCGAGGTGGACCTGTGTCCGGGTGCCACCTGGCGAAGGAGCAGCAGGGGCCGCTCGACTTCGGCCGAGGTGGACCCCCCCCGGGCGGACACTTGGCGAAGGAGCAAGATGGCCTGGCTCGACCTCGGCCGAGGTGGAACCGTCTCAGGGCGCCACTCGGCGAGGGGGCAAGGGGCCGCCGACTTCGGCCGAGGTGGACCCCTCCTGGGCGGACACCTGGCGGAGCGGCAGAGGGGCGCTCGACTTCGGCCGAGGTGGACCCCTCCTGGGCGGACACCCGGTGAAGGAGCAAGATGGCCCTGCTCGACCTCGGCCGAGGTGGAACCGTCTCAGTGCGCCACTCGACGAGGGGGCAAGGGGCTGCCGGCTTCGATCGAGGTGGACCCCTCCTGGGCGGACACCTGGCGGAGCGGCAGAGGGGCGCTTGACTTCGGCCGAGGTGGACCCCTCCTGGGCGGACACCTGGCGAAGGAGCAAGAGGGCTCGGCTCGACCTCGGCCGAGGTGGAACTGTCTCAGGGCGCCACTCGGTGAGGGGGCAAGGGGCCGCCGGCTTCGGCAGAGGTGGACCCCTCCTGGGCGGACACCTGGCGGAGCGGCAGAGGGGCACTCGACTTCGGCCAAGGTGGACCCCTCTTGGGCGGACACTTGACGAAGGAGCAAGAGGGCCTGGCTCGACCTCGGCCGAGGTGGAACCGTCTCAGGGCGCCACTCGACGAGGAGGCAAGGGGCCGCCGGCTTCGGCCGAGGTGGACCCCTCCTGGGCGGACACCTGGCGGAGCAGCAGAGGGGCGCTCGACTTCGGCCTAGGTGGACCCCTCCTGGGCGGACACCTGGCGAAGGAGCAAGAGGGCCCGGCTCGACCTCGGCCGAGGTGGAACCGTCTCAGGGTGCCACTCGGCGAGGGGGAAAGGGGCCACCGGCTTCGGCCGAGGTGGACCCCTCCTGGGCGGACACCTGGTGAAGGAGCAAGAGGGCCCGACCCGACCTCGACTTCGGCCGAGTGGAGCCACATCTGACCTCGCTAGACTGTTCTCGTTCTGTCGAAAAAATCCACGTGGTTCGGATCACGCCCAGTGGAATCTGAGACATGCCACGTCATCGTAACGGCTGTAACACGTACTTAAAATTTTAGAGTTTTTATGATAAAAATATCCTTTCCTTTTATGATGATTATTTTTTTCTATTCTCAGCTTGATACTAAATTATTTTTGAAACTTTCTCTTCATCTTCTTGTTCCTTCAGCCATTCCTCTCTCTTTTTTGATCTTTGTCCTCCCATTCCTTGCCTGCTTGAGTGCTAGCTGTTGATAATATATCGCAGCCATTAAGAAGTAAATGATTCAGTCATTTTTTTATTTTTTTATTATACGGTTCCTTTATTACAATATCTTTTTAGATTGTTAAACCAAGTTACTATATCTGATAGGTTTGCCATGGCATAAATGCTCTCTTCGAAGCGGTCTTTTTTCCCGACTCTATGATACCTGATCGTGAGCTTATGACATTCCATACCCGAACCCTGTAGTTGTAATGGCATATGATATCCCATTATCCATTTATGACACTTCATGGCAACTTATGATATCCCCTATCCAAAATGAGCTTTTTCAATAGCTTAAGATCACTTTCCATGCTCCATGTCCAGCTTATAACTTCCCCCACCCCAACTACTCTAGGAGTTGAGCCATTTTTTGAAAATTTATCAAATATCGCAGCTCGATTATGACACCTTGTGGCTACCTATAATATCCCTTTCCCAAAATATTTCTCGAGCCAACTTTTTTCACCAACCTATTACCTCCTTTTTGCCAGCTAATGATATCCCATGTCATTCCCATTCCAAAATACTTCCCCAGCCATGCTTTCTCATGACCAGCTTATGACACTTTGCTACTCAATTATGACACTTCCCATATAGCTTATGACTTCCCCGGCCAAAACTATTCCAGAAACAAACATTCTTCATAAATTATGACACTCTACAGCTTCCATCATGATACCCATATTTTCACTTTATGACATTTTCCACCAAAATATCTCCATCAACCTACCTATTTTACATCCTATTTATGACCCGATTATGATACCCCCAGACGATCCTATCTCCACCTTATGATATCTGTCGCCCCAACTACTCCGAGAACTAACCCTTTCACAATAATGTTATGACATCCTTCGACCAAACTTATGACACCCTCTATCCAGCTTATGATAATCCTTGTCCTAACTACTCTAGGAATTGAGACATTTTTTAGAATTTTATGAGATACTGCAGCTCAATTATGACACCCCGTGGCTACCTATAACATTCCCTCTCCATAATATTTCTTGAGCCAACTTTTTTCATTAGCCTATTTCCACCTTTTTGCTAGCTTATGATATCCCATGTCATCCCCATTTCAAAATACTTCCTAAACCATGCCTTTTCACGATCAGCTTATGACACTATGCTGCACAATTATGACACTCTGTGTGCAGCTTATGACTTCCTTTGCCAAAACTATTCCAGGAACCAATATTTTTGATAATGTTATGATATCCTGCGATTTTGACACCTATATTCTCACTTTATGACATCTTCCACTGGAACTACTTTTTCAACCTACCATTTTAGATCCTTATTACAGCCTGATTATGACACCCCCAATCGATCGTATCTTCACCTTAAGATATCTCTAGCCCCAACAACTCCAAGAGCCAACCCTTTCATAAAAATATTATGACATCCTATGGCCGAACTTATGACACATCGTGTCCAGCTTATGACTTCTCCCACCCTAACTACTCTAGGAATTTTAGCCATTTTTCAGAATTTTATCAGATACTGCAGCTCAATAATGACACCCCATGGCTACCTATGATATCCCCTTCCTAAAATATTATCCAAGCCAACCTTTTGTTGGAAATTGTGTCCCAAAGCCAATCGCCTAGGCTGTAGGCGGTTGAGCTGAGTATTATACTATTTGTATGAATTAATAAATATTATTTTGGCAGCTCATCACATTCTTGCCCTTTCCTGTAATGAACTCTTTTTCATGTGATGAAGTCCTTAGGACTACATTGACTTCGATATAGAGAGGATATATCGAGTGGTCCTTAAATCAGGTCACGACCAAAGGATACATTGTACTGGATGGCAATGTATCAAGTATAGGTTGTTGTGGTTCACATCGTTTGGTTATCCTCTTGACCTAAGGAGTGTGGTGATACTGATGTGATCTGCAAGTGGGATATATGATATCTCATTGAACGTGACTCCGTGTAGCCCCTTTATGCTAAAGGGATACTCACGATTGGATATGGATATATGTGTCCCTCCGACCTGAGGTCATCATGATAGCTTGCAAGCAACTTCCTATGCTTTGGTGCCGGACTACCCGGATTTCTAATCAAGTAACGGAAGGTTTTTGGGTATAGGAAAGTACTTGTGGAGCAGTGGTGGACTAAGATGGAATTGACCTGTCCAAATAGTTTGGATTGAATATCTCGTAGTGTCTTATTTAGCAAATCCTCGACCGGGGTAGTCCTAGTGAGGAGTCATTGGACTTGCGAGGTTGAGACATATTGTGGATTGACTCAGCTAGAGTTGGCAGTCTAACCCTAGGTCATCCTGAGCATTGGAGGTCAAAGAGATGAATTATACGGTAACTATATACCAGAGGTTCGATTGATTGCTCTTGCATCTTTACCTATCCGGACGCCGGAACCCATTGTTAGATGGTATCTTGTGCTGGTACTAGAATTGTTTCAGTGCTACCACCTAGGTTCGAACCTATGAGGTCACACACCATAGAGGATTTATCTCTGATCCAGGTACCGATTTATGATTAGGAATCATTTCGGTAATGGTTTGATTGAGCACACGTTGGACTGATCCGGTTTTGGGTCGATCAGAATTTGTTCGGGTCCACCGGGAATTGTTTCTAGGTGACCGGGATTTGACCAAGTCTTTTATTAATTAGATTTTGATCTAATTATATAGTAAACCAGTTTAGAACCAGTTTGGAATTTTTTAAACCCGTTGTGAACCGGATTTGACCAATCCTCTCGGTAATTAAAGGCTTGGGCGTACAGGGAATACAAGGTCTTTTCCTCTCCCGTTTCTCTTGGTTTTTGGCTAGAATTAATCCACTGTTTAAGGCTCTTCATTGCTTCATTTGATTAGTTCTCAAATGTGTGGCTTATCGAATTCCCAGAAGTCTCTTCAGCTCCCAAAATATTATCGTCTTCATTGTTCACACTAATATAAAAAATTATGGGCGGTGAAATAGATAGAGGCTGAAAAACGTTGATTGTGATCTTCCCTTGAGAGCTTCCACTTTTCTTTCAACCAGAGTTGTTTTGGGCTTGGGTTTTGTTGAGTGATTGGAAGTGATAGACCTATTGATTCCCTGTTGTTATTTATGCTCAATCGGTGGAAGATAAATTGTTTTGGAGAAAACAAATTGCTGAACAGAGTGTTCTGTTCTTCTTTCTCCCTCTCACCGTTCTTGTGGCTTCCGGCGACTAGCATCGTGCGAGAAGCCGGATAAGAGGAAGCCCAGGTGTGTCCCCCCTCTAGAGGGTGTTCTCTTGAGCACCTGTGAGGCGAATCAACCACCCTTGCTGCTGCCATTGGTTTGCTCTATTTTGGTTGCAGAAATTCATGTTCTAAAATTTTTGGGTGAAGAAGACTTCAACGTCGTTGGTAGATCGATCCAAAAGCTCTCCCTTGAAGAAAACTCTATCAAGTTGTTTCCTTGCTATTGCTACAGGAGGAGAGACCAAAGTGTTGCTGTTTTGGTTTGATTTTGCTGCACTTGGAAGAGAGGAAGAAAAGCTTTCCAATTGGTTGTTGGAAGAAGAAGACTGGAATAAAGTTATTTCAGATATTCCAGCTATTCCCGTGTTATCCCTGCTTTATCCCAAGCGGGAATAAGGTAAAATTTCTAGTTTTAATTTTCATGCATGCCTGGATCTAGATTTATAAAATTTGTTTATAAATATTATGAGCCCATTTCATGCCTTCTTTTCCTGTACATGCATCTTAAATATGTTAGATCTTGTGCGAAGTAGGTTGTTTTCGCTGTTATTTTAAAATTGTTTTAAAATACATACCTGCTTCCTGTGCTATTGCATGCTTAGTATAGGCACTTGTAACCCTGTATTTCTTTCACCTTTTTCTCTAGTTTATTACTTCCGACCACCAGCTTATGATATCCCATGTCATTCCCATTCCAAAATACTCCCCAAACCATACCTTCTCATGACCATATGACATTATGTTGCTCAATTATGATAATCCCTGTGCAGCTTATGACATCTACTGCCGAAAGTATTCCAGGAACTAACATTTTTGACAATGTTATGATACCCTATGGCTTCGATCATGATATCCATATTCTCACTCTATGGCATCTTCAGCCGGAACTACCCGTTTTACATCCTTATTATGGTCCAATTATGACACCCCCAATCAACCCTATCTCCATCTTATGACATCTCTCGCCCCAACTACTCCAAGAGCCAATCTTTTCACAACAATGTTATGACATCTTATGGCCAAACTTATACCCCGTGTTCAGTTAATGACTTCCTCTGCCCCAACTACCCTAGGAATCAAGCCATTTTTCAAAATTTTATCATACCACAGCCTGAATACGACACCCCGTAGCTACATATGACATCCTCTCCCCAAAATATTTTCTAAGCCAACCTTTTTCTCCAGCCTATTACTCCCGATTGTCAGCCTATGGTACCTCATGTTATCCCCATTTTAAAATACTTCCCGATTTATCCCTTCTCATGACCATATGACATCGTGCTGCTCAATTATGACAATTTCTGTGCAGTTTATGACATCCCTCACCAAAATTATTCCAAGAACCATTATTTTTAACAATTTTATGACACCAGCAACTTCGATCATGGCATCCATATTTTCACTGTATGATATCTTCCACTAGAATTGTTTCATCAACCTATCCATTTTACATCCTTATTACCGTCCAATTATGATACCCCCAGTCAACCCTATCTCCATCTTATGACATCTCTCGCTTCAACTACTCCAAGAGCCAACCCTTTTATAACAATGTTATGACATCCTGCAGTCAAACTTATAATACCCAGTGTCTAGCTTATGACTTCTTGATTATAACATCCCATGGCTATCTATGACATCTCCATCCCAAAATATTTCTTGTGTCAACCTTTTTCTCCAGCCTATTACTTCCGGCTACCAGCTTATAATATCCCTATCATCTCTATTTCAAAATACTTCTTGAACCATGCCTTCTCACGACCATATGACATCATGCTGCTCAATTATGACAATCCCTGTGTAGCTTATGACATTCACCGGTGAAACTATTCGGGGAACCAACATTTTTGATAATGTTACGACATCTTGTGGCTTCGATTATGGCACCTACATTCTCACTCCATGACATTTTTGTGCTAGAACTACTCCGCCAACCTACCCATTTTACATCATTACTATAGCCCAATTATGACACCCCGGTCGACCCTATCTCCACCTTATGACATCCCCCATCCCAATTACTCCAGGAGCCAACCCTTTCATAACAATATTATGACATCCTGCGGGCGAATTTATAACACCCCGTGTCTAGCTTATGATTTTTTCTGTCCCAACTACTCCAGGAACTAATTTTTTTAAGAATTTTATTTGATACTGTGATCCAATTATGACATCCCGTGGCTATCTACGACATTTCCTTTTTCAAAATATTTCATGAGCAAACCTTTTTCTCTAGTCTATTACTCCTGGCTATTATAAAAATAAGTAAAAGAAAGTGCCAATCCAAACAAAACGGAAAAGAAAGATGCTATAAAAATAAGAAATATAAGGAATTTCTATCAACTATTACTCGATCCATTCGAACATTGAATTCTTCCTTTTACAAAGGGGTCGGAGGCTCGCAAAATACAAAAAAGAGCTGGTAAAAATTTGCATCTTATTAATAAGAACAATCATATCTCTTGGTATAACAAAGACAACTTAGCGTTTTATCTTGAAAATAGACATCCAAATAAAATAGAAATAGGTATCGCCTTATCGTGGATTATATCCGGATGGGATCTAATCAAATCAAATCACGTCCAACATTTTAGACTTCTATTTATACTTAAACATTATTTAGAATTCGCCAATACCCTTTTGTAAGACTACATAATCTGGAGTTTTTGTTTAGAGAAGTAAAAAAGTGGGGGAAGGGGGAGCGTGAAAGAGAGAGAATTTTGTTGAGATCTAATATTAATTTTTGAAAACCATTGTGTATATATAAAGCGAACTCTAGTAGTCGGGCACACAAACCTTTCTCCATAAAACTAAAACCCCTGCGTCCACATGGCAGTTGCACATTAGGAGTCAAACGTGGGTTGCACTACTAGAGAAATTGAGTGCATGACATTGAAAACCCGTAAGTGTGAATCCCGATTTTTACTAGGCCATTTTGGACTGAAGTCAGCAATCCTTGCCAACTTCAGTTGAAACTCCCTAAAAAAAAATTAAGAGGATGAGAACAAGGGATGGAACCCCTGTTTATCCTACCTCTGTGAACGCATGCCAAATATCTCGGTGGTTGGCATCAGGAAGTTGGGTACAGACGGTGGAGGAGTCGAAGAGGTGGATCGAAGGCGTGGTGATTAGAAATCCTTCCCTATAAAGGATGGTTCCCTCGCATGCCTCGACCGATTTGAAGGTCGTCTTCCTCCAGTGGTCCCGGAGGAGTATAGAAGCATCGCCGTGTCGGCCTAGCTCGCCGGCTTCCGTCGGTGCTCGAGATCGGTCTCCATCATCGTCAATTCCTCGATCGTGTAGCGGATGCGGGCTTTGTCGCCGGCAATCTGGCGGTCCTCGAGGAGGACGATGGGGAAATCGTGTTCGCGGGGAAGTTTTCTGACGGGGGTTTTGGTGGTGGTGAGGCGGCGCCAAGGGACATGACAGCAAGGAAAACGACGGGGAAGTGGATGGAGTTGGGGAGAGGAAGAGTATGACATGGCCCTTGCGGACGGAGGTGACGGAGTGCCAGAGAGCAGGGAAGGAAACACGGCGTTGATGAGGGCGATGGTGCCAGAGTGGCGACGGGAGGAGAGGAAGGTGGTGTCATCGAGGTGGGGATCGGAGGGGAGGGGGACGGGCTTGGGCTTGCGCTTGCTGTAGAAGATGGAGTTGAAGGGGCAGAAGCCACTCCGAGGGTCCACCGGTAGTCCATCCGTTCCCAATGCCATCGCTGGAAGCTGTTGATTTCCCTCTCACTTCTCCGGCAGTGTGGTTGAAGGGGGAGAGTAGTTTAGACTTTGGTGCTGGGTTTGGGGCTTTGAAGTTGGCCCATTGGAGTCACCATTGAAAGAAAAGTGGTCTACATCTAATTTGGTAGCAGCATGGAAAATTCTTCGGCATTGTTGTTGTCCTTGAAAGATCAGATCTAGTATTGAACTGCACTTAGTTGGTGAATACTCTTCAGTAAATTATCTTAACCTCTGATATTGTATGCCAATATATTATATATTTATGAATTATTAAATATATTGGTGGATACTCTTTGGTAAGTTATCTTGACCTCTATATTATATGCCAATATGTTATATATTTATGAATTATTAAATATATGTAATATATCTGTATTTGATTGCATTGGTGTGGATGCATTGTGTTGGTGTGGGTGCATTGTGCTAGTGTGAATGCATTGTATCAGTGTGGGTGCTTTCAGTCCGACTATGATCACACGAGGACCTAGTCTCCTTTTAGGCCTCCAGCGAAACGATCGGTTGGGGCTGGAAACGGGCTGGCCCAAAAGCCCATTATCTGGAACTGGGCTGGGCCAGCTAAATAAATTTTGGGCCGGCCTGAAATTGGTTCAGGCTTTGGACCAAATTTTAAGCATATCGGACTGGTCTTCGGGCTGTAAAATAGAGTCCATTTAATTTCTGGGCCAAAGAAATGCCCGGATTCGGTCCAAAAATTTTTAAAATATAGTCTTTGGGCCGATCCAATGGGCTTTGGGCTGGCCCATTTCTAGCCTTACTAGTACATGACTGTTGAGCAGTATGTGAGACAGGAGCTATGATGCGGGACGGGATGGTGACGAGTGATGTGCCATGCTTATCTTGATATATATATATATATATATATATATTGTATTTTATGAGCAACAACTGATATCCTAACAGCAAAAGCAAACAGGAAGATCTAAAGAAAATAAAGTGACAACTAGTTATCGAAATTACCTACCCGCATGCGGATCTTATCAAACAACTGTAAGGAAGGATCACGGTAATTGAGAAACCACCCTAGACTAGGTTACCTACTTTCAAGTTTCAGGTCTAGAGGAAGGGAAAGGGTTTAGATTTACTAATACGCTTTGAGATTCTCTCGATTGAAGATCTAGATCACAACACTCTAGAGTTGACGAACTCGACTTCAAAACCGACCGATCTGGTGTCTGGACTCCAGTCACACGGTTCCAAAGCAAGGACTCCGATCTTCAGAGTTGGATCTTGAAAAGGTGGTTGATTATGCTTCCGGGATCTTCTTCTTCAACTGCTTCAGAAATCTCTTCAAAGGATTAGATGCAGACCTTAAGGAACCTTCAGATGACAAACTTGATAAAAGAACCAGAACCGATAACTGTAGAGCGTTGCACCCTACAAAACTTGGACGTCGCACCCAAGTTATTCTAGGCATCTCACCTAGCACCTCAAGCAAGCTAGCTATGGAGGAATTGGAAACTTGGACGTCGCACCCAAGTTGTTCTAGGTGTCTCACTTAGCACCTTCAAGCAAACTAGCTATGGAGGAATTGGAGAAAATGCAACAACACTTTATATTACTCAAAATATCATTGCTTACAAAGAAGAGCTTTGGGCTCTATTTATAGCCTCATTACAAGTAGAAAGATGGGTTGAAATTTAAATTCAAAATAAAAGAAGAGGGAATTACAATTAAGGTTTTGGAATATGTGCCAATGCTTCATAAAGATGGTTATCTTGACTTGATCTTTCACCTTCCAATTTGATCTTCTCCCTTTTTTCTTTTCTTGGCCAATTGAAGTTCAATTGCTGCATTTTAATGAGAGTGGAGCCCACTTAAAACACCTCCAAGAGAGAATTCGTGAGGAAGGGAAGAGAATTTGTAAAAAATAGTAAAGCTTTAACCAACTCTCTTAAATGCCTTCAAAACTTGTGCCATTTAATGCCTTCAAAGCTTGTGCCATTTAATGCCTTCAAAACTTGTGCCATTTAATCCTTGATTGCTACCTTCTTTAAGAAACTCCCTCCACCTTTAAAGCTCCTTAATTACTACCTTCATAAAGCTTTCTTCAAGAAACTCTCTCCACCTTTAAAGCTCCTTAATTGCTATCATAAAACTCCTTCCACCGATTTTAATTCTTTGTTTGGTGAGAGAATACGTGAAAGGTTTTTTTTTGGGGGCTTCCTTTCTTCAAGTAGCCAAATAAATGTGCATGTGGTCCCCTCTTAATTTCTTTCATGTTATGTAGACTTAGTCAACTTCATACAAAATAACTTAGGTCCCATTACAATCCAAAATGGACCCAAAGACTAATTAAACCAGATTGGATCAACTGATAGAGATAAGATGGCATGGATGCTTCTTTCTGGCTCTGGTGTCCCCACCAATTCTTTCTAGGTGGGAGGAACTCGACCCTGTCGAGTAAGGGTCAGCTTTGCTCAGGTACCTTTCGAGCAAATCCGGATCAATCTTCTGTAGATCCTCCCGAGTTATCCAAGAATCATCGGAGTCGGGATATCCTTGCCAATGAACCAAGTATCGCAGGTAGTCCTTGTTCCGAGTAACAATCGTTTTGTCATCCAAAATTCATTCAACCCTGTCTCTCCGATTTGAGGTTTTGGCTAGTGGATAATTAGGGATAGGTTCACTC
Organism: Areca catechu; assembly: GCA_021397845.1. NCBI lineage: Eukaryota > Viridiplantae > Streptophyta > Magnoliopsida > Arecales > Arecaceae > Areca > Areca catechu. The sequence continues at coordinate 40,376,585 of CM038045.1, forward strand.
TCAAGAATAGGGTCAGGTCCAAACGGCTTACTAGGTAGCAGTATCGGCTCCCTATACTCTGCAAGATCTGATACGTTGAAAGTTGGACTTATGCCTAAATCTGGTGGTAAATCAATCTCATAAGCATTGGATCCAAACTTACGAAGTATTTTGAAAAGTCCTGCACTTCGGGTATGTAATTTCTTGATCATTCCAGAAGGAAATCGCTCTGGCCTGAGCCTAATCATAACTTGGTCCCCTACTTTAAATTCTTTAAACCTTTTGTTTGAATCAACCATTTGTTTATATGAGTCATTGCTCTCTTTAATTTTTTTAATGATTTCATGATGCAAGTTCTTTATGTGTTGTGCAAATGACTCAGCAGACTCATATATGCGTGTATTAATAGATAAAGGAACCAAATCTAATGGCTTCCTAGGTTTGTATCCATGAACGGACTATTTCGAACGGACTTTTTCCAGTAGATCTATTGACTAAATTGTTATAAGCAAACTCGGCTCTAGGCAATAATAGATCCCAATTAGCAATATTCTCTCCCACTATACTCCTCAATAAGTTCCCTAAACTTCGATTTACTATCTCAGTTTGACCATCAGTCTGGGGGTGGTAGGCAGTAGAATATATCAATTTGGTTCCTAGTATATGCCATAAGGTTTTCCAAAAGTAGCTAGTAAACTTAACTCCTGGTACCAAATCAATTGCATGCTGAATATCTCTTAATGGAGGTAACTGATCTGGTAAATCTTTAGGAAAAACATCCTTGAATTCTTCTAATAAGTCTATGACCTCCTTAGGATGTTCTAATTTGGGTTGATCCTGAGCTTCCTTGGTAACCAAAACCCAAACTGGTGACCCTCTAACTATTTCTTGTTCTAGCTCCTTTGCAGAAATCAGGTTTAGTTCAAACTCTTTTTCTTTTAAATGACTTGACCCTCTCTTAACATAGTCCTTAGGTGGAACCGCATTAATTACTATCTTCTTTCCCAGATTATGGAAAACACACGAGTTCGATTGTCTAAACAAGGTGGCATCATGATCAAACAACCAAGGTCTACCTAAGATGATACTACTGATTCCATCACACCAAACTTCTTCTTGGTAGGATTGTATCTGGATTGTAACCTTACATTGAAACTTGATGGGAATGCTAGTTGCATCGATCCAAGATACCTTATAAGGATTCGGATGTGAAACAGTTGGTAAGTTTAAGCTTTTAACAATATTAGTAGAAATTGTGTTGACACAACTCCCACTATCAATAATGACTTTACATACCTTATCCCCTATTCTAATGAAGGTATGTAGGATGTTGCTTCTACGCCAATCTTCATTCTTTTTTGCTTGAGTCAGGATACATCTAACCACTCCTAGTTGATCCATACCGATGATTTCTTCCTCCTCCACATACTCATCTATTAGTTCAGTTCCAGCCTCATAAACCTCTTCATCATAAGACTCCTTAGTTTTAGGTTCCTCCAATTCAGGTCCCCCTATGTGTAGAGCTCGTGATGGACATTGAGCAGCAAAATGACCAGTCTGATTACACCTAAAGCATAGTATGGTCTGGTTCCTATCCTTCTGAACCATAGATGCTTTTCCTTTATCATCCTTATGAATAGGCTGGGGATTGGGTCTAGATCGATTGACAGGAATTTGATTCTGATTTGGCCTATTTTCAAAAGTATTAAATCTAGTTGAGTCATGTCGATGGGTAACAGGTCTCCTCTGAAATCTTTCAGAATCTAGAGCAATATGGTAGGCATGTTCTAAGTCATGTACCTCTCTTAAAAAATAGTTCCCTACTTATATCATCGTTTAGACTTGCTTTGAACCTAGATAAAGTAACCGATTCAGACTCGGACACACCACACCGCATAGCATATTCATCAAAAAGAGTGATGTATTCGGACACAGTTTGATTTCCTTGGATCAGCCTTTGCCACTGATCTAATAATCTTTGTTTATAAGACAAATGTAGATATTTGGCCCTTAATCTGTATTTCATCTCCTGCCACGTATCTATAGGTTGGTTTTCCCTCTATCGCTCTAATCTCCCCACAATATCCCAATATAGTCGTGCTTGTCGAACTAATCTAAACTTAGCGAATTTAACCTTACGCTCTTCCGACATATGATACCATTTGAAATACTGATCCATGTCACTTTTCCAATCAGAGTAAATTTTAGGATCTAAGGTACCATCAAATGTAGGTGCATCAAATCTAATACTCCTGAGGGCTCGTTCTTCCTAATCATCTATATCATACTGTGGCCTCCTAGGAATAGGATCAGGGGTAACTTCTTTGTGCTGGACTCGATGCCTAGGAATTTGGTCAGGTCTGACATCTCTATGCTGGGCTCGATACCTAGGGATTGGGTCAGGAGTCAATTATGGTTGCTGGGATCCTAGGTCATGCCGAGGGGTAGCTCTAACGGGTGTAGGGTCAAGTTGAGACACATGGGATTCCTCCAACAAACTTATTCTTTCATTCATTTGATCAAACCTCTGATTGACTCTAATGCTAAGCTGCCTAAGTTGCTCAGTCATAGATCTCATAAGATTTTCAAGGTTTGAATCCATAGATGTACTAGGTTGGTCCTGGGGAACTTGATATGGTGTTCCAGTCCTAGTAGTCATGCAAACAACTCGATGCACTCAAACAAACCTAACCGACTATAGCTAGCTAGACCTAGAGCTCAAACCAAATGTTAGGTCAAATGACAATCTTGGTTGTAGTAACTTGGCACCTGGCCAGGTAAGTGTAAGGTTGGTGGAGATCCCTCTTTGCTTGCCTTAGACACCAATTTGAAATTGGTCAGGTAAGCGGACCAACCCAACTTCCTTCGGGCTCTTATCCCTGAACCACTTGCCTAGACACCAGATATACAAGCACACACAAACAAGTTGTCTAAATTGGCTTGACACTTGGATCAACTCGACCTTGTGGGTTTCCCTAGCTCTCTAGAGCAATAGCAATTAAGTTTCTACTTGGTTTTAATTCAAAGCTTGGGTTCGAATGCAATGTTGGTTATTTTGGGCTAGAAAAAGGTTATCAGCTCCTCCCCCTATCTGACATGTTCGAATTGGCCTTAAAATCGCTTAATGTATGAGTGCAGCAGACAAACATGCAAACTAATGAAAACCCAAACCATAATAAATCAAAATCATGCTTGCTGAAATTTTGATAGAATCTGTTCTTAGACCGAAAATAGAAGAGAAAAAATTTTACAAAACTCAGTAAATCATGAAAAAATGCAGTAAAATACTTTCAAATGTGAAGCATTCAACAAAATAAGTTTCATAATTTTTGGACTTACTTATAAACAGAAACAATTAAAATATCATACTATATATGAGTAGATGCAAAACAGAAACCAGATGCAATGATGATATCCTAATCTAAACATGCTTTGATACCAGATTTGATGCAGGACAGGATGGTGACGAGTGATGTGCCATGCTTATCTTGATTTTTATATATATATATTTTTTGTATTTTGAGAGCAATAACTGATATCCTAACAGCAAAAGCAAACAGGAAGATCTAAAAAAAATAAAGTGACAACTAGTTATCGAAATTACCTACCCGCATGTGGATCTTATCAAACAACTGTAAGGAAGGATCGTGGTGATTGAGAAACCACCTTAGATTAGGTTACCTACTTTCAAGTTTCAGGTCTAGAGGAAGGGAAGAGGTTTAGATTTACCAATACGCTTTGAAATTCTCTCGATTGAAGATCTAGATCACAACACTCTAGAGTTGACGAACCCGACTTCAAAATTGACCGATCCAGTGTCTGGACTCCAGTCACACCGTTTCCAAAGCAAGAACTCCGATCTTCAGAGTTGGATCTCGAAAAGGTGGTTGATTATGCTTCCGGGATCTTCTTCTTCAACTTGCTTCAGGAATCTCTTCAAAGGATTAGATGCAGACCTTAAGGAACCTTCAGATGACAAACTTGATAAAAGAACCAGAACCGATAACTGTAGAGCGTCGCACCCTACGAAACTTGGATGTCTCATCCAAGTTATTTCTAGGCGTCTCACCTAGCACCTTCAAGCAAGCTAGCTATAGAGGAATTGGAAACTTGGACGTCGCACCCAAGTTGTTCTAGGTGTCTCACCTAGCACCTTCAAGCAAACTAGCTATGGAGGAATTGGAGAAAATGCAACAGCACTTTTTATTACTCAAAATATCATTGCTTACAAAGAAGGGCTTTGGGCTCTATTTATAGCCTCATTACAAGTAGAAAGATGGGTTGAAATTTAAATTCAAAATAAAAGAAGAGGGAATTATAATTAAGGTTTTGGAATAGGTGCCAATGCTTCATAAAGATGGTTATCTTGACTTGATCTTTCACCTTCCAATTTGATCTTCTCCCTTTTTTTATTCCTTGGCCGATTGAAGTTAAATTACTGCATTTTAATGAGAGTGGAGCCCACTTAAAACACCTCTAAGAGAGAATTCGTGGGGAAGGGAAGAGAATTTGTAAAAAGTAGTAAAGCTTTAACCAGCTCTCTTAAATGCCTTCAAAGCTTGTGCCATTTAATCCTTGATTGCTGCCTTCTTTAAGAAACTCCCTCCACCTTTAAAGCTCCTTAATTACTACCTTCATAAAGCTTTCTTCAAGAAACTCCCTCCACCTTTAAAACTCCTTAATTGCTATCATAAAACTCCTTCCATCGATTTTAATTCTTTATTTGGTGAGAGAATACATGAAAGGTTTTTTTCTTGGGGCTTCCTTTCTTCAAGTAGCCAAATAAATGTGGATGTGGTCCCCTCTTAACTTCTTTCATGTTATGTAGACTTAGTCAACTTCATACAAAATAACTTAGGTTCCATTAAAATCTAAAATGGACCCAAAGACTAATTAAACCATATTGGGTCAACTGATAGAGATAAGATGGCATGGATGCTTCTTTCTGGCTCTGGTGTCCCCACCAAGCTAGTTGCCTTATTTTAGCCATGCATGGCAGGCACATGCAGAGGATGCATGTTTTCTCGTGTGATACTCAGAGCTAGTTTTTCTTTTGGATCTCCAGTGGACGGTATGTGAGACAGGATCTAGTCTCTTTCGGGATGAGCCATGGGCCGATCGTGGCCATAGTCAGAGGGATTAGGAGAGTAAGGTAAATGGTTGGCCATCCATAGTCGTGTCATGTCTGTATCGGTTGCAATTAAGTGTACACATTTGCATAGTATTGCTGGTATATTATTTTGAGATGAATATCTTGTATCTATGAATTGTATATGTTACTGGTTGTTATTGACATATTTGTATATGTATATTGGAGGTGATGATAACTTACTGAGCCTATTTAGCTCATTCCCTATTTTTCTGTATTTTTGTTACAGATATCGAAGATCAATTAGACTTTGGGACCAGTCAGTGAGGAGCTAGAATTTAGGTGTTAAATTTTGAGTTTATATTTTATTTATCTATTAACCTTTATAGAAAACTCTAGAAATAATAAATAATTTATGAGATTTGTTCCTTACCACTGTTTGGATATTGAATTGATGTTAGGCCTGGCATGATCTTTAGGGTGATACCTAGGGTTGTGCGGCTAGTCACGTAGCCGATCCTAGATCTGGATTTGGGGCATGACAAAGTAGTATCAGAGCAAAGGTTAAGATCAAGATGACCTAGTTAGTGAGAGTGGGGTAGAATTAGGATTTTGATTGAATATTTTGGAATAATTATTGATACTGAGAATTTACTTAATTCCCTTTGATAGGTGTATGTTATAGCTCCAAGAGTTTTTGTTAAGTGTAGAAGGCTTGCACAAATAAAATGATTAAATTCTCCTAGCTTAATTTTTGGAAGGATATCATCAAGACTAGATAATGGATATATTATGGATTTGATTTACTTTGGGAATCTATTTTTGATATAATTAAAGACCGTGATACAGGTGATTAGAAATTAATAAGATGGCTATTAATGCATGACTGAATGATATCGAAGGTTGGGTTATGATCACTTGAGACTGGCATGAGTAGTTAGGATATTATTGAGTAATATTAAAATTTAGATTGTAATCATTATGGATTGTGATTTAAGAGATATTTGAACTTAGTATTATAATCAGTTGGGATATGATAAAGTTGCAAAAATGGATTCGATGTTGGATTTATAATCCTTAGGTATTATGCATGGAATTTGGCTTATGATTAATGCAGAAGAAGAATATGATTTTGTCATGGGATCGATCTTAGATGAGTATAAAGGCTGATCGATTGATCATGATAATTAAGTATATTATAGATATTGAAGAGCTGAATAAGATGTCTTTGCCTTTGATAAATGGATTTGATCAAGCTTCAAAAGTAGTGGATTGGAGATATAATATATTATGGTATACTGAATATATATATTCAGTTATTAGTTGAATGATATGGAAGAAGATCATGATAGCTTGTAAGTTTTGTTATTAATTACTGGATTATAAATTTTAGGGACTGTAGCAATATGTTTGTAATGTAAGTTATGGAAGAGTTTAAAAATATTAAGAAGAAAAATCTTTCGATGAATCTGTATGTGGATCATTATTGAAATGAAAAATGTGTTGGGATAATGCATAGATTTATAACTTGCAATTGACGGATTTAATGATATTATTTGGACATGGCATGCATATCTTGGTGACTTATGTTAGTAGTCTTGGATTGAATTACCTTGATTCCATATATATATATATATATATGTTATAGATTATTGGGTTTGTTAAATTCCAAATTAAATTTAAAATTTATAAAAAAGACTTAATTACCTTGCTATTGATGTTACATTGAGCGAATAAATGGATATTGGAAGACTTATATGGGTTTAGTCTATGAGGGATATCCTTATTAGAAATTCATCTAACGAAGTTAGAGGATTTACAAATTAGAGTGCGCTACGGAAGTGTGGTGGACTAAAGATGTTATGATTAATTTAAAGTGTAATATAATAGAAAAATGGAGGCTCTTGAACAAATGAATCATGTGAGTTTTGAATTGCGCATCTTTAAGTTTTAGAAGACTTAAAATCTCGAGGACAAAATCTTTTTGGGGAGGGGAGAATGTGAAGCCCAATTTTTACTGGGTTGTTTTGGGCTGAAGTCGGCAGCCCTTGCCGACTTTAGTTGAAACCTAAAAAGAAAAATAGAGGATGAGAATAGGGGACGGGACCCCTGTTTATCCTACCTCTATGAACGCCGGATATCTCGGTGGTCAGCGTCAGGGAGTTGGGTACGGACGGTGGAGGAGTCAGAGAGGTGGATCAAAGGCATGGTGATTAGAAATCCTTTCCTATAAAGGACAGTTCCCTCGCGTGCCCTGACCGATTTGAAGGTCATCTTCCTCCAGTGGTCCCGGAGGAGTACAGAAGCGTCGTCATGTCATCCTAGCTCACCGGCTTCCATCGGTGCCCGAGATCGGGCTCCATCACCATCAATTCCTTGATCGTGTAGTAGATGCAGGCTTTGTCGCCGGCGATCCGGCAGTCCTCGAGGAGGACGATGGGGAAATCGTGTTCGCGGGGAAGTTTTCCGACGGGGGGGTTGGTGGTGGTGAGGCGGTGCTGAGGAACATGATAGCAAGGGAAACGACGGGGAAGTGGATGGAGTTGGGGTAGAGGAGGAGTATGACATGGCCCTTATGGACGGAGGCAACGGAGTGCCAGAGGGTAGGGAAGGAAACGCGACAGCCGGAGGCGGTGTTGATGAGGGTGGTGGTGCCAGAGTGGCGGCGGGAGGAGAGGAAGGTGGTGTCATCGAGGTGGGGGTCGGAGGGGAGGGGGATGGACTTGGGCTTGCACTTGCTGTAGAAGATGGAGTCGAAGGGGCAGAAGCCACTCCGAGGGTCCACCAGTAGTCCATCCATTCCTCGTGCCTTTGCTGGAAGCTGTTGATTTCCCTCTCGCTTCTCCGGCAGTGTGGTTGAAGGGGGAGAGTAGTTTAGACTTTGGTGCTGGGTTTGGGGCTTTGAAGTTGGCCCATTGGAGTCACCAATGAAAGAAAAGTGGTCTACATCTAATTTGGTAGCAGCATGGAAAATTCTTCGGCATCGTTGTTGTCCTTGAAAGATCAGATCTAGTGTTGAACTGTACTTAGTTGGTGGATACTCTTTGATAAGTTATCTTGACCTCTGATATTGTATGCCAATACGTTATATATTTATGAATTATTAAATATATGTAATATATCTGCATTTGATTGCATTGGTATGGATGTATTGTGTTGGTGTGGGTGCATTATGCTGGTGTGGATGCATTGTGTTGGTGTGGGTGCTCTCTAGTCTGACTATGATCATTCGAGGACTTAGTCTCCTTTTGGGCCTCCAGCGAGGCGATCGCTGGCACATGACCGTTGAGCGGTATGTGAGATAGGAGCTAGTTGCCTTATTTTAGCCATGCATGGCAGGCACATGCAGAGGATGCATGTTTTCTCGTGTGATACTCAGAGCTAGTTTTCCTTTTGGGCCTCCAGTGGGCGGTATGTGAGACAGGATCTAGTCTCTTTCGGGACGAGCCACAGGCCGATCGTGGCCATAGTTAGAGGGACTAGGTGAGTAAGATAAATGGTTGGCCATCCATAGTTGTGTCATGTCTGTGCCAGTTGCATTTAAGTGTACACATTTGCATAGTGTTGCTGGTATATTATTTTGAGATGGATATCTTGTATGTATGAGTTGTATATGTCACTGATTGTTATTGACATATTTGTATGTGTGTATATTGGAGGTGATGATAACTTACTGAGCCTATTTAGCTCATCCCCTATTTTTCTATGTTTTTGTTACAGATATCGAAGATCAATTGGGCTTTGGGAATAGTCAGTGAGGAGCTAGGATTTAGGTGTTAAATTCCGAGTTTATGTTTTATTTGTATTTTATTTATCTGTTAACCTTTATGGAAAACTTCAAAAATAATAAATAATTTATGAGATTTGTTCCTTACCACCGTTTGGATATTGAATTGAGATTAGGCCTGGCATGATCTCTAGGGTGATACCTAGAGTTGTGCTGCCGGTCGCGTAGCCGATCCTAGATTTGGATTTGGGGTGTGACAATAAGTTATAAAATTGAACCAGTAGTTTACCTTTTGACTTCCCCATGTACTACGAGTGCTATGCCTCTCTCATGAAATGCATGAGATAAAACCAATGACATGAATCATCTTGGAAACCTCTAGGACCAGGGGCAGGGGACTTCGTGAAGTGCATGGATTCTCACGAACACCTTCCTTTGAATGAAAAATCTCTCTGATCAGGCAATGGCAAATAGAATTTGGCTACCTTGGATGCAAACAAGACCTAGAAGTGTAACTATTTCTATCAAAATGAAATGTTGCTTTAAGTATTAGAAATGACTTAGATTTGTGTTTGGTATAAGCATATAATAAGCATAAGAATGCATTGTGTTGGGGTGGCGTGCAGCAGATTGGATCGCTTTAGACTTCCAATTTAATACTTGAACCTATTTAAGCATTTCATCGAATATATCACATGCATAAATAAATAAGCATAATAAGACAAGACATTTATGTTGTTCGGCAAATCTGCCTTTATCTATGGGAGGAGGAGCAATTCACTATATAACTATTCTGAAATTTGGTATAAAAGCGATACAAATATCTAAATTAAAGGATCTCAAAATAATTACAAAGAGATAATAAAACTGATGGGAGGCAATAAATAATACCAAGTTGGATTAACCTTTCTCGGCCTCAACTACAGATCAAGAGAAGTTACCTAAAAGATAAACAGTATCCTTCTCGACCTACATGATGGATCAAGAAAAAAGTTTCTTCTTGATGGTGAATAGCTCCAACAAGACATGGCACTTGGTATACCAAAAAACAAAGGAGAAAATAGAGAGATAATGAAGGAGAAAGTGGAGAGTGGAGCAGACTTGGCAATGGGGAGTCACTAGTGAGCCAAAGTCTTCGATGGCCAAAGAAAAAATGAAGCCAAATGGAATAGGCTGCTTACTAAATTGAGGGTTTTTATCTCCCTTTCAAAGAAAAAATAAATCAAAAAAATTTCCTGAAGCCCACGACCACTAGTGTGAGTGAGAGGTCAGGGTCTCCCTCTTTGTCCCCGTTCTACTAGCTAGCATCTCAGTGGTGTCAAGTTAACGTACTCACCTTTAGATAGAGAAAGGCTGCGCGAATATGAGCATCTTGAATTGAACATTACCTGGCAGGATGAGAGCCTGTGGAGGTAGCTACACCGAGATTTATCCTCCCCCATTCCTTTTGTTCAATAAAAAAAAGGAAAAATAACAATAGGAGAAGTCCAGTAGAAGTCGGAGAAGAGGTCAAGTCAAAGAAAAACCCCAAAAGAATGAAGCATTCGTCTGTTCCTAAAAAACCATATCCATTAGAGAAGAATCCCATCGAAAAAAGAAATCCTAAATGAAAAACAAGTTCTCCATCCCTCAAATACTATCAGGAAGAAACCTGGGAGAAATAAAAAATGACCTTTTATAGAAAACCCCCTTAAGGTATTGATATTCATTTGGAGTAAATAGTAAATTAACAATTCTCCTTCTTGTGACAAATGATATATCTCTATCAGACGTGGATAAAAAAGCTTTTTTTTTCATCACAAGCCTTGAAGGGTATCACCATTTGCTCACATCAATCAAGTTCAAGAAAGTCCCAAACTTAACTACTGAGATTGATTTAGTGAGCATATCAGCTAGATTATAAGTAGTGTAAATTTTTTGAAGTCGAATATCAACATTTTTCACCAAATATCTATGAAGTGATACCTAATATTTATATGCTTAGTACGTTTATGATATATTTGATCTCTAGTAAGATGCAAAGCACTCTGACTGTCATAGTGAATATTCAAACTATCCTGCTTGAGATCCAAATTCTGTATTAACCGTCTTAGCCAAATAGTTTCCTTTTCAACCTCTATCAATGTTATATATTTTGCTTCTATAGTAGACAAAGCAACTGTAGACTATAAAGTAGCCTTTCAACTGACTGCACAATCAAAGAGAGTAAATACATATCAGTTAATGACCTTCTTTTATCCAAGTCATAAGTATAATCAAAATCATAAAATCATGCAACAGTACAACTACTTTATTCAGAGAATAGAGATATCAAATTAGAAGTACCTTTTAGATATCTAAGTATCCATTTCATAGCTGATTAGTGAGTCTTTCTAGACTTATCCATGTATCGCTACCACTCTTACTACCTGTGAAATATCATATCGAGTACAGGCCATCATGTATATGATGATGCCCACTGCACTCGTATCTGGCACTTTAGATATATATCTCTTCTCATCTTCGATTTAAGAAGAGATCTTAACAAATAATCTAAAATGATAAATCTAAAATGATTTATAAAGGGAGTAGTGACTGGTTTAGCTGTAGGCCTATCAAATCTTTTTAAGACTTTCTCAATATAACTATACTAAATAAGAAAAAGTCTACCTACTGCCTGTCATGAATGATCTCCATCTCAAGTATCTTCTTTACCGGTCCAAGGTCCTTCTCAAATATAGTATTAACCTCAGCTTTCAGCTTCTAGATAACTAACAAATTCTTGGCTGCAATCATCATATCATCCATATATAGTAACAAATAATAAAAGAATCCGTTTGAAAGCTACTGATGATACATGCAACTGTCATATGGAGATCTGTTAAAATCCATGGTTGACCATAAATCTATTAAATTTGTGATACTATTATTTTGGAGACTGCTTGAGACCATATAATGATCTCTTGAGTAAGCATACATGATATTCTTTATTTGAAGCCTCAAAACTAGATGGCTATTGCATATAAATTTGTTCCTCCAAGTCACTATATTAAAAAGCTATCTTGACATCAAGCTATTCTAGCTCCAAATCCTGAGAAGCAACTAAAGCAAGTAATACATGAATAGAAGTGTTTGACTATAAGTAAAAATACCTCATTGCAGTCAATATCCTTCCATTGACTGCAATCCTTAGCCACTAACCTGGTCTTGTATCTAAAATCCTAAGGATTAGCTTCTCCTTCCTCGTGAAGATCCATTTACAGCCAATTACCTTCTTACTCTTTGATAACTTGATTAATTTTCAAGTCTGATTCTTTTTCAAAGATCGAAGCTCTTTAACTTTAGCCATAATCCACTTCTTAGGCTGTGAGCTACCAATAGCTTTCTGATATGTAGTCGGCTCATCACTAATAGTATCTGCAATACTCAAAGCATAATAAACTAACTCAGTATAAGCAAAATCCTCAAAACTATATCTTTGAGGTACTTTGATCTGGTAGCTAAATCTTTGAGTGACAATACTATCAATCTGAAGTGAACCTTGCATGGAAATCGCCTTCTGAGTCTATATCTCTGCATCTGTCTGTTATTACTCATTCTGAAAATGAGTATTTTTATTTGGCTACTATTGTTATGATTTAACAGTCTGGTCAATGTCCATAACAGTCCTATTTTGCCGATCCTAAATTTGATCTCCTCGTGAAGAACTAAGCTATGTCTACCATGAAAGAGAGGCTATATTATGAAAATTCACAACCCTGCTGACTAGAAAATCTTGGAATCCAGGCTCTATGCAGCAATGTCTGTAGCCCTTCATCTCATATGCATATCCAAGAAATATGTACTTCTTAGCCTTGGGATCCAGCTTTCTATCTCTGATATGTGTATAAGCTGGATACCCAAAACTTTAAGTACTAAATAGTTTGCAAGTCTTCCTATTAACATATCTTTTAGAGTCTTCATGCTTAATGTTGATGCTGGAGATCTATTTATTATATAGTAGGCTGTGTATAGCCTTTGTTCAAAAATCTCTACTCAATCGAGAACTTGATAGTATATATGTGACTCCAATAGTATATGATTCATGCATTTTGCTACACCATTCTATTGAGGTATACCCACAGTTATCCTATATCTGATAATGCCCTTTGATTTGCAAAAAATTATCAAACTCTGTAAAACAAAATTCTAATATATTGTTAGTTCAAAAGGTTTTTACTTTTTTCTCAGTCTGTCTCTTGATTATAGCTTTCCATTTCTTGAATGTGTTAAACACATTACTCTTGTTCCTAATAGTATGTATCTAGGTTTTACAGTAGTCATCAATAAACATAAGTAAATATCTTGATCCATCCTTGGATATAACTGGAGCAAGTTCTCATAAGTTAGAATGAATATAATCCAATATACCAGTTATCCTGTGTGTTACCGCCAAGACCGTCGTGGCCCGTAGCTCCTGCCGGCGCTGGAGTGCGCTCCTTCCACCTCCCGCCGCTCTCGGCTCCCGGATCTCCATGCTGGGTGCGCCCCGCCTTGCCATCCGGTGGTCCTCCACTCCTGGACCTGCGAGACAACAGTTAGAGACCCGAGCCGGGATATCCGGCGGGGGCACTCCGACGATCAAGTTAGTGACGATCTAAGGAAACAGATCCTCCTGGTCGGGCCCCTCTTGATGGAGTCCATACTAGGAGGAGTAAAAGATGATGTGCGTGGAGGTGTGAACGTCGTAGGGGGAGAGTAATGGCTGGAACAGAGGGATGCTCTGTTCTTCCGCCTCTCCTTGTACCCCTCGGTTCCCTCCTTTGGTGGTGGTCATGGTGCTTCGCCCTCTTGGATGGGCTTACGCTTGCATTGGTGGTAGTGGTGATGGCCTCCATGGTGGTGCCATCCCCCCCCTCTCTCTTGGATGGGCTTGTGTCCTCCTTTTTCTTTTCTTTTTTTTGTGTGTTTGAGTTGTTGTTTTTACTTCAGGTTCATGGTGAACTTGGTTACCGTTTAGTGCTTGTCTCGGAATTCTCGCCGAGATGTTAGACGCACACGGCGGTGTCCCAGGGAGCCTTTCTTGATTCATGATAAGGTGCGTTGTCAGGCGCTCCAACACTCTTCTTGGTTGCCTCATTCCGAAAAATTTGGGGGTGCCTCGAATGGTAGGTCACCGCCCGCGGGATTCGAATCTCCTGGTTGGCCTTCTTTCCTAGGTGATCTAAGTGGTTGGTGAGAAATGTAGCATCTCGATCAATGCGCTGCCTGCCTTTCTAGTATAACTGGCAGTGTCAGACGGTCAGTACGGTCTAGGAGGTGCTCCGGTATGGTCCTCGGGTGGCTTGCCAGTGTCCTCAGCCGGTGAGGACCTCGCCTGAGCTAGGGCCAAGATGGGATGGCCAGGCTCGCTCCAGCCTAGGAGCTCCGAGCTCGCAAGGATGCCTAGGTGGAGTGGGGTGGAAGGCGGACCCGGTCCAGAGGGCGCGCGCTCGGAGAGGCTCCACATAGGCGGGTGAGCTCTTGGCTCGATCTCGACCACAGGGCACTAACCTCCGAGAGTCTCCTCTAGAGGGTGGAAGGCGGACCCGGTCCATAGGACGCGCGCTCGGAGAGACTCCACATCGGCGGGTGAGCTCTTGGCTCGACCTCGATCGCAATGCACTAGTCTCCGAGGGTCTCCTCTGGAGGGTGGAAGGTGGACCCGATCCAGAGGGCGCGCGCTCGTAGAGGCTCCACATCGGCGGGTGAGCTCTTGGCTCGACCTCGAATGCATGGCACTAACCTCTGAGGGTCTTCTCTGGAGGGCGGAAGGCGGACCCGGTCCAGAGGGCGCACGCTCGAAAAGGCTCCACATCGGCGGGTGAGCTCTTGGCTCGACCTCGACCGCAGGGCACTAACCTCCGAGGGTCTCCTCTGGAGGGCGGAAGGCAGCTCCGACCTAGACGTCGAGCTCATGAGCTCGACCTGACAGAGGACTGAGCTCGATCTGCTGCCCTGGGGAAGCTCAGCTCAGCTCGATAGGGGGATCCGAGCCGGGGGGTCGACGTGGCGTCTTCTCTTGACGTGGCGCCTGCATGCTTCTCCATGTTAGCAGTCTTGCCACATCATTTGGCCCCCACTCCCGAGGCTCTTTAGTGCGCGGCGCTCGGGTCGAAGGGAGTAATTATGGTGCTGACGTGGAAAGACAAAGATCTGGTGCGATGATGGCCATGATTGCTGGCGCTTCGGGGACTGCCCCTGCGGGCCAATGCGGGGATGCCACCTGGCCACGTCCGAGGAGCAGTTAATGCTGGCACAGAATGCAGAGCGGCTGGGACACCATTCTCACCGATAGGAGGCACGTGGTGCAGATTCGTTGGTGGAGTGGTTGAATCGGTACGGGTCCCTTGGATCATTTCAAAATGAAAGGAAGGCCTTATCCGAACCATCTATTTTTTTTGAATTCTCCATGCCTGCTGCTGCCGCGCCCAAGCTTCTTCTTCCTTCCAGTCACCCCGAATCTTTCCAAGGCAACAGGTTAGCTTCTTCTTCCTACCCCCACTAAAATAGGGTTCCTTCCCGGGTCCGCAAGCTCCTTTTTGGTCTTCAACTTTGAGTTTTTCCTTCTCCTTTGTCTTTGAGGATGTCTCATTTTGGTCCGGGCTTCTATCCCTCCACTGATCATGGTGAGGCTGGTCCCTTCGAATGGAGGCCGGCATCTTCTTCCTCTTCTTCTGATGAGGAGGGAGGCGTAGCTTGCTTCGAGCATAGTAGGAGGCATCCTCCTGGCCCGGTTCTCATTAGGGAATCGGGATCTGCTCCTTCTCTTCCTCCTCCTTCTGCTCCTGTCCCTGAGTCTGTCCGGCCTGCGGGTCCTGGTGGGATCACCTCCACAATCATCGCCGGGGAACTCAGGACTGTTTGGGATGCCTACGGCATCCCACCCTCTGTCCAGCTCATGATCCCTTGTCTGGGGGAACGGGTCACTTCGAGTGGCCCGGGCCGTCTTGCCTTTTATGAGGGGACCTTCGCTGGAGGTCTCCGCTTCCCTTTCCACCCTTTCTTTTTGTCTATCTTGGACAATTATCATTTGGTCCCGACACAGCTGGTGCCAAACGCTATTAGGGTTATTTTCTCCTTTGTTGTGCTTTGTCATCTTCACGGGTTCGTAGCCCGATTCTCTTTGTTCAGGGCTTTCTTTACCCTGAAACGCCACCCAATCGAGGATGGTTGGTGGTCCTTATCCTCTCGCCCGAAGGGCATCAAGTTTGAGCTCCCCTCTTCTGTCAAAGGATGGAAGAGTAAGTTCTTCTTTATCGAGGTCGAAGGGGTTGACTGGGTCTGGAGTGATCCGGACAAGTCCCCCAACCGAAACTCTGCTGTCGATGCGGCTGACCGAGATGATTATGAGTAGCTCCGCGGTGCGCAGATTCCTCCTCTCGAGGTCCTGTTGTCTGAGCAAAACCTCGCCGACTCAAGAATCAACCCAGGGAATGGGTCGGGTGAGCTCGACCTGAACTCTTCTCTTTTTCTTTCTTCATGTAATTCTTGTGTAATTTTTCTTTGGTTCTGATCACTGTGTAACTTGCATGCAGGCATGATTTTCTTCGAGAGTGATATCGTGGCCATTACCAAGAAGAGGCGGCCGACTGGATTGGCCGGGGAGCCTGCTCCCAGGCGGCCCCGGGGTGAGAGCGCCTCTGCGGCCGCCCCCACGGCAGTGATAGGTCTGGCCTCGACCGTGGCTGTTGGCTTGAGCTCGGAGGAGCCCCATGCTGCTCCAGCGCCAGTGGAGAGGGTGGCTCCCGCGGCTCTGAGGCCTACCCAGCAGGCCCCTGCTGCAGAGCCCGAGGTGGTGGTCCAGGCAAGAGCCGCCGCTGTCGCTGCTACACCCTTCCCCCCTCCACGTCTGCCCGCCGCCGGCGCCAGGGGTGAGGAGTTTCGGGCCACTCCCGAGGCCACGGCAGACGTGCCGCCTATGCTGGCACCAGCCTCCTAGCCTGCCCCCGGTGTCCTTCGGTCAGCGGTGCACAGCCGCCCGCCACTGGAGAGAGTCGGAGGGAGGAGGGACGATGCTACCTCCCCTTCAGAATGGGGCCGGAGAACTCGGTCCTCTGGAGCCCCGAGCTTGCTGAACGCTTGATGGACTTCTCCATCCAAGCGTGCGACCGGCAAGACATGGCGAGGATGCATGTGGCCGATGTCTTCAAGATCTTCTTCTCCCAGCAGTATTCGGTCGGTTCCTTCACCTTTCTCATTTGTTCTTTATCTTTTCATTTTTTTCATCATTTTTTTTTGCTGACCTCTCTCTTTCTTTGTATAGATTGGTGCTGAGGCCCTCTATATCAGGAGCCACTTCCAGAGCGGGGAGAGTCTCGAGCGGCAGCAGGCCGCCGAGATCGAGTCCTTGAGGGCTGACCTGAAGGAGAAGGTCGGTGCGAGTGGGGCCCTTGAGTTGAAGGCCAAGGACCTCGAAAAGGAGCTCGCCGATGCTGAGGGGCGAGTGAGAGGACTCTCGACGGTTTGCGATCTAGAGTGGAGCCATTCGAAGAAGGCGATCGACGACCTCTCCGTAGTCAAGAAAAAATTGAACCGGTACAGTGCCGAGGCTGACCGGCACAAGGAGATCGCCCAGGCTGCCCAAGCAGAGCTGGCGGTCATGAAGGAGAAGCTTTCCGCTACTGAGAAAGCGGCAGAGACGACGACTAGCTTGGCGGAGGCAGCCAGGCTGAGGGCTGTCGAGCTGGAGAGGGTGGCCGCTGCGGTCGAGAAGAATGCCGAGAATGCCATCGCCACCTTTAAGGCTTCGAAGGAGTTCATCGCTGACATCTAGCAGATGGCATCGGAATCCTTTTACAAGGGGTTCATGTAACTGCGCGGCCAGGTCGAGGCACTTGTTCCTGACAAGAACCGCAGCTGCCTCAGATACCCCTCGGCTTCAGAGGAGGAGGTCGACGAGGAGGTCATCGTGTCAGAGCCTTCGACACCAGCCGAGGGTGGTCCACCTGAGGCCAGGGCGACTGAGCCGGAGACTTCTGAGGGTGGGAGCTCTCGGCCTCAGGACCCAGCAAAAAAGCCGGCCGGCGTGGAATGACCTCTCTTTTCCTCCTTGCTTTATTTTGTACTCTTTGTTTCTTGTACTTGTTCGGGGTCTCCCGGCATGTCGGGGGGCTCGAAAGACACTTGTAGTTTGTGTTTAATCAATAAAATTTGGATTGCTTTGTCGGATGCTCTCTCCCCTCCTCTCTTCTTCTCTTCTCTTTCTTCTTTTTTTTTTTTTTGCTTTGCTGTTCTTGTTTGAGGACATCAGAGAGAAGGGCTTCACCTTGCTTGAGGTTGGGACACTCATGGGCCGTTAGGCCCGATGATGTCATTGGCTGAGGGTCGTGCGGCTCGAAGCCCTCTTGGTCGGAGATCTGAGCTCCGGTCTTGAGAAGGTGTCTTGGAGCTGGGCTCGGGGACGAAGGTCACTGAGAGCGACTTGGCTTGAAGTTCTCTTGGCCGGAGATCTGAGCTCCGGTCTTAAGAAGGTGTCCTAGAGCTGGGCTCAGGGACACCGATTGCTGAGAGCTACTGGGCTCGAAGTTCTCTTGGCCGGAGATCTGAGCTCTGGTCTTGAGAAGGTGTCCTGGAGCTGGGCTCGGGGATGAAGATCGCTGAGAGCTGCTAGGCTCGAAGTTCTCTTGGACGGAGATCTGAGCTCCGGTCTTGAGAAGGTGTCCTGGAGCTGGGCTCGGGGACGTAGATTGCTGAGAGCTGCTGGGCTCGAAGTTCTCTTGGCCGGAGATCTGAGCTCCGATCTTAAGAAGGTGTCCTGGAGCTGGGCTCGAGGATGCAGATTACTGAGAGCTGCTGGGCTCGAAGTTCTCTTGGACGGAGATCTAAGCTCCGGTCTTGAGAAAATTACTAAGGGCTACTGAAAGTGGTAGCTTTGATGGTGCTGTATTTTGTTCTTGTCCCCTCTTTCTTTCCTTCCCCACTCTTCTTTCATGCAATTTTCTTTTTCTTTTTCTCTTTCTCTTTTTTTTTTAGAGTGGGGAGATTAGTGGAGAGGATGTTGGCTGGACCCCCATTTTGTTCTCTTTCTTTCCTTCTCTTCTCGTCTTCTTTTCGAGTGGGGAGATCAAAGAAGGGGGCTGTCAGGCTTCCCCCTTTTGTTCCCTTTCTTTCCTTCCACTCCCATCTTCTTTGTGAGTGGGGAGATCAGGGTAAGGGGTGTTACCAGTCTTGATTGCCTTGGAGCTAGGCTCGAGGCCTTCCTGGACGTGGAGCTAGGCTCGGGCCCTGGGATTGCCTGAGATCTTGGCTCAGGTCTTTGGCACCTTGGAGCTAGGCTCGAGGCATTGATGGGAGCTGCGTGACCCCGTGATCCCTTGGCATCTCGGAGCTAGGCTCGGAGACGTTTGAGATAGAGAGCTGCTTGGCTCAAGGTTCTTTTGGCTGGAGATCTGAGCTCCAGTCTTGAGAAGGCATCCTGGAGCTAGGCTCGGGGACTCTTGGAGTTGGAGAGCTACATGGCTCGAAGTTCCTCTGGCATACTGGAGCTAGGCTCGGGGGCGCTAGGAAGTGGGAGCTACGTGGCTCGAAATTTCTTTGACATCCTGGAGCTGGGCTCGGGGATGCTTGGAGTTGGAGAGCTACGTGGCTCGAAGTTCCTCTAGCATCCTGGAGCTAGGCTCGGGGGTGCTGGGAAGTGGGAGCTACGTGCCTCGAAACCTCTTTGACATCCTGGAGCTGGGCTCGGGGATGCTTGGAGTTGGAGAGCTACGTGGCTCGAAGTTCCTCTGGCATCCTAGAGCTAGGCTCAGGGGCGCTGGGAAGTGGGAACTACGTGGCTCGAAATCTCTTTGACGACCTGGAGCTGGGCTCGGCGATGCTTGGAGTTGGAGAGCTACGTGGCTCGAAGTTCCTCTGGCATCCTGGAGCTAGGCTCAAGGGCGTTGGGAAGTGGGAGCTACGTGGCTCGAAATTTCTTTGGCATCCTGGAGCTGGGCTCGGGGATGCTTGGAGTTGGAGAGCTACGTGGCTCGAAGTTCCTCTGGCATCCTGGAGCTAGGCTCGGGGGTGTTGGGAAGTGGGAGCTACGTGGCTCGAAATTTCTTTGACGTCCTGGAGCTGGGCTAGGGGATGCTTGGAGTTGGAGAGCTACGTAGCTAGAAGTTCCTCTGGCATCCTGGAGCTAGGCTCGGGGGCGCTGGGAAGTGGGAGCTACGTGGCTCGAAATCTCTTTGACATCCTGGAGCTGGGCTTGGGGATGCTTGGAGTTGGAGAGCTACGTGGCTCGAAGTTCCTCTGGCGTCCTAGAGCTAGGCTCGGGGGCGCTGGGAAGTGGGAGCTACGTGGCTCGAAATTTCTTTGACGTCCTGGGGCTAGGCTCGGGGATGCTTGGAGTTGGAGAGCTACGTGGCTCGAAGTTTCTTTGACATCCTGGAGCTAGGCTCGGGGGTGCTGGGAAGTGGGAGCTACGTGGCTCGAAGTTGCTCTAGCATCCTGGAGCTAGGCTCGGGAGTGCTGGGAAGTGGGAGCTACGTGGCTCGAAATTTCTTTGACATCCTGGAGCTGGGCTCGGGGATGCTTGGAATTGGAGAGCTACGTGGCTCGAAATTTCTTTGACGTCTTGAAGCTGGGCTCGGGGACGTTGTTGACCATTTCCTGCAAAACATGCGGACACCCATGCAAGGGGAAAAATCGTCACCATAATTGTTGGTGAGGGGACTTACCTCATCGGGAGCGTCTTTGCAGGCTGTGGACCCTCCCCTCTCGGGGATCCTGACACCGTCGAGTTCTTCAAGGTAATGGACATCTCGCGATGGGACTTAGGGAGCCTCGTAGGGGCCTTCCCATGGTGGTTCGCCATCGTCGTGCAGACGATCGTGGCATCTTTATTTAGCTTTCTTCTTTCGCTTTCTCCTTGCCGCATGGCGGGGAGATTACCTTCGGGGCTCCTTGTCCCCCTGAGTCTTCTTGGGTCCATGCACGATTCTCCAGGCGATCACACCCGCTGCTTTCGTAGTGGTGCAACTGTTGGTGTTTGAAGCCGACGGGGACCGGCAAGTGCTTGGGGTCCCCGCTTGGAGTCTGTCCCCCACAAATATTGGGTGGTGGATCTCCTTGATGAGCTTCTCGATCTCCTGCCTATGGTCGTGATGCCTTTCAATGTCACGACCGTGATCGCGGTGAAGGTGATGACATTTCGCCGCACTATGGCCGGTGAAGGATTCCACCGGCGGTGGATGATGCAGTCCGGAGGCTCGACAACTGGGACTCCCGTACTGTCGGACCAGTGGGGAGATCCCACCGGCTGGTGCCCATGCTTCTCCAGGCGCGCTTTCACTGTGTGCCTGATGGTTTCGCGTGCAGATTCCCCGCCGAAGGGGACGGGGGGAGTGACGTACTGGAGAGGCTTGGAAAAGATCGCCTATCTGTTGACCTTTCCAACTTATGTCATCACCGTTCTTCTACAGTGTGTTGGTCTGGGGAGTGGTGAAGGGCTTAGGCATGCCCGTCTCTCCCCCTACCTGGCGCGCCAATCTGTTGCCGCCAAGACCATCGTGGCCCGTAGCTCTTGCCGGCGCCGGAGTGCGCTCCTCCCGCCTCCCGCTGCTCTTGGCTCCTGGATCTCCGTGCTGGGTGCGCCCCGCCTCGCCATCGGTGGTCCTCCTCTCCTGGACCTGTAAGACAATGGTTAGAGACCCGGGCCGGGGTTTTCGGTGTAGGCACTTCGACGATCAAGTCAGTGACGATCCAGGGGAACAGATCCTCCTGGTCGGGCCCCTCTTGATGGACTCCGTACTAGGAGGAGTAAAAGATGATGTGCGTGGAGGTGTGAACGTCGTAGGGGGGAGGTAATGGCTGGAACAGAGGGATGCTCTGTTCTTCTACCTCTCCTTGTACCCCTCGGTTCCCTCCTTTAGTGGTGGTCATGGCGCTTCGCCCTCTTGGATGGGCTTACACTTGCGTTGGTGGTGGTGGTGATGGCCTCCATGGTGGTGCCATCCCCCCCTCTCTCTTGGATGGGCTTGTGTCCTCCTTTTTCTTTTTTTTTATTTGTGTGTTTGAGTTGTTGTTTTTTCTTCAGGTTCATGGTGAACTTGGTTACCGTTTGGTGCTTGTCTTGGGATTCTCGCCGGGTTGTCAGACACACGCTGCGGTGTTTCAGGGAGCCTTTCCTGATTCATGATAAGGTGTGTTGTCAGGCGCTCCGACACTCTTCTTGGTCACCTCATTCCGAGAAATTTGGGGGTGCCTCGAATGGCGGGCCACCGCCCGCGGGATTCGAATCTCCTGGTTGGCCTTCTTTCCTGGGTGATATGAGTGGTTAGTGAGGACTGTAGCATCTCGATCAACGCGTTGCTTGCCTTTCTGGTATAACTGGTGGTGTCAGACGGTCAGTACGGTCTGGGAGGCACTCCTGTACGGTCCTCGGGTGGCTTACCGGTGTCCTCAACCGTTGAGGACCGTTGAGGACCTCGCCTGAGCTGGGGCCGAGCTGGGACGGCCAGGCTCGCTCCAGCCTAAGCGCTCCGAGCTCGCGGGGATGCCTAGGTAGAGTGGGGCGGAAGGCAGACCCGGTCCAGAGGGCGCGCGCTCGGAGAGGCTCCACATCGGTGGGTGAGCTCTTGGCTCGACCTCGATCGCAGGGCACTAACCTCCGAGGGTATCCTCTAGAGGGCGGAAGGCGGACCCGGTCCAGAGGGCGCGTGCTCGGAGAGGCTCCACATCGATGGGTGAGCTCTTGGCTCGACCTCGACCGCAGGGCACTAACCTTCGAGGGTCTCCTCTGGAGGGCGGAAGGCGGACCCGGTCCATAGGGCGCGCGCTCGGAGAGGCTCCACATCGACGGGTGAGCTCTTGGCTCGACCTCGACCGCAGGTTACTAACCTCCGAGGGTTTCCTCTGGAGGGCGGAAGGCGGACCCGGTCCAGAGGGCGCGCGCTCGGAGAGGCTCCACATCGGCGGGTGAGCTCTTGGCTCGACCTCGATCGCAGGGCACTAACCTTCGAGGGTCTCCTCTGGAGGGCGGAAGGCGGACCCGGTCCAGAAGGCGCGCGCTTGGAGAGGCTCCATATCAGCGGGTGAGCTCTTGGCTCGACCTCGACCGCAGGGCACTAACCTTCGAGGATCTCTTCTGGAGGGCGGAAGGTGGACCCGGTCCAGAGGGCACGTGATCGGAGAGGCTCCACATCGGCGGGTGAGCTCTTGGCTCGACCTCGACCGCAGGGCACTAACCTTCGAGGATCTCTTCTGGAGGGCGGAAGGCGGACCCGGTCCAGAGGGCACGTGATCGGAGAGGCTCCACATCGGTGGGTGAGCTCTTGGCTCGACCTCGACCGCAGGGCACTAACCTCCGAGGGTCTCCTCTGGAGGGTGGAAGGCGGCTCCGATCTAGACATCGAGCGCATGAGCTCGACCTGGTAGAGGACTGAGCTCGATCTGTTGCCCTGGGGGAGCTCAGCTCAACTCGATAGGGGGATCCGAGCCAGGGGGTCGACGTAGCGTCTTCTCTTGACGTGGCGCCTGCACGCTTCTCCACGTCAGCAGTCTTGCTATATCATTATGCATGCCTGTAGAGAAGCCGACTCTGTATTGTTTTCCAAATATATAATATGCACAGAATATAAGTACACGAACCTTCTGATCATAAGCATATTATGTTTGCTTAGCTCCTGTAAACCTTTATTTAACATGTGGCCCAACCCTTGGTACCACAAGGGCATCAACTACTTAATAGAGAATTGTACTATTAAAGCCTATCCAACCACTGTACTACCATCCAGATAGTAAAGGGTGCTACTTAATTTATCTCTTAATAGAGTCAATACTCCTTTATTAATAGTTATAGATCCTCTATCCCATCTACCCTTAAAACTTGCATTATCAAGGGCATGCACTGAGAGAAGGTTTCTTTTTAGTTGAGGAATATATCTGACATCGTTTAAGGTTACTACAGTATTTATACTAGATTTGATTTGAACTATCCCAACACCTTTCACTTTGTAGATGGCTTTATCCTTAAAGAAGAATAGTGCTTCCCTCACATGGTCTAAAAGAGAGAATCATTTCTTATGGGATATCATATGGAAGGATGTTTTAGAGTCAATGATCCAGGCATCAGCTTGACTGATACTGCAAGTAACTATAAATACTGTATTATCTGCAACACTATTGTGATCTCATGAAATAACTACAATAGATACCGAATCTAAGATTGTTCATTTATCTTTATGTTCTTTCTTTTTCTTAGACGGTAAAAATCTATACTCAGATTTCCAGTGACCTGACTTCTTGTAATAATGATAAACACCTGGTCTTTTAGGCCTAGACTTTGATCTAGTTTTGGACTTAGATTTGCCTTATCCAGCTTTTCTTTACTCATCTCTGTCTCTAATTGTAAGTCCTTGAATTGGAGTTGGAGCTTGATGCTCTAGCTATATTTTCAACCTAAGTTCATTATATAATAATGTGGCTTTTACCTCTTTAAGATTTATAGTCTCTTTTTCATATAGCATGATAATAATAATATTTTTAAAAAACTTAGACAAAGAGTAGGTAAAGATCAAAATCTTATCTTCCTCTTTGACAACAACACCAATCTTCCTTAATCTCAGTTACGAATCAAGCAAAGTAACCTGAGAGATGAACAGTATCTTTCTCGGCGGTGATGGATCAAGAAAAAAGTTTCTTCCTGACGGTGAATAGCTCCAACAAAACAAGGTGCTCGGTATACCAAAGAACAAAAAAAAAAAACAAAAAGTTAACGAAAGAGAAAGTGGGGAGGAGAGCAGCCTTGGCAATGGGGAGTCACTGGTGAACCAAAGTCTTTAGCAGCCAGAGTAGAAATGAAGCCAAACAGGATGGACTGCTTACCAAACCGAGGGTATTTATCTCCCTTTTAAAGGAAAAGCAGCAGCCGAAGAAGTCGAGTAAAAGTTGGAGAAGAGCTCAAGTCGAAGAAGAGTCCTAAAAGGATGAAGTGTCCATCCATTCCCAAAAAACCATATCTTTTGGAGAAGAATCCCACTAGAAGAAGAAATCTCAAATGAAAAACAAGTCCTCCGTCCCCCTGGGAAGTTCATAAAAAAGACCTTTTGCAGGAAACCGCCTCAAAGTGTTGATATCCATTTGGAGCAAATGGTAAATTAATAACTTGGTTTGTTTTTAATAATAAATTATAATTGAAACCGGCGAGCAGGCAATCCTGCTTGCATTGCCCATGGTTGTGATTAAATGATTAGCTCTTTCCTTGTCTGATAATTGGATTAGCAATCCGTCGACCATCTAGATTATCACAAAAATCTAAGACTATATGATTCAATTTGCTATAACCATTAATCGATAAGGTTAAAAACTAATTTTTTTGGTTCCCTTTAAAAATAATAATAAAAAAAAGCTGTAACCATTCAATAATAAATAACTTTTTTTTTTTTTTTAAACCAGAAGCTAAAGCCTCGGAACCAATGAAGCATGAACCTTGGGTAACCTACATCACTTTTCGTGAATAAGTAGCTACCTTCTATCGTCCTCACATCTTTGACACTCATTTCTGTTGTACATATTTGTGCATGATGGTTCTACCATGCCATGATTTAAAGTTAATTCTAAAATGTCTTGATGTCATGGCCGTCACCTTGCACTCACAATCTACTCTCCCGAGAAAAGGAAAAAAAAAAAAAAAAATGTAGGGAAAGTTGAGTGCCGGCACAAGAATGATATCATGTTGGAATCCTAAATCTCGATCTTGTCCCCAAAAATATATCTGCTACTCTCCGTCAAGGTTTTTGACATTATGTTACGAGCGTGGTGGAAGTCCCCAGTGCCTTCATGCATGATAGACATCTAGGTAGAGGTCCAAGATCTTCAGCCCAAAATGATGATGACCATCAAGTGGGAATTTGTGCCAAAGTCAGAGCCTGATTGATCATGCCGCGGGCAAAGGGCACCAATAACATGCACTTCCCATGAGTTACGTACACTTAGGCTACAACGCGGGGCGTTACATCCAGCTCGATGCTCGTGCCACGGTCGATGATCTTATCTTTTTAGATTTTAATTTTAATGAACATGCAATATCTACCTTACTAATTAGTAAATAGATAATAATAAAATATAAATTTATTAATTTTTTTATTTATTTTTAGAATTTTTTATCAAAACTAATCGGTAGATAAAATTTAATTAAAAATCTAAGATACAGTGTAAGCAAAATTTAACTAAAATTTAAAATAAAACATGAACTAAAGGATTAACATCTAAATCCTAGCTTTATACTGTCTGGTACCAATGTTCAAATGATCCTCTAAATCTGTAATAAAAATATAAGAATAGGAAATGAGCTTTACACGTTTAATAAATTATCATCACCTCTAATATATGCATAAATATATTAATAATACTTCACAAACATAAATAAATCAGATACAACAAAATAAATAGTACCGTGACAAAATAAACAGTACCATCATGCTAACATGCACATTTAATTACCATAAATTTCAAACAACACAATCATGGATGGCTAATCATTTCTACTTTACTCTCATAGTCTCCCTGACTGCGGCCACAATCAGTCTTTAGCTAATCCCGAAAGAGACTAGATCCTGACTACACATACTGGTCACCGGTAATGTATTAGTGATCATCCCACTGGAAATCCGAAAGAAATCTAGTTCTGATATCATACGAGAAATCATGCATCCTTAGCATATGTTAGCAATCATCCTACATGGCTAAATCCAAAGAAAGCTAGCTCCTGACTACACATACTGCCAATCGATCATATATCAGTAACTGTCCCATTGAAGACTTGGAAGGAGTTTAGGTTCTAATTCATGTGATTATAGTAGTACTAGATAGCGTTAATATCAATAAACATAATAATTTATGCAATTCAATATATATCAATTTATACTATATATGTTTAACATTTCATAGCATTCATAACACATTATAAAATATATTTAATATGTAATACTAGAGATCAAGATAACTTACTTGAAAGAACTCTATCAAAATATTATCAATTTTGATTTTTAACTTTGATATTGCTCTACCAACAAAAAGGATGAAAACTCTAATAAAATTAATTATATAATTAATTTTTTATCTAAAATAAACTAGCATAGAAAATGGCTCTTGTCAAGCCTGAATCTTGGCCTAAATTATTAAAAGAGTATATTTAGATTTTATTATTATTATTATTTTCTTTTTCTCTCTCTTCTTTTTCTTCTCTCTTTCTTTTTCTTCTTTTTCTTTTCTTCTTTTTTTTTTTCCTTCCCTTCTTCTTCTTCCTTTTACTTTTTCCCTGTTTCTCTTCCTGGTTCAACATGAGCAGGTCTCCCATGATTCCCGGAAGCCATGAGAGATGGAGGACGAGAGAAAGGCTCGTCGAGCTTGGCCGGACGGAGGGGGTTAGGCGGCGCGGCCACCAGCGACCGTTCGACTCAAGAAATTCAAAAGAGATTTCTAATCCTTTTTTTTTGTAAAAGAGATATGAGGAGAAGGAACTCACCAACATCGACGAGGCCTTCGATCGCTCACCAGAGATGAGGAAGACGATGGAAAAGAGCTCAATCCATGATTACTTGGAGACGGTGAGAGGGAAATGATTTATAAAGAAGAATAGTGGGATTTTTTTGCCATATGGGGAAGAAACTTCAATCGATCGAGTCCTCCCAATTCTTTATAGCACCGAACTCTCGTTCTCTGCCCTGGTAGTCAGTCGAAGTTTCTGGCTAGATTATCGCTCGGATAAATAAGGGTTATGTTCCCTGTTTTGAATTTTTTTTTGTTTCTATATTGAAGTGAGCTGGATCTGCCGACTTCGGCCCAGAGCTCGGTTCTCACACGTTGATTTTGGTTTTCTGTTTCCTCCTTACAAATCTTGTTTCTCAAAGAAGTTTGTATTCTCGTGTTATTCAACTTTATGCAAGTGCACCGAAACAATCTCTGTAATCGTATGTAACTAATCTATAATATTACCATTAAAATCCAAGCTCCGAGTTCAGAAAGGTTGGAAGAGCTTCGGGTTGAAGATTGGTTGACAACCATCCGACCTAAAATAAGAAGCAGTCCACTTACTAGAATTTGTCTGAATTCTTTGATTTTTAAGTCAATAGTTAACTAAAGATCTCTGTTTGTAGAAGAGCTAGAACAGTATTGCTGCAACTTCTTCTGGACCGGGTTCGTTCGGCTGTGGCTGGAGCACTCCTCTCCTGGTTCATGCAAAAAGGTCCCCAAGGGCCGGTGGTGTTTCGGTAGGGGACACTCCGATGCTTAAGTTAGTGGGAGCTTTAGGGCAACAGAATGGAGAAATCAAATGGAGACAGCGTATGGAGAAGGAAGAGAGTGCTAGTGCTTGCCTTAGCTTGCTTACCATCCTGTATCCCCTAGTTTACCCTATATAGGCATGGAACAATGCCAAAATTTATTAGGAGAGAAGCCAGGAAAGACTGATATGCCCCTAGGAGAATCTAGAGAGTGGCCACGTGGCGCCAAGATAGGGCGACATCGTGGGAGTAGTGGAGTAGTGGTACTGATGTGGCAGGATTTTGTTACAACAGAACCAGCTGGAAGAGGCTTCTGGAGTTATCGAGATTCTTGGAGTAGGTCGGTCGGACATCAACTGGAGAACGTCTGTCAAAGCTTCAGCAGGAGAAAGTTGGCCGGACCTCAGCTGAAGTGGGTTGTTTGGACTTTTACTTCAATGGGTCGGTCGAACCTCGAATGAGAACGTCCGTCGGAGCTTCAGCAGGAAAAGATTGGCCGGACCTCAGTTGAAGTGGGCCGTTCGGACCTTTACATTAGTGGATCGGTCGGACCTCGAAGGAGAACGTCCGTCGGGTCTTCGGACTTCTGATGAAGTGGAGGATCTTTGGTCCTCTGTCGAAGAAGAGTCTTTGAACCTCTAAAAAGGGTCTTCGGAGTTCTGATGAAGTGGAGGATCTTTGGTCCTCTGCTGAAGAAGAGTCTTCGGACCTCTGAAGAAGGTCTTCGGATTTTGATGAAGCGGAGGATCCTTGGGCCTCTGCTGAAGAGGAGTCTTCGAACCTCTGAAGAAGGTCTTCGGAGTTCTGATGAAGTGGAGGATCCTTGGTCCTCTGTTGAAGAAGGGTCTTTGGATCTCTGAAGAGGGTCTTCGGACTCCTGATGAGGTGGAGGATCCTTGGTCCTCTGCTGAAGAAGAGTCTTCGGACCTATAAAGAAGGTCTTCGGACTTTGATGAAGTGGAGGATTCTTGGGCCTCCGCTGAAGAGGAGTCTTCGAACCTCTGAAGAAGGTCTTCGGACTTCTGATGAAGTGGAGGATCCTTGGTCCTCTGATGAAGTGGAGTCTTCGGACTCCTGATGAGGTGGAAGATCCTTGGTCCTCTACTGAAGAAGAGTCTTCGGACCTCTGAAGAAGGTCTTCGGACTTTGATGAAGCGGAGGATCCTTTGGCCTCTGCTGAAGAGGAGTCTTCGGACCTCTGAAGAAGGTCTTTAGACTTCTGATGAAGTGGAGGATCCTTGGTCCTCTGCTGAAGAAGGGTCTTCGGACCTCTGAAGAGGGTCTTCAGACTCCTGATGAGGTGGAGGGTCCTTGGTCCTTTGCTGAAGAAGAGTCTTCGGACCTTTGAAGAAGGTCTTCGGACCTTGATGAAGCAGAGGATCCTTGGGCCTCTGCTAAAGAGGAGTCTTCGAACCTCTGACGAAGGTCGTCGGACTTCTAATGAAGTGGAGGATCTTTTGAACCTCTGCTTTGTCCCAGTCAAAAAAATTATTGGCTCCAGTCTGGTTCAGAGAAAAGTTGATTTGGTATAATAGATGTGGCAGTCTGGTTCGATAGTGAGCCAATTGGATATAATAATTGTCCCCTGCTCTTGGCCTTCGAGTGGTTCTATAGCTTCAAAGGACAAGAGTATTATTTGGCATTTAATGCGTCAATCTTTGAGATGATTGCGAATCTGATATGGCATGCTGCGACCAGCCGTCTTCCACTCTGAAATTCTACCCACATGATAAGTGTCAGCACCGCATTGGAAGCGATGGCAGGGGAGCAGTTAATACTGGCGGGGCGTAATGATGGGTTGCCAGGCTGAAACGCCCATCCATCGGGTTCCTGACGCGACGTGGCGAAATTTAAGCGATTGGCGCAGTGTCCGGAGCTGCTCATCCACCACTGGTTGGGTGGTTACGTGGATCACGATTGGGCACAATCCGGCACGTCCCATCATCTTGCCCGTCGGATCAGAAAGTTGCATCATTTAACGGTGGATCTCGGTGCTCGAGGGTGCTGGGAAGCGACCCCTCAGCACCTATAAAAGGAGGGGGTGAAGGCCCGTAGGGAGTCTTCCGCTGCACTTGATTTGGGGAGAGACAGCTTTCTTCTTTCGCCGCTCTCGCCTCCTTTAGGAATTTCGACCGCTAGGTTCATCTTCCCCATCCTTCCTTCGCTTCCACTAGAATGGCTTCCGGTAGCCGGAGCTCCGCCCATGGGAATAGGGAACCAGGTCCACATGACATCCCATCGGGCATGACCCGAGAAAGGGTAGAGAATCTTAGGGTTATATATAACATACCTTCGACACTACATCTAACTATTCCCAACCGGGAGGAAAGGGTGAATGGCCCTCTGGACCTAGGAGCCTTTCCTGTATACGAAGACCACCTAAAGGCTAGCCTTCGGTTCCCCCTTCTCAATTTCTTTGTTCAAATTTTCAACTCCTACATAATTACTCCCACACATCTGACCCCGAATAGTATTCTGGTGATTAGCTGTTTCATGGCTCTCTGTCGGAGGGCCGAAGTCGAACCGAGGGTCTCCCTCTTTGCGAATTTCTTCCTCCTTAAGAGAGATTTTTGAAGCCAGTAGCGGTGGATGTTCAGTCCCCATCCTAGTCGGAGGATCTTGAGGGGTCTTCCATCGACCATTCACGGGTGGAAAGCCCGTTTCTTCTTCGTAGACAGTCTGGAGCCCTGGGGTTTTGACCCAGCATGGAGAGAACCCAGGTCAAAAGCTGTTGATGGGAGGAAGACACCGAGGGCCGATGAGGTCGATTTTATCAAAATGGACGAGGACGACCCCGCCTTCGCACAAGAACTACTTCGGGAGGATAACCGCCACTCGACTAGAGTCAGCCAACACTGCTATTTGGGTAAGGTAAAGGCCGCCATTGTAGATCTTCTATCTCTTCTTCTGTCGACTTTATCATTGTTACTAACTTTAATTTTGCTTTATGGCAGGCGAAAAAGGAGCGGGCCACCGACGTTGTCTCCATAGAGTCTGAAGATGACGTACCGCTATCGGAGCACCTAGTGGCGAGGGTGCCGAAGCGTTCACCCTCGGTCGGGCAGTCGGCTGCCTGGACGGGAGAAGATCGATCGCTGCCGAATGATGAAGAGACAGCCCCGACCTCACCGGTCATCGAGATGATCGAGGAGGTTTCCCCTACGGTCGGAGGGGAAAAAGTAGCTGAAGGAGGAGCAGCCGGCAAGGGGGAAGCCGACGAAGCAAGCGATGGGGGGTGTCAGAAATGGAACGCCATTCATGATGCCGAGCGGGTCAAAGACCTGCTCAAAAGGGCCATTACGGACATCAATCAACGTTCAGTGAATGAGGCCGCAAGGAGTTCCTTTCATAACATGATGGGGGTAAGTCACCCGTATCTAAGCCCTTGGCCTTCGCTTTATTTCCTGTAAGTCACTAACATCGTCTTGTTGTTTGCAGCTCCTTCAAAACATGCTGCTAAAGGACGACGGCCTGGATGAGCTGTTGTACCTAAAAGAGCGCTCGACCAAGATGGCTGAAGAGGCAGAGGTGGCCAGAGCCGCGACAGAGATGGCACAGAAGGCCACCAAAGAAGGGTTGTCTGCATGTTGGGCAAAGGCAGAGACTCTCAAGAAGGAGGCGAAAGGCTTGCAGGGTCGGCTGGCTGACCGGGGAGCCAGTCTAAAAAGGAAGAAGCAGAGGTTGAAATCCCTGACCCACCGGTTGACCGAAGAGGAGGGGCGCCAGGTCGAGTTCGAAAGGCACTCAAGGGGTCATCAGGAAGAGGCAAAGAGATATAAGGGCCTGCTAAAGAAGACCCAGGAACTGATGGTGACGATGGCCGAAGCGGCCGTGAGAGAATATAAGGCCTCCGAAGATTTCAAAAAAAGAAATGAATGAGGTCGGCATGGTCAGTTTCAACTACGGGTACGAAGAGTGCCTATTGAAGGTCAGTTACGCTTTCCCGGAGCTCGACCTCGCCTTTCTATAGCTGCTGCAGCAAGTAGAAGAGGAAGGCACGGGAGAAGAGGCAAACTTGACCATCGGAGGGATCAAACCCCAAGCTGGAGTCGGTACAGAGGAGGACGGAGCCAATGCCCAGGCTGAAGCCGATGCGAGAGTAGCGGACATTCCAGTTGGAGCTCCAGGGGAGGCCGAGGGGGCTGAAGTTGAGGTCAAACCTGTATCTCCAGGGGATCAGACCTAGGACGTTTGTAAAGGTTTGACCTTCTCTTTTGTAAATTATAATATAGCAGAAGAACTCCTTTTTGTCAAATCACTTACATATATGTCTTAGTGTGTGAGGGTCGATCAGATTGACCGAAGTTCTTTCTTCCAAAAAAGCTTCTAAGTGTTGACGATCAGCTTGATTAGATTGTAGGTTCTCCGAAGTAGCTGCTCAGTCCGAACTCAAACACTTAGAGATTTTTCTAAGTGTTTGTCTGTCGACTCGTCCGAACCCAAGACCTCTGAAGTAGCTGCCGGACAGTAGCTCAGTCCGAACCCAGACTCTTAGGAATTTTCTCTAAGTGTTGGTCCATCGGCTCATCCGAACTTATGACCTCCGAAGTAGCTGCTGGACAGTAGCTCAATCCGAACCCAGACACTTAGAAATTTTTTCTAAGTGTTGGTCCGTAGGCTCGTCCGAACACGACCTCCAAAGTAGCTACCAGACAGTAGCTCAGTCCGAACCTAGACACCTGGAAAATTTTTTTTTCTACGTGTTGGTCTGTCGGCTCGTCCGAACTCAAGACCTCTGAAGTAGCAGCCAGATAGTAGCTCAGTTCGAACCTAGACACTTGGAAAAATTTTTTTCTAAGTGTTGGTCCGTCGGCTCGTCCGAATCCAAAGCCATATTTCCATGAGGGTCCTTTTTAAAGCTATCACCGACCGGAGTCGATATTTCAAAAATGGGCTGCCATAGAGCCTTTGCCGACCAGAGTCAGTCTTTCGAAAGTGGGCTGCCATAGAGTCTTTGCCGACCGAAGTCGATATTTCGGAAGTGGGCTGTCCTAGAGCCTTTGCCGACCAGAGTCGGTCTTTTGGAAGTGGGTTGCCATAGAGCCTTTGTCAATCGAAGTCGATCTTTCGGAAGTGGGCTGCCATAGAGCCTTTACCGACCGAAGTCGGTCTTTCGAAAGTGGGCTGCCATAGAGCCTTTGCCGACCGAAGTTGGTCTTTCAGAAGTGGGCTGCCATAGAGTCTTTGTTGACCGGAGTCGGTCTTTCGGAAATGGGCTGCCCTAGAGCCTTTGCCGACCGGAGTCGGTCTTTCAGAAGTGGGCTGCCATTGAAGAAGTTGTGGCCTTTATTGATAATACCTGCGAAGGTTGTCTACATTCCACAGACGCGCCACTTGCCGTCTGTCCAAATGCTCGAGTCGGTAGGTTCCGGCTCGAATTATTTCAACAACTCGATAAGGGCCTTCCCAATTGGGGTAGAGTTTTCTTTGCTCGATCGGTCTTGATAGTTCTGTCCTTCGCAAAACCAGATCTCCGACCCGGAAAGTTCGAGCCTTGACTCGTGAGTTGTAATATCTGGCTATCTTCTAAAGATAGGTCGCCATCTTCGAGCCCGTTTGGAGCCTGGTCTCTTTAATTAGATCTAGGTCAGCCCTCTGTTGCTCTGATTTGGTCAGTTCGGCGAAGTGATCAATCTGCAGGGATTGCAAGGAAACTTCTACGGGGATGACTGCTTCACTTCCGTAGGTCAGGTTGAATGGAGTCTCCCCGGTCGTCGTTCGGGCGGTTGTCCGATAGGCCCAGATCATTGAGTGAAGTTCTTCTGCCCAAAGTCCTTTGGCATTATTTAGTCGGGTCTTCAATCCATGTAGGATTGTCCGATTGGTGACTTCGACTTCTCCGTTGGACTGGGGATGGCCGATTGAAGTTAGCAGATGGGAGATGTGATATTGCTGGCAGAAGTCCCAAAACTTGGGATTATCGAACTGCCTTCCATTGTCGATAATGATTATCTATGAAATGTCGAATATGAAGATAATGCAGTTTTGAACAAAGTTCTCCGCTTTGGCCTCTGTAATCTGTGCCAGCAGTTCGGCCTCCACCCACTTGGTGAAGTAATCTATGGCCACGATCAGGAATTTTTGCTGGCCGGATACTGGGGGGAAGGGTCCCAAGATATCCATCCCCCACTGCACAAATGGCCAAGGTGCAGTGAGCGGAGTCAGCTGACTGGCAGGCCTCTTTTGGATATTGGAGTATCTTTGGCATGTGTCATACCTTCTGACGAAGTCCGACGCATCCTTCTGAATTGTAGGCCAATAGTATCCCTGTCGGATAATCTTATAAGCCAAGGATCTTCCTCCTAGGTGATCATCGCAGATGCCTTCATGCACTTCTCTGAGTGTGTAGTCTGCATCAATCTGCCCCAAGCACTTCAGCAGTGGCTGTGAGAATGACCGTTTGTAGAGGATGCCATCAAGGATGACGTACTTTGAAGCCGTCCAATGTATACGCTTGGCTTTGGTCGGATCTTCCGATAAAATCCCTTTGACAAGAAATGTGAGGATTGGGTCCATCCAAGAGGCTTCTTGCTCGACTTGGTGGACCTCGGTCGGCTCTTCAGCAATACTTAGGCACTACAGATACTCCACAAAGGTTCAGTCGAATGTGTTGGAGATGGTCGTAGCCAATCTTGACAAGGCATCCTCCCGGGAGTTCTATGACCGAGATATATGGACGATTTTCAAAGAATTTAAACCGAGATACGAGGTTTCATACCTTGTTTAAGTATTTGACCAAGATCGGATCTCTCACCTCGAATTTGCCCTTCACTTGATTTACCATCAGCTGAGAGTCAGAGAAAGCCCTGATTCGGCCGATGCCCAACTCATTGGCTATTGTTAGTCCTGCAAAGAGGGCTTCATACTCTGCTTGGTTGTTTGACACCTGAAATAAAAAGTGCAAAGCATACTCCAAGCATTGTCCGTCGGGGTCCGCTAAGATCAGGTCGGCCCGCAGCAAGCAAGGTTGGACGCTCCGTCCACATGGAGGGTCCAAGCAGATTCGACTTCTTCGATGGCATCACCTTCAAGTGCATCGGTAGCTTGCGAAGGAACTTCTTGTCTCCAGGTACATTCTGCAATGAAGTCAGCAATTACCTGAGCCTTCAAGGACGACCGAGACTGAAAAGATATATCAAATTCATCAAGCTTGATGGCCTACTTGGCAAGCCGACCGGAAGTGTCTGAACTCCGAAGAATCGCCTTAAGGGGTTGGTCGGACATGACGATAATCGGGTGCGCCTGGAAGTAGGGTCGGAGTCTCTTGGCTGCTATGACCAAGGAATATATAGCTTCCGCATTTTAAGGTACCTCGTTTTGGCATCATGGAGGACCTTGCTGATGTAATAGACAGGCTTCTGCTGATTGTCTTCTCCGATCCGAACGAGGACGGAGCTGACCGTCTCGTCCGATGCCGACAGGTACAAGTATAAGGGCTCTCCCTCCGTCGGCTTAGCCAACAATTGATGGTTCTTCAGATAATCTTTCAAAGCTTCAAAAGCTGACTGACACTCGTCGGTCCACTGGAAGCGGTCCGACCGCGGAGAGTCTTGAAGAAAGGCTGAGATTTCTCAGCCGATCAAGAAATGAAGCGGCTGAGAGAGGCTATTCGGCCTGTAAGTTCTTGCACTTGTTTCTTGTTGGTTGGATGCCTCATATTAATAACAGCCTTGATCTTTTTGGGGTTGACTTCAATTCCTCTTTGCATGACCAAGAAGCCAAGAAACTTCCTAGAAGTCATCTCGAAAGTATACTTGGCAGGGTTCAGCTTCATCCGATGACGTCCTAGTGCGTTAAAGGACTCCTGCAAGTCTTTGATGTGTTCGGCTCTGTGGAGGCTTTTGACTATCATATCATCAACGTACGCCTCAATATTTCTTCCAAGCTATCCTTCAAAGATCTGGCTGATCGGCTTTTGGAAAGTGGCTCCAACATTCTTCAGGCCGAAGGGTATCATCTTGTAGCAGTGCAGCCCTTTGTCAATGACAAAGGCCATCTTCTCCTCATCCTCCGGGTACATCCTGATCTGGTTGTAGCCGGAGAAAGCATTCTTGAAGCTCAGAGCTGATGGCCGGTCGTGGCATCCACCAGCTGATCAATATTCGGCAAGAAAAAGTTATCCTCCGGATAAGCCTTGTTGAGGTCGGTGTAGTCCACACAGATCCTCCACTTTTCGTTAGCCTTCTTTACCATTATAACATTTGCTAGCCAGTCAGGGTAGTGGACCACAAAATTGATGGGGATAGTCTTCTGGTAAGGTTCCGTCCCGATGGTCACAGGTAGAGTTATCTCTCCTTCAACTCCGACGGAGTTTCCTCCGAAGCCAGTCAGTGGCATAGGGGTTTCATGCAGTCTTGATCTGGACAGGTTCATTCGAACAAAATCATCATATAATAATACTTCTATGAAGCTTCCATTATCAATAAGAATCTGCCTTATATCATAGTTTGCAATTACTGCCGACACAACTACATGGTCATTTCCAGAGACATGGGATTCTAAGAGGTCTTTGTTAGAGAAGCTGATTACATGAAACCCCTAGACCTCTTTACAATGTCCTGGCCTTCATCATATCTCCAGTCGGACCGACGGTGCAGCATGCCAATATTCCCATCGATCGGACGCTGGTTGGGAAGCTCTGTCTCATCCAAGGGATCTCTGCCATTTAAAGCTTTAGCCCGATTTCTTTGGGGTCGGACATATTTGTGCAGGTACCCTCATCGGATTAGATCTTCGATCACGTCCTTCAGTTGGAAGCATTATTTAGTGTTGTGCCCATGGTTCCGATGGAACAGACAGTACTTGTCTTTATTTCTGGATGTAGAGGAGTCCCTCATCGGACGAGGCTTATACAGGAAGGTCTCGTTCTCAATTTCCAAGAGGATCTTCTCCCTCGGAAGGGAGAGGGGCGTATAGGTTTCGAACCTCCTAGGAAAGTTCTTCGGCTTTGGACTGCGGCGTCAGGCCGGATTGTTGCCATCACCCGGGGGTCGAACTTCAAGAGCCTTGTCGCTCTGCTTCTTTGGGGCCGACCTCCCTTCAGCTTGGCATCGGCTCGCCGCCTGTTCTTCTACCATGGCGTACTTTTGGATCTGGCCAGCAGCTCGGAGTAGCTTGTCAAAAATTTCTTGTCCAGGGAGAATGTCGGCCTGGACAAGCACAACCCTCTCTTGAAGGCCGACATAGCTACATCCTCATTCAGATCCGGGATCTCCATAGCCATTGAGTTGAAATGGGCCATGTAGTCCCGAAGGGTCTCTCCTTCCTTTTGCAGCATGAAGAAGAGGCAGTCAGTGTTCCTCGGAGTCCGACTGCAAGTCCTGAAATAAGAAAGAAAAAGTTTTTCAAGTTGAGGGAAGGAGTGGATTGTACCTAGTCGGATGGCGGAGAACCACATCCGAGCGGTCTTCTTGAGAGTGGCGGGGAAGGCAATGCAGTGAAGGGCGTCGGAAGTGTCCTGCACCATCATGTGGCCCTTGTAGGCGCCCAGATGGTCCAGCAGGTCGGTGGTATCGTCGTAGGGGTCCACCGGTGGGATCTTGAAGTGACGGGGGGTCGGCTCCCCCATGATCTCAGCAGAGAATGGCGGGCGGGAGTCGTATGCCTACCCCCCATCGACCTTTTGCCGATCAACCATCATGGCAATCTGCTCCTCCATACGTTGGAGCTTGCTGGTGTAGTCCCTCGGGACCTCGCTGCAGCGCTGGCCATCGTCGGGAACTGAGTCGACGGAGGAGGGTGAGACAGACCTCACTCTTTTTCCATCAACATGAGCCCTCTGAGACATTCGAGGCTCAGGAATATCGTAGGAACAAGGCTGGGGGACTTCATGCTGTCGGCTTTCCCCAGCAGTAGATTGATGGTTGGTGCAAGACGCAGCAGGCAACTGCTGTCAATCATCAGCTGCGTCCTGGAGATTCTGAACCGCGATGACAAGGGTGTCGATGCGGTTCAGGAGGATTTGAAAATGTTGTTGTCCCAGAGTGATGGTGGGCTCAACAATGTCATTCTTGCTGGGAGGTTTCTCGGACCTGGATGGGAAATGACCTCTCCTGATATAGGTGTTCTGGATTCTTCTTTTTGTCATTGCTTGACTTAGAGGATAGATTCCTCTTTTTATAGAAGGGTTGAAGATTGATTGACAACCATCCGACCTAAAATAAGAAGAAGCAGTCCATTTACTAGAATTTGTCCAAATTCTTTGATTTTTAAGTCAATAGTTATCTGAAGATCTCCGTATGTATATGAGGTAGATCGGCATTCATTATTGAATAAGATGGACATGAGCTTAATAACCACTCACATATTGGGTTGCAGGACTCAGCTGTATACAACCCGAGTTGCAACCATGGTCCATGGAAAAAGATCGAGAGGGCCTCTCATGATGTGTGTGTTTAATCATGCCCACGTAGTGGGCTGCCATTAATCCATTGGATGATGTCAGCAGAGACCGGATTTTGTAATGGGCATGGATTCCTTAAGGTACTCAGGATGTACTTTATAAATTATGATATAGTGAATCACACATAGCATCTGGGGCATGATGGATGACTGTACGTAGTCATGCATGACGTGTATCATATGGACTGCATCTATACGCAGCAATTCATCTTATTCGATAGCAATTCATCACCCAGTGCTGCAGGTAGCCGTGAGTCTTTTCTTACAACTAGCTGACATGATTTATTTTTCGGATCGAATATATTTTAATAAAAATTTAAAAAAAATAAAAAAATAAAAAAATATTTTAAAAATATTTTTTTTTTTAAAAATAATAAAATAATTCTAGAGTTCTTGTTGGTTGATTGTAGTAAAAAAGTTAGGAAGTTTTGGATTGGACATATTCTGACGAAAAAATCCAGGAATAAAATAAAAAATAAAAAAATAGTCTAAAAATAAAATCAAAAAAAGAGAGAAATTAATAAAATAATCCTGGAATCCTTGTTGGTTGGTGGTAGTGAAAAAGTTAGGGATATATATAATAAATCACGTTCACTCGGCTGACACCAATGGTAGTCAGGTTGACGTACTCATCTTCGGGTGGAAAACAGCTGCGAAAAAATTAATATACGTCGTATATCGAACATTCCCTGGCTCACATTCGGATGGGGAACGACTGCGAAAAAATTAATATGCGCCGTGTATCGAACATTCCCTGTCTGAGGTTGGGGGACCGTCTGAGGGTGGCCACGCCAGGAGTCTAACTCCTCTCTCCTTTTATTTTATAAAAAAAAAAAAAAAATAGCAATTCATATATATATAATTAAACGCCGAGTATATATATATACTTAAACGCCGAGTATTTTGTTGCTTGAATCAAAGAATCGTTCATTCTGTTCTGGACACGGTGGGACCAGCGACGGGGACACTGCACTGGGACGCGGAGTCCGAAAGAAATGGGAGGGGAAGGACTAACCCGCCGGGCCCGTCTCACCGTCCGCGAACAACGGTCCGTTCCACGCGAACGACCCCTTACCTTGGAATACACGGATGTTAGATTACACGAGAAACACGTCAAAGTCGTGGTCTTGCCACTGTGCTTGCCGCTTAATTTTCTTCTTATCAAAGTTACAAAGCTTTGTTTTTTTTTTTTTTTTACTCCCTTTGAACTTGGGTGGGAATTTGATTGCTTCTGAATCGTGACAGTTATATCGTTACGTGTTCCTAAACATGAGAGGACTATAAATCACGATCCTGCGCCAAAAGTTAATCCCATGCCATGGGTGCATTAATAATAAATATATATAAGGATGGTCGTGATTTTATTAATCAAACTATTATTTTATTTTTAAAATGAAGCTAATTTTATTGATTTTATAAAAAAATTAAATCTAAACTGAACTCGATTCCTTGATTTTTTTTATCATATAAAACATGTTTTAAATTACAATTCACGAAACAAACGAACTGAATTGAAAGCTTTTCAATAGTAATCTTATTATCAACGTCTAAGATTAAAACAGCCTTTCTTTTAATTATAACTATCTTACAAATAAAATCTGACACCATATTCTAAAATAAGTAAAATAAATAATAATAACTTCATATAAAATTTTATAATATAATTTTAATTACTAAAATTCTTCTATAGTAAATATCATAAAAGATTATCAAATAACAAATATATATACAATATCATCATACAAAATCCCAAATATTAAATAAAACACACGATTTTTTGAAGCAATAGAAATCCATTAATATATCTATACATCTAATCTAATACTGATTTCATTATAATAATAAAAAATAGAAAGAAATAATCAAACAAGTATTCAATAAAACAATGCTAAGATTTTACAAAACAAATGTTTACACACATGAAATCTTAAACAAATTTATATTTTACAAACATCTTTTGTTCTGAAAGAGAAAGAAGTTTAATATCTAAGATGGAGCGAGTAGAAGAGAGGCTGAAGGGAGAGTGGGCTAGTGGTTAAGAGATGAAGTTGGAGAACAGAATTTAATAGAATATAATGTTTTATGTTAAATAACATAAAATAATAAATAATCTAATTTATATGAATTATATATATATTGATATGGTTTAGTTAGTTGATCGTTTTCAAAATCACAAAATAAAAATCAAAATCAAATATGAAAAATCAGTTTTTTTAAAAATGCCAAATCGAAACCAAACCGATTAATTTGGTTAATCAAGAACCTTAGATCAATTTAAACCGATTTTTTTTTTTTTGTTCAAATTGATTTTTTGATTTCTTTTTGCCCACTTCTGATATGCATGATGTCCAACAAAGAAGATATGTGAACAGCCAACTCGACTGCGAATTGGATGGCTTCCTTCGTGATGCATCACTCAGGACATTTTGTCTGCTCTTTTCTTTATGATATGCTTGTACAATTTAGAGATGTTTTGTTAGCAGATAGTTTCGGTTGTATCCATTTCAGGATAATTTTTTAATATATTTATCCGGTTCATAGAAGAAGAAGAAGAAGATATGTGAATGGTTGCATTGTTTCTACCGAGCCTTCCAATGTCTAAGACAATATACTCCCGACTGAATTAAAAATTTACTTATTCTCATAGTTCAAAATAAAAATTAAGTTTAAATTGAATATTACCTGACGGGACGGGGGCTTGCAGGATAGTTATTCCAGGATTTATCATCCCTCTCCCAACCCTAATCCCTTTTGTTTACCAAAAAAAAAAAAAAAATCAAGTTCAGGTGCCTTTTTGAGATCTGCACATCACTCTTTTTACTTTAATAGAACTGGGCGGACCTCCCTCCTATCCTCATAATAATAAAAAACAAAAAATCCGGTCCGGGTATAATGATATAAAAAAGTTAATTTGGATACACTATCTTGATTTCCTTGCATTTTCTGCAAACAGTAGACAAGATCTTTCCGCCTTAACATAAAGCCACATATGAGTATGTTAAAGAACTTCTACATAGATTGCTAACATTGCATATATTTAATTTGTTATATGTAGCTCTGGACTTGCCAATTCAAAAGGCAATTGTTTAAATTACTTTGGTGAAACTGATTTGAAAACGATCAGTTCAGTAATAAGACTGACCTCCTCTGCCATCATCTATCAATTTCTGCATAGGAATCTTTGTTCATGATTTTTTAAACACAAAATTTTGCTATTGACAACATACTCAAAATAATAAGCATCAACATCAACGTCCTCCTTTTTTTTAAAATAATAATAATAATAATAATAATTATAAAGATAAACAAATTACATGAAAAATCACACCTCATCTTTATTGTAAAACAGAGTAAACAAATTACATGAAAAGAGCACCCCTGGACCTGGGTTACAACAGAGAGAGGAGAGAGAGAGAGAGAGAGAGAGATGCCGTTAGCAAAAATAGAGTAGGGTTGGCTCAAAAAGAAAGAGAGCAGCAGCTATAGAGAGCTGCAACCGCATGGCATTGATGGTGTTGAAAGCTTTTTGAGGGAAAAGAGAGCAGCAACCAATAAAGAGGTTTTTTTTTTTTTTTTTTTTTTTGATCTTAGCTAAATCTTTTATTAATAAATAATAAAGACTAAAGTTTACCGACTTATGTAACTAATCATTCTAGAACTATATCGTGGGATTCCAAAGCTGATTTACTGTGCCAATTTTTAAATTTTTTATTTTTTTAAAATTTTTATAGATATATTTATATTAAATAATATAATTTTGTAAATTTACTTTAAAAAAGAAAAGAACCAAAAGCCATTAATGTTGACCTCCCAGGGCGCATATATTTAAAGAATTTGCAGCGTCTACCGGTGGTACCGGGCAAGGGGTAACCTGGCAATAGCTTCGAGAAGCCAAAGGTGGCAGCGTCGTTCTTTCCACCCTCTTCCACCCCACCGTCTCTCTCCCTCCATTTCTTTTTTTTTTTTTTTCTTTTTCTAGAACCGAAGAAAAGTAAACCTTCTCTCTTTCTAATATACCCCCCCCCCCCCCCCCTTCGCCCTCCGACGAAGTACCCTTGCCCATCGATCCCCACGAATCCGACTGCGACGTGTCCACCCTCTCCCTCTCTGCCCTCCCAATGAACAGTCTACGTATCTTCGACGCCCGGAACTCTCCCCCCGTCCGATGTTCCGCCCCTCCCGAAACCGACCTCTTTGAGTTCTTCTTCCACGTCCCCCGTTCCCCGGTGGGGATGTGTGCCGCCGACGAGGTATTCCTCCAAGGAAAGCTCCTTCCTTTCGGAGCTCCGCCACCTCGTCCGTCCAAGAAAGATGATATCTACAAGCCTAGAACCCTCCACCGCGACCAACGGAGGCCGGAGACCGCCACAGAATACCGGAGGCTGAGGAAGGCGCCGGAGTCCGACGTCAGAGTCTCCCCGCCATCCCAGCCGCCGAGGTCGCGTTCGAGGTGGTACCTATTCGCGTTCGGGTCGGTGAGAGTGCCGGCGACGATGGAGATGAAGGACATCAGGAGACGGCAGAGGCGGCAGAGCCCGGTGGGAACGCCTGAGGATTCCGGGCGGTGGAGCTTCGAGAGGAGCAAGTCGTGGAAATTGATACGGTCACTGAGCTGCAAGGGGGTGGAGAGCGCCGTCGCGGCGGCGCCGCTGAGCTTCGTCTCGCACGTGTGAGGGAGCTGTGCGGTGTGCGAGGCCTATATATATATATATATCGCCACTGGCTTGAACTGGGAATTCTGGTGAGAATTCGGTGGGCATTTTCTTTGCCCAGTTTGTTTTTTAAGAATTTAAATCGCATTCGAGGAAAGGAGGCGTACCTTGGTGATTGTATTCATGGGGTCACGAGGAATGCAAGGAGGTCACTGTATTGTATTCATTGGGGTAACTTCGGTGATGTCCATTTTGGAATTGTACGGTGAAATAATAACGAGCCAGGGTGTAGAAGTTCGGATGTGCAGTAGAATAAAGCTCGAGGCTGCACGCATCTGGAAATTGAATTTATTTAGTGAAAAGGAGTAAATTTAGCATAGCTAGATGAGTTATAATATTTTAAAAATGTTTTATTTCTTCTAGGATAAATGATTCAACAGCACCATATATCATTTCATTGAAGTATCACGAAATGATAAGGATCTCATATCTTTTTAGCTTTTAAATAAATATAGACTTGATTTATCAGCATTAAAAACGAATTTAGCATTTTTGCAGTTGTTCATATTAAAGAAATGGTGGGGCACCATCATTTGGTCAGCAATATGGTTCCTTTTTTAAAGAGTAAGATTTCATTTTCATTCTTGCCCTACGGAAGAGGAAACTAGTTATGGTAGTGTTTGGTTTAGATATAGATATTTTAAGAATAACAAAAAAATATGTCAAAAGTATTAATTTATAGCAGCATAAGATTTTTTTTTTTTTTTTTTTTTTTTGTTGGGGTGGGGATTGGTGTTAATCAGGTGATGATTTTAATTATACTCATTATGTGTTTGGATGCTTATAGAGATAAAAAAATACATATTATTTAGATTTTATAGTAGGATAACTGAATGAAAATGATGATATCTTATAAAATTAGAAAAGTTTGTCATTTAAATCTATGTCATTCTATATATAATATTACTATATAATATCTCATATATTAGAATATTATATTATGATATTACATTATACATTCTATTATAATCTCAATATTATATATATTACATTGTACAAATAATATTATAATAATATTTAATATTATATGATAATACTATGGAATGTTATTACATAATGTTATGATATATATTATTGGTGTCCAAAGTTGTAATTTTATTTAACAATAGAGGGAGTAAAGTAGGAGTTTAAACCAAGTCATAGCAAATTCAATCTTATACTACAAATGTAATTACCGGATAAATTGGCTAAAATTATGTACCTGATAACAGAAGGTTTTTGGGAGCTATCCATAAAGAAGATTGGGATAAACCCAACTTATCCTCATCGCTAAGGCGGTAGCCCGGTTGTTGGTAGAGGCCTTGCCTCGCTATCAATCAGTCCCGGATTCGAGAAATGATCCAGGATGACTTGATTAAATTCAGGAATAAGTCCTGGAACTCGAGTCCGTTGATGTGAGTGAGATCCGCCAGCGTTTTAGTAATCCCAGGTTGACGTGCTCACTGTTTGGTGAGAAAAGACTCTATAATGATCTTGTATCGGACATTACTTGGTGGGACGGGGGCCTGAAGGGATAGCTACACCAGGATTTATCTTCCCCTCCCTCTTTTTTTTTTTTTTTTTTTTACCAAAAAAAAAAAAAAAAAAACACAACTTATCCGCCTTCTAAAATGGTTCTTTGGTAAGC
The DNA here is from genome assembly GCA_021397845.1 of Areca catechu. Lineage (NCBI taxonomy): Eukaryota > Viridiplantae > Streptophyta > Magnoliopsida > Arecales > Arecaceae > Areca > Areca catechu. The sequence continues at coordinate 40,421,325 of CM038045.1, forward strand.
AAGCATGCAACCAACCATGTACCCTGCAGTTCTCAACCAGTGACACTTACAATTGCATTAAATTTAAGAATGACGGGGAGTTGCAGCTAGATACTCAATTTTGGTTGGATAGACCATAAGCTGTGCAACTGAAGATAGGAAAGAAGCCACATCACCACTTATAAAGCAAACACGACAAGCCAACAAAACTCTCCATCACCACGCAAGCAAGCGTTCGCTGACACGCAACCACCATGAAATGAACCGGGGAACCTGAAAACACCTTCGAAGCTAGCAAGGGACAAAAGTAAAAGTTGAGACAAGAGTTGACTGATGAATTATTCGACTTTAGACCTTCGCCACTGCTTTTTGACCTATTCAGTCCAAGTATCCACAATGTAACCATCTCAAACGCAAATTTTATCATTTAAAAAAAAAAAGAGAGAGAGAGAGAGAGAGAAATTATCCGTTTAAGAAAGCTGGTGCATGAACAAGTTTCTGGAAAGATAAAAGAAAGAGATGCGCCGCCCTAAACGAGAAAAGCCTGCTTCTAGGAACTCACCATGGCACCATCAACAAGACCACTAGTTACTACTTAATTAAGAGCGGATTTCACCTACACGGTTAGCCAGATTAATCAAAATTTTGACCCAGAACAGATCTGGGGCTGCTAAAGAAGTAAACCAACAACATTCATTATAACAGTTAATGATGGTTTCAGTGCGCATCCACCTTAAGAGGATCAAAGTTTTACCGAAAACTTGATTTGAATTTATTCGTCAGTGGCTTTAATTTTCGAATTCTTTTAGTTTTCTTTACTCTGCTAAATCGAGAATTCGAGATTACATATTTTGTAAATTGACATTTTAAAGCTAAGTTCCTCCACAATCGGTCGGCGGAATGCTTCAAATAATGTTATTCAGACCTGCACTCATTAAGTTCTATCGACACTTAAAAACACCATTACTGCCAGCCAATTAATCTACCGCTGGAACTGCTTTTGGCCAAATGAGTGACTTGAAAGTTTTAATTTAATCAAATCACGCATGTCATCCGTCATCGGTAGGTCAGATGTCCGATAGTACTCGAGCCTGATGAGGTCGAGCACACCTGGTAATTAAACACCCAAAGCCATCGATGCACATTTTTCCAATCCTTGAGAAATAGCCTTTACTCATAGCAAAGACTCGTGTATCATCGATGCCTATACCGTGCTTCACCTTCCGGCCACGGTTTTTTTATTTTTTGAAAATATATATATATATATCTTGGAGAATACAAATCGATACATTCCATAGATCCTCCAAGAACACTCCCATCAATGTAATTTTTTTAATCCAGTCCTCCCGGTTGATACTGCATCTTTTAATTACTTTCAACATGAATCTTATGATTAAATGACTCTAATCCTGTAAACATGACCCTAGAAATATATTATACAGCAAACTCATGTTCTTTTGATGTTGATTAAGTATTGGATAAGGAGAAAACCACCAAAAAATTAATGGATAAAATTATTTGATCAAAGGATCCAAAGATATTAAGTGAAACAAGGTCAAACACCAAAAGCTATTTGTTCTCCCCACTTTATGCTCTTACATTTTCTGCAAATTATCCCACGAAACTGGGAACATCAACCAAACAGCAGATAACTTTTAACAGCTAGCTGGTTGGTTAGGGTGTTGTTACGGATGATTAAGTCTATATATCCACTCCTTGGTTAGCCATTCAGTGTCCAAACATAAGTAAATCTATATATCTACTCCTTGGTTAGCCAATCAGTGTCCAAACACAACCTAACCTAATTGCTTAAAAGACATATAACGGAATTATATTATCCACAAATCAATCTGAAGAACCCTCCTCTCCAGCGAAATCTGTTTTGCTATTGTTTCTGTGGCAGAATTAGTTTTGGAAATTAGTGGATGGGATAATATCCGTAGAAAAGCTACATCTGAATGAATGATATGATGTTATGCTTTGTGCCCAACAATTCAGCTTTCAGGTTAAAAATTTGAGCTCCACTCATGAGTATAGATTAGGTGACAAAAAAAAAAAAAAAAATGCTTACATAGGATAGGAGCAGGCAAAATATATCTAGCAGAATAAAGAATATAAGAAACTAATCTCTCTTCTCTTTTTTTTTCAAAAAAAAAAAAAGCAGTTCCGCATCGGTTGTTTTTTGGGGAAGACTGGTGATTAAACATCCGTTCACATACTACTCCCCGTGCCAAGTGAGAGAAAAGTTCTGATGATATTAGTTTGATCCCAACATGCTTTTTATTAAATTGGGACTAAACACATTCAATAATGGAGGTGGTACTGAAGTTTCAATTATAGCATATCTTGCAATATCACAGAACACATTGCTAAGCTAAGCTGGAAAGCAGATGGAACAAGTTTGCATTCAACTCTGGTAGGAAGATAGATCACCTGCTAACAAAACCTTACCATGAACACCATATCAACCTGTAAGAGTGGGCGTAAAAACTCCCATCAAGTAGTTCACGCAAGGGTTCAGAGTTGGCTTTCCACCAAAGGGTCACATTAAAGTTCCCGCTTTATGAGAATCTCAAGAAAAACAAATGATGTTGGAATTCAATCTACCAATATTTGACAGGCCGATAGGTCCCCCCACTCATCAGCACTAGCATTTTTTCATCCCAGATCAAGGTTGTCTACGGTTGACAAGCCATTGTTCACATGAAATTAACACAATCTTCAGTTTATTCTCCATACGTATTTAAACCCACAGGACAAGTCATCAACCAAAAGTCATGGTTATATCTGTTGGAAAAATTTAAAATTTCTTCCACCAAACTAATTAATTATTTGACTATTTTATTTTTAATTATTCGACAATTTTGCTTTTGATTATTTGATCATTGAAATTTTTAATGATTTGATTATTAGAGTTTTTAATGATTTGATCATTAAAGTTTTAATTATTTGACCGTTATGCTTTTAATTATTAAATTTTTAATTTTCTGACCATTGAATTTCTAATTAGGATTTAATAGGCCGATAAAAATTCAAAAGGTCAGATTTTCGATGGCTATAAAAAAACTATCTTGGAGGCTCAAAGACATGGATTTTGTTTTATATTTCATACACTTTTTTCTTTTTCTTTAATATTTTCTCCTCCAAATTTTTCTTATTTCAAAGTTATTTTACTGGATGCTGAAAGAGTCTCCATCGATCTCTTTCATGATCGTACTCGTAGGCGAAGGAATCCTAGTCGTATCCTGGGATAATGTTTCCGACAATTTTTGCACAAGGGATAAAATATGTCTTAGGATAATTTCTCATATACTTTCGGGTTTGATTTTGATTTTTCGATTTCCTGTAAGATTTTACCATTTTTTTAATCATATCTATAATTTTTAAAACCATGTTCTAATAATCTAAGGCATAGTAAATAGTTAAAGTTAGACCATGCTCCAATCAGCAATTTCACAAAGCATAAAATATTCGGCTAGTTGCTAAGTATAGAAAAGAAGATTTTAGCGGTAAGTAGAAATATATTTCTTGTTTTTGGCTTTACATATCAAAGACAATACTTTAGTGAAATAACAAAAAAATCGTTTTCTAAGTCATGAAATTAAGAAGGCCATTGTATCTAGATACTAGTTAGTTCTCTCGAAGAAGTTCACAAAAAATCTTGATTCTCTTGTAATTGCATGCTTTATCAGATAATGCTGAGAGTTTGCAAGCCAGTGAATGCTTGTTTGTCCCCTTGCTTTTTTCATTTATATATATTATGAGTTTTCTTTCACATGCATGAATTTCTGTTAGAACGTTGTATTTTTAGATTTTTTGCATGCACGTGGAACAGGAAATCTTTTGATTGTCATATATTCTCTATTTTCAAATTTATTATTTCAATATTTTGAATTGCAGTTGAAAATAGTAAGATTTAAATAAGGGTGGCAATATTATTGTTTGCTTCTATTTCTGTATTATCAATAGATGGTAAATTCGATTAGTTTTGATAGATTTCTTGTGAAGAATGCTGAAGAAAAGATTTTTGCATTAGGCCATATGTTTGTAATGTTCTTCATATTCTTCCCTAATGTCAGTTGGAAACCCATGATCAAGGGGCCAGATAAGGATCCAGAAGATATTCTTAAATCACTAGATTAGTTATTGACAAAAAAAGATTGAGGATGTTATATAGGATGCAAGCAAGAGTGTTCCTTGAAAGTTGTATAGCCTTCATGAACTCACTAGCATGATCTTCGGTAATGATTAAGATACCATCAAGATGAAATCTAGTTGTATAGCACTTGTTTAAAACCAAATACATGGCTTATGCATCCAAAACCTTGACACTCACGACCAACAAATATACTGAGCCTGATTCTACCTACCAATTAGTTTTCATGAGAACATTTGTAAGGTTATTGTGATATTTGATGGGATATCATCCGACACGATTTCTGATGCATGGCCAGCACTAATCTTGAAGATATCGCCCAGCACTAATTCTGATGCAGATGGATATATTTTTTGAATATTTTTATGGGTATATGGGGTATGGGATATTTTAATCTCTAACTCATTAGGATCAGTTTGTTTCGAGAATAAGTTTGTTTTATAATTTATTTTTATTATTATTTTAGAATTTGTTTTTATCAGATTTTTTAGTTTGTGGAGAAGTTTCGATTGTTTAAATCTATTTAAAGGTTGTAAGCTTCGTAGCATTATCGATAATTAAATAAAATACTTTAAAATTTCCTGATTCCCTCCTCTCTTCTTCTCCTTCCCCCTCTTTTTCTCTTCTCCTCTTTTTCTTTCTCTTCTCCCAGTTCCTTTCTTCTTTCTTTCCCTTCTCCTCCGGTTCTTCTCCTCCTGTTCCCCTTCTTCTCTGCTTCTAATTCCTTCTCTCTTCCTCTTTCTTTCATGAATCTTTTTTCCCCTGGATTCTCCTGCTTCTTCTCCCAGTTCTCCTTCTTCTTCCTCCTTCCTCTTCTTCTTCTCCATCCTCTCTTCTTCTTCCTCTGCTATTTCTTTCCCGTTCTTCTTCTTTCTCTTGTTCCTCTCCTCCTTGCTAATCTAAAGTGACTGAGTTCCTATTTGCACTTCAACCCTACCTGCGAGCCCCTCTCTCTACTCATCCCATCCGCCAACAGCCTGTCCATGTTCGTCCCACTCTGCCCGCTCTCGCCATCGGACAACCTCCATCGTGGACCTCCGCTCCGCCACCCTCCACGCCCCATCTGCCAGCGCCTCATCTTCTAGACATGGACTCCACCTCCGTCAGCCTCTGCCCAGGCCGAGCCCCCCCTCTCTGTCTCCTGTCAACCCAATCCTACCAGAAATCACAGCGGCTCTCCCCCTTGAACCATCATCCTCCACCATCATCTGGATCATCATCCGGCCATCTCCTCCACTAACTCCATTCCATGGCCACCTGTGCGATCCATCCAAAATTTGTCCACAAGATCGCATCCAACCCGAGATGCCACCAATCTCGTCGTTGTCAGCCATTCTTCACCACCAACAACTCCGGTCTCGCACATCGGCGTTCCTCTTTGCTCACCACCAGTCGACGACTCAATCCACTGCCATCCCTATCCTCACCGGCAACACGAACCGATCGACTGCTTCACATCCAAAGCCATTGCCAGTGCCACCTCCCATGCTGTGCCGCCCCGTGCCGCCCGTCCCGGTGGTCTCCTCATCCCAATGTCGCCCTCCTTCAAGACCGCCGGCGAGCCTTGCCGGTCTCCTCCTCCATTCTCCCGTCCGGACAGCTACTCCATTCGGGATCCTTCCATGCTGCCAGCCGTCGATCGTGCCGCCCCTTCTCCGATGACGGTTCTTCCGAGGATGCCGATGACAACCCCTATCGGATTTTCCCTCCAAAAGCCTTTCATGTTCAGCACGATCGTGAAAGCACCTGGAGCTTGCATGATCGTGAAAGCTAATTAATATAGTTCCCTGTTGCCGACTTAAGATTTTAGGCCAAGGCAGGGTAAAGAAATAATAAAAATAAAAAAAAAATATTTGAATAATTGAATTTATCTCTGAATTTAGCTAACCTAGTCTACTTATCATTTTTAAACGACCAACGATCCAATCCTTCCTAAAATAATTGATTTGCATGTCGATAATATCGTCCCATATCAATATTTTAGTTAATAGCTTGAAGGAGTTGCTCTTTAAATTTATTTGATGTATGTAGGAGCTCAAGTCATTAAATTCATGGTATCAAAGTTGGGATGGTTCACTATCTTCATATTTAACAAAGTAAAATTATTTTAAGATATAGAATTTTACATAGCAGTAAGTACGAAATAATAAAATTTAATATGCAAAGCTTTCATCAAGTTCTTTGTAAAATATGTTACATCTTATTCCTCGTTCATGATATATCTGAATTTATATTTTAAAATTTTACTATGAATATTCTTTGTATCAAGGTGATCTATGTAATAGCATAGTTTGGGTTTGCTTGACGCTAATTTATTTGACATCAATTATTTCTAAAGATTGCTCACAGGTATATAATTATACAGTTACAAGAGGAGTACGATGATCATTGCAATATTTGTTATTTGAATTTCTTGAATACTAATATATTAATATTCAAGTAAAATTGATCATCAAGTTACTTATATTTAATTTTGCATATTTTATCACCATGACTATAAGTTCTGATGTATCTCACAACTTATAATGAAAGATTCTTATATTAATTTTCTTATTAAAAGCTTAAATAGAACTAAGATTCTAAAGTCATCAAGAGAGATAGGGCTTAGCCTATAAAAGACGTTCTAATATTGAGAACTCAATCTTTGTGGTAGGAGATTCCTTGAAAAATCTTCGTGGTAGGAGATCCCTTGAAAGATATTCAATATGATAATAACAAGCTGATTGGTTAGCCAAGGAGCATATATAATTTATTTGATATAGAAGTCATAGACTCCATCCCGTCCCTATGATGATTAGTGTTCCTATGTAGTGGTTAAGAAGAGTTTATCTCTGAATGTAACCTGAAAGATATTTCTCGAGATACGATACTATACACATCTTTGGAGGGGCTTACATATATGAGAGTATCCATATATGACGTTGCTAGAGATATTGATTATCTTTAAAAGCTTTCATGAAAAATCAAGATACATGTGCAGGATCATTAATACACAAACTTGTGATGGAAAATTCTATATTGCATGTGAAAGTTGAAGTCTGGATTAAAGAAATGTAGTTCAAGACTTGGTTCAATCCAATTCCTTCGGATAAAAACTATTCACACTAAATGAGGTTATAGTCACCTTACCAAGTACTTAGTATAAGTATCCAGAAACTTATATTTTACTATTTTTTAGAAATTATGAGTTTTGAGGGGGATTGTTGAAAAATTCAAAATTTCTTCCACCAATCAATTAATTATTTGATCATTTTATTTTTAATTATTTGACCATTTTGCTTTTAATTATTTAATTGTTGAAGTCTTTAATGATTTAACCTTTAAAATTTTTAATGATTTGATCGTTGAAATTTTAATTGTTTGACTGTTATGCTTTTAATTATTGGAATTTTAATTTCTGGCCATTGGACTTCTAATTAAAATTTAATAGGCCAATAAAAATCTAAATGGTTAGATTTTGGATGGCTATAAAAGGAAAGATATGGATTTTGTTTTATATTTCATACTCAATTTTTTTTTTCTTTAGTATTTTGTCCTCCAAATCTTTCTTATTTCAAAGTTATTTTACTGGATGCTAAAAAAGTCTCCATCAATCTCTTCCATGATTGTGCTTGCAGGTGGAGGAATCCTGGTCATATCTTGGAATAGTGTTTGACAATTCTCGTACGAGGGACATAAATATATCTTAGGACAGTGCCTCGCATGCTTCCAGATTTAATTTTGATTCTTCGATTTCTTGTAAATATTTACCGTTTCTTTAATCATATCTATAATTTTTAAAGCCATGTTCTAACAATATCACATTGACATACTCCCCCTATCATTCCTATTGACAATTTATGCAAATAAATCCCTTTTATTTGTTGTTTCATATAACCAAATAATCAATGAACAACTCTTGCCGAGCCAAATTGCTCGCTTTCTAAGACCCAAAAAGCTCAACCAAAGGCGAAGATAGAAATTACAGTCATCAAATCAATTCCATCCCTAAAAAAGACTCATTTTTATCTAAAGATGGAGGTCTTAAAGCAAAAGACCACCCACCACTATCATCCACATTTATCCAATTGCTTCCTAACAGAATATCTTTCCAATTCTTGGTTTTTACATCTCTAACATTATGAGTGCTTCACTAATCTTGATCAGGTTAATGATGTTTACTTTACGTAAATGCATATTATGTGCATGTGTTTAGTCAATTATTATATACAAATGTCAACGACAGCCATGTCTTCCCAAACTTGCAGCACTTGTTTCATGATTTTTATGGAATGAAAGATAAAAATCAACCACCTAGAGATTGTTTGCCCCCTATGTTTCAACAGTTGAAGGCAGAGTCCATCCATAAGTTCCTGGACTACTGCAAGAATTCAGCATCCGGTCATTAATTAGTATTGGTTCAGATCTAAGGGTTTTGTGCATCTTCAGATCTAAGGGTTTCAAAAATTGAACTCCTGCTGCTTGAATTAGTTGATAATGCCTAGCGAGACTTCGAATTAAAAGTACTCCAAGAAGTGCTGCATATGTGAGTTCACTGAAGTATTTTTACTTGGAAATAGTGAAAAACATGAGAACTTACTGCACATTTCTTAAAATTTTGATGGTATATTCCATGACGTGAGTGACAAATATAAGAAAATATTATTATCCCAAGATCATATATATAATTTTTAGAACATCAAAAATAATATTATTTTTAAGAATTAATTTAAACAAATCATAGATATGTAAACCCCATGGATCAAATAATATCTAAAGATTTGGGATGCGTACCTGCATTTAACATTAATTTTTAAACCTGCTGATGTGGCTGACCGCTAACGTAGTGCCCACTCCAACATGCCTAGCTACTGATGTGGCACCTACGTCCAGCATGGCTAACTCTGACATGGCACCGCGGGCTACACCTCAGCTGGGTAAAGCTCCTGGTTGAGTAGAGCCCTCGGTTGGTTAGGGCCCCTGGTCGAGTAGAGCCCCCAACCGAGTAAAACCCCTGGCCGAGTAGAGCTCCTGGCCAAGTAGGGCTCTGGCCAGGTAGAGCCCTTGATTGAGTAGAGTTTCCAGCTGAGTTGGGCCTTGGTCACGAGAGGATCATTCTCCCCACAGACCGAGGCAGGAAAATATATTAAGGGTGCAGTGAAAAGCTACAACCCTCGGCAAGCATGTGCAGCCCACATGGTTTCAACACCACGAAAAAATGCCCGGATGGCGACAGGGGGAGCGGTGTCACTGATAGACCGCGATGTTGTTGTTAAGACACCACGACTATCAGTTTAATTAATCGGCTTCTAAATTAAACTAAGAATACATAGAAAGGATGAGTCAGGTCGAATCCACGAAAAAGGCAGTGTTTAGGATAATTTTAAAATCTTTGATTTGAAAAAAAATAAACAGATCAAAGTCGAAGAAATAAAAATTAAAAGTATGAAAAATAAATAACTTGGTACTATGATCTACTATTTAGATCCAAGCATCTACTTGCAATAAAGATAAAAACATGAATTTAAAAGCATATGAAAGTAATTTTTTTGTATTAAATAAAATGATTACAAGAAATTGAAAAGGGGTAATTTGATAACTAAGAAAAACTATAAAAAAAATAATAACAAAGACCGGAAGTAAATCGGCACAGCCTCGTCGGGAAGATGGTCAAGAACTCATTTCTTCCTTCGTACTCCTCAGAGCGAATTGGCTTTTCCTGCTTCTTTCTTCTTGGATCTTGATTTGGAGATCGGTGTAGGCAAAAAGATGGCATAGAAGATAGCTTATCCTCTAAGAAACCTCATTTTTAGAGGCCAACCCATAACCCAAAGCTAGACCTCCTACCTTGTCCCGTACTCCTCTCTCCAAGATGCTTTCTTCTGTAACTCAGGGGTCCTTTAAATAGAGTTCATCTAAGGCTTCCTCTCGATCAAATTTGAACTCAATCGGGTTCCAAATCGGTTAGATATCGTACAGGAAATCTGAGCCGTCTGTTGTATGGCCTGATGTGGTGATCAATGCTAGCCTTCGTTCTCTGGCACACAAAGTCTGGGAGGGACTTTTACTGGATTGAATCCCAGATCCCTCTTCGAGCAGGACTTGGACTCTGCTTCTCCCCATTGAGCAGTCGGTGGCGGGCGACGGATTAGGATGGTGAAACAGGGAAGAGGGTGGCCGGCTGCTGTTATCTTAGTGGAGAAGGGGACGCCATGAGTGGAAGTGGTCTTAGGCTGAGAGAAATGGCAGGTGTTGGGTGGCCGATCGACGAGAAGGATGCTTGGAGGCTTCTCCGGATGGTGATAGTCGGGTGGTGGTTGGTGGGATTGATGGCCGGGAGCTTTGGAGGTGAGGGGTGGTCACTGGAGTCTACGGGATGGTTGCTGGAAGCAGCGGGATGGTCACTGAAAGTCGTGAAGTGGTCGGCGGCCATTCTCTTGGCTGATAGGGCATTGAAATCACATATGGTCCACGAAGCCTAGCCGTGGACCATGGTTAATGGCAGATGTAGGCCGATCGGTGTTGTATGGACCAAGTGGCCGGTCCATGGTGGACCGACTGCTTCAAATTTCATGCAAGTCCTTAATCTATTTCAAATTTCAGTTCCCAACTTATTTGAACTTTGATTTGATGCCGTCTATGCCATTGAACTCCAAAAATCAAGCTCTTTCAATCTATGGACTCATTTTCTACAAAACATCAATAAAAAGTATCAATTCTTAATAAATACTAATTAATTAGTACTTATTTTAATGATTAAATTGGGATAATTAATAGACTTATCAGTTGCCATCCCTACCAAACCTGTCATGATGCTCAGGAAGGAACATCCCACAAGGGGGAGGAGGCGCTTCGCCGAACTTGTACCCCTTGCAAAGGAGTGCTCTGCTAGGATCACGGGTTTTGTGGTGTGTTGCCGCCAGGATCGCCATGGCCCGTAGCTGCTGTCGGTGTCGGATCGCTCTTCATCTCCGCGACACCGTCCCACTCGTTGAGACCTGCAAAACAGGGGTTAGTGACCCGAGCCGGGAATTCTGACGGGGGCACTCTGACGCTCAAGTCAGTGACGATCCAGGAAAACAGATCCTCCGGATCGAGCCCCTCTGGTGGACTCCATGCTAGGAGTGAAAATGATGCAAGTAGAGTGAGAATGGGGATGAAAATGTGCCGGGAAAGGTCATGACCGAGGAGGACGGGTCTTCCTGTGTGGCCTCCTTCCCCTCCCCCTTTCGATCTTTTCTGTTTAGCTTATGTTACCTTTTTTTTTTTTGAGTGTGTCGAAAGTTCTTTTAAGTCTAGGCGATCGTTGAACACCTATCTCAAGATCTCCCCTGTGCTGTCAGGCACGTGCGGTGGCGTTCCATGCCACAAATGGGACGTCTCTTCTGATTCGTACCGTCAGGAGCGTGTGGTGGCGTTCCGTGCCGTGGATGGAACGTCTTTCCTGGTTGGCGATGAGGAAACCACTGTGCATTCTTATATTCCGAAAAGCCTGGCAGTGTCTTAATTAGGGGAGAACTTCTCCCTGTCCAAGTGTAAGTGGCATTCGCAGGCAGTTATTATGATTTGATGGGTGCTTCTTCAAAGCTCTCGGGTAGCCCGCCGGTGCCCTGGGGAGGTGGCTTCGCTCCTTTGGTGGCCGGCGGCGTTGTCCGAGGTGGTTGCTGAATTGGAGAGCTGGGACTCGGCTCCGGCCTGGGGGGGCTCGACCTCGGAGGGGCTCGACCCGGCGGAGGAGGGCTGGGCTTGACTCCGACCCAGGGGGCTCGACCTCAGAGGGGCTCATCCCAGCAAAGGAGGGCCGAGCTCGACCCCGACCTGGAGGGCTCGACCTTGGAGGGGTTCCATCTAGCGGAGGAGGGCGGTAGGCGACCCCTGCCCAGAGGGCTCGACCTCGAAGGGGCTCACTCTGGTGAAGGAGGTCGCTCGGCTCCGGCCTAGGCGACCCGAGCTTGCGGGTGCTGACCTGGCGGAGGAGGGCGGTACACGACCCTTGCCCAGAGGGCTCGACCTCGAAGGGGCTCGCTCAGCTCCAGCCTAGGCGACCCGAGCTTGCAGGTGCCAACCTGGCGGAGGATGGAGCTTAGCTTCGATGGATCAGGGGGGCTCGACTCGGCAAAGGAATCCGAGATGGAGTGTCCACCGTGACAGCTTTTCTGACATGGCATCCGACAGGGATCACACATCAGCCTTCCACCGTATCATGGTGCTCCATTAAACATGCGCCCCTTGCAGAGGAGTGCTCTGCTAGGACCATAGGTCCTGTAACACTCTGCTTAACTTGTCATGATTCTTAGGAAGGAACACCCCACTAGGGGAAGGAGGCGTTGCGCCGAACCTGTGCCCCTTACAGAGGAGTGCTCTACCAAGATTGCAGGTCCTGTAGCACTCCACTAAACCTTTCTCCCTTGTAGAGAGTGCTCTACCAGGGCACCAGACCCTGTCCAACGGTGTTGCCTTCTATATATAGGTAAGAGGGACCTCCGATCAAAGTAGGTAGCAAGCAACCCCACTGCATAGGAGAGAGAAGAAATTTCTCACTCTTCCTCTTCACGGTGGTCATCCAGGCCTCTGTGATAGAGGATTTGTTGTCCTTGATTGCTAAACTAACTTGACCGTTAGAGTGTCCTTGCTAGTACCCTTGGTCCAGGTTTTCTTCTTTACAGGGTCATTTTGCCGGGAACATTCAGAGGTGAGGGACCCGACTTTTTTCAGAGCAACTGACATGGCACGGGAACACACCAAGACTACAAGCAGGGGTGATCTTGGAAGCAACAGATTGGCATACAAGGGAGGAGGATGACATCGGTGATCATTAACTTAAAATCGTCACCCTGCTACAATGATCCCATGATTGTAACTGATAAGTCTATTAATTATCCTAATTTAACCATTAAAATAAAAATTAATTAATTAGTATTTATTAAAAATTGATATATTTTATTAATGATTTATAGAAAAGGAGTCCATAGATTGAAAGAGCTCGATTTTTGAAGTCCAAAGTATAAATGGTACTCAAATCAGAGTTCAAATAAGCCCGGAATCAGAGTTTGAATTTGATTAAATAAATTACATAAATATTAAAGCAGCCGGTCCACCATGGATTGATTGCTGGGTTTATAAACTCTTGTGCGGTCCACCGGCAGCTATTGCTGCCGGTCCAAGACCCTTATCCATGGACCACCACCATCGTTTCATGCCGCCCAGCCACTAGAAGTGTTCCTCGCCGTTTCCCTTGCGGCTAAGAGCGCCCTCATGGCTGGAGAGCCCACCAGAGATCAATTTTTCTCATCGGTTAACATCATCCAATTTCTTCTTCCGTTCGTCACCGGAAGCCGTGGCCACTCATCACCGACTGAAGATGATGCCCGAGACCTACTGCAAGCCATCACTGATGACTCCCCTATCCCTGTCGTCTCTTCCATTAATCGGCCACCCAACACCGATGCTCCACTCCACCATTTTCCTTGTTGATTGGTTTCCCTACCACAGTCGCCCCCTGCCACCTCCTGCCATCACCTGTCGCCTCATGATGCCAGCCACTCAATGGGAAGAAGCAGAGTCCAAGTCTTTATCAAAGGAGGGGGGTTCGAGAATCCTATGAGTTCGGATCGGACTCTATTTCCCCGACAAGGAGCTTCCTCGAACCATCATGCAACACATCGGACGATTGAGAATTCCCTGCATGATATCTAGCCGATCTTGAGCCCGATTGACTCCAAATTTGACCGGAAGAAAATCCAAGACGAGCTCTATTTAAAGGATCCCTGGGCTAAGAAGAAATCATCTTAGAGAGAGGAGTACGGTATAAGGTAGAAAGCTTAGCTTTGGGTTACGGGTTGGCCTCTAAGAGTGAGGTTTCTTAAAGAAGAAGCTCTATCTTCTATGCCATCTTTTTGCCTACACCAATCTTTAAATCAAGATCCAAAGAGAAAGAAAAAAAGGAAACCCAATTCGCTCCACGGAGTATAATGGAAGAAGGCGAAGTGACATCAACCAACTTCCCGACGAGACTGCACCAATCAACTTCGAATTCTTTGTTATCACTTTTCATAATTTATTTAATTATTATTTTCAATTCCTGGTAATTAGATTTTAATTAATGCAAAGTTTATTTTTCTATTATTTTTTTTTATTGCAAGTAGATGCTAAGATCTGATTAGCAGATCGAACATACCGAGTTTTAATTTTCTTTTACACTTTTAATTTCCATTCTTTCTAACTCTAAAATATTTTTCTTTTCTTTTTAAAATCAAAGATTTCAAACTATTCTAAGTATTGCCTTCTCTATGGATTCGACCCGACTCATCCATTCTATTTATTTTATTTTATTTAAAAATTAGTTAATTAAATTGATAGCCATAGTATCTTACCGACAACATCGCAATCTTATCAAGTTTTTCACACCATTGCCGGAGAAGGCATGAATGCTAACATTTTTGATATCTTTGATTTCTTGTAAATTCAGTTTACTATTTTTTTTTGCAAATCAAAAAAATTAAAAAATTAAAAAGAGAAGAAAGAAATTTTTATAATTTTGGTGAGATCAACTCTAATCCTAGATTAATTTTTTTTTATTACTCCTAATTAATTTCTACCCTTTCATATTAGCTAAAAAAAAATTTCTATTTTTGTTTCCTGTGATTAGTTTTCTTTTTTAAAATCTACATAGTTTTTAGATTTGTTTCCTTTTTTCTGCTATCCTCCCTTTCAAATTTACATAAAAAAAAAAAATCTTGTTTAGTTTCTTCTTTTAATTAGTTTCTTTCTTTTCAAACTAGCCTAAAAAAGTCAAAAAAAAATCTTGATTTCTTCCTTTTTAAAATTAACCTCCAAAAAAAATACTTAACTTTTTAATTAACTTCCTTAAATATTGATTTGATTTCTTGCCTTAATTATAAGACCTATATTTTTTTTATTTGCTTAATCTAATTTTAGTCTTTTTTTCTCGTATCTAATTAACCAAAATTAAAACTTGCCTTTTATCTCTCTTACTTTAAATAACACAACATAAAAAAAATAAAAATACTATATAATACTTAACTAAAATGGAGTAACTAATTGAAACTTAAAAGCTTATTACTTGTTTGGGATATCTTTCTATTTTTGCATGCATACTTTTATAAAATATCTTAAGGATATTAATCCATAAATAACATAAGGTGGGGAGTTGATAACCCTTCCTTGGTCAACAAACCATCACCCGACATCTTGCATTGATCCAAGTCTGTTAATTAAAATCAATTAGACATCAGCCCTAGAGGAACTCGAGCTTAATAGGATAAGGCATTTAAAAGAGTTAAACCGGGTCAGGATTGACTGATTGACTGGTATCTAGGAAAAGGATTCAAGGATGATGTAGCCCTGAAGAAAGGTAGTTTTTAATTAGTTTTGTTGACTAACTTGGCCGATCTAATTGATATCTAGGGAAAGCAATGGGAGAATCCCCACCGATCTTATCTTTACCTGGCTAGTTGATTAGTTAATTTCTGACTTGGAGGGCTTCAAGGCTATCTTGGAAGTTAGGAGCTGTCTAGATTTATGATAACCCTAGGATAGAGAGTCCATGTTATACTAACTTGTTTGTAAATAATATTAAATCCTAACTAATTTGTTTTTTTTCTCTCTCTCTTAGTTTTAGGACTCCTTAGGCCCTCATATTTAGAACTCTTTTCCTTCTTCATTTCATTACTCATCTTTAAAAAATAGTAATAATAATAACAAATAAATAAATAAGGATTGTTTTGATCCAAAACTTTAATTATATATTCAAATAATCAAAATAATTCAATAAATTAAATCAGTGTCAAGAGCATGAATCCTTATAGTAAAGTACTCTTTCTCTTGGCACACCAAGTTTATTCGAGCCCCATTCATTTTGAGAGAGAATGCCCAATCGTGTACCAATCTTTTGAGTCTATATATGACTATGTTTATTAAGATCAAATCCAAACGGCCTACAGCTCAGGAAATAACCTATACTTGAATGCTTATAATTCAGGTTAGGGGCTCAACTATATTTTTCATGGCAACCACACCTAGTGGTTATCCTGGTAATCCAAGGATCCATGTTCATAGACACATCCTATTATGATCTGCCCTATTTTTATTATCAACATTCTCCAAATAATTATAGCCTATTATTTGAAGAGAAGGTTCAGCAAGCATCATACCCACCTCCCCTATGGACCAACCTAGATGTTGATAGGTTTGTTCAATTTCAATAAATAATTATAACCCAACATCAATCTATCAATAAGCTAATGGATCAAATTGATCAATGATTAATTGAAAATAGAGAGGAGAGAGGTGAACTGCCTAGTCAACCCGAGAGTAACCTAAAGGGACCATACCTAGCTCAAGATTTTAATGACCCTCTATTTTTTTCTGAACAATCAACTCTGACTCCTGGAAATAAACTGGTCTTAGAACAACTTTGCACAACCATAAAGATTGATATCAATAATTTGGCTAAGGTAAAAAAATATATGAAGAAATTAAACTTGAAGGACGAACCAATTTCATCATTACCCTACTCACATATAACCCAATTATCTAGTGCCCTAAAGTCATCCATGCCTTCTAATGGGATGGGAGAACAAATAAATGCAATGATGGGATTAGTTGAGCCTTTCCAAAAACTACAAATGCATAACATAATAGAGAAAGCCATCCCCATAGTTCTCTCCCACAATTTAGTGGATCCATATCATGCTCATTTTGGGATGGATAATTTTAATATAGATGGGTATATTTTACAAGTAAATAATTCAATACAAATACCCTACTTGGAAACCACCATACTTTTGATTGATGAATAATAGGAGCTATCACGTAGCCCACCAATAGCCCCCTTATTAGAATCATCACCTGATCTAGAATTAAAACCATTTCCTGATGTACCCATTAAAACTTTTTCAATGAACCTTACCTAAAAAGCCCAACTCAGTGGTATTCTAAAAGCACATAAAGAAGCTATCGAGTAGGATATTACTGAAATGAGGGATCAGGATCTTAAGTTTTTTTTAATTGATTTCTCCGTATTCAGTACTAATCTTGGGAATTGTCTCCAGAATCTTTTCATGATATTAAAATAATGTATGGAGGCAGGGTTAATGTTAATCTAGAAAATGTACCTAAATTTAAAGTGGAAAGGGATATTGACCAAATACATCATACCTGAGAAAGAGAGTAGGGTAGATCAACCTATACTTGAAAAAAATTTTAAGCCACCACCTCCAATGTTGGCCCAACAAATACAATTCCTTTCTACATATTGTATAAACTATAATAATATTTTTAAATCTTGGAATAACATGCTTGCCCAGTATACTTTATTGAGTTGGGCTAATCATCATAGAGTACTCTATGAATATTTTTCAGCCATGATAACAAGGCCTCCAAGTTAGTCTCTTAAAAATAAAATTAAAATAAAAAAAATTAATCCAAATTGATTGTTGTAGCCTTTATCTTGTTGATAAGCTTCTCTTCTCAGGCAACCTCTACACCTATATATTTTTTTTATCCTTATGATTTGATTTACTTCTTAAACTTGTTTATACCATTATAGATAATAATATTTAAGTTGGGGTGTAGGGACAAACTTCTAAACATTAAAAAAAATTAAGTTTTTTTAAGAATTATTAAAAAATTTTGAAATTTTTTTTGAAAATCTTGAAAATAGAAAAATTTTATCTCAAATAAATTATGTCAAGAAAGAAAATCTTGAACAAAATATACTAGGAAAAATGATAATATAGTTAGAAAGCATTCACTAATAACTATAGCAAGTCAAGAAGTAGACTAGCTGATCAGACTTTTAGTGGCATACTTAGATCATCCAAAGGCTATTGGCACTTCTATCGCACAAGTACACTAACGAGGTAAAGTAGGTATTAGTTATAAGGTGAATTAAAGATTCAATTATTACTAAAAATTTGATAATTGATATACACCCTCCCATTTAACTTGAATTTGAAAAAAAGAGCTACCTACCTGAAGAAAGAAAAAAAGAGGGAACAAAGAAACAAAAAGAAAAAAAAAGAGAAAAGGAAAAAAAAAGGCAAGTTTTAAATATTGGTTTCCCACTGAGTAATCAGGCACCTTCGCCTAAGTGTTATTATTCACATCAAAAAGTAGGTAGTACGAAAACATCGCCAACCAATAAAAAGAAAAAAATTCAGGTGGTGTGAATGCTATCTAAATTCATGTACTTAATTTGAGGGGTGTATAGAAAATTGATCAAAAATAGGTGATAAGCGAAGATATAATTGTTCTTTACAATCTAGCACTGAAATACTGAGTTAGCCATCACAAATACAATGTGATAGATCTTTGGATGAATTTTAAAAAAGTTTCTAATAACTCTAACTATAAAGTTTATTTCAAAAATTCAATGCCAACTTATTTTGATCTTAGGTATAGATCCAAAAGAGAATCTTAATGACACATGGTTATCAAATTAATATTAATATTTTAATTACATTGCTAAGGGACTAGCAATGATTATGTTAGAAGATGTGATAAGTCTATTAATTATCCTAATTTAACCATTAAAATAAAGATTAATTAATTAATATTTATTTAAAATTAATATTATTTATTAATATTTTATAGGAAAAAGTTCATAAATTGAAAGAATTCAATTTTTGAAGTTCAACGGTACAAACGACAATCAAATCAGAGTTCAAATGAGCCTGAAATCAGAGTTTGAAGTTTATTAAATAAATTGCATGAATATTAAAGCAGCTAGTCCACCATGGATTGACTGCTGGGTTTATAAACTCCCGTGCGGTCCATCGATAGCCATTACTGTCGGTTCATGACCTTATCTGTGGATCGCCACCATTTTTTTATGCTGCCCGGCCATTAGAAGTGTTCCCTGCCATTCTCCTTGCCGCTCCCTCATGGTTGGAGAGCTCACTGGAGATTAGTTTTTCCCGCCGGCCACCATCATCCAATTTTTTCTTCCGTTTAGTCACCGAAAGCCGTGGCCACTCATCACCGGTCGGAGATGATGCCCAAGACCTACCGCAAGCTATCACCAATGACTCCCTTATCCTTGCGGTCTCTTCCATTGATAGGCCACCCAAATAAGTGCTCCACTCCACTGTTTTCCCTATTGATTGGTTTCCCAGCCACGGTCACCCACCGCATCCTCTCTATCGCCTCACGCCGTCGGCCACTCGATGGGGAGAAGTAGAGTCCAAGTCCTGATCGAAGGAGGGGGATTCAGGGATCCTACGAGTTCGGATTGGACTCTATTTGCCTGAGAAGGAAGGAGCTGCCTTAATCTATCATGCAATACATCGGATGGCTGAGAATTTCCGATGCAATATTTGATCGATTTTGACGTCGATTGAGGAAGCCCTAGATGTACTCTATTTAAAGGACCTCTGGGCCAAGAAGAAATCATCTTGGAGAGAGGAGTACGATATAAGGTAGAAGGCTCGGCTTTGGGTTATGGGTTGGCCTCTGAGAGTGAGGTTTCTTAGAGGAGAAGCTCTGTCTTCTGTGCCATCTTTTCGCCTACACTAATTTTTAGATCAAAATCTAAAGAGGAAGAAAAGGAAGCCCAATTCGCTCCACGGAGTATGATGGAAGAAGGCAAAGTGACATCAACTAACTTTCCGACGATGCTGCACCAATTAACTTCAGATTCTTTGCTATCGCTTTTCATAATTTATTTAATTATTATTTTTAATTTCTTGTAATTAGATTTTAATTAATGCAAAGTTTGTTTTTATGTTATTTATTTTTATTACAAGTAGATGCTAAGATCTGATTAACAAATATCGAGTTTTAGTTTTTTTCTTTACACTTTTAATTTTCATTCTTCCTGACTCCAAAATATTTTTCTTTTCTTTTTAAATCAAAGATTTCAAACTATTCTAAGTACTGCCTTCTTCGTGGATTCGACCTGATTCATCATTTCTACATATTTTATTTTATTTAAAAATTGATTAATTAAACTGATAGCCATGATGTCTTAAAAATATCACGATCCTACCAAGTTTTTGGTACCATTGCCGGGGAAAGCACGGATGCTAACATTTTTTATATCTTTGATTTCTTGTAAATTCAGTTTACTAATTTTTTTTACAAATAAAAGAAAAGAAAAAAAGAGAAGAAAAAAATTTTATAATTTTGATGAGATCAACCCTAATCCTAGATTAATTTTCATTTTTTCGTTGCTTCTAATTAATTTATGCCTTTTTATATTAACCATTTTTTTTGTTTCTTGTGATTAGTTTCTTTTTTTAAAATCTACCTAATTTTTAGATTTTTTTCCTTTTTTTTTGCTATCCTCCTTTTCAAATTAACATAAAAAGAAAAAAAAATCTTTTTTGTTTCTTCCAATTAATTAGTTTCTTTTTTTAAACTAGCCTAAAAGATGCTAAAAAAATTCTTTTTTTAATTTTTTTATAATTAATTTTTAAAAATATTATTTAACTTTTAATTAACTACCTTAAATACTGATTTGATTTCTCGCCTTAATTATAAGACCTATAATTTTTTTTATTTGCTTAACTTAATTTTAGTCTTTTTTTTCTCACATCTGATTAGCCAAGATTAAAATCTGCATGTTTTCTCTCTTTCTTTAAATAACACAATATAAAAAGACTTATTTGTTTGGGACATCTTCCAATTTTTGCTAAGGCTACAAATGGGTCGAGTTGACCCATGACCCAACCCGACCCGACCCATTTAGACCCGATCTAATCCATTTTTAAGGATCTATGGATCCGGGTCAGATCTGGGTTTATTGAATTTGGACCCGACCTGACCCAACACAAACATACTAATCGTGTTAGGATGATATCTGATGTGGCGGGATCGCTGATATGGGAGAACCGACAGGCGCCACGTCAAGAAAAGATGCCACGTCGAACGTCGCGTCATATCTCCAGCCCGGACTCCACTAACGAGCTGAGCTGAGCTCTCTTGAGACAGTGAGCCGAGCTCCATCCTCCACTAGGTCGGGCCCGCGAGCTCGGGACGCCTAGGCCAGAGCCGCCTTCTGCCCTCCAGAGCGAGACTTTCGGAGGTTTGAGCCCTGTGGTCGGAGTCAAGCTCAGCACTCCTCCGCCAACGTGGAGCCTCTCCGAGTGCGCGCCCTCTAGACCGGGCCCACCTTCCACCCTCCAGAGCGAGATCCTTGGAGGTTTGAGCCCTGTGGTCGGAGTCGAGCTCAACACTCCTCCACCAACGTGGAGCCTCTCCGAGCGTGCGCCCTCCGGACCGGGCCCGCCCTCTGCCCTCCGAAGCGAGACCCTCGGAGGTTTGAGCCCTGTGGTCGGAGTCAAGCTCAGCATTCCTCCGCCAACGTGGAGCCTCTCCGAGTGTGCGGCTTCTGGACCGGGCCCGCCCTTTGCCCTCCGGAGCGAGACCCTCAGAGGTTTGAGCCCTGTGGTCGGAGTCGAGCTCAGCACTCCTCCGTCAACGTGGATCCTCTCTGAGCGCACGCCCTCTGGACCGGGCCTGCCCTCTGCCCTCCGGAGCGAGACCCTCGGAGGTTTGAGCCCTGTGGTCGGAGTCGAGCTCAGCACTCCTCTGCCAACGTGGAGCCTCTCCGAGCGCGCGCCCGCTAGACCGGGCCCGCCCTCTACCCTCTAAAGCAAGACCCTCGGAGGTTTGAGCCCTGTGGTCGAAGTCGAGCTTAGCACTCCTCCGCCAACGTTAAGCGTCTCCGAGCGCGCGCCCTCTGGACCGAGCCCGCACTCTACCAGGACGACCCCGCAAGCTCGGAGTATGTAGGTCGAAGCGACCCCTACCAGCTCGGCTCTAGCTCGGACGTGGACCCCACCAGCCTGGGATGCTGGCGAACCACCCGAGGACTACACTGGAGCGCCCCCCAGGCAGTACTAATCGCTTGCAGCCACCAGTTATACTAGAAAGGGGAGATGCACGCTAACCAAGATGCCACGCTCCTCACCAACCACCCAGATCACCCAAGGAAGGAAGCCAATCGAAAGATTCGAATCTCGAGGACGGCGACACACCATTCGAGGTACAGCCAGGTTTTCCGGAATGAGACGACCAAGAGAAGTGTCGGAGTGCATGACAGTTCCCCTTATCACGAATCAGGAAAGACTTCTCGAGACATCGCCACACGTGCCTGACAGCCCAACGAAGATCCCGAGGTGGACGCCCAACGGTAACCAAGCTTGCAACAAACCCGGAGGTAACACAACAACACCAACACATGCAAAACACAAGCCAGAACACAAGTAAAAAAAAAGAGAGGAGAGTGCAACCCCCACCATCAAGAGGGGCATGGCACCACCAGCATTCCAGAGCAAGGTCGGGAGGAAGGGCCACACAGGGATTCCTCCTAGCCAGGCCACACTTCCCCCGACACTCCTACTACTCACATTCACACAACACACTCCTCGTGTGGAGTCCATCAAGAGGGGCTCGACCAGGAAGATCTGCTCTCCTGGATCGTCACTGACTTGACCGTCGAAGTGCCCCTACCGAAAACCCCAGCCCGGATCACTAACCCCTGTCTTGCAGGTCCAGGTCCGCGGGGCGGCGAGCCGGACTAGGAGGCACGCTCCGATGCCGACAACAGCTACGGGCCACGGCGATCCTGGCGGCAACAAATTGGCATGCCAGGTAAGGGGTGGATCAAGCCCTCCACCTCCTTACAGATTGACACTCCACTGAAGAATGGTGACAACATAAGCTCAAGAGGCCTCCACCAGCCGTGCAAGGGGCTCCCCTTCCCAAGGGCACCCACGTCACCTTCTCCGTCTCCTCCGGCGGAGGGGTCCGCTGACGAAGCCATCAGGCGTGTAGCGGAAAGGTTCCTGGAGAAACATGAGCGTGGGCTAGCGGAGTTCTCCCGCCAGTTCGCTAGTACGCAAGGCTCAACTAGTGAGCCAGTGGACTACAACGCCCGCTACCGTTGAAGCCCTTCACTGGTCGTGGCGAGATGAAGTATTGTCGCCTTCACCGCGATCACGGCCATGACATCGAAGAATGTCGCAGCCTCAAGTAAGAAATCGAGAAACTCATCAAGAGAGGCTACCTTTAGAGGTTTGCGGAGGGGGGCAGACCTTAAGCAGGGCCCCAGGCGCTCGCCGCTCTCCCTCCAGCTCCGACCATCGACAGCCACCCCACCGTGAAGCCGGTGGGCATGATCACCTGGGAAGCTGCGCATGCATCCAAAAGGACCCCGGGGGGGCAGGAGACCCTGAGAATGTACTCACCACTGTGCGGGAAGGAGAAAGTGAGGAAGAAAGGTAAATAAAAATGACGCGGTCGTCAGGATGACGATCGTGAACCACCATGGAAACGTGCACCACAGTCGATAACGGAAGCTCCACGGATGTGCTTCCTTATGACGCCCCCTCCAAGAGCGTCACTATGACAAGTTTTGTTGTCGATGGGCTTCCTACGGCTCGCAACGTCGTCCTGAGATTGACGTAGGCCCAACCCGCTCAATGCCGGCCCCAATAAAACTCGCCGACAACGAGCAGCCCCGGCGTTACAGCGCACGGGTTTGGCCAAGAACCTTTGGGTCCGGAAATTTGGTGCTGCGCCGGGCAGAGGCAAATCAATCCCGAGAACGCGGCAAGCTCCCACCAAACTGGGAAGGTCCCTACAAGGCGGCCGAAGCTCCATCACGAGGGGCTTATCACCTCGAAGATCTCGACGGCGTCAGGCTCCCTCGGGCATGGAGTGCTCGCAGTCCGCAAAGACGCCACCTATGATGTAAGGTTTCTTATCGATAATAATGATAACAACTTTTTTCTTGCACGAGTATCTATATGTCTTGCAGGGAACCATCTCAAGCATCCCCGAGCCTAGCTCCAGGACATCAAGGGATCTTCGAGCCATGCCACTCTCAATCTCAAGCATCCCCAAGCCTAGCTCCAGGATGTCAAGGGATCATCAAGCCATGCCGCTTTCAATCTCAAGCATCCCCGAGCCTAGCTCCAGGACGTTAAAGGATCTTCGAGCCATGCCGCTCTCAATCTCAAGTATCCCCGAGCCTAGCTTCAGGATGTCAAGGGATCATCGAGCCATGCCGCTCTCAATCTCAAGCATCCCCGAGCCTAGCTCCAGGACGTCAAGGGATCATCGAGCCATGCCGCTCTCAATCTCAAGCATCCCCGAGTCTAGCTCCAGGACGTCAAGGGATCATCGAGCCATGCCGCTCTCAATCTCAAGCATCCCCGAGCCTAGCTACAGGACATCAAAGGATCTTCGAACCATGCTGCTCTCAATCTCAATCATCCCCGAGCCTAGCTCCAGGACGTCAAGGGATCATCGAGCCATGCCACTCTCAATCTCAAGCATCCCCGAGCCTAGCTCCAGGGCATCAAGGGATCATCAAGCCATGCCACTCTCAATCTCAAATGTCTCCGAGCCCAACTCCGAGATGCCAAGAGATCTTAGAGCCAAGCAGCTCCTATCAACGCCTAGAGCCCAGCTCCAACGCGCCAAAGACCTGAGCCAAGCCCTCAGGCAATCCTTGGACCCGAGCCTAGCTCCCCGTCCAGGAAGGCCTCGAGCCTAGCTCCAAGGCAATCAAGTCCTGTGACCCTCTTCTCTGATCTTCCTACTCAAAAAGAAGAAGAGAGGGGAAGGAAAGAAAGAGAACGAGAGGGAAACACGACAAGAACCCTCTTCTCTGATCTCCCCACTCAAAAAGAAGAAGAGAGGGGAAGGAAAGAAAGAGAACGAGAGGGAAACACGGCAAGAACCCTCTTCTCTGATCTCCCCGCTCATCATTAAAAAAAAAAGGAGAGAGAAAAAGAAGAAGAGAGGGGAAGGAAAGAAAGAGAACGAGAGTGAAACACAGCGATAAAGCTACCACTTCTTAGCCCAAGACCGGAGCTCAGATCTCTGGTCAATGGACCTTCAAGCCATGCAGCTCTCAGTCATCCACGTCCCTGAGCCCAGCTCTAGGATGCCAGCCCAAAATCGGAGCTCAGATCTCCGGCCAAGGGACCTTCGAGCTATGCAGCTCTCAGTCATCCACGTCCCCGAGCCCAGCTCCAGGATGCCAGTCCAAGACCGGAGCTCAGATCTCCAGCCAAGGGACCTTCGAGCCATGCAGCTCTCAATCATCCGCGTCCCCGAGCCCAGCTCCAGGATTTCAGCCCAAGATCGGAGCTCAGATCTCCGGTCAAGGGACCTTCAAGCCATGCAGCTCTCAGCCATCAACGTCCCCGAGCCCAGTTCCAAGATGCCAGCCCAAGACCGGAGCTCAGATCTCCGGCCAAGGAACCTTCAAGCCACGCAGCTCTCAATCATTCGCATCCCCGAGCCCAGCTCTAGGATGCCAGCCCAAGACCGAAGCTTAGACCTCCGGTCAAGGGACCTTCGAGCCATGTAGCTCTCAGTCATCCACGTCCCCGAGCCCAGCTCCAGGACGTCGGCCCAAGACCGGAGCTTATATCTCTGGCCAAGGGACCTTCGAGCCATATAGCTCTCAGTCAACAACACCTTCGAGCACAACAGCACTCAAGTGTCATGACCCTGCACCCAACTTGCCGACATTGAAGTCTAATAACTCAATCCCAGGCGAGGTGAGGCCCTCTTCTCTGATCTCCCCACTCACTAAAAAGAGAAAGAAAAAGGAGAAAGGGGAGTGAAAGAAAGAGAGAAAGAAGGGAAGAGCCATGCAAGAGAGAAATAGCAAGGAAACTCAAGTTTCATTGATCAAATACGAGTTACAAGTATTCTGCAGGCTCCCGACATGCCGGGCGACCTTGACTAAGTACAAAAACAAAAATACAAAACAGAAAAAGAAAAGGGGCTACTCCGCGCCGGCCGACCTCCTTGCTGATCCCTAAGGCTGATAGTTCCCACCTTCAAAAATCTCCGGCTGGGCAGCTCTAGCCTCGGATGGTTCAGCCTCGGCTGGCATCAGAGGCTCTGAGGCCACAGCTTCCGTGGCAACCTCCTCGTCGAGCTCCGCGTCCGAAGCCAAAGGATACCTGAGATGGCTACGGCTCTCCTCCGGAACGAGTACCTCGACTCAGCCGTGCAAGAACATGAAGTCCTTGTAGAAGGAGTCCGACGCCATCTGATGAATCTCGGTGACGAACTCCTCCGAAGCCTTGAACTTCGCCACGATGTCCTCGGCAGCCACCTTCCTCGCCTCGGCGACCTCCACCCTGGCAACCTCCGTCGACTTGGCCGCCACCTCCACCGCCCTCTCAACTGCGGCCAGTTTCTCCCTCCCTACTGCCAGCTCTGCCTGGGCAACCCAGGAGGCCTCCTTGTGCCGATCAGCCTTGGCACTATACCAATTCAACTTTTTCTCGACATATGAGAGATCATCGATGGCTTTCTTTGAGCGGATGCACTCCAGGTCACGGGCCTCCAGAAGTCTCTTCGCTCGCCCCTCGGCGTCGGCGAGTTGTTGCTCCAGGTCCTTGACCTTCAGTTCAAGTGCCCCGTTTGCCTCGACCTTCTCCTTCAGGTCGGCTTTCAAGGACTCGATCTCGGCCGCCTATTGCCGCTCGAGATGCTCCCGTTTCTGATCGCAGCCCTTGATGAAGAGGGCCTCGGCACCGATCTGCACCATGAGAAGAGGTCAGCTCAAAAAAAAATGAAGAAAAATGAAGAAAGAGATAGCTCACCGAGTAGAGCTGGAGGAAGATGGCGCTAATAACGTCGCCCAGCTGCATTCCGGCCATTTCTTGCCGGTCGCATAGTTGGACCGAGAAGTCCATCATGCGCTCGGCCAGTTCGGGCTTCCGAAGGAACGAGCTTTCCGGCCCCATCTTGAAGAGGAGTCGGCGTCATGCCTCCTCCCTCCTACCCTCTCCGGGAGTGGGTGGCCTTGCCCCGTTGGTTGAAGGGCCCTGGGGGGCAGGCTAAGAAGCTGGCGCCGGTGCAGGCAGCGCCTCAATCATGGCCCCGGTCGCGGCCCGGACCTCCTCATCCCTAATCTCGATGACGGGCAGACTCAGAAATAGGAACATAAGGAGGAGGGAGAGAAGGACCGGATCTTGGTTCCCTGATGAGTACCGGACCAGGAGGATGCCTCCTACTAAGCTCGAAGCGAGTTACATCTTCCTCCCCACTAGAAGAAGAAGAAGATGCTGACCTCACTCTGATCAGTGGAGGGGCGGAAGTTCGGGCCAAAATGGGATATCCTCAAGAACAAGGGGAATGAAGGACTCGAAGTGAGGGATGGAAGAACATACTCAACTCAAAGAAGACCCCAGACCCGGAGGAAGAACCCTACTCTAGCGGGGGGAGAAGGAAGAAGAGACTGACCTGATTCCTTAGAAAACTTGAGGCAACTATGAGGAAGAAGAAAGCTTGGGCGCAGCAGCAGGCACGAAGAATTCAAAAGAATAGATGTTTCGGGTAAGGCCCTCCTTTCATTTCGAAATGACTCGATGGATTTGTACCGATCCAACCCCTCCGCCAATGGATCCACGCCACGTGATGCCCATCGACGAAAATGGCATCCCGGCCGCTCTGGATTCTGCACCAACATTAACTACTCCTCAGACGTGGCCACACGGCACCCCCGCATTGGTCCGTAGGGCAATCTCTCGAAGTGCCAGCAGTCATAGCCATCATCATGCCAGATTTCTGCCTTTCCACGTCAGCACTACAATTACTCCCTTCGGCCCGAGCGCCGTGCACTAACGAGCCACGGGAATGGAAGGCAAATGATGTGGCAGGATCACTGACGTGGGAAAACCGACAAGCGCCACGTCAAGGAAAGACGCCGCATCGGACGCTGCATCAATTCTCCAGCCCGGAATCTATTACCGAGCTGAGCTGAGCTCTCTCGAGATGGCAAGCCGAGCTCCGTCCTCCGCTAGGTCGGGCCCGCGAGCTCAGGATGCCTAGGCCAGAGCCGTCTTCTGCCCTCCGGAGCAAGACCCTCGGAGGTTTGAGCCCTGTGGTCGGAGTCGAGCTTAGCACTCCTCCGCCAATGTGGAGCCTCTCCGAGCGCGCGCCCTCTGGACCGAGCCCGCCTTCCGACCTCCGGAGCGAGACCCTCAGAGGTTTGAGCCCTGTGGTCAGAGTCGAGCTCAGCACTCCTTCACCAACGTGGAGCCTCTCCGAGCGCATGCCCTCCGGACCGGGCCCGCCCTCTGCCCTCTGGAGCGAGACCCTCGGAGGTTTGAGCCCTGTGGTCGGAGTCGAGCTCAGCACTCCTCCGCCAACATGGATACTCTCCGAGCGCGCTCCCTCTGGACTGGGCCCACACTCTACCAGGACGACCCCGCAAGCTCGGAGCGTCTAGGTCAAAATGACCCCTGCTAGCTCGGCTCCAGCTCGGACGTGGACCCCACCTGCCTGGGATGCCGGCAAACCACCCGAAGACTACACTGGAGCACCCCCCAGGCCGTACTGACCGCCTGCAGCCTCCAGTTACACTATAAAGGGAAGATGCATGCTGACCGAGATGCCACGCTCCTCACCAATCACCCGGATCATCCAAGGAAGGAAGCTAACCGGAAGATTTAAATCCTGGGGACGGCGACACACCATTCGAGGTACAGCCAGGTTTCCCTGAATGAGGCGACCAAGAGGAGTGTCGGAGCGCATGACAGCTCCCCTTATCACGAATCAGAAAAGACTTCTCGGGACACCGCCGCACGTGCCTGACAGCCCGGTGGAGATACCGAGGCGGACGCCCAACGGTAACCAAGCTTGCAACAAACCCGGAGATAACACAACAATACCAACACAGGCAAAACACAAGCCAGAACACAAGAGAAGAAAAAAGAGAGGAGAGTGCAACCCCCACCATCAAGAGGGGCAGCACCACCAGCATTCCAGAGCAAGGTCGGGAGGAAGGGCCACACAGGGATTCCCCCTAGCCAGGCCACACTTCCCCCGACACTCCTGCTACTCACATTCACACAACATACTCCTCGTGTGAAGTCCATCAAGAGGGGCTCGACCAGGAGGATCTATTCCCCTGGATCGTCACTGACTTGACCGAGAGTGCCCCCGTCGAAAATCCCGGCCCGGGTCACTAACCCCTGTCTTGCAGGTCCAGGTCCGCCGGATGGCAAGCCGGACGAGGAGCCGCACTCCGACACCGACAGTAGCTAACGGGCCATGACGATCTTGGCGGCAACAATATCTATTTGGATCTTTAAATTATAATTTAAAATTTATATGAAACTTATTTTTAACATAAAAATAGAGTTATAATTATTTTTATTTCTTAATTTATTTTAAAAATAATATTATTTGTTACCTGTTTTATGGTTAATAATAGTTGACTATGTAATAATTAAATATAGTTATTTATATTTAATCCGGATCATATATAGATCCAAATTTCTTAGATTAAAATCGGGTTGTTTATGAACCCGATCTAACCCAAATGACCCGTTGGATTGAAAATTTTGATAGTGGACTCGACCCGACTAACCCAATTTTCTAGTGGGTGGGGTCCGGATCTAATATTAGGACCCGATCAAAAAACTGGGTTAGATCGGGATCACTCATGACCCAGTCCATCTCAACCCATTTGTACCCCTAGTTTTTTCATTGCATACTTCCATAAAATATCTTAAGGACATTAACCCATAAATAACATAAGGTGGGTAGTTGATAACCATTTCTTGGCCTACAAACCATCACCCTGCATCTTGCATTAATCCAAGCCTATTAATTAAAATCATATGGACGTTAACCCCTAAGAAACTCGAGCTCAATAGGACAAGGTATCCAAAAGAGTTGGATTGAGTTAGGATTGATTGATTACTGATATCTAGGAAAGAGATTTAAAGATGATGTAGCCCTGAAGAAAGGTGATTTTTAATTGGTTCTGTTGACTGACCTGGCCAATCTAATTGGTGTCTAAGGAAAGCAACGGGGGTCCCCCACTGATCTTACCCTTACCTGGCTAGTTGATTAATTAGTTTCTGACTTGGAGGGCTCCAAGATTGCCATGGAAGTTAGGAGCTATTTAGATTCAGGATAATCCTAGGATAGAGAGTAGAGCCCCGATCGAGTAAGGCTCTTGGCTGAGTAGAGCCCCCGATCGAGTAGAGTTTCCAAACGAATTGGGCCCTAGTCACGAGAGGATCATCCTCCCATAGATCGAGGCGGGAAAATAGATTAGGGGTGCAACGAAAAGTTGCAACCCCCGACGGGCATGTGCAGCCCGCCTGGTACCAACACAGCACAAAATGCCTAGATGGTGACAGGGGGAGCGGTGTCACCATCCCCGTCAAATCCATCATGATGCTCGGGAAGGAACACCCGATGAGGGGGAAGAGGCGCTCTGCCCAACCTGTGCCTCTTGCAAAGGAGTGCTCTACCAGGACCACGGTCCTGTGGCGTTATACTGAGCCTGCACCCCTTACAAAGGATTGCTCTACCAAGATCACAAGTCCTATAACACTCCATCGAACATGTTGCGACACTCGAGAAGAAACACCCCATGTGGGGGAGGAGGCATCCCGCCAAACCTGTGCCCCTTGTAGAGTACTTTACTAGGATATAGGTCCTATAGCACTCTATCGAACATGCCTCCCTTACAGAAAAGTACTCTGTCATGATTTTAGTTTCAGTCCCACAGAGTTCTGCAAAGCCTACACCCCTCTCGGAGAAGTGTGCTACTAGGGTACCAAACCTTGTCCAATAGTGTCGCCTTATATATATAGGTAAGAGGGACCTCCAGTTAAGGTAAGTAACAAGCAACCCCCGCTAAATAGGGCAGAGAAGAAATTTCTCACTCTCCCTGTTCACGGTGGTCATCCAAGCCTCCATGACAAAAGATTTGCTACCCTTGATTGCCAAACTAACTTGATCATTGGAGTATCCCCTCTGGTACCCCCGGCCTAGGTTTTCTTCCTTGCAGGGTCATTCGGTTGAGAACGTCCAAAGGTAAGGGACCCGACCTTCTCCAGAGCAATTGACGTGGCACGAAGACCCACCAAGACTATAGGCATGGGCGATCTTGGTAGCAATACCTATAATTATGTAGTTCACATGAACATTAAAGGCTAAGTTCCCTCTAGCATCCTCTTTCAATAGGCGGCTATTCAATGGGATAAGTCATGAGAACAAATCTAATGATAAAAATTATTATGAGTGGAGAGGGAACCTAGCCAATTTATAAGCAAATCCTAATAGACCCTCCCATCACGGGCCAATCGGGGCAAGGCCTATACTATACCATCTCAACCGCACCAACATAATGTGCCCAAAGCCCAAACATAAGGATCACACACAATATTGGGCTATATACATGTCTATCAACACGGATCATAAAATCAACCCATTTTTAACAAACCAAGATAAAATAAAATAATAATCAATGGTAGCATATAATTAGAAAAAACTCTTACATTCTTTTACTTAGGTAATATTAATTATGATTTTAAAATTATTTTATTTTAAAATGATTCTCGGATTGAATATAGTATGTAGCTACAAAAATATGATCCATAGCACCTACAAATGACTCGGTCCAACAATATCAATCATGCTAAATTATGAGAGTCATTGCATCCCTTATTTGATATAAAACCTATCCATGGTTAAAGCATTACAAATACTATCGATATAAGTCTTGGTATAGTAGTATAATAAGAAAATAGTATCCAAAAGTGATCCAAACAAAACATACTATTTTCATTGTTAGTCCATTAATTTCTCTTTTACATGCTTGAAAACAAAATAAGCAAAAAAAATTTTAATAGCTTCAACAATAACAAGCCATTCTATCTCACATATTCAATATGGTATCAATGACGAGACATCATAATATATATAAGACTAGATACCTTGTCTCAATTTTTATGCAATAGTGTTGACTCTGATCTTGATTTTGATGATTGATAAAATGGTTAAGTATATATGAGTACTAATTATATTTTAAGTGTATTTATCAGATCTTAGTACTCATCCATATTGAATGAAGAAATGCTTGTATTTCAGTTGAAAAAGTCCATAAATTAATGAAAAATCAAGTATATGGACTTTGGAATTGGTATGAAAATACTCGAAGAAGTTAAAGTTTGATTTTTAGTAAGTTTCAGCAATAGCACGCCCAAGTGTCAACACCTGGAAATGAAGTTTCGACACTTGAGAATGAGATGTCGACACTTGCAAATGAAGTGTCGACTCAAGGCCTGAGAATTTTGAAAATACAGAACTATGCCTTCTAAAGGTTTTTTTGTCTCAAGTGTCAACTCACGGAAGTGAAGTGTCGACACCTGGAGGTGAAGTGTCGACACCTGGAGGTGAAGTGTCAACACTTGGACTGTAACGACTAGTTTTTTGGGCTGCAGAACTTCTCCAACTTGTTTTCAAACGGCTATATTTTCATCCCCAACGGTCATAAACGGTCATCTATAATTTGGAGGGCTATGTAAACATCAAAAATCAAATGGAGATGTAATCCTTTAGTGAGATCATTGAATATCCTTTAAGGATTCAAGAGTTGAGTGGTTCAAGACTTCAAGCTTCCAAGTTTCAAAGAGAGCATCCAAAGTTCACACCATCAAGTTGCATTCAAGGCTTCGATAACTTGAAGACAAGTTCTTCATCAACAATCAAGGACTTCAAAGAGATATTTGCTTTATTCTAGAAAGCTTTAATTGTATTATTTCATATTGCTCTTATATTGCTTACTTGAGATTTTTTGGTGAGCCTTGGAAAACCAAAAAGATTTTTGGTAAGTCTTGGAAAACCAAAATGGTTGTTGGTGAGCCTTGAAACCAATTAGGATTTTACTTGTGAGCCCGAAGACAAAATAAGTTATTTAGGTTCTTGGTTAGCCCATAAAATCAAGGGTGGTTGTTGGTGACCCTTGAAACTAACTAGGATTTTACTTGTGAGCTCGAAGATAAAACAAGTTGTTTAGGTTCTTGGTTAGCCCGTAAAACCAAGGATGGTTGTTGGTGAGCCTTGAAACTAACTAGGATTTTACTTGTGAGCTCGAAGACAAAACAAGTTGTAAAGGTTATTGGTGAGCCTAAGTTACAAAACCATCTTAGTGAAATTTTCAAGGGGATCTTGGAGAGTGGATGTAGGTGTCTTGGAGTGCACCGAACCACTATAAATTTCTGTGTTTGTGATTATTTTCTTTGTGCATTTACTCTATTATTTCCGCTGCATATTATTTTGAAGCATACATACATTGCCAAAATACAAGCATTAAATTGATCTAGCACATACTTGCTTTAGTTTATTGAAAATTGTTTGAAAGTTTTATAAAACCCAATTCACCCCCCTTTTGGGTTGCATCCTCTTCTGGATAACAAGTGGTATCAGAGCACCTCTTGTAGGTCCAAAGATCTTGAGTAAAAGATCATGGCAACCCTTGTAGGTATTAGTGTTAGACCACCATTTTTCAATGGTACAAATTACACATTTTGGAAAACTTGCATGCGCATCCATATTCAATCTATTAGTTATCATCTTTGAAAAATTATTGTTAATGGTCCTCATATTCCCATATTCCTTCCATGTTAGTTAATGGCATTTCAATTCCAAAGCTCGAAGAGGATTGGAATGAATATGATATTAAGCAATCTGAAATTAATGCTAAAATAATGAACTTGCTTTATTATGGATTGGACTTTAATGAATTTAATAGGATCTCCTCATGCACATCGACAAAAAAAATATGGGACACATTTGAAGTTACTCATGAGGGTACTCTTCAAGTGAAAAATTCTAAAATTAATTTGCTTGTACATTCTTTTGAAATCTTTGAAATGATGCATTATGAATCTATATCTGATATGTATACTAGATTCATGACTATTGTTAATAAATTGAAGAGTCTTGGCAAAGTCTATACTAATGCTGATTTGGTGAATAAAATTCTTAGATCTTTGCCAATATCATGGGATCCAAAGGTGACGGCAATCCAAGAAGCTAAAGATGTAGAAACCTTACATTTGGAGAAGCTTATTGGTTCACTCATGACCCATGAGTTGAATTTGTGGCAAAAGGTAGTGGATGCTGATGTAAAGAAGAAAATAATTATTTTTAAATCCACTACACATGATGAGTCTTCAAGTGAGGAGTCGAAAGATAGTGAAAATGAAGATGAGATAGAATTTTTGGCTCATAAATTTCAAAGATTCATAAAAAAAGGACAAAAAAGAAATACACAGAAGAAAATGATGGCTACATGGAGCGAAAGTGAAGACTCTAATTCAAAAGAAAAATAAATTAAAAAATCAGCCCATCTTTGCGAAGAAAATGATGGCTACATGGAGCGAAAGTGAAGATTTTAATTCAGAAGAAAAACAAATTCAAAAATCAGCCCATCTTTGCTTTATGACAAATGAGAAAAAGGTATGTGCTGAAAATGATTATAATTTTATCTTTGATGAATTACATGATGCATTCAATAATCTTGTGCATAAATACAAATTGCAAAAAATTGAGCACAAAAAAATTAAAAGGCATGTAGATTCCTTTTCTCTTGAAAACACCAATCTTGCCAATGAAAATGATGATTTAAATGCCAAGATTGATATTTTGAAAATTGAAAAGAATAATTTTTCTTAAAAAAAAATTAGAAAAAGAAAATGATGTTTTTAAAGATTTATGTGATAAATTTTTGAATGAGAAAAATATTTTGATAGAAGAAAAAAAGCAAAGATTTTTGAAGAATTTGTTTATTACTGCTTCTTCCAATTTGACTTGTAGATCTGGATTTAATGCATATCTTTGTAGATCAAGAAAAGTTTGGATTCCAAATGGAACCATATTTACTAATCCTAAAGGATCCAAGAAAGTTTGGGTACCAAAACTGTCCACCTAGTTTATTTTGCAGGAATGTTTTGCAGCCCAACATGAAGAAAGGAAGTTTTTGAAAAATGGATGTATAAGATAACATGAAAAGTGGACAAGCTACATTTTGGACTAAATGGTAAAGGAAGGATTATCTATATTGATAAATTCTAAACATTTCCTTCCATAATTGAAACTATAGTTGAATATTTGTTATAAATATTACATCAATTATTTTGAAAAATTATTTTGAATATTTATTAAGAATCAAGTTTAGATTTATAGTCATTAGTTGTGATCATGAACTTCTTGATGTTGATAAATTTCATGCTATCATGATTAAACTTGTGATTGTAAGAACTTCACTTGATTTTGATTAATATATCTTAAATTATTTCATGAAAAATACTTTTAAAGATACATATTGATTTGAAATTTTTTTCAATTGATTAATTAGAATCAAGCTTAAACTAATAGTCATTTGTTGTAATTATGAATTTTTTTATGTTAATAGATTTCATGCTCTCATGATTAAACTTGTGATTATTAGACTTTCACTTGATTTTGATTAATACAGTTTTTAAATCATTTCAAGTAAAATGTTATGATTTATGTGTTTTCATTTTTTGGCATCTATGCATAAGCTAATGATTTGGATCAAGTATAGAATTGGTAGCTAAGTGTTATATTTAAGAAGAATGTATGCATATTGATAAACCCTTGCTCTAGTGGCTAGACTTGCTATTAAATTACTTCTAACATTTGTATGGGCATCAAATCATTTTAAATGAATTTGAAATCATGCTAAAAGTTTTTAAGTGGTATCAATGCTTTAAAGTTTAAAAATCATGAATATCTTGAAAAATTCAAATATTTGATTTCAGACTTAGAATTTATGTTCATATCTCAAAATTATCTGAAATTATGATGCATGTGCTTTCATATTTTTATTCCTCAAATGAATGCATATTTTTAAGGAGGAATAATATTTAGGGGGAGCATCTAAAGACTTATTTTCATATATGATGCTTTCAATATTTTGATATCATGCTTTACTTATATTGCTTTGATACTCCTTCTCCTTGTTTTCTAATCTAATCCTTTGAGAGGAGTTACATTCAAGTGGTATCATATTCAATTGATATCAAAATTTATTTTTAAAAGAATTCCTAATAACTGCTTTGGATTGGGTTAGTCATCATGGCCGTCCGGTCATAGAAACTAAATAGGGTTTAAAGACCCTCTCTTCCCATTCACTAAGGTCTCTTATGACATGTTGGGGTGCCGCTGTAACCTTATCCCATGAACGAGTAAGGTAAATGGATAATTTGCTTATCATAGTATATATATATATATATTGAACTATTTTTTGGCATGTGCATATCATTTTTATGGTATCATATTCAATTATATGATATTTCAAATGGTATCATATTTCAAGTGCTATATCATGTTCAATCTGTAACAAATTCAAGTGGTATCATGATTAACTAATTTCATGTATTGATTTTTGTTGCCGCCAAGATCATCGTGGCCCGTAGCTACTATCAACGTCGGATCGCTCCTCATCTCTTCAGGACTGGTCTGTGCTTCAAAACCTGCAAAACAGGATTAGAGACCCAGACCGAGGATTCCGGCGGGGGCACTCCGACGGTCAAGTCAGTGACGATCCAAGGAAACAGATCCTCCTGATCGAGCCCCTTGAGATGGACTCCATGCTAGGAGGAGTGAATGTGGTGTGAGTAAAATGCAAGTGTGCTGGGAAAGGTGATGGCCGAGGTGAATCGGAGGTGGCTTTCCTGTGTGACCTCGGCTCCCTTACTTGCTTGAGTGCATTGGAGTATGTTCGTTCTTATTTTGTTGGGAGTGCCGCTAGCCCTTTTAAGTCCAGGTGGTTGCTAAACGTCTACCTCGGGATCTCCCCTGTGTCAACAGGCACGTGCGGCGGTGTTCCATGCCGTGGATGGGACGTCTTTCCTGGTTCATGATAGGGGAACTTGCTATGCGTTTTGACGTTCCTCCTAATTACTCCATTTTGAAAAACTTGGCAGTGCCTCGATCGGGGGGCCGCCACCCCCGGGATTCGAATCTCTTGGTTGACTTCTTCTTTCGGATGATTTAGGTGGTTGGTGGAGAGAGTGGCACCTCGATCATGGAGCTTCTTCTCTGGTGTAAGTGGTAGCTGTGGGCAGTTATTACGGCCTGGTGGGCGCTTCTTTGTGATCCTTGGGTGACTTGCCGGCATCCGAGGAGGACGGTGTCACCCCTTTGGTTGCTGGCGCTTTCGTCCGAGGTGGGGGTCGAACTAAAGAGACAGGGCTCAACTCCGGCCCAGAAGGCTCGACCTCGAAGGGGCTCCACTTGGCGGAGGAGTGCTGGGCTCGACTCCGGATCAAGGGGCTCGATTTAGCGAAGGAGGGCAAGACTCAAGTCCGGCCCAAAGGGCTCGACCTCGAAGGGGCTCCGCTTGGTGGAGGAGTGCTAGGCTCGACTCCGGACCAAGGGGCTCGATCTAGCGGAGGGCAGGACGCGACTCCAGCCCAGATGGCTCGACCTCGAAGAGGCTCCATGTGGCGGAGGAGGGCTGAGCTCGACTTTGAGGGGTTCAATCTGGGGGAAGTCGCTCAGCTCCAACCTACGCGTCCAAATCTCATGGGAGCCGACCTGGCAGAGGACGGAGCTCGACTTTGACAAGCTGCCCCGACATTATGAGGGAGCTCGGCCCGGCAAAGGAGTCCAAGGAGGAGTATTTGGCATGGCAGCCTTCTCCGACATGGCGTCTGATAGATGTTCTATGTCAGTGATCCTGCTATATCAATTTTGATGATCTACTTGCTATTCTTTCCACCTTCATTCCCATTTTGTATTGTCTTTTACCCTTTTTCATGATGTTAAAAAGGGGAAGAAAAATGTTAAGTATGAAAAAAAGAAGAGATTGGATAAACATGAAAAATCATATGATAAATGAAAGAAAATGCAAAAGGGGGAGAAGAAAGCAAAATGTTATAATCTTAAGAGAAGAACTAGTAAGAGGAAGAAAATTTTAAAATTTTGTATATTTTGAAAAATATTTTTGAAATCATATTTTGAGGGGGAGCTTGATGCTTATTGATTTTGAGCTTATATGTTTATCTTATTATTAATCTTTTTAAGCTTACCCTATTCATATACTTAAAGATTTTGTCATCATCAAAAAGGGAGAAATTGTTGACTCTGGTCTTGATTTTGATGATTGACAAAATGGTTAAGTATATACGAGTACAATTATATTTTAAATGTGTTTATCAGATCTTGGAACTCATCCATGTTGAATGAAGGAATACTTGTATTTCGGTTGAAAAAGTTCTTAAATTAATGAAAAATCAAGTATATGTACTTTGGAATTTGCATGGAAGAACTTGAAGAAGTTAAAGTTTGATTTTCAGCAAGTTTCAGCAATGGCATGCCCAAGTGTCGACACCTGGAAATGAAGTGTCGACACCTGCAAATGAAGTGTCAACTCAAGGCCTGAGAATTTTGAAAATATATAACTATGCCTTTTGATGATTTTTTTGTCTCAAGTGTCGACACTTGAAGATAAAGTGTCGATACGTGGAGGTGAAGTGGTGTCGAAGATAAAGTGTCGATACGTGGAGGTGAAGTGTCGACACTTGAGAATGAAGTGTCGACACTTGAGAATGAAGTGTCGACACCTGGAGATGAAGTATCGACACCTGGAGATGAAGTGTCGACACCTGGAGATGAAGTGTCGACACCTGGACTATAACGGCTAGTTTTCTTGACTGCAGAACTTCTCCAACTTATTTTTAAACGGCTATATTTTCATCCCAACGGTCATAAACGGTCATCTATGATTTGGAGGGCTATATAAACATCAAAAATCAAATGGGGATGTAATCCTTTGGTGAGATCATTGAACATCCTTCAAGAATTCAAGAGTTGAGTGGTTCAAGTCTTCAAGCTTCCAAGTTTCAAAGAGAGCATCCAAAGTTTACACCATCAAGCTGCATTCAATGCTTCAACAACTTGAAGACAAGTTCTTCATCAACAATCAAGGGCTTCAAAGAGATATTTTCTTTATTTTAGAAAGCTTTAATTGTATTCTTTCATATTGCTCTTATATTGATTGAGATTTTTTGGTGAGCCTTGGAAAACCAAAAAAATTTTTGGTAAGCCTTGGAAAACCAAAGTGGTTACTTGAAACCAACTAGGATTTTACTTATGAGCCCGAAGACAAAATAAGTTGTTTAGGTTCTTGGTTAGCCCGTAAAACCAAGAATGGTTGTTGGTGAGCCTTGAAACCAACTAAGATTTTACTTAAAAGCCCGAAGACAAAAAAGTTGTAAAGGTTGTTGATGAGCCTAAGTTACAAAACCATCTTAGTGAAATTTCTAAGAAGATCTTGGGAAGTGGGTGTAGGTGCCTTGGAGTGCACCGAACCACTATAAATTGTTTTGTGTTTGTGTGATTATTTTCTTTGTGTATTTACTCTGTTATTTCCGCTGCACATTATTTTAAAGCATACAAATACATTGCCAAAACAAAAGCATTAAATTGATCTAGCACATACTTGCTTTAGTTTATTGAGAATTGTTTAAAAGTTTTATAAAACCCAATTCACCCACCCCTCGTGGGTTGCATCCTCTTCTGGGCAACAAATAGGTATATTAACAAGAGATATATCATAACAAAAAAATTATATAAATATTCCAGTAATCATGATTTCTCTTTAACAGCATGCTTTATTATAAGCTAGAGAAATTCCATAACTTCAAGAAAAGCTCGTATGTCTCCAAACAAATATATCGATATCTCTTAAAATCCATGAGACATACCCAAACAACTATCATTCTCAAGACAAAAACACATTCTTGATATTTATTACATTATATTTTATATACATATAAAAATCATATAGAAATATAATCCATCAACAAATATGTCAGCAATGTATACAAATACTCATGATAGATATATTAAAATAAAAAGAAGATCTTTTAAATAAAGTACAAATATAAAGTTACTCCCACTAATCAAGCATATCAAAAGAATTCAACATATCTATATTTTCAACAAGCTTTGTAAATTATACGAGCTTTAAATCCTTGATCAGATGATCAACCAACATAATTTTTATATATATACACTCAATAGTTATGCGTCTTTGGATTACAATATATTAATAAAGCAATCAATGACAAATAAATTTATATATCAAGTCAATGCATAAATACATTAAAATATATCAAGTTTTTACTAATCCATAAATCAAAAGATTCTAAAATAT
Organism: Areca catechu; assembly: GCA_021397845.1. Taxonomy (NCBI): domain Eukaryota; kingdom Viridiplantae; phylum Streptophyta; class Magnoliopsida; order Arecales; family Arecaceae; genus Areca; species Areca catechu. The sequence goes on from CM038045.1 coordinate 40,461,434, forward strand.
TCATATTCTTGACATGTTTCATGAAAACCATGGATCTTATTCATTTAATTAGGGAATCAATAAATATTGACTTTGTATAAAAATATTTTATAAAATCTCCCTTATAACTATCAAATATTCTATCTTCACATAAATAAAAATAATAAAAAAATTATCATTTCTTTAAAAAATATAGATGTACTATTATTATAATAAATTTTAAATAATTTTTAAATTAGAGTAAATAATTATAAGATCTATAATAAAGTATCATAATCAAAATAATATATTATGACTTTTTAATATACCATAAACTTTGCGTGTATATCCAAAAAAATGCTACTAGATTTAATTTCATGATTTTTTATGAAACAAACCTTCCAATCATTCATATCTTAAAAAATTAAATTATCATAAGAAATGAGATATTTTTATTTTTTAATATGTAATTCTTTACTAGTACTACGTCAACTAATAATGAAGGTACTATAATTAGTTCATATTTATGATATTGTTCTTTCACTATCCCAGAATGAAGTATAATATTTTCATAAATAAAAAAAATAATAATCTTTTTTTAATATCATATTTTTAGTATAAGATATCTAACATCATACATATCAAAAATTACAAACATGACATGATTTAAATCAATATTCTATATATCCTTATTAGGATAGTAGAATATGTATTCATTTAGAATTATCTGGATAACCAAAATAAATAACATATTACTTCAAATCTAAAATTGATTCACTGATAGAGTATTAATGATTAAATATTATATGATAGCCCCAAACATATAATTAAATAATATTAAACTTCATACTAACTTTCAATGCAAAAGGTATCTTGTATAACTATCTTACCAAGAATTTTATCCAAAATATAGATAGTAGTTCTTGGAATCTTATACTAGAGATATCATGACAAATTGCTCTCACTTATCATATTTTAAACTTTATCTTTTAGAATATAATTTTACCTCTCAATCATACTAGTTTATTTAGGAGTTTCAAGCATGATGTATTAAACAACTGTTCCTTACTTATATAAATATTTAATAATATTATTTATTTATTATGTATAAAATTTTAGAATGTGACTGTTGTACCACATCAATATTTTTATTATTTTTTCAAAAGTATCAAAACTTCTGAGCAAAATAAGATAGCATGAAAACTAAAAATACGATGAGTAACCAATATATTAGAAACAAAGATATCAAAATACTTAGTTTATATACAATACTCTCTAGTTTCATGATCTAAATCTTAACACCATCATGCCATCATATCTCATATTGATTTATCTATCCATCAGCTATCCATATTTTTTTTATCAGATTCTATATATATTTTACTAATAAGGTCATAAAATTATATTAGATCACCATTCTTAGATACGGTATCGAGAATGAAATCAGTTAATGTATTTTAGAAGTAAGATAATTCACTCTGTCACTTTATAAACATCTTTTATTTTAGAATACTTTTTAAAGTTATTTGAAGATGGAAGATCGTTATATAATGTAATATCTATAATCCATCGTAATTAGTGCTAGCATAATTTTAATTTTTATATTTTATAAATTATTTCAGTCATAGTCATCGTAACAAAAGTATTAACTCTATTAAATATAAATATACTAACTGCTAAATAATTTTTATGTAGTTAATCAATAGAGAAATATAGACAATATATATCATAGAAAATCTTTATAAGCATTATCCTAACGAGAATTTTGGTCCAATGCTACAAAAAAAAAATTTAAAAAGAAAGTAACCCACAAAGTATCTCTCTTCAACATATAATGTTATTCAATCCCTTCCAAATATTTTATAGAAAGATCATGTAAATCTCAATGAATGGACCATTTTGGTGGTTACCATTCATCAAAATTCACAAACCTTCTAATCAAGAATCATCAAGATATGATCTCTAAGATGGCATAAGATACATAAACGACTAATCAAGATTTTTTACAAATATTACATGTTAGAGGTACAAACAATCAATGAATAAAGATTTTAAATATAATAAACCATTTTTAATAAGAGTGTCATGTGCATTATCATAAAACTTTTCTTTAAACAGAGAATATGACATGCTTTTCAGCTCCAATCATGAGATCAACGTAATGAAATATAAGATATTTAAAAATATACCTCTTTGAGAAAAAATTTCTAGATCCAATATATATTTATTTTCAAAGAAAACAAAGATTAACATAATGAGATGCAAGGCATTCAAAAATCTCTCTTTTAGACAGATAAATTTTCTAAGTCCAATATACCTCCATCTTTGATAATTTGATCAGTTAAGACCTTAACAATAACATTGTTATTATTAACATCAAAAAATAACTATATGATAAAAAAATAATAGGAATACAAAATATTAATCAATGGATATATACATAAATGATATAAAGAATCCAAATACAATATTACATATTTTTCTTTGAACAAAATATATAATATACATAAGTACTTTTCATATAAAAGCACAAGTAAATAAAATATCTTAATATTTACGAACCTATTCTTTTTAAACTATAGCACTTTTATAATACAATGCTCCATACAACTTTTTTCAATTAAAATATACAACAATTCCCTTTGGATAGGTGATTGTATACCATAACCAAAAACATCCCTCTTATAACATACTCATGAAAACTAGAGAACTTTTATAATACAATGCTCCATGCAACTTTTTCCAGTTAAAATGTACAACAATCCCCTTTGGACAGGTGATTGTATACCATAACCAAAAACATCCCTCTTATAACGAAAAAATCTCATGGATAACATATATAAACTATTTTAGTGATAAATATTTATGCCAACCTATAAAATTATTTATAAAAAAATAAATATCCAATCAAACATAAAACAATATTTTTTAACTATATATATATTAATGTGACCGTAAAAGATCAATCTAGAATAGGATACTCAACAACATGCATCCCATTAATTATAATCATAATATAATATTGCATTCTAATTACCATTTCTATCAATAACACTTACTACATAACTATAAAATATATTTGGACGAGAATTATAGCATATAATAAATGTTATAATTAATTACAATCATTTTTGGATCAATTATAATAAATATATTAATATAAAATTTCAAAGTATAATAAAAAAATAAAATAATTAGTCTTCAATGATTCAGCTATTCAAAATATGTAAAATGCTCCGGGCTCCTTGGAACTACACAAAAACATATTTAAATTATACAATGATAAGCATGAAAAATTCAATCAAAAATAAATATATAAATAAATAATACAGTAATTTATTAAAAAAATTAATTAAATAACTAAATATAAATTATAAAAATATATGAACTTTTCTATAAAATATATTTTTAGAAAATGATAAAAATCACGATATAAATTTTGATGATTGATTTGGAATATTTAAAATTTCAAGAGAATGTGTAATTTAAAGTATTATAAGGATTTAATTGCAAAATTTTTCTTTGCCAAAATTAAAACTGATTCAATATAATTGGTTCAGCTAATTCTTCAATTTGGGATCAACCTAATTTTTAATTAATTAATAGATTGGATGCGGACCTTAACGAGCTAAAACCGAAACCCAAAATGCATTAACCCATTTAAAACTTTATCTTCTTCCATCCTTTTCCTTCCTTCTGAATCATCCAAGATGCAATTAATGGCTTCCTGAAGCTCTGGATCTCCTTCGTCGATGGGTCACTAGCCCACCATGTTGTTGCCGACCTTCCTTTGACTGTTGACGAGCCCAAACCAGGGGCAATCGAGTTCCTCCCATAAGTCCCGTCCAACGACCATCGGCCCCTTCGGATCTCCGGCAACCATCTTCCAGGAAACATTGTCCTCTTCCATAAAATCCACCGCACTCCGCCACCCATTCGCCAGTGGAGATGGGGATCCGCCATGGGCATAGTTACATATGACAGTTTGGGAGAAGAAGCATCCCAACCAAATAAAGGTGACAAGAGAAGAAGTCTTTTTTTTTATATGATTTTCATGGAAGAGGTAGGTAAACTAACACTCGCAGTTAACCAGATCCCTGCTTCGCCTCCCAAGCGAAGGTGAGGCAGGCCACTTCAAGCAACAGATGGAAGGAAGTAGAGTGGGTGAATAGGAGAATAAAATCAAAAAAATAAATTAAAAATAAAATCTTAAATGAAACCAGGACCTTCCGCATGAAATAAATTGAAAATAAAAAAAAAAATTCTAGATCATGTACAATTATTCTGATATTAATTATATTTTTTTTTTATTATTCCAAAATCTTTAACATGATTTTAGAACACCAAAATTAATATTATTTTTAAGAATTGATTTGAACAAACCATATATCTGTAAATCCTATTGATCAAATAATATCTACAAATTTGAGATGAATGCCTACATTTACTATTAATTTCCAAATCTGCAATTATATAAGTTCACATAAATATTAAAGATCAAGCCTTCCTCTTCAGCATCATCTTTTAACATATAACTATTCGATGAAACAAGACATAAAATAATCTCACTATAAAAATTATTATAAGAAGTGAAGAGAGTACCTAGCTTATTTGTAAACAAATCTTTATAGACCCTTCCAACATAACATACTCAAGTGTCTCCCTGGACATCCCAGAAACAAGAGAATTCTTATAGACAGCATTCTTTCCTACATACATGGTACCATGTTTATTGCAACCATATACACGATGCTTATAACTAGAAACATTACAACAATAGCAGCCTCCAACATAAAATAATAGATACATATACCATCATGGTCAAGAAGTGTCTCCAAAGTCATCCCTAGATATAAAACTGAAATGGATGCATCTTAAAATTGCTCCTATATTTTGAAGGCTGGAATTCATAATCAATAATATACTTTTGCCATTGATCTTCATGAAAGACAACCTTAGAGCTTCTTGACTATCTTGAAAGAGGAGAGTTTATGATAAAATGGAAACAACAGAATATAAGGGAACTGCCTCAATTATTCAGGCCGCAGGCATCAATAACTACTTGTCTCTTCGACTGAAAGTGCTAATGATGGCTTATATATCCCAAAACATAATCCTAGAATATGACATCCTATGATAACGGAACACAACCTCTGAAATATTGAACTCAAGTTGATGCAAGTAACAAATAAATAAGAGGAACACGCAATTTTCATTTTCTACATCATACACATTAATATTTGTAGCAAGAGTATCCATACTAAATCGTCAGTTCTCACATCTCAAACTGATACGCCCCAATGTGCACGCACAGAACTTACTAAATCCACGATCAACTCCATTATAGGTAAACACTATGTGGATATATAATTGCTCAAAGAAATAAACCAATGTCACATTTCAACTCAAAGAGAAAACCAGATATAAGAAAAGCTTACCAGAAAACAAAAAGATTCAAGAAATCTGCACCAGCTCCAAGATTATTACATCCACTACCACAAATTCTCTAAAATCTTCAAAAATCACCGTGTGAAAGAATTGAATCGAAGGTCCTCAGAATATCAACCACTGTAAATTCTCAATTGCACATAGAATGACATATAGCGACCCTTCATTTCCCACCTAGGTAAATCAAGTACACAAATAACTCCCACTCTCAAACCTATGGCTAACCACATTGAAGCGTGCAATGCCATCACATACTGGCCGAAGAGATACACCGGACAATGTGGACCCTTGAGCAGAAAAATTCACCACCTACAACTTCAAGCTCAACATCTGCTGAGTCGCATCCGTGCCCTCAGCTTGCCTGGCGGACCCTTCAGAGGAACATCAGGTTCCTGCCACCTAAGCACTCTTTCCCAGCGATCTAAAACTGCCTTTGATGAAACATTAAATAGGGTCGGGGTCAACAAGTAGCTTCACAATGAATGTCACATTGCTCAATGGTGCTGGCTGGGTCAACAGGTAGCTTCACAATGAATGTCACATTGCTCAATGGTGCTGGCTGGGTCAACAGGTAGCTTCACAATGAATGTCACATTGCTCAATGGTGCTGGCTGGGTTGGAGGCATACTGTATCATCACTGAAAGCAGGGTGCCAACGTGCCGCTTCACCAGACGGAGACCCTCAACGGCAGAGGAGTGAACCGGGTTTGTAAAGTATGTTGGAGTATTGGAATGGGCTCTTCCATCGATGGAGTCCTAACGTGGAAATTTTCATTCTCTAGGCTACTGACACGAGAACCCTGCAGCACAGCCCTCTTGATTCCGGAGGGGGTTGGAGGCATACTGTATCATCACTGAAAGCAGGGTGCCAACGTGCCGCTTCACCAGACGGAGACCCTCAACGGCAGAGGAGTGAACCGGGTTTGTAAAGTATGTTGGAGTATTGGAATGGGCTCTTCCATCGATGGAGTCCTAACGTGGAAATTTTCATTCTCTAGGCTACTGACACGAGAACCCTGCAGAACAGCCCTCTTGATTCCGGAGACGGAAAGAGAACTCCATTTCCTTTCCGGCAGCCTTCTCTGGAGGCAATGTTCCCAAAAAGACTGCCTCTCAAGCCTACACGGGCAAGCAAAGACTCCCTGAACTCGCCATTGATATCTTCATGGATATACATCTCCGGGTCTATCATCTCCTGAGTCTTTGTCCCCAAGAGATTCTCCAGAGAGCTGCCCGCACCAGCTGCAGCAGTAGGCCCCGCTGTAGCCAGCAACTCAAGACCACTCAAACCCTTGGGCTTTTGGGGGGCTTCTTGGCGGTCGTTACAAACTCGGAGGCATCAAGGCCACCTCCAAATGGCGCATCGCCACCGATACCTTCGAATGCCTCCAAGAGGTAGGCTTCCTCATTGCCAAACTCAATCCCACCATATTCCCCCTTCCAACCCTTCAACTCCGATGAAGGCGGGTTTCATGGCTTCGGCTGGAGGAAGCGTCGTAACCTCGAGCCCGGCGAGGGCTGCCGTGGGATCAGCCACAGCGGAAGCCGTATCTTTGCGTTTCTTGAATCCTCCTACCAGGGCTTCCTCCGGTTTGATGATCTTCTCACCAGCGGCGAAAGGATCCATCTCCACTGGGGCCTCCTCGGACTGGTACTGCTGCTCGTCGGCAGGGAGGGACGCGGCGACACGGCCGATGGTCGAGACGACCTCGTCCCCAGCGGCGAGGGTCTCCGACAGGAGCTCGGAGAAAGCGTTGGAGTCAAGGTTGGCACGGCGCTCGAGGGAGAGGGTCTCGGCGCCGCCGGACCAGGTATCGGCCTCGCGGACGCGGTACTCGGCGTCGATGGCAGTGTGGACCATCATGGCGATGGTGTCACCATGGATAGAGGAGAGGATGGTGGCGAAGGACGCTGACGGTCTGGTTGACGGTGTTTATGCACCCGAAGATGTTGGTGCAGCCGTGCTCGGAGTCGCGGCCGATGTTGGTAACGCCGAGGACGTAGATGGTGTTGACGAGGCGGTAGACGACGCGGTACTTGCTCTCAACGCCAACCACGACCTGGCCGCTAGAAGCTACAAGGAGATCGTCACCGAGGGCGGAATCGAATCGTCGGAGACGTGGTGGGACGCGGCGGCGGGGGGCTGCTGCTTGTGGGGGCCGGCGGTGGCGCCGAAAGCGAGGCAGGTCTGCCGAAAGACGGCGAGGGCGCGAGCCGGGGGAACCACTCGCGCGTCTGGAGGACGACGTCGGCGCCGTTGGTGGCCTGAAGGGAGAGGGCGAGGCACGCCATTGCCGATTGGAACTCGGAGAGAGGCTTTGGTATTGGCTTTGGGGCAAGGAAGGGTAAAGGGTTGTTTTGATGCAGCGGAGGAATGGTTTAAACTTAAATAAATGGTAAAGCACCTCCCTCACATCAAAACCTGGAATCAGGCAAAAACTCTGTCCAAAAAACCAATTAAGCCTCCAACAAGAAGTTAGGGTATGAGAAGACGGCAAGATATTTGAGAACAATAATTACTCGCTATCATTAAGAATACCAGATGATTACATCACCAGAAACCCAAATCTAGGAGAAACATTCCATTTCCCCACAAGAACATGCCATCTCTAGCACACCCTACGCCCCAATTATATAGAGAAAAACCCTAATCTAAAACATTAGATTCTTACATGCCACTCTAGCACACCCTAGCCGCCGAAGCCGTACAGAGTGCGGCCCTGTCGCTTGAGGGCGTAGACGACGTCCATGGCGGTGACGGTCTTCCGGCGGGCGTGCTCAGTGTAGGTGACGGCGTCCCGGATGACGTTCTCAAGGAAGATCTTGAGGACGCCTCTCGTCTCCTCGTAGATGAGGCCGCTGATACGCTTCACGCCACCACGCCGTGCGAGACGCCGGATGGCGGGCTTGGTGATGCCCTGGATGTTGTCCCGGAGGACCTTGCGGTGGCGCTTCGCCCCGCCCTTTCCCAAACCCTTGCCTCCCTTCCCACGTCCCGACATCTTCTTAATGATATCTCTCTTCCCTTCCGCGGTCCAACCCCTTCCTTTGCCCAAGCGATTTCAGTCCGGGCGCTTGAATATCCCGAGGTCCGTCCTTTTATTGTTCCTTAGCTCTCTCTTTGGCGGTTGGATGGGAGAGCAATCCGCGAGACGCATTTGTTTTCGTTTCTAACCGTCCGATTAGATTATCTCGCATTTTATTGGCGGAGGGACGACGTGGTGGATTCAAGTCTTGTCAGATTCAGGGGCAATGGGAGAGCCCTGCACGCTTGCACGCCTGCCAAGTGCAACAGTGCAAGTCGTCGTGGCGGTTTGTATCCGTATCGGCCACCTACCGATCCGATACACGTTACAAAAGCCAAAAACTTCCATGCTGTTTGTTCACAGGCAGGGTAAACAAAGATGAGCTACAAGCCCACGATCGAGCCTGAGAAGTAAAATTAACAAAACTAGATATGCATAGAAAATTATTTCGACCTAAACTAATATATTTCAACATATTGGCTGATAAAACTGTCTAACAAAAAAAGATCCATCAAAATTTATACAATTATAGTTTTTAATATTTTAAATAGTTTTTATTATTAGACACTAAAATGAAGTATTATAAATATTAGTTTTTATTGGCACTTAAATATCTTGATCTTGAAACATTAGGTGAAACACTTCAACAAATGAATTTCTTCAACCTTCCACAACTCAGACCTTCAACTTGGAATTAGTTCCCACCAAGATGCTGGCTATTAGTCTTCGGACCTTCAACTTGGAATTAGTTCCCACCAAGATGCTGGCTATTAGTCCGGTTGAATACCAAAGCATCTTGGTATCAAGATATCTTTTTCTAATAAATCGGTATTTATTAACCCATCTCGTGTAAGTGTAATCATGAGAATATAAAAAAAAAAACACAAGGAACAATGATAAGGCATTCTTTAATCTATATACGATGAAAAATAGAAGAGTCTGAGGAGTACTACTGCGAAGGAAAGAGAGTATTTAACTAAAACAAGAAACTTTGGTCAGTAGGAGATTTTATAAGGGGAAAAAACCTTTCAAAAGAACCACGCTATTTTAATTTTCTTGTGGATTACCAAATGGATTGCTTCTCCGCTTCTCCAATTGTTTGAGTTTCAGTTTCGCAGGCGTTACCTGTTCCCTCACTCTTAGGATATGTTTAAATTGAGAGAATCAAAGAAAAATGTAACGAAGAAATTTTCTTATTCTTATATGATATTAATTTTGAAAAAAATAAAGGAAAAAAAAAATCTCTTTTTCTTTCCTTTGCTCCGTTAAATTAATTTTTCAACATTATTTGTATATCCATGAGAGCGAGAAACAGAAAGGAAAAGAAAAGAAATGAAGAAAAATAATACTTATTATTTTTTTGTATGGATATACAAGGGGATAAGGAAAAGAAAATTATTTTCTCTCTGCTTAGATAGTATCTCAAAGAGAAGAAAAAGAAAGAAATTTAACTAATTTATCATTATACCGGGAGAAGAGAAAGGAAATTTATTTTCTCTCTATTTGGATAGTACCTCTAAGAAAAGATAAAGAAAAAAATTAACTAATTTATCATTATACCTTGATGTATAAATTCTAGAAAAAAATTAAAAAATATAATTAATTTTGATAACAAATATGTTATGCCATAATCTACTTTATAAAAGTAAGTTTTATTTCAGAGATACTAGAGATGCTGTATATTTTAAAGAGTAAATGTTGCTTTTTCAAAAGTATCAATAATATAACATCAACACATAATCACGTACCAAATCCATCACTCATTGATACAGCTAATATAGTTGACATTTTCAGCAAACAAACTATCCCCTGCTCAACCAATTTTTTAAGTATAAATAGCAATGACAAAGTATTCACAATAACAATGGTATCCATAACAATAATGTATTACTAATTCAATATCTACAACAATGATAATCTAACAGTCCACAACCATAACAATATAACATACTAATGGACGGCACATCCCAGTAGCTATGATAATTTTTCAACATCAAAAACTATATTGATAACAATAACAATATAAATTACCAACACAATATGCTAACAATCTAAATCATGATTAAATCCAAAATATGCCGGACACAAATAACAGTATAAACAAAATATTGTCCAAATACTATTGGCATTGAAGTCCATAGATGTCACAAACTAATGGCAATGAAGTCTAAAAGATATTAATTACTTTTGGCAGCCAAATCCTAGATAAAAGTTAAATACATAACAATATCAAAGCTACAAATCATCTATATGAAAGCAATACTTAGTTACACAATATCATTCCAATCCATCATGTATGCGAAAAATCTCTTGCAACCTACGGAGGGGCAACCAAAGATCGCTCTTGCTTTTGCAGGGTTACTAATCAAGAGGGTATAGGCTTTAAATTATTTTCTTCTTTTAAATGAATGTCTTGCAATTGTTTATAAATCTCCTCCTCAGAGATACATGCCAATGCAGCCTCCTTCATGATAGCATCCCCCCCCCCCCCCCCCCCCCCCCCGCCTTAATTGCTTCTGCAACATCATGAATTGGCTTTTTTATGGCTTCATACTTCTTCACTTATTCATTTTTGAGGCCTTTCATTTATTTCCTTTTGATAAATTTGAAGATCGAGATTATTGAGATGTGGTTTCATTAGAAATGTCTTTATCAATTATAGTAGGAGAGACAAAGTACTCTAAAATAATTTCATTTTGAGTCACTAAGTCATCGATATCATTTATAATGAAGATGTTCTCACTAGACTATGTAGACTATCGACATGCTTTTTCCTTTACCATTTTAGCACCGATCCCTATTGCTCTATCCTTTCAAAAGAGTTCTAACAATTTATCACGATTAGGAATGGAAGTAGTCATCCATCTCTTTGCAGTAAGTTTTATCTAAGATATTAAAAATAAATAAAATTAGGTGTTTAGAAAATAAATTTGTACTACACACATTATAATTGAAATAATGGAAGAGAAAACAAACTTCCAATAATGCATTCCACACTTCAGGTTTTGCATCCCCTTTTTTAGTATAAGACTCCAAAAAAAAAATCACTCAAGTTTTAAAAAAAGATCATATTACTCATTGAACTTTGACTTAATTATTTTTATGCGATTCTTTATATGATTCTTATCTATTTATGCACCACATTTTTTCTGCATCTCTTTCACTATATTGTCATATGCCATCGAAGTGAAAGTTCAATTAATTCTATATTCTTTAATTTGCTATTCTAACAAAGCATCAATAAATATCTCATTCATATTTGTAATTTGGTTCATGAAGTTTTCATCACCCTTGTTGCTTTTTATTTTGCTACTCTTTTTTATCTGTACATGAAAATAACAAGAATATATAATATGATAATTCCAATGACATCACAATCATAACTATTAAGGCCATTGATTGTCATACAAATATTTAGTATAATAATAAGTCACTAAATTGGCAAAAAAAAAGTAGCATTAAGAACATCAAATTGTTTAAAACAATAATAAATAGCATACAAACTTGGAGCACAACAATTAGTCTTTAAATATCATACAAATTTGTAGCACAAAAGTTTTAATAGCATATTCAATTAGCTTGATAGTTCGTCCACATCCATTTGGCTATGTGATTTCTAATAATTTTGCCTTACCTGACATCTTCAGTATCTTTGTTTGCAATAGAATCTTGTTCACGAGGTGGAGGTCTCTATGAAAGCACCTCAACCACCTCCATAATTAGATTTTCATTATGATCAACACCTATTAGATAACTATGCAAAATGCAATATGCTAAAAATATCTTTGTGAATGTTAGAAGCTCATAATTTGGCTCAATGGTATTGGCAATGATAGAAAATCTTTTTTTAAGGATATCAAATGCTCGCTCAATTGCATGGCATAGAGATGCATGTCGAAAATTAAATAGCTCCTTAGGAGTTTGTGATCTATGTGTAAAGTATTCTTTCAAGTGATAATGTACGCCTCTATATGGCATGACTGTTCCATTCCTTAACATATATCTAGCATCAACAAGATAGTATTTATCTATTAGAAATAAAAATTATAACTTAAATGATATTTCTATAAGAATAATTAAAAAAATACTTATAACTAAATGTTATCTTAAGAGATTTTCAAATTATCTTCTCTAACCAATACAATCTTAATAATCCTTGAGACAGATGCAGTTCCTTCCCATCCAGGTAAAATACATGTAAACTTCAAGTCAAATGAACATACAGCTAATATATTTTGCGTTGGATAATTCTTTTTTATGCACTTTCACTTGACTATGTGTTCCATTAAGTACACCTATACAATTCTGATATAAATTTGCTAGGTAAGAATTTAATTACTAAAATAATTATAACTCAGTTCAAAAATTAAATTAAAATCAAATGTACCTCGAAGAATGGATAGAATTTACTAATATTAAGTATTTCTGCAGGGACTTTTGATCCATTGGGTTGTATAAGGAATAGATTTTCCAATAATATGATTATTCTCAGAACTCTATGAAAATGTCTACTTACAGTTTTACTGGAAGAAAGAAGAATGAAATCATATGATTCTTGACATTGTATAACAAGATATGCAGAAACTTAGTAACTTTTCTTCAATAGTTGATTATCGTGCATTAGTAAGACTGGCATGTCTCTGAAGTATACTACATAAATTTATAAATACTTCTGATCCTATGTATATAATTTTATGACATTTCCCATAAGTCATAAGTTGGTGCATTATTTCTTCTCATACTTTTCCTCTTTGTGCATCAGTCTAACTAATACTTTGATCCACATAACTTTTTGGTTGGTGCCATTGATGCGCACTTAAAAAGTATACAACAATACAAAGAACTTGAACTATATTAAAATATTGCCTTCTATCATATTGAATAATCAAACTTTTTCAAATTTTATTATCTTCTATCTATCAAATAAAAAATCAAAAGGAAATGAGAAAATAAATTACCAAGCACAAAATCCAAAATCTAGACATACTAATAAATAATAAATCATATAATTAAACAATTATGTTTTTTAATAACCTACTGAAATTGTAGTTGGTAGTCCAAGATGGTTGCACTACAAGCAGAGAACACATGTTTCTAGTTATTGGTAGCCATGGGAGGATCTCAGATATATTGGGAGATCTAAAAATACTGGTGGAAGTGGAGTTCTCTAGCCTTGCTTCATCCTCGCTTAGATGACTAGCAAAAAAATATTATAGATCTACATGAACTCCATTGGACTATGAAAAATTGGTTCTATTCTATTCGATTCTAATATCACATATAAAGTATCACAAGTAAAGAAGAACAAAGAAAGTACAAAGAAAGGAAAATATATTTTAGAAGAATAGAACCGAAAAATGAGAGAAAAATATGCTTATCGTTGGCATATCTCACGACTACCAGGAGTGGCCAAGAAGAAGAACTGGAGCGGCCAAGAAGAAGAATCGAAGCGGCTTCGAAGGTTATATGGTAGAGAGAAAAACAAGAGTGGAAAATAGGATTTTTTATTTCATTTCTCAAAGAAATATTTTAGTCAATTAAAAAAAATCACTTATGAGATTTTTCTCTCTCATGATCTCTCCACCTATGGAGAGAAAGAAATTGAAAAAAAAATTACCACTTATTTTCTCTCCCTTTTCCTTTCTTTTTCTCCTTATCCTTCCACCATTTTCTATCTAAACATGAGATTTTTAAAATTTTCTTCCTGCTTCCTTTCCCTTCTCTCTTTTTCTCTCAATCCAAACAAATTATAATTCCCTTAATTTGGAGGAATTGGAAGGGAAAGGAAATGAGAAACATGGTTCTCTTGAAATTTTAAAATATCTATATTTTTTTCTTTTCTTTTTCTTTAATGAGGGCTATCTAAATAAGAATGATGTTCCCCCTCCCTTTTTCTTTCTTTTTTTTCCATTTCCATTTCTTTTCTTTTCCTTAATAAAGGCCATCCAAACAAAGCTTAAGATATTTAGAACATTTAATCCACTGAGAGCTTCCCGAGGCTTCCAAATAAGTTATATTATGTTGTAGATGGAGATTAATTTCCATCCCGAAAGTCCTGATCCACGTTCACCAACTCACGCGCGCGGGTGTGCATCGCGCGACCCAGGCCCAGGTGGTCGGGCACTGAGCGTGCGTTCCATTTTTACGCGCACAGATTTTGGTACGGTGACGTGGCTTCATATGAGGCACTTGTTTGTCTCGATCCAACTGCCCAGAAGTCTTCTATGGAGATTGGGAGTCTAGAGTTTTATATTTTTTTGGGTTCTTGGATGCCTACGAGCCTTGTTTCTTGTACTCTATATAAACAGAAGCTGTGAGGGTTTATGATTATTGATGAAAAAAAGGATTTTTCGAGAGGTTTGTAAGTAAGATTTTAGAGAAAATATCTAAGAGGTTTTATGAGTACCTCCAGGTGCATTAGAGAGAAATCCTGAAATCTTTTAAGGGGATTAAAAGAATTTCTGAGAGAGGGTGTTTTGAGGGCTTGTACCTAATTCAACTCTTAGCGAAGCCTTGCAAATCGTGTGCCGTCGTAGACGTAGCCCAATTTGGGTGAACCACGTAAAATTCCCGTCTCTCGCTGGTATTGATTCTTGTTTCTTGTATTTTTCTGTTAATCTATTTATTTCTTGTTGATTAAATCGCAACTGCATGCTTGGTCATATTAATAGCGATCCTATTAGAGGAATTTTTGTTTCATTTCTTTTCAAATTGGTATCAGAGCCAGGTTCCTTTCTATTATTACGGTCGGATAAATCAACTAAGAGATGGCAGAAGACAAGATCAAAATCGAGAAATTTAATGGTCACAATTTCAGATGGTGGAGGATACAAATTGCGGACTTCCTATATCAGAAGGATCTTTACCTTCCATTGGAGGGGGAGAAGCCGGATTCAATGAGCGACTCAGATTAGATGATTTTGGATAGGAAAGCCCTGGTCACGATCAGATTATCGTTGACACCTCAAGTGACGTATAATATTGCAAAGGAAAAGACTACCGTAGATTTGATGACCGCTTTAACAAAGCTGTATGAAAAACCTTCCACCTCAAACAAGATATTTCTTATGAAAAAGCTCTTCAATTTGAAGATGGCTGAGAATGGTTCAGTGACGGAGCATCTGAACGAGTTCAACACGATGATCAATCAATTGGAGTTGGTCTCTATCATTTTTGATGATTCTTTCAGGACTCTTTCTTTCTTGTGTTCCTTGCCAGAGAGCTAGGACAATCTTGTAATGACAGTCAGCAACTCGGTATCAGGTACCCTTACATTCAATGATGCAGTTAGTTGTATATTGAATGATGAGATGAGAAGAAAGACTGTGGGTGGGACTTCTACAAGTACTGCACTCATGGTGGATACCAGAGGAAGATCACAGGAGAGGAAGAATTCATAGAAAGGCCGATCCAAGAGCAGAGGAAAGTCCAAAGGAAGATTTCCCATGAAGTGTTGGAACTGCGGAAAGAAAGGTCACATGAGCAAGGATTATTGGGGTAAGAAGAAAGAAAAAGGTGCAGAGAGCAAGTCAGAAGGTCAGGAAGCAAATGTTGTGAGTACTATACGGCAGGAGTTTGAGGATGTGTGCCTGTCAGCCGGCGATGAGGCAAACTCAGATATGTGGTTTGTAGACTCAGGAGCTTCTTACCATTGCAGCTCTAAAAGATACCTATTTTCGGATTTTGTCTAAGAAGATTTTGGTCATGTCACAATTGGCAATGGACTGCAGTGCAGAATTGTTGGTAGAGGAACAATTATACTGAAGCCAGTAACAGGCGGAGAATTGAGACTTGTACAAGCCAGATACATTCCAGATTTAAGGAAAAACCTAATTTCTACCCGTCAGCTTGATGATGAGGGTTATGTATTCATCTTTGATAATTCTCAGTGGAAGATTACTAAAGGGTTTATGCTTGTTGTCAAAGGGAAGCGGACTGGCATTCTCTACTTCTTGACAGACAGTGGGAGTTCAGTTTCAGTGGCAACAGGAGACACGGGTACAGTGACTACATTATGGCACAGGAGGCTCGGTCATCTTAGTGAGAAGAACTTGAGTATTCTGCACAAGAGAGAGCTTCTACCTAGGCTAAAGAAGGTGAATCTAGAATTTTGTGAAGAGTGTATCTATGGTAAGCAGAAATCAGTAAGTTTTCAGTTAGCAAGAACTCAGAAGAAGACTGAAAGGCTGGAGTTGGTTCATTCAGATGTCTGGAGTCCAGCACCAGTGGCATCATATGCGGGCAATAAGTACTTTGTCACGTTTATAGATGATTTCAGTAGGAAAGTCTGGGTGTTTGCTATGAAAGAAAAGTCTGAGATTTTTGGCATCTTCAAGAGATGGAGAGTCATGTGTGAAAACCAGACCGGAGCAAGCTTCAAGTGTCTCAAGACAGATAACGGTGATGAATACTGTAGCAGAGAATTTGATATTTACTGCGCAGAGCATGGAATCAGAAGGATCAAGATCGTTCCAGGAACACCAAAGCAAAATGGTGTGCAGAAAGAATGAACAGAACCATTCTTGAGAGAGAGAGGAGTATGAGATTTGACTCGGATCTGTCTACATATTTTTGAACGGCAACATTGGACACCGCAGTGTATTTTATTGTACCCTGATTTTTGTTCCAATCATCCAAACTGCCCCTAAGGGTCGGTCCAATTAATCTTTATCATTTTCCGTGCCTGAGTGCCCCTTTCTCGTGGGCTGAAATGTGATTAAAAAGGCAATGTTTTCATTATCCCATCGCAATGCTGTAATAACACTACTCGACTCTTGCATCATGGAGGTATTGCAGGACGTCCCTTTGGACGTGCTCAAAGCCAGAGGTGGTCATCCAATTACCATGATCAAATGACTTAAAACAGCACCTGAAGTTTCGGCTGATCAGTTTTTAGGCTTATAAGAGCACTTTCGCGCGCCGCAACCTGATTAGGTGCACCAGCACTCGCCATTCTAAGACTTGAAAGCTTAGGAATGCTAATTAAGGTCTAATCCACAATCTTGGTCAGAGCAATTCCCGCATGATGCCGAAGATACCAAACATCGTATCGTCACATAAACTTCACATTTTAATCACAAGCCATATCTTTTTTTCCCTCAATTTATGTTTCCTATTAATTTTGTGAGAGCAATTCCCGCTGTTAAGTTGGCCAAGCAATCTAATACAAGCAGGCAAATGACACACTTGGCTAAATACAGTGCATTATAATAAACAAACTTGCATTACCGTATTTCAGTACAATTTCACCATTACATCTGTTGGTATAGTGTGACATGCTGATGGATGGCTGGATCTCATTTGCTTTATCTCGTTATCCGAGAAGCGAAATCCTTTGATGGTATCTTGTGTTGAGTGTTTTCTTTTCAAGCCAGGTAGCCTGTGTTGAATTTACAAGAACACAGTAGCTAAACAAACGCCCCTTTGATCATCTGCATCATTTGAAAAGAAAGAATAAGAGAAGACAATTGAAATCCTTCTTACAGGGATTTTCTCGATGACACAAGTTTTGTGAAATGTGATTTTCCCCCCAGTCTCGCTACTCTGAACAGAACCTACAAATGAAAAATCTGATATGAATGATCTAAAATATCAGTACACCGCTCCAAATGCACCCTTCATGGTTTCGATAAGCTGCTTAAAGAACAATAGAGTTGATATCTTAGTCTCTCCAATGAGAGCTACAAGAGCGGAAACATCTCTCAAAAATATAAATACAATTGAGAATCTCCTGAAATATTGTCTGGGATGGTTTTGAATTAGACTAAAAAGAGATTCTGTCATCTTTGCACTTGGCTCTTGGATAACCAGGGAAATGGTTTGCCATTTTGACAACTGAATTTACAGTCTAACATTGGTACAGGACAGGATAAGTACCTCCACTTCAGCCAGCAGCTCATAGAAGCCCCTTCATGTTGAGTAGAGAACAAATGGTACTGTAAATATTAAAGACAAGATGCTTAGCATACACTTAAAAGCTCATTGCATGTCTATAGATCCAAATTCTCTTACATAATTTGCTATGTTTGATGCAAAAAGTCAAAATCCTAATTTGTAAATTTACATCAAATATCGCATAAGTGATCTCAATTTCCCATGATAAAAGTTTTCGCCTATTTGCAAGTACTTTTCACAATCAAAAACTGATTTGGTGCACAAGTACATTATGAACCGCTGTAAAAGGTCTTCTAATTTGTTAGACAACCTGAGATGTACTAAAAGAGGAAAAATTGCTTAAGGATTACAAGAAGGAAATCATTTAGGTTGCATTTGATGCATTTTCAGGTAATCTTGAAAGGTAATATAGATTGTCAGTACTGTAGATTGCTAGCAATGTAGATTGTATATAATATGAATTATTTTATTTGATATATGTAGATAATGTTGTGTAATATAAAATTAAATTTTCAAACTATCCTTAAATTAAATCTATATTTTACTTATAATAATATATATTTTTATATTTTATCTATTTATTTAAAATATAACTTTTTATATTTTATATTTTTTATATAATAATAAGAAAAAAAAAATTATATTAAAAAAAATATATATATAAAATCTTACGGTACCTTTCCTTCTTTTCCCTGTCTGTACCTGGTTTGCACACCTGGTGATAGAGAATAACCCCAACCCCACCCCCCCGCCCCTGCGCAACGATGACTTCCATAACCTTGCTATGGCAAACCCTTTTCTTGAGAGCCCCGATGATGGCTTCCCTCGCCCACGAACCCTGACGATGGCTTTCCCTCTCTTGCGAGTTCTGGCGACAGCAACCCCCTCCCCAGCCTCAGTAACAACAATCCCTTCCCGCGAGCCCTTCTCTGCCAGTCGATGAGCGATGAGGGGGGCACCGTCGATAGGCGGTGGAGGGATCGCCAGGAGGGTGAAAGGGAAGAGGAAAGAAAAAGCGAAGGGTAATATTATTCAAAAAATTATCTAGAAGGTGATAATCGGATTGCCACCCTTTCCAAAGGCAATCCATATTGGCTCATGGAAGGCAATCCAGATTGCCTCTTGATAATATGGATTGCCATCAAAAAAGTCTTATCAAATACAGTAATATGGTAGATCCCTTTAAATTGTTAGCAATTTATCTGGGGCCTCTTTAAATTGCTAGCAATCTAGATAGATTGCCAGATACCAAACACAACCTTAGGGAGTACCATTGAAAAAAGAGATAATCATCCTGTAGGCATTGCATTGTGTGCATCTGAATGTGTCTTAAACATTTTATGCCATGCCTGGTTAAATGTTATTCTATTTGCTGCAGTAAATTTGATAGCCTGAATGAAATTGGGGCTTCTCCATCCACTTAGAAGTTGATACTTGATGATAAGGTTTACTCAGTCAACACAAATATGGTTTGCAACTAATGAAAACCTAGATACATTGAGTGAATTATGCCACTCTTCATAGTCCTAAGAGGGCCTACCTAATGTGAAGAACCAATATAGATAAGATAAGACATGAAGAATCCCCAAAACATGTATGAATTCGAGCATTTTATCATTCTAACTGCTCGCCAATTTATGTCACACCAAGTCAATTTGATGGTTCCAACATACAGACCAAATCAAAAGCAGTACAACATAACTAGCTATCTTTTCTCTCAAACTTTGAAAATTACTAGCAGCTTTTCAAGAAGTCATACAGAGACAGATAACAGAACCATACATGTAATCAATCAACCAACCCAGATTTATATGGTTGGAAAATGTCCAAATGACCATATACATTAAAATCTGTTGTATCAAAGCATAAGTCAGTAAATTACGATCAAGCTATGAAACCCTTGACCCTATGGCAGTCTCAATTTTTTGTTTCATCTAAATGTCAAGAGATGTATTATGCTAGGTACAAGTGGCTAGTTGACCAATGAAATAGCTTCTGCTCAATATACCCATATAAACTAAAGTTTCAAGTACTGGAATTCTGAACTGGCCATGCTCTTTCCCTGAAAAAGAAAGCTTTGCACCGTAAAAAGCTCTACTAGACTTGAATTATTCGGTCTTGAAATAGCAAGTGAATTCCAATTTTAAAAATTGATGATTTTTCTTTTTTTATATCTACAGACTGAGTCTTTCAGGCATATGTTTCGGTCAGGGATGTGTCATAGATGGAATATCTGAGAATACTACATTCAGGCTTCACTTTTGATATCCAAAAGATCTGCAATGGATGATTTTTCTAGAAAACAAGGAGAGAAGAATGCGATTTATTCTATATCTTAGTAAAGAATATGGTTACACCACTAACTTCTTCTCAAGCGCACTAAGTTATCAATCTGTAACTGCACAAGCTACTAAACTAATGCATTTCCCACCACATAGAATTAAACAAGAAATTTAATAGTTCCAACTTGTCTACCATCTGAACACAAAACTCCATGTCCTCAAGTAAATACTGTTTAAGAATAGATGGGGCATATTATCCCCATTTCTCCAGTCAAAACTTTACTCATTATGCAGTTCTTTTTGGAAAAGATACAATCAGTATTTGAAAGTATATTATATTACTTAATTAAAATGTCACATACAACCTGATAGTTCATCATGATAAATAAAATTCATCTGTTTTGGCAAAAAAAAAGAAAGATTGAACTGACCAATTAAAACAATACTCAGCAGAAGCAAGAAAGTGATTTGGAGAGAACGACCAAACTGCATGTGATAGTGCAAGCCCTGTATTTGCCGCTGAAGTCCATTCACCCTACCACAAAGTTGCCGAACACTGGAAGCTTTAGAATCTTCTCCGCAAGTGCTTAAACAATTCCTGCTTCTTTCAGTCAACCCACTGACTCCCTGTTCAAACCCAAAAATAACAGTCCAGTTCAAAGGATTGCTATGGCTCATTGAAATCCTTTTAACCCAAATTTGAATCAAAACACAGAATCAGGTCAATTGAACTTCAAATCCTCAATCAGACAAGGGTGATGACTGAACAGAATGTACAACCTACAAAAGCTACCAGTGTACAAAAATATAATTAGCAAGAATAATGTAATACAAGCTTCAATGGATCTCTTGGGATTTAACAAACACCAAGCCCAAACAATATCCATAAAATGCCATTAGTAATAACAACACCATGTACACATGTTCGAAGGTAAATTCTCACCAGAGCAAACCAGGTTATACCCCTAAAGTTGAGGTAATTTGATAACCCTTGTCTAAACTGAAGATGCTTCTCATTCTTAGCTTTCCAGAAGCTGTTTCTAAACCACCTTAATTTTGTTGTGGATTCAACACTCCTTAAATCACCGCACAGATTAGATGCACGATCTGGTGTCTCTGGCCCCATGTCGACAAATTTTCTATCTGCATCCTCCTCATCAGCTACCATAATCTTCCAAGCACCAATATCCGATGAACTCAATGTTCTCCTCTGCCCATTCGACCGTTCTCCTTGGATGCACACTTCATCTTTGCTTTTTGAAGGTTCTTTTGCTGCCACTTCCAATACATATCTAGCATCCTTATTTATCGTTACAGAATCCTTTAAACCACTTGCAGAGTCAGATATAGTTCTTAATTCAGATGAACCCATACTATAATCAACATTTTTGTTTTTTGTCTCTTGCAAAGCTTCTGGAGCTGCAGAAAGAAAAACAGCAAGATCATCTCGTTCTTCCTCATTTAGTTGCACCCAATGAAGTGGTTGCTTCCCTTCTTCGATAAGTGAAGCATTCAATGCCTTTTCTATATGACAAATTTGGTTTTCTATTGCATATACGAACTGCCTACGCCTGGAGATGATATTCTCCTCTGATGAACAATTCTCATGATTCAATTTGACAGCTCGCTCAAATTCCTCCAACTGCACAGAGAACCATAACAATTACTAAGAATGAAAAACAAAGACATGAATCAGCGCCATTTTTCTCGAAATGATAAGTGACTAAGAAAAAGGATAAAGCAGCCGGGGAGATAAAAAGCTCACCTGCCACTTTGCGGTGCCTAAAGCAGTATGAAGCTCCCTACGCAATTCATCAGAGACTTCAGAATTAAATCCATGGCGATGATCTCGTATCCACATCCTATACATAGATTCCAATCTGAAACAAGAGGTAAAGGATGTCAAAAATCACAAATTTGACAACATTCAGCACCAGAACTCTCATAGACAAGCGATCGAACATAAGACGATCTCCATTCTCAAAGGAAACCCAGGTCCCATTCATAAAAATACAAACTTCCCATTAAAAATAGCAAAATCTTTATCAAATTAACAACAAAACTGCCATCAAAATCGAAACATTCCAGCACCACGCACCACCAAACCCAAAGAGCAAAGAAAACATACATGTCTGCCGATTCCTGGACCGCCTCCGCCGCAGAAAAGAAGACATCTTTCTGCCACTGATCGAAAGTAGTAACCACCGCCATTGGAGAAGAGAGCAGACCTCAACAGAGAACCGTTTCTCCCGGCGAGCAGGAGAAGCGCCGGGATTCACCCAGATACATTCCCTATTATTTCCTTCCAAAGGAGAAGCAAAAGAATCCACGCAAAGCAAAGGAGAAGACCTCGTTGCCCACGCTTTCTCCCCGAGAAGCAAAAGAACACAGCGAGAGGAAGCAAAGGAGAGAGCCGTCGAACAAACTTTCTCTCTCCCCTGCGTCCTCTCTCCCCCCCCCCCTTCTCTCCTCAATCTCTTCGTGTCCTGAGACTAGGCCGACAGGCAGGGCGTCGGCGGTTAGGGGCGACTGAAGAGAACAGCTGTCGGGACTCTGGCAGTGGATCGCCAACCACCAAAAGGTGTGGGGTCCGCAGCCACCCAAGTTGCACGCCGCAGGGGCGTATTTTATAACATTATTCACGCACGGAAGAATGCGAATCTTTTTTTAAATAATATTTTTTTTAAAAAAATATCGAAAATATTTATCGAAATAGATAATTTCGGTCGAATCCAACTTTTTTTTGAAAAGACAAATACTATATAACCCATCATTATTTTGTTAATTTAATTTTAAATTTAATATAATGTAAATTTAATTTGATACGATATTGAATTCGTTTCTTGACGAATTTAAATAATTTTTTTTAATTTCTGATTTTATAAATATTATTATTATTATTAAATAAAATTAATAAATTTTAATTTTAAATAAATAAATAATAAATAAAATATTAATATCAATTAAAATTTAATATATTATTTTTTCAGTAATATTAATTATTATATTATTTTGAAATAACATTAACTAAAAATAGCATTAATTAACAACATAAAAATAATATTAATTTAAAATTAATAATAAATTAATTAAAAAATAATATTAATTGAAAATAACATTAATTAAAAGATATTATAATAATATATTATAATATATTTTATATTATAATAATTATTTTATATTCTAAAATATAATAAATATATTATAATTTATTATATTATATATTATAATTTTTATAATATACTATAAAAAGTTTTTAAAAATATTAAAAAATAATAACCATGTCGATACTATTCGGTCGCCAGCCCGGTACCAGTTCGGTCGACAGTCCGATTCCTTGTTCAGGAACGGTGGCAAGACCCCGACGACTGGACTGGCGATCAGATCTGTGGCATGACTAGGACTAGACCGGTGACAGGATCATGGCGATCAGACCAGTAGTCAGATCCTGATGGCCGAACCAATACCCGGACCGGCGGCCGGACCAGGGGCCGCACTGGTGGCCGAACTGGGGGCCAGACTAGTGCCGGACAGGGGGTCGCACCGGCTGCCGAACTGGCGACCGGACCGGGGGCTACACCAGAGGCCGGATCGATGGCCGGACAGGGGTCTGGCCACCGATCCGACAGTCGATCCTAATCAAGGGATCAGGCTGACACCAGGCTGTCGATCGAACTGGGGTCTGGCCACCGGTCCGACAGTCGATCCTCATCAAGGGATCAGACTGACACCAGGTTGTCGACCGAACTGGTACCGGGATGGCAACCAGATAATATCGACATGATGATTATTTTTTATTTTTTTATTTTTTAAAAAAATTTATACTATATTATAATATATAATATAATAAATTATAATAAATTTATTATATTTTAGAATATAAAATATTTATTATAATATAAAACTATATTATGATATATTATTATAATATCTTTTAATTAATTTTATTTTAAATTATAGTTATAATATCTTTTAAGTTTTGTTATATATTATTTAAAATTTTATTAGATTAAAATTTAATTAAAAAAATATTTATGGGTGCATATAACGGTGTATTTATTGAATATTTATTTAATTTTCATAATGCCCTTTTAAAAAACGAGTTCAAATTAACTATCAATTGTATTCTCGAAATTAAATAAAATATTATGAATAATATTTTTGTAATTAAATCGGACATGAAGGGCATTCTGAAAATTAAATTTTTCGTCCATCCATTTCAAAAATTTAATTTTCAAAATACCTTTCGATTTAATTACCAAAATGTCATTCACAATGTTTTATTTAATTTCAAGAATGCCATTGATAGTTAATTTGAATTTGTTTTTTAAACGAGCAGTACGGGAATTAAATAAAAATTCCTCCATAAACATTAAATACGGTGTATTAAATGCCTTGTAAATAATTTTTTTTAATTAAAAACTTTCCATAAACATTAAATATGGTGCATTAAATGCCTGTAAATATTTTTTTAATTAAATTTTGATCTAATAAAATTTTAAAAAATATATAACAAAATCTTAAAGATATTGTAACTATAATTAAAAATAAAATTAATTAATAAATATTATAATAATATATCATAATATAGTTTTATATTATAAGAAATATTTTATATTCTAAAATATAATAAATTTATTATAATTTATTATATTATATATTATATATTATAATATAGTATAAAAAATTTTAAAAAATTAAAAAAATAAAAAATAATCACCATGTCGATACCATATAGTTGCCAGTCCGGTACCAGTTCGGTCGACAGCCCGGTGTCAGTCCGATCCCTTGACTAGGATTGACTGCCAGACTGGTGGCTAGACCCCTGTCCGGCCACCGGTCCGGCCTCTGGTGTGGTCCTCAGTCCGGCCCCCGGTGCAACCCCCAATGTGGCCCTCGGTCCGGCTGCCGGTGCCGGTCTGGCCCCCGGTGCGTCCCTCGGTCTGATTGCCGATGCGGCCCCCGGTCCGGCCGCCGGTCCAGGTATCGGTTCGGCCACCAGGATCCGACTACCGGTCTGACCGCAAGGATCCTGTCACCGGTCTAGCCCCAGTCATGCCACAGATCCGATCGCCGGTCGGGTCGTTGGGGTCCTGCCACCGCTCCTGAGCAAGGAATCGGACTGTCGACCGAACTGGTACCGGGATGGCGATCGAATAGTATCGACATGGTGATTATTTTTTATTTTTTTTTAATTTTTAAATTTTTTTTATAGTATATTATAAAAATTATAAAATATAATATAATAAATTATAATATATTTATTATATTTTAGAATATAAAATAATTATTATAATATATATTATTATAATATCTTTTAATTAATGTTATTTTCAATTAATGTTATTTTTTAATTAATTTATTATTAATTTTAAATTAATATTATTTTTATGTAGTTAATTAATGTTATTTTAAATTAATGTTATTTCAAAAAAATATATATAATAATTAATATTACCAAAAAAATAATATATAAAATTTTAATTAATACTAATTTTTTTATTTATTATTTATTTATTTAAAATTAAAATTTATTAAATTTATTTAAAAAATAATAATAATATTTATAAAATTAGAAAGAAAAAAAATTTTATTTGTATTCGCCTTTTGGAAAGGCGAATTCAAAAAACTGAATTCGTCCCTCCGAAAAACGAATTCAATGTGATATCGAATTTAATTTACATTATATCAAATTTAAAATTAAATTTAAAAAAATAATAATGATGGGTTATATAGAATTCATCTTTACAAAAAGATGAAGTTGGATTCGATTTTTGAAAAGATGAATTCAGGTACTTCGTGATTATCATGTTGATCGAAATCATTTATTTCGATAAATATATCCGGAATCATCTATTTCGATAATTTTTTATTAAAAAAATATTATTTTAAAAAAAATTCAGAATAATGCAGGAAAAAAAAAATATGACGGAAATTGATTTGGGAAAGGGTCGGCGAGCTGAGGACGGAGGCTTCATGAGGAGTGCAGGAAGCATCTACCATCTTCTAGTACTCATCAATCCTGTTCTTTGTACGCAACCTGTAGCGTTCCTGCTGTAATTAGAACTGGCTCGGGGGAAGGACTCCAGAACCTAATAACCTGTACACACGGGAAAAAAAAAAAACAAAAAAAAACATAAAGAAATGTAGAAGAAAAAAAAGGAAATTATTAAAAATGAAAAAAAAAAAAAAAAGGAAAAGAGAGGACGATAGGAGGAAAAGAAACAAAATAAGGATGAAAGAAGGGAGAACGGAGAAAAGAAATAAAAAGAGATTGAAGGAAACGAGAATTTTTTTTAAAATAATATTTTTTTTAAAAAAATTACGAAAGTAGATGGTTTAGAATATATTTATCGAAATAGGTGATTCATCCGACGTTGCAGGTCTGGACATCTGAGTTTATCTTTTCAAAAAATGAATTCAACTTCGTCTTTTGAAAAAACAAATACCATTCAATTTTTTTTTTTAATTTAATTTATTTTTTTAAAATTTAATTATAATTCTGATGTGATATTTATTAATTGTGATGTGATCCTTATCTAATCTGGTTAATAAATTTTAATTTTAAATAAATAAAAAAAATTAAAAACTGGTATTAATTAAAATTTTATATATTATTTTTTGATAATATTAATTACTATATTATTTTGAAATAATATTAATTAAAAATAGTATTAATTAATTATATAAAAATAATATTAATTTAAAATTAATAATAAATTAACTAAAAAATAACATTAATTAAAAATAATATTAATTAAAATATAGTATAAAATTCTTTAAAAAATTAAAAATAATCACCAGGTCGATACTATTCAGTCGCCAGCCCGGTACCAGTTCGGTCGACAGTCCGGTATCAGTCCGATCCCTTGCTCAGGACCGATGGCAGAACCTCGACGACCGGACCGGCGATCGGATCTGTGGCATGACTGAGACTAGACCGGTAGCAGGATCCTGGCGGTCGGACCGGTAGTTGGATCCTGGTGGCCGGACTAGCACCCGGACCAATGGCCGGACCGGGGGCCAGACTGGCTGCCGGACAGGCGACCGGACCGGGGGCCAAACCGGGGCCTGGCCACCATCCAGCAGTCGATCCTAAGCAAGAGATCGAATTAACAAAATTTAAAAAATATTATAACATTAATTTTGTTATATATTCTAATATAATAAATTATAATAAATTTATTATATTTTAGAATATAAAATAATTATTATAATATAAAATATATTACAATATATTATTATAATATCTTTTAATTAATATTATTTTTAATTAATGTTATTTTTTGGTTAATTTATTATTAATTTTAAATTAATATTTTTTATATAATTAATTAATACTTTTTTAAATTAATATTATTTCAAAATAATATAATAATTAATATTGCCAAAAAATAATATATAAAATTTTAATTAATACTAGTTTTTTATTATTTATTTATTTATTTAAAATTAAAATTTATTAATTAGATTTTTTAAAAAAATAATATTTATAAAATTTAAAAAATAATTCGTTTGAATTCGCCGGTTGGAAAGATGAATCCAAATGAATTCGTCTTTCCAAGACACGAAAAATAAATATCACATCACAATTAATAAATATCACATCAAAATTATAATTATATTTTAAAAAATAATTAAATTAAAAAAAAAAATG
Source organism: Areca catechu (assembly GCA_021397845.1). Classification (NCBI taxonomy): domain Eukaryota; kingdom Viridiplantae; phylum Streptophyta; class Magnoliopsida; order Arecales; family Arecaceae; genus Areca; species Areca catechu. Next base: position 40,489,699 of record CM038045.1, read on the forward strand.
AATAGGATTCGTCTTTTCAAAAGGCAAAGTTGAATTCGTCTTTTGAAAAGATGAACTCAGATGTCCAGACCTACCACGTTGGATGAATCACCTATCCCGGTAAATATATCCTAACCCACCTGTTTCCGTAATTTTTTTTTAAAACAAATATTATTTTTTAAAAAAATTCAGGAAACGAAGGGGAAGAAAGACGGGAGTGAAACGGAAGGAACTTTCCACGATGCTTGATGGGGACGATTGCTCAGATCCGGTGGGATCGTATAACAGGCATCCCGTTTTGCAATATATATATATATATAGTTTAATTTAATCTTGACTAAAACCACCGAAACTAACTGCACACTCTAATCTTATTTAACGATCACAATTGCAAAACAAATCACCTATTCAATTATTCATGAACAAATCATCATGTTTGTATCCAAATTGAGCGTGATATATGGAGCACCAGCTTGGTACATGAATGAGCTCAGCTTTACATGCATCTAACCTGCTTAAACTCAAAATATAGATACATTAATTACTAAATAGGATATACATTATAGATTTATAGTACAGTACTTCAATTAAATTGAAGGTATATTTTTGTTCAAATCAAATGTTGACAATTTTATCAAACGGATGAGATGCTCGCCTATGACATTAACAAACATTTAACAAAAGAGACCAGTCATGTTATATTTATATAGTATTATATTAAAGTCTCCGTCTTAAAAATATATTAAACAAGATTTTCCAGAATGGCTTTTGTTTGGCTCGAAGTTCAAAAAACGCCGACCAAACCCCCGCATGACGTGAATCGTTCGAGACTAGCGAAGTTCTTTAACAAGTGGTCTTTATGCACCGTCGAAGCGAGGGCAGCCAAGACCCCATGTCAGATAAATAATGCATGTTTTCTTCATTAAATTATTTAGCTATTAATTTTTGAGATGGCGAGGCACTTTTTAACAGATCCATTTATGGGTCATCCTTCCCTTCAGAATCCGATCCTTAAATCACCCCAGTTGTTTTGCTGGAGGATAAAAGCTCACAAGTCAACAACGAGCAAAAAAGATGGACACGATCACGAAATTCAAAATTATGGTTGGATGCCTAACCAAGACCAGCATCAAAGAGAGATGCTGCACCAAATACTTAATATTGCAAGGTACAAAGTTTGTTTCTCTAGAAATCTTTGATGTTAAGCAAAAGCAAGCGGCACACTTTGGAATTAAAAACTCGTGGACAAATGGAAAATGGTTACCAAGCAAAGCTTCTTATTTCTTTACATATAGACTGGTTTTATGGTTATAAAAAATAAGAGACAACCGAAACTTGCACCTTCAACGCCGAACAGGTGATTTACCCGCAAATCCTTCATGTCCGAAGGATTTTTTATCAGTCAGATTCGATAACCTACTCGAAACTCTGTTGGAAAGAACCGGGCTGACCGTGGATCAAAGTAACATCTCTCTTGGATCCAAGACCATCAAAAAAATACATTAAATCAACACAATTAGAAGGGACCTTCGATCTAAGAGTATGTCAGCATCATAACCAATTTTCACGCACCTATGGACCAGGAGCGTTATCAACCCTTCTCCAATCTAGTTGATTACATAAAAGATGCTTCAAAGTTTATTCTACGAAGCGCTTAAATCCTCAACCATCCAAAGTGGTCAAGGGGAATCCTACATCCATGTCCAAGCAATAGGATGCAGCAGCGAGATGAAGCAAACTTGCCACCTTCCCCCAGATCATTTGCAATAAATTAAGGACATGAATGCTTCAGCTGAGAACTTAGATAGATATGACAGACCCACAAGTGGCAACCTTCATGTGGGATTTTGGCACCCCGACCTTATCATATGACACACAAACGCAATAAGCACACCTACACACACCATCAGTGTTTTGATGCATCAATATTTTGTTCCCAACAATTAGTCCAAAGGCTGCTTTCTTCCAGCCAAAGGTAGGTTCTGATAATGATGACCAAGATTACTTCAATAAGCAGCTGGTGACATAAGGATTGAATTCCTTTTAATTATATGCTAGCACGGATGCTCCTAAAAGCATCTTTAAACAGGTGGAAAGAAATATAGGCATGCCACTGATTAAATAGAATGCCTACTAAATTTGGTCATGTGGTGTTTCTTGGTCCGTCATCGATGACATGCATGATAAGCTTGCTGACCAAGACATGCTCTCATCTTCTGATTTTAAATCCACCTTTTGCACACCCTTCACACTTGTCAAAATGCTACGATTGGGCATTCGATGAGTCATATGACATCATGCTGATGCATCCAACATTTCAAGGCCAGAGTAACAAGACTTTGTAACAGAAGAAATGATCCTTCTCTGTAGATCTTTGTATTCCAATGCAAGCTTTACATCCCAGCGAGAATTATCCCTGTAAAGTTGAAAAAGGAGCATTGGATAGAGTTACGGTGATGGGCAATCAGATGGTAAAGTTCATATCGAGACAATACCGGTCAAAATCATCTGAACCGTCTATTCCTTCCAACATTGGATTAAAAATGGACAGAACAGTTTCGATCACTCCTCTTTCATTGTCCTTGTGCATCTAAGAAGATAAGATCAAGAAATTAATTAGCAAGCCTTTGTGTCTACAGAATTTAGTAAAAACAAGTTGGTTAAAAAAAATGTAGTGACTTTGAGATAGTTCATGCAATCAGACAGCCACAGATCAGACCTGAAGTACCGTTGGTGGATTTCCAAGCAGTGACATGTACTAAGAAAAATGAACAGTCCGTGGCCTTACATCTGCTTTGGGAACTACAGGAGCCTGCTCGATGCCATCACCTTTCAAAACAGAACGAAGATGAGCCAACAGTGGAGGAGGCAAGCCATATGTATGAGACTCGTCACTCTTAGACAGCCACGTCCCTCGAACCATGTGAGTGGTTCTACTACTTTCACCAGTCCATGTTTCGTTTCTTCTACCATCCTCATTGCAACAGTCATCAAAATCTACAGCCAGGGCACAAGATTAGTGGTTCAAGGAAACAAATAGAAACCTCACTTGCTGGACACTTATTGAACATAAAATTTTTACACGATGATCAGCTTGATAGCCTAAGAAGAAATGTTTTGCAATGGCAAAAGTTCGAAATGAAGATGAGATGAAGACTGAATTAATAAAGTAGATCACAATCATTATGAAATAGATCTCATTAAGTGGCACTAGACTGAATGCAACTTTAATTGTGCTTGGGAGACTTCAAATTGAATATCCTGTCATGCACCAGTTTTCTTATTCTTTCTCCTTCCTTTTCCAGTTGGTGTGTGCATTTCTATATGCATGGGCATGTGCCAGGGTGGGTGCTGGGTGGACGGTCACAACGATGAATAATTTGGATTTGGTTTAAAACACCAGAGGGAAAATAAAGCTGGTTGGTTGGACAGTTACAATTGAATATTAAAAGGCAAAAAGAAGAGAGATTCGAGGGATCAATGCAAAAAAAGTATAAAAACTAATGGGAGCCAAAGGGTGTTCTTCTCTTACACAAAAGAACATTTCCACAAAGAGCACAGAATAAGCTTAGATGGTTGAGGTTGAGGCTGCAACTGTCACTCAGGGGTCAGGCATGCCGCAGATTTAATTGATAAGACGGTGTTTGTGAGTTACATGAACTAAAGAGGAGATCCATCAATTTTGCTGGGCACTAATTGAACATCAAATTTTTACACAAAGATCAGTTTGATAGTATCAGCATTAAGTATTTTGCGATGGCAAAAGTTCAAAATGAAGATGAGCTGAAGAAAGAAATTAATGGACTAGATCACAATCCTTGTGAAGTAAAATCTCATTCAGTGGCACCAGACCAAATGCAACTTTCATCGCACCTGGGAGAGTTTAAATTGAATATCGTCAAGCACCAGTTTTCTTTTTCTTTCTTCACCCTTTTCTGGTTAGCATGTGCATTTCTAAATGAATGGGCATGTGTGAGTGTGGGTGCTGGGTGGACAGTCACAATGATAAATAATTTGGAGTTGGTTTCACCTACACTGATAAAACATCTGCGAGAAAATAAAACTGATTGGTTGGACAGTTACAATTGACCACTAAAAAGCAAAAAGGAGAGAGAGGGAGGAATCGATGTAAACAGTATAAAAGCTAAAGGAGCCAAAGGGGTGTTTGTGAGTTTAGAGCATAGATGAGCTTAGATGGCTGACTGGGAAGGGGGGAGGGGGGTGTGTGGAGGGAGAGAAGAGAATAGCCAGCATTAAAGGCTATGTTGCAAATCACAGCTATTCATCCACCTGATAATATTGAGAATACATAGTTGCATTTTATAAATCGCTCGACAGATATAAATAGGCCCAACAAAAACATAAAAAATGACAGGCATTATGGGCTGATTATTACTCTCTATTTAGTTGATATTTAGTTGGATAAAACACCTGGATATGCAGATGACGAGGAATGAGACCTCAGGTGTGAATACCTGGATACAAGATCCATGCTGGCATTATATCCTCATCTAACCAGGTTTCTCAAATCATATCCATTTCTGTTTATTGCATGTGACACAACAGATGATTGATCATATATATTATTTTCAGTTGAGGTAGGGAAACGAAGTACCAAGCACTTGAATAGAATCTTCTATGCACATGCTTGCATCTAAGATTTGTCAACCAACACCTATTAGCGAGGTGTTGGCGGCTTGCAAAATGAAATAATCAGAGGAAATAGATAGATCTGAGCTAAGGAGACAAGCACGTGCAATATTGCATGAGGACGAGGTGGACTAGTATGCCAGATTGATGGCCAAGTGAATGTAACATTGGAATAAATGAAATGTGACATGCACGGCATGCCAAATGAGTACATGTATGGTTGCAAGTCAAGACTCCGTTGAGGACCTTCCAACAATAATTGTACTTTGCAGGTAACATGCATCAGTTATTTTAAAGTGATTTGTGGGCCTGACTTGACCGAGTAACTAGAAACGTAGGATCAAAAATATACAATTGCTAGGAGCCTCATACAGAATTCAAGTAAATGGATGATAAGAACTTACTGTGAAAGGAAGATGCGGCATGCACACCACACAAATAGTTTAAATTGAGTAAAATATAGGCACCAAATGGTGACAGCTTGAATAATTAGACTAATAAAATAAGTCTAATAGATAAATGATAAAACTCTTTTGATGGAAGAGGATAAGGAAAGATTGCAATAACCTGGTGAGATTTGCACATTGGATGGAGAATACAGGAGAAAAGTGGCAAAAGTGATGGTGGGCTTTTCAAATAACAATTGCAGGACATTCATCTATTTACATCAGATAAATGGAGTAATAATCATGGACCAAATTCATATGCAAATAACACTGCAGGAGGCCCACTGCTTCTTAAGAGACCTTTACAAAACTTAAGATACAGAGGTCTCTTTTTATAGCGAACTTCTGGAGACAACCAAGAATGGAAATAAGCTGCATACATAGGTAACAGTTTTTAAGTCCTGACCATTTTCAGATGTTTGGGGTAGTAACCAACAAACAAATAATTTATACTGAGTAGAAAGGAAGCACATGGTTTTATTTTACTAGATGCAGTCAGTACCAAGAAGAATGACAAAGCAACTTGTTGGGATAAACCGGTTCAGCAAAGGCTAATTATTGGTTCAGGGGTACATTTGAATCCCTACTGAACCGCTCGCCCATACCAGAAGGCTTGAAGGTGACTTCACAAGCTGAAGAAGCAACAACTCGACATCACCATTCCGGTCTCGTCACCGGGTCAGTCTACGGCCCACGCCGAAGAGAGCGGTCCTGAAGCATATCCTTGATCCAGACTGTGTCATGCGAGCCAGTCTTCTTCGGACTACTCCGAAAAAGACTGGTCCGAAGAAGACGGTCGCTTCATTCCCCAACTTGCTCCGAGAGAAACTCCAGTCCACTCCGAAGAAGGCCATCCCGATGCGAACGGCGAGGTGTCTTCAGCCTATCCCGAAGAGGATAGGTGCAAGACAGTCAGCCGATTCGGCCTCGGACCCTTTCGAAGGAGCGGCCATGAAACGAATTTCCCGTTGATCTCCAATCTCCAGACGTGGATATAGTTGTTGTAACCAACCACGTAGCCACTAACTCCAACAACATCAAGGTGGCCAGAATCAGCTACGTGGCCATTAACTTCAGCACCAACAACATCGAGGTGGCCAGAATCAGACAGTAATATGGTCATACTAGTCATTTGAGAAAACCATTGATAATTTCTATCAATTGTTTCCTGATTAGAACTAATACTTCCAATCATTGCATGGTGAAACAAATATTAGCTAGAAAATTACCTAGAGGTATGACATCATAAGGGTTGTCTCCTTTTGGAAGAAAACCGTAAAAGGTAATAAGATGAGATCCACGAAAGGTTCCATAGCTAAGATAGCACTGTTCTCCTGCTTTGCATAGCTTTGATACACGAAATTTTAAAGATTTTGTTGATTGATCTACACGTCCATAGCGAAGTATATGTGGGCATAGCTGCAATGAAAGGGAAATAAAAAACAATCCTCAAAATTATAGAGGAATCCTGCAAAATGTTAAGATGAGATGAGAAAAATTCGGATAGCAAACTGAATGATTGAGAAGTCCAGCAATGGGAACCAGGCATGTCCCTAACTTTCCATCAGATAGGACAACCTTCATGCCATTAGAGTACCAGAGCTCACAAGCCCATAGAAATTTATCCCATGTGTATAGTTCTTTCGGGAATATGCTGGGGTAATTAGCGCACAATTTGAGGCATAATGCATCATATTGTTGGTGCAGGAGCTGAAATGGGAAAGAAGAAAGTACAATAAAAAAATTTGGCTGGTTTTACATGCTAAAAGAAAACTAAAGGCCAAAGTACCTCTCTAGCTTGCAATAGTTCTTCGAGGAGCAGAGTTCCCTCTAATACAGAAAGCGCATCAATGCCAAAACTCAACCCTGGTGAATGCCAATACTTTAAATAATCTGTATAAAGGTGATGAATACAGAATTGCCAATTATAATAGGATAGAAACCAGCACTTTTAGTAATAAACATATTGAATGTTCTAAGTTCTCATTTTTAGTCCTGATAGTAAAGCTGCCGATGATTTGGTACTTTACACAGCGCCACCCCTTTGGAATGGCTTAAACATAGAAAAATGCAGCTAAAACTATGTAAAATAGTAGATTAAGATATATGGTCAGGTATTGTACCTTGTGGAGGGCAATCAGAAAAAAATATATCGGACAATACATGGCATTCAAGTCATTGTGTAATTTGTAAACATGAAGGAGCACATAAAGCTCATGGTATACCCAAACAAATTATGTAAACCAGGGTTCCCGGTACCGGTACCGGTACCGGGATCCGTTCTAATTAAAATAAGATATAAAATGATAATTAAACTAAGATTATCGGTAATTAATAAAAGTGAAAGGTAACATATAAATATAATTACATATCAATGCCTAGAATCGGGTAGAGTATCGATGTCCATAAATATAGGGATTATTTATATAGGGATCATTTATATATGCGTGATGGATCGTAACTCATTGCAGATCCCTCGTTGAGGTCCCGACTCTGAGAGCTATCCAAAAACTGATGATATGACTGTGCAAGGGCCCATCCAAATATACCAGCAACAAAATCAGATCCATAAGATGCTCCGAACTACATGGGATAATAACCATTAGAAGATGACGTCTTAGATGTACCATATGAATCAGAAGCTGCTGGTAGCTGTGAGTAGGAGGATCCTGAATATGAGGATGACCCTGATACATCCATGGATCCTACTCCACGTGCAAGAGCTGCGCAGCATCGTATCCCGAACGATCTCACAAAGCCCGTCATCTATATGAAATCGTATCACCACGGGATCTACTAGCTAGTATTCCATTATCTCTATCCCGTGTGGCATGGCTAAACAACGATTCTCTAGTAAATCGAAGATGAATAGACGGCTGCAACTCCTGTCCTTCGGCCCCTCCCTGATCACTAGATCCTCTATTATCTGAAAAAGCACTAGCACCACTCTCTCTGGTATCTGAATCTGAATGGACTGAATGCTCCGATGGAGGTACAACTATCTTTTCTTGTCTTCGGGCCAAATGGCAGGGAGGGACGATAAGTTGTATCTACTGGAGCCCTGTAAGGAATATTGCTTGTTGTCCATTGTCCAGCATCCACCCCAACCTTGCTAGCTACAAAACTGGCTGGTCGATGAGACGATTCTGGCTCATCAAGCTTTGGCTCCTGCTGCTGACTCATGACCCATTAAATCATTGAATCTTCATCCTCATCAATATTAAACTTGCAATGGAATCGGGATATTTCAATTCAACTTCCTCCTGAATGCACTATAGCCTCAACCTTAAATTATAGTGTACATACACAAGATCATTGAGACGTTTTTGTTTCAGACGGTTCCTCTGCTTGGAATGGATAAAACCAAATGTAGACCAGTTGTGCTCACATCCATTGGATGACACCATATAGGAGAGGATCTTGTCTGCAAAAACTTTCAGATTTTTTTACAGATCTACCAAAATGCACCCACCATTCAGCTGCAAAAGACATTACATTATTTAGAATTTTAGATTCGGTAAAATAAAAAATTCAATGTGAATATAATATTACACTTATTGCTTAGTAGAACATACCATGATTCATTTTTGATTTATTCCTGATTGTTACAGTGGATCCAAATGAATTTGTGCCCTTCCTAAAAAATTTCGTCTGCCAGAAAAATTTTATTATCATGTGCTACTTGTTGAGATTAATACTGATAAAAATCACTCAACAATTTCAACCTTACTTATCAAGACACAGCAGCGACATTTGTATTAGGCTCCATCTTGTAGATAATATTGCGTAGGGCAGACATAAGCTCTTCATTCATGGCAATGTCTAGTATGAAGTATTGGAATTTCGGATTCAGATAGTAAGCTGCACATATATTTTAAGAATTAATCAAGCATACTTGTACAAATCTAATTGAATATAAATTTTTAGGAACTTCATAAATTACTGCGTACCTGTTAGATGCAATTCCGAACTCATTTGATAACTCCACCGTCCATCAATGATCCGGATATACTCAGTAGCATATGATGGATCTACCTCTTGGATCTTTTTCTGTCATTTGCATTATGTAATACAGGAAGCCCATCTGAGCATACATCTCAGAGTCCACGGCACGAAGTACCTCATATAAAGGCTTGATAGCCTCCACTATCCTCTCAGCCCGCTACCAGAATATTTGTCTCGTCACTAAATTTTCCATATTACTTTCCTCAGTATTTATCCTAGCATATCTGCTCTGCCGCCACTCCTAACTAAGAAACATCTGACGCAGCTCTGCTTTCTTGCCAAGAAGATTATCAAGTGCTATATAATTAGTAGCAAACCGTGTAACTCCTGGTCTCAATATTTTCTCCCTACAAAGCTCCTCATCAATAATAAGACCCATGTATGGTTATATATGAATCTGGTGATCGACTGTGCTAGCTCAACTATCTTCTGCATCCTGCAAATTTTTTCAATATTCATTAATATGAGATCTATATAATGTGTAGCACAGGGGGTCCAGAAAATATGCGGTTGCTGCTGCATCAAGATCTGCTATGCGGTCCTATACTGTAATCCATTATTTGTGATGACCTGTACAACATTATGCTCTTCCACCTGATCAATCACCTCCTCCATCAATTTGAGGATATAACTAACGTCGTGTACCTCATCTGAAGCATCAACAGACTTCTGAAAAAAAATTTCCATCACAATAAATCAAGAAATTGATGATGCTCCGTCTAGTAGGGACCAGTCCAACCATCATACATCACTATCAACCCATACACGGGCCACTTGCTCTGATAGGAGGCTATCCATCCTTCTAGCTCCTCCTTATTGCTGTCCAGAAGCTGACCATAGATATTCCTCAATCCTAGAGAATCTACACCTGCACCAGCAGCCTGTATAGATGAAATAGTAAAGCGATAATATGGATTATCTGTTGCATGTACTGGGATATGATTGAAATGAAACCAGGAGAAGATAGCCCGCCACATATCCTTCTTTTTATCCTTTTTCAGCATGGTATCAATCTTCTGTTGCTTGAAATCTTTGCTAGGAAGGGTATGTGGATCGACATCATGGATAGTGGCTCCTACTGAAATGTTTCTAGAAAACTTCCTTCTACTACCAAATGCTTTCAACATGGATGCAATATGGCTCGTGCCTTTTCTAACGGGCTCTCTGACTGAAGAGGTTATCCTAAACTGTCTCAGACTCTCCTACAATACTAGCAAAACTGAATCCCGATCCTAACTCAAAAACTGATGGTCCAAATCGCTGTCTATGCCTGGCCGTCTCCTCTAGCTGCCTCTGCTTATACAAGCTCGCCAGAATAGCAGCCTCCATCTATGCCTCCTCTCTTTAACTTCCTGGAGTAATAAGGTGGTTTTGCGACTCTACGGTCTATCTCTGGCTTCTTCTTTGTTGTTTTTTCCTTCCCAGCTTTGAAATCAGCAAAATATTTCTTCATCAACTGACGACCTCTTGTAGACACTGTCGGCATGTAGATACATCAGGATAGCCGCTAACCAAGTGCAGCTTTAACCTTGTTACCCCCACCTTTGAATTCGATATTGCACCATTTATACCTTCAAAGATGCCGACCTGAGAGCATCTCCATGCAACCAACTAATGTCGCGCTCCAGATCCTTCTTTCTCCTTGATGGATCCATACTTGAATATTTAAATTACACATAAGATCAATAATAACGTTTATTAATTAGTACTTTATTAATCTAATTTTTTTATTTTTTAAATTTAAATTAGTTTTTTAATTTTTTAATTTAAAAAATTTTAAAAAAATATTATTAAAAAATTGATCTTAGATTCATATTGGATTCTATCCTACATGATACATATATTTTTTTAAAACCCTTAAAATGTATTAAAAGTCAATTTTTCTTAAATTTAAGATCTAGAGCACTATTTATAAGATGCATCAAAACTTGGATAAATCGACATGAAATTTATAATGAGAGTAGCTTACGAGCCCCAGATTAATAATTTATAATTATTATTTTTTTAATTTATTTTTTAATCTAAAATTAATTTTTAATTTAAAAAATTATATATTTAACAAAAAATCAAGATCTTAGTATCATTGCGTAGATCTATCCTAGATCTACCACATACTTTCAAATCATGGCCAACAACAAAAAATTGATAGCATTTTTTCTTAATTTTCTATTTTGCACAAATTTTAACCAAAAAAAGAAAGGGGAGAAGAAAATAGGGGAAAGGAAGCTATACATACCTTGATTCTACATTCCTCTTCAAAATTTGGATGTTTGATTGCTTTGAAATGGAGAAAAAATGAAGGATTTCAACGAACGTCAAAAACAACAAAGAGCTCTCTGTTCTGTTTGCTCTCTTAAGAAGCTAAAAGCCCAAAACGATAGCCCCTCCCTCCCACATGGCTATAGTAAAAAGCAAAAAAATTAAAAAAAACAGGTTCGAACCTGACCAACCGGTCACGAACCAGCCAACCGACCGGTTCGGCATGGTTCCGATCGGTTCAGGTCCGGTTCGGTCCGATTCTGGACTGATTCAGGCTGATACATAATTTTTTTATTTTTAAAATGGATGGGAACCAAATTATATGGCCGAACTATGCTGGCCGGTCATCGGTCCGGTTCGGTACACCCCGAATCGGTCAGTTCGGCGATCCTTGATGTAAACCATTCAATTGATTGTAAGCACAAGTATATGTATTATTTCCCAGCAACCTAAAGATAGGAACTCTTTTCTCCACAACATGTTGATTTGTATAATGTCATAGTTCAAGAAAAAGAAGGTTATTTCTAAGCAACTATCTTCACGCTCTACAAGACTAATTTGCAGCATCGAGCACACAGGTGGGTGCAACGGATGAAAAAAATGAAGCAAGTTAAATCCCAAAGCAAATTATTGTTATGTTTATACCATCCAATCTGATAATTAAGTATAAAGACGATTGTGATCAGTGATTCCTGCTTAGCTATTCATAGGGTTGGAACTGGGCCAGGCCGGCTGAATGGGCTTTGGGCCGGGCTTCGGGCCAGGCTCCAAAATGTTCGAGCCGGGCTTCGGGCCTAAGAAGAAGGCCCATTCAATTTTCGGGCCGGCCTCGGGCACCATTTTGGCTTGACCAGGTCCATCCCATCCAAAACAAACAGATCTGAGCCCGGATTAAAGGTTCTCTCCATCTCTCATTTGAGTTGTTTCCAGATGTTTGCAGATTCTTCCAGTGGTCCGACCATCACCGATCCGCGCCTCTGAGGCCTCTCTCATTTCAGCCGCCGGCACCACCCTCGTCCATCCAGTCCCAGTGGTGCCCCCTGTGCCACCTACCGGCTCTGCACCAGCCTCCCGGCCCCGACGGCACCCGCACCGCTAGCTCCGCCGCCTCCGCACGACCCCGCTGCCTCCTCGACTCTAATCTCACTCCCTCGGCTCAGGCGCACGCACTCGATACCCCGTTCCCCCTATGCGACCGCACAGCTCGCCGGCTCCGATGTCCCTTCTCCGACCCCGGCGCTCGCACTTGATGCCCTCGGCCTTCGGTATGATCTCGCGCCCCCGCCCCTTCGGGCTCCGACCTCCTTCCTCCCCAGCACCCCCGACCCTTCGGGCTCCGATCTCCTTCCCTCCCAACGGCCCCATTTCTAGGATTTTTTTTTATTCAAATTGTTCGGGCTTTATTCGGGCTACTTCGATTCGGGCTAGCCCAAAAGGCTCGGGCTCGGGTCGGGCTCGGGCTGGTGTTTTGAAAAAATTTCGAGCGTAAGCCCGGCCCAAAGCCCGAAATTTTTTTTTGAGCCCGGGCTTAGGTAGGGGTGTGGCTTGGACCGGCCCGGCCTAGTTCCGCCCTAGCTATTCATTCTTGCAGATTCAATATGCACAAGGATCCCCAGTCAGTTTCATCAGGAAATCATTAAATGGTTGGCAATGAGCTGTTCCACAACCATTCATATAAGCATTCGTACAGGTTCCACATATAGAAGTAAACTCAGCTAATATTCTATGATCACAGAGTAAAAATCCTGCGTGTATAATAACCTTCTTTTGTTATTCCCTTCTCTCCTTCTAACCTGCATGATGGTCAATGCAGTGCAAACAACCAACACACCACACACTTCTATTTCTTGAAAAAGGTGCATGGACTTTTCACTGGATGATAAACAGATTTCCTGTATTCTTTTTATTCTTCTCTGGGTGTTAGTTATCCTTTGTCGATGGATCTAATTTCACAGCCCTGAGAATCAACTCTTCCTAAATATTGTACCACAGTTCCATTATGCAGTAATGTAGATTACAAATAAGTTTAAGTGACTTAAATATTCAAAAATCAATAAGAATGTGATGTTTTCTAAATTATCAGGTGAACTGCTCGAAAAATTAATCGCATGCCTTCAAATAAAATATGAAAACGCAAATGTCAATTCAATACCTGTATTGAATTCTTCTGGCAACGTGTCAAAATAAATCTTGAATCTTGAATTGGAGTTATACCTTTCTCTCATGCTCCACAATAACAACATTGTATCAGAGGTGATACCATCCAGTTTCTTCAATGGCTCATACTACAAGCATGGAATATAAATGAAAGAGAAGCAACACACCAAGGTTTGAAAGCCTTCATAAGTAGTCACTGAAATATGTACTTTTTCAACTAAAACATGATGTTTTAAGTACCATTATAAACACAAGGAGAAAATGTAGCAGCCTCAGTATGTTTATAAACATAAACAGAATAACATGTTTACTGTGTGTTTATATATCTGCTGTGGGGAATCAATGGAATATATGCTACGGAAAAAGACTCATGATAGTCATATGCACATCTTTATTTCGGTATTTCCACCAAGATGCAAAATCAACAAGGTTTGCATATACAAGGTAGCCTAAAAGCAAAATCCAACGAAGTGTTCTGTCACCCAAATGACAGTTAATAATAACAGCGTACCATATCAGATTCATGAACAAGGTCCTCAGATATGATGAGAGACTCAGGGATTTCCAGAGCAATGTCCCCAATGCTTATATCCTCTGTTGCCACTGCTCCTCTTCCAGCCTCCTTAAAATCTAAACTAAGAAATATAAATACGCATGACAATTGTGATGCATTAGACCTTAAAAAAAATCTAGATATGCAAAAGAAAATGAAAGGAACTTCTTCACATTTTAAAACATGACAAAAGTTAGAACATACATCAGTTAATAAATTCGCATGATATCAGACCAGAGACATGAGAAATTATGTATTGATAAGACATTGGCACCATTTATTAAAGTACCCAAAAAAATAGAAGTACAAGTGGGCCTATTTTTATGCTATCATGCATGAGGAACATGTAAGCAAAATAAAATGTTGGCCTGCAATATTAGTCACAGCAAACAACTTAAGAGCACAATCACAAATTTAAGCAGATACTATGTTAATGTATATAGTTTTTCAAAAAAGGAATGATATATTGAAGAACATTGGAAGAATGGCATTTTTCAAGATGAACTTTTCACAAAGGAGCTACGTTGTAGCTAGTCTTAGCCTTACTTATCGGCAGTGGCAACTTTTGTTCTCCTCATGCCATTTTTTTGGATTTCTACATGCTCTTCGTGCCCAAGTTATGAAGAAACTTTGTCAATCTCTCATAGTGAAATTCATGAGCATTTGGTATGAATATGGCATGTTTATCTGCACTTCATACATATGCTGTGTGGATGATGAAATTGACAATGGATATATTTATTACTTCATCCAGTTCGTCAAGGAACAAGATAGCCAGGTTTGACACAAGGACATCAGTCCCATTAAGGTTGCACATGGTTTTCATGATTATCTAATTTCGCAAAAAAAAAAGAAGGAAAAAAAGTATACAGCAATTGTGATCTCTACTTTTTAGTTAACCAAAAGCAAGAGTGAAAGACTGATTCTATGCCTACCAAGCTTCATCTAAAGCATTCATCCTATGCACTAACCTCATCTTGTTAATGATTGAGTCTACTAACTATTGACCATCTCTAGAACAGACTACGTCATGCACCCAATCAGACATTATCATCCGAACCACATGCCTTTCTCATTTGATTGCGTTCCTTTGTATTTTAGCATTCCTTCATGAACCACCAAACTTCATTATTTATTGCCCTATATCTACTTTTAACTTCAAATTGATGTTGGCATCAAGTGGTCCAATGACAGCATGAGGCCATCACTAAATAACTATCATATGTCTTTGCAAAACTATTATCCTACAAGGTTAAGCTGACAAGTTCTCATCTCACACTCAAATGTAGCCCCATGGTCCATGATACTATGATTGTCTGGTTTCAGTGCGTTCCTGCTGATGTGAAAGTTAATTTTGACAAGACCATCCCCTGTACAGTGAAACCCTTTTGGTCCCTCCTCTTCATTCGGGTGGCAGCATCCCTCAAGGTTAGTATACTATTGAAAATGGTTGGATACTTGCTAGGACTAAAATTAATATAATTGAAAAATAAAATTGGTAGGAAAAAAATCAATATGATATCCTGTGTGCAAAGATGGTAAATGTAAGCCAATTGTAAGATTCAGGAATAAGTGGCAAAGCAGCACATCTGAAATCCAAACCCACATAGATGGACCAAGTTACTTGTGTCATGGTAGTGATTCTCTTTAAGATGTCGTAGCTTATAGCCATCTCCCTATTGCTGTTGGAGACCATAATTGATCACTGAATATTCATTAGACCAAATTAAATGAAGAAATCAACAGCAATTTTTGATATCATTCTCTTCACCACAAATAAGCGAGTCACCAACACCCAAATGAAAACCCAATTGATTGTGTCTATGGAAATATAAAAAATATGGTGACGCAACAAACAGTTCAAAAATTTTAAGGCAGCCTTTTGCTTGTTCCCCTCACTTCTTAGGGAACCATCTTAGGGATAGCACCAATGATGTCACCAAACACCATGCCTTGGAACACTTAAACCGTACAAAATAATTAAATAAGAAATTAAATCATAACTGGTTGCCTAAAACTTGCTTGCCAAAGTTGGCATACCATACTTAAGAGAGACTAAATTTTGAGATCTTCATTGAACAAGCAAATTCTTGAAGCAAAAAGAATATACATGAAGACTTACAAGCTATCTTCAATTTGGTTCTCACTCCATGATCTTCCCCCCAAGTCAATAACATCTCATCGGTATCAGCATCTAACTTCTCAATGGTCATTTCATGAATATTTTGGACCCCAACAGAATTGATTATGGTCATAATATGTTCTTCAACACTTGCAAAACTTGTATAGTATCAGTTTTAGCACCAGAGAGCAAAGAATTTATGATTATGAGGATTGAGTAAAGGGATTCAAGCTCATTCCTTGGGCTGTATGGACCACAATCATCATCTCCAGTAAAATAAAGCTCCATCTGACAGTGACAAAATCTTGATTAATGTTTTATACAACAAAAAATATGACATATAAAGATAAAAATAACAAAGAAGAAGACAAAGAAGAGCCGAATAGCCAGAATGCACTTTCCAAACCTCATCCATGTGCAGTATCCTTGCAGCTTGAACCATCTGATCCAATATTTGGAGCACCTCCTCAGTTGATGAGGACACCGGTAACTGATACTTAAATTTGAGGTTCCTGGCATCCAATAACCTCTGCCAGTAAACACTGAACTTAAAATTCTTGATTAAAGGTCAAAACCAGAAAAATGTGAATCTCGCTACTAACAGAGAATAATCAACGTATCAATTAGAAAATTGCAATTTGTACAGTTAACAAAACTCGTAAACCATAATAAAATCCACTCATTTTATCCATCTTCCCTAACGAATGCTTATCGTTTGTCTGCAACTACCCTTAAAATAGGGTTGTCCCTTTTTTTATCCCCGTAACTCATAAACATCAATCCCACAGCGAATCAAGCATCTTTTTTATAACCTCTATTTCATGCCTTCATGATCTTGACTTAAAATTTTATCTATCCAGGTTAGCGGAATGAACCCTAACGGGATTTTCAGAAGGAAAAGCTGCAACTTTTAGCCTAAACATCTTTTGAAATTCTATTGCACGGCCGTGCAACCTTAACTTGAAAGTCAAGTAATTAATGCATCAAAATGGGATTTTTTGGATATAAGGTAAGTGAGATTTCTTGAATGGAAGTCAAGCGTTTCCGTGTACCTTCTTTTCGGAGAACAAGGGGTCCTCCTCGAAGAGAGGAGGAAGGCAAATACTAACCATGCCGCCGCTCTCCACCTCCTCCACGGTGGCCATTCGTATCTTTCTGCTGCTGGTTTTTTTTTTTAAAAAAAATAAATAACCTCTCTTCTGATGTTAATCCGAAATAAACACCCACGGCTAACACAGCAAACTCCGCAAGGCACCGGGACTTCGTCGGTGAATGGCGTTTAGGGTTTTACCCGGTTTTAATTTGTCAATTTCTTTTGGAGGGTGAGGCGAAAGGGGCCGAAGCGCCAAACAAAAGTGCAGCCCGCGACAGCGCATGCTCATGGGCCACCTCAACCCAGTCGCCTGGGTCTAGGGTTGCCCAGCCTCGACCCAATATTCGGAAGGTTTGCCTCCTGGCCGCATGGACAAAAGGCCTTTATTCGTTTGTAAATGGAGATTGAATCCCCCTTGTTGTTTGGACTGGGTGGGGATTTTGCCAGTTTGTATTTCTTGGATCCATGAACACCCTATTGGATCCAAACCTATGATGTAGTTGATATGCATGGACACGATTAATATTATTCTATTATAATTAAGGTTTATCATATCGTATCAAACCAGGTGGTATGGAGTATACCTCCATTATTATTATGCGATGGCCATTACAATATTGTAATGGGTATATTTCAAGGCATGTACGTCCATAATTGGTTAAATGAGTTACTTGATGAGCTATAATACATATTTGGAACATACTACTTGCAATGATAGACATCGAACAATTTTCCAAAAAAAAAAAAAAAAGAAAAAAAAAAAGATAGGCATCGAACAAATCTGAACAAAATATATTTGGACGTGTTTAAGCATCAATGGCCATGCCTTCAGGAAATATATGTGGGTGGTCATCACTTTACAAGTTGGTGCTTGCATTGGAGAGATGTCATACATCATCCTCTACTACGCGTATATCCCACGATAATCGAGCAAGGTAGGTTGTCCTTTAATCCTATTCAATCACTTGCTGTTGCATGAATACGTAAATGGAAGGTGATTGGATTAAATCCTCAATTGACCAGCAAGCGTGTAACAGAGTCTAACCGAGTTAAGAGTATCCGACTGCTGAGGCTTGGCACGGAAAATAAACAAGGTACTCGAGCTTGCCTCAAACTCGAGCTTTTCTACTAATTATATCTAGGATTGGCTTGTTTTCGATCCTTAAATCTTGGAAATTGCTTGAAGCTCGGCTTACTCTTTGTTGACTTGGATGAGGCCTAACCAAGCCATAACTGATGTCGACCCCAGCCCCAAGCAGCTCATGAGCAACTTTAGCTTGTTTGCAGTCCTCATGACTGGAGCCCAAGAGGCAAAGCATGAAGGCCAGCCAATCCATACTGTAGCCGGTGGATGAGTTTTGGATGAAAACAAGCCCAATATTTTGATCCACCAGGTGGATGCATGCTATCTACTCACCCATCCCAAGGAGTTGGGGCCTCCACGGGGCCCCGTGCATGCAAAAGGGACTTGTGGGAAAGCTTTGGCAATTCGCCATCCCTGGAAACAGATCAAATTAATTTCAAGTCCCATCCATTCTGAAGCTACAAATTGTCCAATTTCCCGGCCCACATCTCCCACAGACAAAAGTTCTAGCGGCCACCGTCGACGGGGGCATTCAGCCCACTTGATTCCCATCACCCCTCATCGGTTACTTTTCTCACCAACAAATAGAGCAAAGGAAAATGCTACACGTCAACAGATCTCGAGGCTGGAATATTGGACAACTTAACCTGCGCGGCTAGGAGGTGACCTCTCATCTTGCTTGCTTGCTGGGTGTGTTCTTGAATGCAATGAAAATATGTTAGTCTTTTAGAATTTATCGGATTAAGCCCATCAATTAATATGGCCTACATTAACACATCTTGGGATGATTGTTTTAATTTGATTTAAGATAAAGTCTTTGATACGGTTATTGTATTTTGCGGTGGTTTCGGTAAAATTAAAGTTTACGTCGATAATGTCCATTTTAATTTTCATAACCATCTCTAATGTTTAACACACGTTATAAAAAGATATCCTATGTATTTGATCCCGGCTTATTTAAAAGTACTTGCGAGATTCTTGTTATCGAAAATACTAGGAGTTGGGTTTTGGAAAATCAATATGCTACTCAATAGAGAGGAGCCATCCAAATCTTCTTCTTATGATTGCAGTCAAGTTGGGCTCAAAGTCTAAGGACGAATATGACTTTATCCTTGTATAAGTTATATTGCCCCATGTAGTTTAAGAATTCTTGGAATATAATATAATTGATCAAAGGCTATTTAATCCTGGTGCACAGCTTGGACCTCATAGTCTCCTGTAACAAGGAGCAGGTATAAGCTCCTACTGCTTTAAGGACCACGAGAGTGGGGCTCTTTTTCATATGGTGTGCAGAGGATCAGGATGCTTAATTTTGGCGGTGAAGTTTTGGTGCAGGGGAGAATGCAGGGTTCGCAGGTGATGGAACGGTGGCCCTGGACATGAAATAACCTTCGACACGAAATAAATATATGATTTTTTTTTTATTTAGATTAATATTAATTAATATTTTTTTTATTAAAATTCAGATTGATTTTATGGTCCATGTTGATAGATGTAGGTTGAGTCCATTATTATATGATCATTGTTTGGGCTAGAAGCACTACATGCATGTGCATTGATACGGTTGAGGCGGTACAGTGTAGGCCTTTGTCCAACTGTGATGGAGGACTTGTTAGGGTTTGCTTATAAATAATATGCTAGGTCCCCTCTCCACTTCTTATGATATATGGCGTTACGTGAGATTGGTTCTCACGGCTTGCCCCGCCTGTTACGAGAGGATGCTGGAGAGAAGGACCCCACCTTCGATCTTCATGTGAGCATCGCTTCCAAGTTTGGATTCATGGCTGTTGCCGATCTCACCGCCGCGGCCTGTAGCTTCAAAGCTGGTCCCGATCTCAGACCGTCTCACCTCGAGGTCCGTCTCACCTCGAGGTCTCCGAGCTTCCGGTCCTGCAAAACAAGGTCAGAAACCCTGGCCGGGGTTCCCGGCGAGGGAGCTCCGACGGTCAAGTTAGAGAACGGCGAGATGGAACATAATCCCTAAGGTGGGTCCCCGAAGGAGTCCCAGACTTAGAGAAGATCTTAACAAAAGAGGTCTTAAGAAGAGTGGAAATTGGGCCGAGCTCCTTCACCGAGCTTACGCCGAAGGACTCCTCTCGGGTCCTTGAATCCTACTCTCGGTGCCTTCTTTTTCCCAGCCTTTTTTTCACTTACCTGGCTATCCGCTCTTCCCACCCTTTTATCCCATCACATTGCCTCCGGCTTCCGCCCCTGGGAGGCTCCCTCTCAGCCTTCACTTTTTCCTCTCTCTCTCTTTTTTCCTTTCCCCTTCGGGTCCAGGAACCCGGTGGCCTCCTTGTCTTGCTTGCTGAGCCCAGCGAGAAAAAGGGGAGAGGGAGGATACTGGCCAGGCCTTGGGCCGAGCGCGGGTGCTCTCCTTCCCAGGCATTGATGATGTTCGTTGCTGGCTCCTGTCTGCCAGGACTCCGCTTCTCGGTTGCGGAACCCGTCGGGCCGATGTAAACAAGGTTTCGCGCATCAGTGCGGACCGTACTGGCGTTCCTCGCGAGGCACGGCGCGCGCTGCCCGAGTGGCGATTTTGAAACTCGCGCCCCCACTTCCCGGAGGCCATACTACGCAGGGCCAGCTTCGACCGAGGTGGACCCCTCCTAGGCGGGCACCTGGCGGAGTGGCAGAGGAGTGCTCGACTTCGGCAGAGGTGGACCCGTATCCGGGCGCCATCAGGCGAAGGAGCAGGAGGGCCCGGCTTGAACTCGGCCGAGGTGGAATCATCTCCGGACGCCACCCGGCGAGGGAGCAAGGGGCCGCCAGCTTCGGCCGAGGTGGACCCCTCCTAGGCGGACACCTGGCGGAGCGGCAGAGGAGTGCTCGACTTCGACCGAGGTGGACCCGTATCCGGGCACCATCTGGCGAAGGAGCAGGAGGGCCCGGCTCGACCTCGGCCGGGGTGGAATCGTCTCCGGGCACCACCCGGCGAGGGAGCAAGGGGCCACCAGCTTCGACCGAGGTGGACCCCTCTTGGGCGGACACCTGGCGGAGCGGCAGAGGAGTGCTCGACTTTGGCCGAGGTGGACCCGTATCCGGGCGCCATCTAGCAAAGGAGCAGGAGGGCCCGGCTCGACCTCAGCTGAGGTGGATACGTCTCCGGGCGCCACCCGGCGAGGGAGAAAGGGGCCGCCAGCTTCAGCCGAGTGGATCCCTCCTGGACGGACACCTGGCGGAGCGACAGAGGAGTGCTCGACTTCGGCCGAGGTGGACCCGTATCCGGGCGCCATCTGGCGAAGGAGCAAGAGGGCCCGGCGTGACCTCGGCTGGGGTGGAACCGTCTCCGGGCGCCACCCGGCGAGGGAGCAAGGGGCCGCCAGCTTCAGCCGAGGTGGACCCCTCTGGGCGGACACCTGGCGGAGCGGCAAAGGAGTGCTCGACTTCGGCCGAGGTGGACCCGTATCCGGGCGCCATCTGGCGAAGGAGTAGGAGGGCCCGGCTCGACCTCGGCCGGGGTGGAACCGTCTCCGGGCGCCACCCGGCGAGGGAGCGAGGGGCCGCAAGCTTCAGCCGAGGTGGACCCCTCCTGGACGGACACCTGGCGGAGCGGCAGAGGAGTGCTCGACTTTGGTCGAGGTGGACCCGTATCCGGGTGCCATCTAGCGAAGGAGCAGGAGGGCCCGGCTTGACCTCGGCCGAGTGGAACCTTCTCCGGGCGCCACCCAGCGAGGGAGCAAGGGGCCGCCAGCTTCGACCGAGGTGGACCCCTCCTGGGCGGACACCTGGCGGAGCGGCAGAGGAGTGCTCGACTTCGGCCGAGGTGGACCCGTATCCGGGCGCCATCTGGCGAAGGAGTAGGAGGGCTCGGCTCGACCTCGACCGGGGTGGAACCGTCTCCGGGCGCCACTCGGCAAGGGAGCGAGGGGCTGCCAGCTTCAGCTGAGGTGGACCCCTCTGGACGGACACCTGGCGGAGCGGCAGAGGAGTGCTCGACTTCGACCGAGATGGACCCCTATCCGGGCGCCATCTGGTGAAGGAGCAGGAGGGCCCGGCTCGACCTCGGCCGAGGTGGAACCATCTCCGGGCGCCACCCGGTGAGGGAGCAAGGGGCCGCCAGCTTTGATCGAGGTGGACCCCTCCTGGGTGGACACCTGGCGGAGCGACAGAGGAGTGCTCGACTTCGGCCGAGGTGGACCCGTATCATGGCGCCATCTGGCAAAAAGGAGTAGGAGGGCCCGGCTCGACCTCGGCTGGGGTGGAACCATCTCCGGGCGCCACCCGGCGAGGGAGCAAGGGGCCGGCCCGGCTCGACCTCGGCCGAGGTGGAACCGTCTCCGGGCGCCACCCGGTGAGGGAGCAAGGGGCCGCAAGCTTCGCCGAGGTGGACCCATATCCGATCTCGCTCGCCGATCCCGTTCGCCGAAAAAATCCACGTGGTTCAGACCACGCCCGGCGGAACCTGAGACACGCCATGTCAGCATAACAGCCATATCAATGGCGATTACAGATATATCTTGTAATACTTTTTCTCGGATCTATTTAGTATGATTCTAATCATTTGATCGATCCTAAGGTTGAGAAAATCTTTATTTTCTTACATTTGGTATCAGATCCCTGGTATCTAATTAGAATCATTGTTTTATATTTTAGATATGTAAATTTTTATTTTCATAAAATCTTCCTTCTTCCTTTAATTTTTTTTTTCTCCACCGACCGTTTTGGATTTATGTGCTTGGACGTTGTCCGGTTGTGGGGTGGCCGGTAGCATCGAGATGAAGCCTGGTGACTACCGGGAGGAAAAGGGTAAAGTCTAGATGCATTAAAAATAAAATTGTAAGGAGGCCGATTGCAGCGGTTCTGTGACCGTGGGAGGTCGCTGTCGGCCGTCCCTGGGCCGTCTCCGACGACTGTGTTTCCCGCCAGTCTCCGTGACCAGAAAACCCCCCGTTCCTCTCCATTCTTCTGGTCGCGGTGACCGTGAGCCTTTGATCCTCGCTGATAGGCTGAGATCAAAGTCTTTAAAAAAAAAAAGAAAAGGTCAAAAGGGGCTGGGTTTTCTTATGCCCTAACCTCTCACCGACCATCACCGATGGTAGTGATATGGACTTGCTGATCGTTGTCGGTGCCGATGGGTGGCCATCGCGATGAGCACCATTGATGGAGCGTCTCACGGCTATAAGGAGGCCATCGGATGGATGGTCTGTTCTTTTGATTCGGTCTGGTGCCAACGGTGGTGAGATGAAGTCGACGGCGGTGACGAGGAGCCACGGTGACCGGTGGTGGCCATGAGAAGCCGTGGAAACCAGCGGGAAGAAGAACTAAAAAAAAAAGGGCCATCTTACCTTTGGGCCTGACCGGACGTCGACGACACCGCCGAAGGCGGCGACCGGCAGTCCATGGTCGGTCATTGTGGCCGTCCGATCGGTCAGGCGCCACCGACGATAGCTTTGGGAAGAGAGGGGTGGCGGACCAGAGAGCCCTGTGACTTGGGTCTCGGGGGGAAGGAGGAGTTTGGTGGGTTTTGGATTTTGGGTTTAGACCCAAGATCCAATAACCCAACAAGCTAAAAAAAGGGGGCATTTTTGCATTTAGGCCTTTGGATTTTCTGGAATTATATATCAGCCCTTTTACAATTTAGTCCCTCCAACATTTATAATTATATTTTGGTCCAAAAAGCTATTTTGCACTTAGGTCCCTAGAATTTTTGAAATTGTAAATCAATCCTTCTATAGTTGAGACCTTGAAATATATCGAATAAAAAAAAAAGGGACGATAGGCTGGAAGTGATGGGAACCATTGTTCCCTTCTCCTCCTCCCATACCTCGCTAAAAGCATCCAACAGTGATTGACTGGCGATCATTTAGACGGTGGCGATTAAGGCTCGTCCACCGGCGTCGGTGCCGATCGGTGCTGGGCCCTTGGGATATTGCTTCTAGTTCTATTTTTCCAAGGACCTTCAAGGGGTCCTCTACTGTATTACCGTCGGATGGATTCTGTTGGATTTTGGCGGTTCGTGGTGTCCCATCGCAGGGACCTCGCCGTCTTTTGAAAAGAGACAGCGGAGGCTATTACCGGACTGCTGGAACCTGCCTAGCTTGTGGTGAATGCCGTGGCAGACTTCTTGGACAACTAGACGAGTGGCCAATGGCTCTCTTGTCTTGCTCCGTTCGTCCCTTCCGAAACTTTGGGTCGCCGGTGGCTAGGGAATGGCCACCAGTGGTCAGTTTGGCCAGTGGGTCTCTATGGAAGAAGATCCCAAGCTCGGAGAAGTCATCAATGGAGTTTTGAAAGTCTCGATTGGGATAAAAAAAAAAGGGAGGAAGAAGAGAATACTTTAAAGACTTTTTGGATTGATGGGTTATCATGTTACAACTCACTTTGAATATAATTTATTAATTATAAATTTAGCCCAAATTGAAGAACTAGCTGGATCCAATTACACCAGGCCTGTTTTAATTTTGGGATTAAAAGTTTTTTACACTTAAGCCCCTATAAATCAAATATGAGTCCTAATAAATTTATGAAATTTACGGTTTGGTCCTCTACTATTTCTTTTGATAAAAATTACCGTAACTTGCTCATTTTATATTCGATTTGAGCGATTTTTTGGATCGTTGGACTCGTAATAATTTGAAGAACGTTTTGGTAGAGTTCTTCATATTTGATAAACTATTTAAATAATTTAAAATTATTTATGTGCAATTCTACTAATTATTATATAGTTCGAGTATGTTTTTCCGTAGCCTCAAAGGATTTGGAGCACTCTATGAATTTTGAATAGTTAAGTTATTAAGAATCAATTATTTATCTTTTATTTGAAATTGTATATTGATGTCTTTATAATAATTGATCCAAAGTTGACTGTAATTGATTGTGACACTTATTATATACTATAATTCTTGTCCAAATATATTTTATAGTTATATAGTAAGTGTATTGATAGATGTGGCAGTTGGAATGCATTATTATATAATAATATGATCAGTGGGGTGCATGTTGTAGAGTATCCCATTTTGGACTGATCTTTTGGTGGTATACATGTCGTTGAAGTATGTCATTTTATCTTCGTTTGGGCATTTGTCTTGCTTGTATGAATAATTTGTGGATTGTTATAAGTATTTATCACCAAAGTGGTTTATTTATATTGTCTATGAGTTTTTCCATTATGAGAGGGTTTCTGGTTATTGCATACAATCGCCTGCCTAAAGGGGGTTGTTGTATATTTTAACTAAAAAGTTGCATGGGGTATTGTGTTGCAATGGTGTTCTAGCTTTCATGGGCTTGTCTGTCCAAAGGAGATAGGTTCATGACTGTTAGGATATTTCATTTGCTTGTTGCTTCATATGAAGAGTACTTATATATATTACATGTTCTGCCTAAAGGAGAATATGTGATATTGCATTTGAACTATTATATATCATTTATGGTATATGTCCATTGACTAGTATTTAGCATTCCTGTCATTTTTGATTATACAGTTATTTATGTTAATAATAATATTGTTAGTCAGTTTTGACTGGGTCAAAATTTTAGAGGTAGAGGTATATTGGGCTTAGAAAATTTATCTGCCCAAAGGGGACAGATTTTCAAATGTCTTGTATTCTCATTGTGTTAACCTTTATTTTCTTTAAAAAAAATATATTGGATATAAGAAATTTGTTTACCTAAATAGAGACATTTTCAAAATTTGTATTGACCTTATTTGTGGAGCTCAAAAGTACTTCACATTCTCTGCTTATAGAAGAGTTTTATATGATGATGCACATGGTACATTTATTGAAAATGGCTTATTATATTCAAAGCCTTTATTGATTTATTATTTGTACCACAAATATGTTGCATCATACATAAGCTTGATTGATATTTTATGCCATCTTAGAGGTCATGACTTGATGATCCCTCTTTAAAAGTTTGTGAATTTCGATGGATGGTGACCACCAAAGTGGCCTATTCATTGAGATTTACAAGATCCTTCAGTGAGCTATTTAAAAGGGATTGTGAAGTATTATGTGTTGTAGAGAGATTCCTTATGTCGGTCATTTTCTTTCTAAAGAAAGTTTTGTTGCATTGGACCAAAGGCTTTCATTAAAATAATGCTTATAAAGATTTTCTAAAATATATTGTTATATTCTCTATTGATTAACTGCATAAAGACTATTTAGCAGTTTGTATATTTGTGTTCAATAGAGTTAATGCTCCCATTATGATGACTCTGACTAAACTGTAGATATGAAAACTGAGATTGTGGTAGCATTAAGTATGATGGAATATAGATATTACATTATGTAATGATCTTCTATCTTGGTTGTCTTATTAGAGTACTCTAAAAATAAGCTATCTTAAAAGTGGTTAATTTTATTTGAAATATATTTATATAATTGATTCCATTCTTATTGTTGTATCTAAGAATGGTGATCAATTTTGATCTCATTTATGATAGATATATAGAATCTGATAAAAGAGAGTCTAGATAGCTGATAGATGGATAAATTAATATGAGATGGATGGTATGGTGGTGTTAGAATTTATATATTGAAACTAGAGAATTGCACCTAAAATTAGTATTATGATATTTCTATCTCTAATACATAGGCTACTTATCATATTTAGTTTTCTTGCTATTTAATGATCTTAAAATCATGTATATGAAATAATTAATAAATCATATCCTATTCTATTTCAGAAGTTTTTGATGCCTTTGAGAAAAGAATAAGGATATCGATAAGGTATATCGATCACATTCTAAGATCCCATATATAATAAATAAATAATATTATTAAATATTTGTATAAGTATAGGATAGTTGTTTGATACATCATGCTTGAAATTTCTAAGTAAAATGATATGACTAAGAGACAAAGCATATTCTGAAAGATATGGTGTGAAGTATGATGAGTGGGTGCAATTTATTATGATATATCTAGTGTAAGATCCTAAATAACTATTGATGTGACCGGATCGCTGACGTGGAGCAAGGAGCCTGACGTGGAGCCTTCATTGACACCATGCCGGATCCCCACTATCGGCCCCTTCGCCGGGCTGAGCTCCCCGATGCCGACGGGGCCGCCCGTCGAAGCCGGCTCCTTCCTCCGCCAGATCAGTACCCGCCAGGTCAGGGTGCCTAGGTCGGAGCCGAGCTCAAACCCCACCAGAGGCAGACCTTTCGAGCCCGAGGTCGGACCCCATGGTCCGGAGTCGAGCTCAAGCCTCCTCCGCCACGTGGGACCCCTTCGAGGCCGGGTCCCCTGGCCTGGGCGCATCTCAGCCACCTCAGCCAGCCCGAGCTCGGTCAAAGCTGGACCCCT
Source organism: Areca catechu (assembly GCA_021397845.1). Taxonomy (NCBI): domain Eukaryota; kingdom Viridiplantae; phylum Streptophyta; class Magnoliopsida; order Arecales; family Arecaceae; genus Areca; species Areca catechu. The sequence goes on from CM038045.1 coordinate 40,517,298, forward strand.
CTGGCCTGGTGCCGAGCTCAGCTCCTCTCTGCATAGCCAAGCCGCCGCAAGGCAAGGCCCCCTGCGAGAGGGCCCCATCTTCCCAGCTTGGCCCCCAAAGCAAATCAAGATATCAACCGCCAAGGAAGCATCACCTCCCATCTGAAGACAGTGGCGGGCCCCCCCGGGGACCGTACGATAGCACCCGCCACATCACCATTAATGCCCACGGCCGCCATTCACACCAAGAAGAAAGGGAGCTCACATCAGGGGACTATGCCCCCTACCGACTTGCCGTACAACCGGGGAAAAGACCCCATCAAGGAGTGCGATTCCCGAGAGCAGCGGCACAACAGTCGAGGCCCTGCCAGGCTTCCAGGAAGGGCAAATCGAAGGAATGTCAGAGGCTTGTGGAAGCTTCCCCAGATACCCAATAAAGAAGGCGTACCATTCATGGCACGATAGCCCGTCATACCCGTCTGACAGCATGGGAGAACTTCGAGGCAAGCCGCAGAAAAGGACCCAGCCAGAAAAAGCAAAAGAGAGGTAACACTCATTTTTTTCAAAGAGGCAAGAACGACATTCTCAACATAGGAGAGCACTCAATTTTTTAACAACACATCTACCACAAAGAGAAAGAGGAGAAGGGGGGAGAGGCCAGAGAGGAGGGCAAGACCACCTCGGCCACCACATCTCCCAGCTCACTCATACTCTCATACACTCCACTCACTCCTCCTAGCATGGAGCTCATCCCGAGGGGCTCGACCAGGAGGATCTGTTCCCCTGGATCGTTACTGACTTGACCGTCGGAGTGCCCCTGCCGGAATCCCCGGCCCGGGTCACTGACGCTGGCTGTCTTGCAGGTCACGAGGCACCGGAGGCATCTCCGGCGGGCAGACGTAGACCACCCGACACCATCAATAGTTACAGGCCACGACGATCCAGGTGGCAACAACTATCATCTATATTTTAAATAAATTCTTGATAAAATAAATATACAAGATACTTTTTTTTGAGTTAAAGAGTGATAGGAAGCCCAATATCTTTTATCTTTATGGTTAAGCTGTCCTACAACTCTTAATCATTGATAATCCATCAGCGAATAAACCTTGGTTTTGTAATAATATGTTGTTTATTTTGGTTATCCAGATAATTTTAAATGAATACAGATTCTGCTATCTTAATAGAGGTATAAAAAATATTGAGTCAAATCTTACCATATTTGTAAATTCTGATTTGCATAATGTCAGATGCTTCTATATATTAGAAGTATGACATTGCAAGAAAATAAGTTTTTGCTCTTATAAATATTTTATTTTATCTTACTGAAAAATAGTGGGAGAGCAATATTAAATATACAGATTAATTATAGTACCTTCATTACGAGTTGATGTAGCACTAGTAAAGAAATTATATGATAAGAAAATAAATACTTGTTATTTCTTATGACAATGTAAATGACTGGAGGTTTTGTTTTATAGAAGGCTTGAAAATAGAATCTAGTGGCATTCTTGGATTTACAGGCAAAGTTTGTGGCATGTTGCAAAGTCACAATTCATATTGTTTATTATGAAATTTTGTCCTGGGTTTTATAATTGTTGATTCTGTCTTAAAACCACTTATAATTTCTTATAATCATAGGCAGCTATGTTCTTTAAAGGAACAATAAGAGTTTTCATCTTTTCTATCTATATGAAGATAGAATATTTGTCAGTCAGAGGTTGTAATTGAAAGGGAGATATTTTATACAATATACAAAGTCAATATTTGTCGATCTCCTAATCAAGAATAAGATTAATAGTTTTTATAAAATATGTCAAGAATATGGGCATTTTAGAATCTTTTGTTTTTTAGATTAGTGAAAGTTTGATGTATTTATACTTTGACTTGATTGACAAATTTTATTTGTCATTGATTGCTGGACTGTAATCCAACGATACATAAATGTCGAGTACATGTGTATAAAGTCCATGTTGGTTGATCCTCTAACCAAGAATTTTGAAGCCCGTATGCTTTACAAAGCATGTTGAAAATATGGGCATATTGAATTCTTTTGTTGTGCTTGGTTAGTGGGAGTGACTTTATATTTATGCTTTATTATTATAAAGCTTGGTTTTATTTGTTTTCTATCATGTGTATTTATATATATCGTTGATATATTAGTTGATGGATTATATTCTTATATGGTTGTATGTGCATATGTAAAATAATAAAATACAACATAGTATCTCAAGAATGTGTTTTATCTTGAGAATGACAGTTGTATGGGTATGTCTCATTTTGATAATTATGAAATTTCATTGTGGTTGGAGACATACAGACTTCTTTTGAGTCGTGAGATTTTTCTAGCTTGTGATATAGTATGTGATTATAGAGAAATCTTGATTGAGGGTACATATGTTAATTTATTTTGATTATGAGATATCTATTTTGGTTATCTACTTGACTGAGACCTGGTGCGAGTTTCAGATTTATTGTACTGTCTCGTCATTGACACCATTGTTGAGTATATGAGACAGGATGGCTTGCTGTTTGATGCCATCACGATTCCTCTTGCTTATTTTGTTTCTAAGCATGTTGACGAGAAATTGGAGGACTGACAATAAAAATAGCATGTTTTATTTGATCACCTTGATGCTATTTTCTTGCTACACTACCATACCAAGACTTATGTCGATGGTGTTTATGATGCTTGTAACCATGGATAAGTCCTGTATCGGTTAAGTAGTACATCAACCCCATTATTTGGTATCATGAGCCATTTATATGTGCTATCCATAAATTATATGATGGTCACATTTTGTTTTCAATCCGAGAATTATTTTTAAAATAAAATGTTTTCAAAATTATTAATTAATGTTGTCCAAGCGGGAGAATGTGAGAATTTTCTTAATTTGGGCTAACATTAATTGATATTTTTGTTTTATTAAAATCCGGGTTGATTTTATGATCCATGTTAATAGATGTAGGTTGAGCCCATTATTATGTTATCATTGTTTGGGCTAGGAACACCACATGTGGATTGGTATGGTGAGACGGCATAGTATAGACCTTGGCTCAACTATCCCGTGATAGAAGGACTTGTTAGGGTTTGCTTATAAATAATAGGCTATGTCCTCTCTCCACTCCTCATGATATATGATGTTACATGAGATTGGTTCTCACAGTTTGCCCCATCGATGAGCTACGAGAGGATATGGAGAGAAGGATCATGCCATCGATGTTCATGTGAGCATCGCTTTCAGGTTTGGATTCATGATGATTACAGATATGCCTTGTAATACTTTTTCTCGAATCTATTTAGTATGATTTTAATCATTTGATCGTTCCTAGGATTGAGAAAATCTTTATTTTTCTACAAAACATGCTCATCAGATAAAGATGACAGTATAATTGGATAAAATTTGGTAATAAAAATCTCCATTAAACTCTCAATCTTGGGAATCGTCAAGAGAATGCGTTTGTCCAGAAAGTGCACACTTTTACAACTACATAAAAAAGGCCCAGGCCTTACACGTAAAATTTGGTGATAAAAATCTCCGATCTTCGGCTAATATCCTCCGTCGTTCAACTCTCAATTCTCAGGACTCCGAGGGACTTCAAGAGAATGCATTTGTTCAGAAAGTGCGCACTTTTTTAACTACAATAACAAGAGACCCAGACTTTATAACCACACACGCAAAAAAAAACCTCAAAAGAGTTCCTTTTTCAAAATAATATTTTTTAACAAATACTTATTAAAATAAAATTATTTGAAATATATTTATAAAAGTTAGATTATTTAGGTGACGTGGATGCCGCATCAAAATCTACAAACAGAACTTACAGTTTTAAATTTCAAAATAAAAATTTAAAAAATATTTAAAATATCATAATTAAATAAAAAATAAAAAAATAAATGAGTTGCAGATTGTACTTATAGTTTCATTTTATTCATGCATCTTTCTTTTCCAAACAAAAAATTTAAAAATAATTAAAAATAAAAAAATATATAAATAAAATCATAGATTATAATCTTAATAATATTATAAAATAAAATTCATTATAATATATAATAAATTATAGAAATATTATAATAAATATATTAAATTATATATTATATATTATAGTATAAAATATAATAGATATATTAAATTATTATATTTATTATAATATTTATATTATTTATTATATATTACAATAATTTATTTTTATAATATTAATATTTTATATTGTTATTAAAATAATAATCTATGATTTTACTTGTATATTTTTTAATTTTTTAAATACCTTTTAAATTTTTTTGTTTGAGAAAAAAAAAAAAAAAGCTGCAACAAGATGAAACCACAGGTACGATATATGACTTACATTTTTTTTTATTTTTTTATTTTTTTATAATATTTTAAATATTTTAAACTTTTTTATTTTAAAATTTGAAGCTGCATATTATACCCGCAAGTTCTGCTTGTGATTTCTGATATGGTATCCAACTCATCTAAACAATCTAATTTTTATAAATTTATTTTAAATAACTCAATTCTAATAAATATTTATTAAAAATAATAATAATAATAATAATAATAATAATAATAATATAATAATAATAATAATAATAATAATAATATTATTATTATTATTATTATTATTATTATTTGATAAGTATACGAGTTGCAGTAAAGTGCGCACCAAGACTTAATAAGCAAAAAAAGAAAAAATCTCTTTGAGATACTTATCTCAACCCAAACGGTTTGCTGTAAAGTGCATATCAAGACACCGCTAAGATGGTAGCTCGGTTGGTAAAGACTTGACCTTGTCACCAACCGGTCACGAATTGGAGGCATGATTCCGTGGACGACTCGTTTAAATCCAGGATTTTTTTGGTGCACGTGACTGGGATGACGAGATGGCATACTACTCCGGCATCTTAATGGTGTCAAGCTGACCTACTCACTGTAGATAAGAAAAAATAATTTTCGATCTTATATCGAACATTATCTAGCGAGATGAAAGCCCGAAGGGGATAGCTATACCGGGGTAACCTCCCCTCTCATGCTCTTTAATTACCCACCTTGGGCTTGTGTCATAAACTATACTGCTTCACTTGCTCTTGCACATTTTTTTTTTACAGCCACATAAATCGGACATCTGGAACACAAATCTGGTCTATTTTAACCTTAGATTTGTTTAACGAGGAAACTAAAAAAAATGTGCTAAGCATCGGTTGCATGGAGAAATCAGTCATGCGAACATACTAGTTTGATGAATAAGGCTTTTATCAAAATTCTGGATGTCTAGATAAAAAGATGTTTGTTTGTCAAAAAGAAAACTAGATTCCAAGAAAGCATTTGATAAAGTTAGTTGATATTTTCTTGCAGAGGTATTGGTGGCCGGTTGAGGCTTCCTTGGTAGGTGGATCTCGTGAATTCAGAATATTTTATCATCTACTTCGATGGCTTTCCTTGTAAATGATCAAGTACGAGCAAGGCTTGAGACAAGATAATCCTCTCCCTCTTTTTGTTTTATTATTTTGGTGTTTGGTGTGCTTGCTTGCTAGGCTCTTTAAGTAAGCCGGCTCCATCGGGATTATCGAAGGAATTAGAAACCAAGAGAAGTTCAATGGTCTCATTAGTTTTTAATTCACAGGTGATGCTTTGTTATTTTGTGCGGTAAAAAAAAAAAAAAAAAAAAAAAAAGCATTTTAGTTGCTAAGACAATTTATCTTGCTTTTAAAGAGCCGCCGGTACTCAAGATCAACTTTCACAAAAAAAAAAAAAAAAAACTTTTTGGTGGTACTCAATTGGATGATTTGGAGACTTCTATGTTTGCCAATTAGGTGAATTACTCTATAGGTATTTTTTTCTTTAAATTTTTTGATTTTTCTCTTGTGGCAAAAGTTTACCGAAGGATCCTTGGATGCCGCTCGATGAAAAAATTAATGCAAGACTGGCTTCTTTTTTTTTCTTTTTTGATGAAAAAAAAAAAACCTTTCCTTTAGTGTTATTGCTTGGCCTTCTTATTACATGTCCATGTCCGACTTATTTAAATGGGTCATTAATAAAATCAACAAGATCAAGAGGACATGCCGCCAACGTCTCGCGGAACGGCGGACATGCCGCCAACGTCTCGCGGGCTTGACCTACCGGATGGCCTAGCCAGCACGACTCTTCCAGGAGAGGCCGATTCCTTCCCTGAGGAAGAACCTATCTCGATTGGGGCACTGCTCCCAGCCTGAACGCACGGCAATGCAAGCATATAGCTTTACCTCCGATTCGATCTCCTCACCTGGAAGCCTCTCATCGGCCTCCCCCTTGCCTCCCGTCTGAGCTGTGCTAGGTCCGGCCTCATACCGCGAAAAGCCCCTCGAGCCACATAGAGATGAGGAGACAGAAATGGCGCTGGGAATGGCTTTGCCAGGAGCAGATGATATCCGATCCAAGAAAGTCCTCTTTCTTATATTAAGACTATCAAAGCTCAGGTCAAATGCCCTCATTCACAACAAGCCCCTGGGCATGCCACGTGCGCTTGCCCTAATTAACCGGGCCCTAACTCGCACGATGGAGAGGACCACTCGAAAGAACTATTACATGTTGGGAGGGACCACTAAAAGGCTATAGGGCTGCAGCCACAATGATCCCTTTTTCGAGCATAGTCATTATGACTCTGATCGCCATTCTCTCTCCGGGTGATAGCATGACAATCGCCAAACCCCCGGTGGACCAGAAGTTTCCCTCACATGAGGGCTTCCCTACAAATTTTAAGGTTCAAGGGATGGGCCCACATTCAGAAGGTTCGACTCAATGAGGAATTGCATAACTCAACCCGTCGCTAAAATCGATGGCCCTATCAAAGACAAGATCGAAGACCCCACACTTAGGAAGTCCCCTAGCATCCACAAAAAGGAAAAAGAGGAAATATTCATTAATCCAGGAGAAATCATTGATTACATGCCAAGAAAGGAAAAAGGAGTACAAAGCTCGAAGCCTATCGAGCCCCTACGGATCAGCCAAGAAAGCTCCAGAGTCAGCAGAACGGAGTATCTCATCAATTTGGGCAGGGAGGATTTCCTCAATCTAGACCAAAGCCGAAGAACCTTCAGCTCGAACCTCCTCTTCAATTTGAACTGAGTCTGCCGGATCGGCCACGGCCAACTCCTCGACTACGGCCAGGACTTCTTCATTTTGGCTCGGCATCTCTTCAGCTTTAGCAGGGGCCTCGATCTCATCCTCTCTTTCCTCCTCAATATCATACGCAGGGATACTAGAAAGGTCAAGATCAGGGAAGGCCTCACCGACCTAGCAAGTCCATCATTGAAGTCGTACTGATAATTGAACAGGCTTGCCTCAGTTATTTCCATCTTGAGTTGCGAAGACTTTTTGAAGTCTTCGACGGCTTTAGCTGCCTGCTCTCTCATGGCTTCGGACTCCCTCGTGGCCACTTCGGCCTTCAGAGTCACCTCTTCGGCCTTCAGAGCTCCCTCTTCGGCCTTTGAAGATGCCTCTTCGGCCCTCCTGATCACCCCTCGATCATCCTAGCTAGGCTTTCGGCCTTCTCCTGGCTTTCCTTAACAGAATGCTCCAAAGAATTGATTCGCTTCTTCTTCCTCCTTAGCTTTGCCTCCTGCTCAGAGATCTTCAGATGGGCATTCTTCATTTCTCCCTTCAGACCCTGAACCTCGGCGTCCACATGGGTGAGCTGATTCTCCATGGATAGCTTCAGCTCCTCAGCCACCTCCCTCTCAGCCCTGGCCACTTGGAGCTCCTCCTTCAAATCGTGGATGAGGCTATCAACGCTCCCCAGGCCCTCTTCTAGGAAGGTGACGTCGTAGAGCAGTTGTACCAACAAAGCAAGGCGTGAGGGTTGTGAACTAAATGACCCATCGGACACAAAAGAAACAATGAAGACCCTACCTGTAGCAAAGAGAAAAAAGCAGAATCGGACACCTTGGCGAGGCTCCGACCTCGGATAACCACCAAGTCATGGGGCAACAGAACGTCCTTCAATACCTGCCTAGCTATGGCAGGAACTGAAAGATCCCCGGTGATGGAAAACTCCAAGGGATCCGCAGGACAACCTCCTCCCGGAGGAGCCCTCCAGACAGACTCCTCCTCGACTTGCGGTGCCTTGCCCTTGTCCACCACAGGGGGGCAAGGCGATGGTGCCTCGGCCACCGGAGATGGACTCTCCCTAATCCGAATCGGAGAGTCGACCGTTGGCAGAGACTCAACCGGCGGAGGCCCTTCCGAAGCCTCCATCATCGACACCCCGTCCCCTCTAGACATTCCTTTGGAGGATGAAGCGCTTCTACTTCTACCAGGATCATCCCCCCGGACCTTCTTCCGGACCTCTGATCCTGAAGGGGGAGCCTGAGCTGCCTTCCTCTTGGAAGACTGACAAAGCCAGCCCAAGTCAGGCCTCATCCCACCACCTGCCAACAAAAATGCCCTTTAGAATCAACGGGACCATGGAGAAACTAAAAGAGGAAAGCTGAAAACCTCTACCGCTTATACCTAACACCGAGGACTCGCTAATCCCCGCAAGGTGGAGATTCCTTTCCTCCAACAGTTCACGGATGGAGATGGCCTCCGAACCGGACAGTAAAGCGTAATTAGATTGATCGACCGCCAGAATCTTTTTCCTAGCGTTCGCATCCAGATGTGGCTCCCTCCACTCACTATTGAAATCCCATGGTTGGGTGGAAGAAACAAAAACAAAATTGGGCTTCCACCCATGGATGGCGCTAGGCATGTCCCTCATGATTTTACGACTAGGACGAGGACCAATAACCTACCATCCGTGATCGTGGAAATCTCTCTTGAGATCAAAAAGAGAAGTGAATAAGTTGGTCCCTGGCCTCACATTAACTATGTGGCATCGGACCAAAAACCCATAGATATTTCGAATACTATTCGGAGTCAATTGTGCGGGCACGATATGGTACATGTGAAAGACTTTGGCGAAGAAAGGGTGCAACGAAAAACGAAGACCAGCCTTAAAATGATCTTCATACACAGCAATGCACCCGGCGAGAGGCTTATGCACCCGCTCTTCAGACATCGGAAGTATCAGAACAAATCCCTCGAGAACATGGTAGCGCTCCCATAGGTGAGCTATCTTCCCTGGTGAAATGGAGCTAGAGACTAGCTCCGAACTCACCACATCACCAGTATTGGAAGGCCCAACCTCCCCCCTCAAGTTCCTATGGACTCAGCTATAATAGGAAGAAGAAACAAGGAAGGAATAGAAGGGTCCTACATGTAGAAGAGACTGATAACCAGAAACAGGAAAAGCTGGGCCAAAGGTGGAAGTGAACAAAGGTAGAGAAGCTTCCTCAGCCAGTCCTCCCTTTCCCCTCATAAATAGATAAAAAGGCTCCAGGATGCCACCTTGATAGAAGAGATCATCTCCCTAAGCCCACCATGGACATCGAAGATAGGTACGAAACTTCAAATAGCCCTAAGCTGATTTGACATGGAAAGGACCAAAGGTCATGATCCGCATGATGCCAATCAACGGCGAAGATGAAGCTCACGTCCTTTTCGAGGGATGGGAAGGGGCCACGACCCCTACCCAAATCCCAATGGAAAGATTGGCTAAACTGCCACCAAGCAGAAAGGGGAGAGGCAATCTACTGATTGACCCATTTCCTTTCCACACTCCAATCAGGGAATGACAGCTGTCCACTACCTGATCCTCGAATCAACTAGCAGTTATGGAGAGCGATCAAATCAAAGATTTACAATCATTAGCTACACCTCTCCCCAGAGGAAAATAACAATCCGACGATACTCTCATTCTTCGAGAAAAATTGCTAATTCAAAAACTGAGAATGGGGGGCAACTGTTGGGATATGTCGATTCAGACATAAATCAATCACCGGTTCGACCGCTTGAACCAGGCACCTCGAACCAAAGCACCCACGGAAAGCCAAATGATTAATGGGCAAGGCAATGATGTGATCTCCGGATTCAGTCGAAGACCTAACCCTTAGCTCCGGCCGAAGGCATGGCCCTCGGCCCCGGCCGAAGACATGATCTTCGGCCCTGCTGAAGACACAATCTTCGGTCTCAGACGAAGACACGGTCTTCGGTCTCAGCCACGGATACCAATCCGAAGACATCTCAAGATGAAGACACCTCTCCGACCCAGCAACGGCTGCTCTTAGAGAAGAGGCCTGGAGGAAGATCTCCGACTGACCCCAAACCCACACGAACGTGGGGAAGGCAATGGTTACAATCGACTGCCTAATTATCACTTCCAAGTACAACTACGTCGAAGCGACCACGTAGCCACTAACTCCAGCAGTAATGCCTTCGGCCTGACTGGAGCCATTCAATAACCGTCCACGGTTATGGTCAGAGGGGAATCAATTAGTCCCCATTGTAACCGTAGAAAAGAGGACGGAGCGGCAGGTCGATCCAGCCGATATAAATACTGGTAAGAGGGGACACTCGAGGTAGGCACAATGAAATCCTGAAAAAATCATAGTTCCTTTCCTTGCCATCTTTCTCCATTGACTCTTCCACATTCTGTTGCTGGAGCCCACCTCTAACTTAGGCATCGAAGTATCCCCGCCGGAGAACATCCGGCTAGGAGTCTGTTTTTCACGTGAACCAAGAGAGCAAACCTGTGAACCGGCAGCTCCTTCCGGTCGAAAAGGAAATTCTACGCCAACACTTTCTATAGTAAAAAAATTTATTTATCCAAAAATATATAAGAATATAGATAAGTTAATTAATAGATAAATTATCCAATTTTTTTGATAAAATTTGTCTATAAAAAAAAAAGCTCTTAGTTCGTAAGTCCGCCGGGTGAGAGAAAAGATCCAGCTAGTAATGATACACCTTTTTACTTTTTAAATCTTTGATTCTCGAATCAAATAAAAATTATACAAAGAGGAGGGTTCGGTTGCCAAATCTTTCTCACTAATTTTATACCAAAAGAGAAGGTTTAATTCGTACCAAGAGTGATTAATATGTTATTTTTAAATATAAATATATGTTCTGAGTCTAGCATAGTTTTTACTTTTGAAATAATATCATATATAGGTGAATAATGAAAATATTAAATAACAATTATTTACTCATACAATTAGTTAGTAAAAGGACCAGTCGCCTGTCATGTATTTATTTTTTCATATATCATATATCGAATCCCACGGAAACGATTGTCAAAATAATCATTATCTCTCAATAATTCTAGTTTTTTTTGGTCGACCTGGACAAATAGTGGTGATTGTAATCAATGCAACAGCAAATTACGTTGTCGATTACTGCATTTAATCTTTTTGAAATATCCATTATTGTTGATGACTTTGTGAGAAAAAAAAGAAAAGAAAAGAAGAGGCTTTTTTTTTTTTTTTTTGTTAGAACAAAAGAAGGGAGGAGTTAGATTTTGGACGTGGTCATCCCCGAACGGTCCTCCAATCCCAGCCAAAATATTCGATGCACGATGCATATTAATTTTTTCGTAGCCGTTCCCTATCCGAAGAGTGAACATGATTTATTATATATATTTCTAATTTTTTTATTATCACCAGCAAATAGAAACTCCAAAATTATTTTATTATTATTATTATTTTTAATTTTATTTTTTATTTTATTTCCGGATCTTCTCGTCGAAATATGTTTAAACCAAGTTTCGATCCCTATCCATTGATTATGAGAAAAATCTGACAACCAACTGCACCACTCGCTAGTAGTCAGGGCATATATTTTTTTTTGATTCCTGCGTTGAGAAAAAAGATCAACGGGTTGGAAACCCTCCAACCGGCCGCCGAAATCTATTCAAAAAAATATTAAAGATAGCCTCCCACTTGCCCGAGAGTCCATCTCGTCGGTTCCAAGCCCGCTTGACTATATTTTGATTGCTAATGCAGGTGGGTGTACCTCTTCGGTGCTGCCTAATTTAGCCATCCCAACAATAATTAATAATAATAAAGTCAAGGATGGCTACCAACAGGGGCCATGCATCGTTACCAATTCTCTTAGTTAAATTGCCCAGCCGATTTGCTATTAAAAAATAAAAAAATGTGTGGAGAATCAAATTTATAGCATTAATTACATATCTCATCTTCCACCTCTACCCACCCAACAGCCCCCCGCCCCCCCCCCCCCCCCCTCCTCCCGGCCCCGGGAGAAAAAAAAAAAGTAGATGAATATGGTTCATGTGATTCACGCAATTTGTCGATTTCCATTTAGCATATGGTTTGACCAACACCAAACATTTGATCGGTAAGGAAGGTCCCCATTTTTAAGGAAAAGGTATACGTGTAGATTCTGATATCTTATGCAGGATTGACTTTGAATCTATCATATATTTGAACAACAGTACTGACGTTAGTATTTCCAGAACGAACGACATTGTCCACTATATTTACAAATAGAGGCTAGCCGTACCAAAAACAATGGAGGTTAGCTAAGGATGCATAGATGACTCGGCCCATCAAGTAAGTAATTAATTTGCATTCGGTAATGCCACTATTGAATCAGATATAGTGTCAATTTCCATCTTTTGTCTCAACTCCTTGTCCAAGTTTCGCACGCTAATTGAAGTTGAAGGCAGCTGTTAAACAAATCCAGATCATTTCGGTCTTCAATACGGAACTGTCGACAGCCTGGTATGGTATCAAAGGTTCCTTGGAGGATACTCATCAACACTTGATTCTTGAAGGAGATAGCTAGTTGGTGATCAATCTCATCAACAAGTACTATCAAAGCCGGCTCTATCTCGAGTCGATTTTGTTGGATATCCTGACTTGGAAGAACTTAATACCCAATTTCGCTGCCATCCATGTTGCGCGCCAGGCTAATCAAACAGCCCATTATTTGGCTAAGCATGTGCGACGGGGAAACTTTATCTATAACCAGGACAATGACATCCCTCATGAGCAGGTGTCGATTCTTTGGAGGGACAGAAAGGGGATTCCTTCTATGCCAAATGAATATTACAATATATCCTATTATGGCTTATAAAGGTCATGTTTGTAGGAATTCAAGTGGGGGAAGGAGATCAAACAAGATCGCACCATACTTTAGCTCTTTATGTCTATCTCTTGTGCTGCTGTTCATTTTTCCATACTTTCTTAGACAATATACAAAACACCTTTCAGCTATTTCTGTCTATCACTTGTGCTGCTGTTCATACCTGTTGCCGCCGAGATCATCGTGGCCCATAGCTTCCGGTGGTGTCGGACCGCTTGCCCTCTTCCTGGAAGCTCCTCGTTCTTTGAGACCTGCAAGAAACAACGTTAGAGACCCGGGCCGGGAATTCTGGCGGGGGTGCTCCGACGGTCAAGTCAGTGACGATCCAGGGGAACAAGACCTCCTGGTCGAGCCCCTCTCGATGGGCTCCATGCTAGGAGGAGTGAGTGCGGTGTGAGTACGAGCTGGGAGAGTTTGTGGCCGAGGTGGAGAGATCCTCCTCTATGGCCTTCCATCTCTTCTCGTTTTCTGCGAGTGATCTTGCATTGTTTTGCTTACCCTCAATGGCTTCTTTTTAACTAAACCTACTTCGGGATACTCTCCCCCCCCTGCTAGAGCATGCGGCGGGGTACCGTGCCATGGACGGAACATTTCTTCTGACATTCGGTGGGGGAAGCCTCCGTGCATTTTGACATTCTCTTCGATCGCCCCATTCCTGGAAACTTGGCAGTGCCTCGATTGGGGGGCCGCCGCCTTCAGGATTTGTGCCTTCTGGCTGGCCCCTTTCCTCTGGTCGTACGAACGGTTAGTGGGGGTTATGGTGCCCTGGTAAGGGAGCTTTCTTCTCTTCCGGCGCGAGTGGCAGCGACGGGGAGTTATTGCGGTATGGGGGGCACTACCTCGTGGCCCTCGGGAGGCCCGTCGTCGCTTTTAGAGGGGAGACGCTGCTTCCTTGGCAGTTGGCGCCCTGGCCGAGGCGGTTGCTGAGCTGGACCGCAGAACTTGGCTTTACCGGGCTCGACTTCAGTCCACGGGACTCAATGTCAGGAGGACTGGCTTGGCCGAAGTGGACGGCACGCGGCCCCGGGCTCGGGGGCTTGACCGCGGGGGTGCCCCCATGCGTCGGAGGGCTGAGTTCGACCTTGGACCGTGGAGCTCGACTTCGAGGGGGTCAACCTGGGAGATCGCTCGGCCCAGGCCTGGGCGGTCGTCTTTCGGGATTCGACCTGCGGAGGGCGGCGCCCGATCTCGGTGGGCGATCTCGGCTACCTGAGGGTGCTCAGCCCGGTGAGCGAGCCCGGTCCAGAAAGCAGGCCCGGGAGGTAGTGTCCACCGTGATGGCATGCTCCGTCTTGGCAACTGGCAGGTGTTCCACGTCAGCGATCCTGCCATATCATTTATCCCCCACTCTCGAGGCCAGCTAGCACGTGGCGTTCGGGGTGAAGGGAGTAATTGCGGTGCTGACATGGAAAGGTGAGGATCCGGTGCAATGAAGCCTGCGATCGGCGACGCTTTGAGAGGTGGTCCAGCCGAAATCAGGTGTCTGTCCCGTTGATCAAGACACATGGCAGGCGTCCAACGGTGGGGGTCCCGTAACGGTACGGTTGGGCGCCTGTCAGTTCGAAGAGAAAGGTAGCCTTTTCAAAACTTACCTTCTTTTAAATTTCTTGTGCTCGTAGCCGTGCCGAAGCTTTCCTTGCATCTTCTCCCTCCGGCGATTTCTGTTTCTCCAGTCTTTTAGCAGGTTAGTCTCCTTTCTCCTCCTGTCGGTCGAGTAGGGATCCTCCTAAGTCTTCCCCCACCTCCTTGCCTTTCCTTCACCATGTCTCGTTTCGGTCCGGATTTTTGTCCTTCTTGCCAAGCCGAGGCTGGGCCTTCCAGGCCGAAAACTCCTTCTTCCTCTGATGAGAAAAGGGAGGCGGCATGGTATGAGTTCAGCTGAAGGCGCCCTGTTCCAGGTCCCGTAGCGATTAGGGAACCCGAGTCCGTTCCTCCACCTTTCTTGTCTCTCCCCCTTGCTTCTGTGCCTAAACCCTCTCGGTTGTTGGGTCCCGGGGGGATCGTCTCGGTGATCACTACCGCGGAGCTTTCAACCATCCGAGATGATTACGGCATCCCGGACTCCATCCAACTCTCGATCCCTTGTCCGGGGGAACGAGTCACCTCTAGCAACCCCAGTAGTATAGCTTTCTATGAGGAGACCTTTGCTGGGGTCTCTGATTCCCTTTCCACCCGTTTTTTCTCTCTGTCGTGACAAACTATCATCTTGTTCCTGCCCAGCTTGTCCCAAATGCCATCAGGACGATTTTTTGCTTCATCGTCCTGTATCACTTCCAAGGGATTGTTGCCCGTTTTTCCTTGTTTAGGGCCTTCTTCACCATGAAGCACCACCCTACTGAGGAGGGGTGGTGGTCTCTATCCTCTCGTCCGAGGGATATGAAGTTCGAGCTACCCTCTTCCATCAATGGATGGAAGAGCAAGTACTTTTTTGTCTCGGTTGAGGGGGTCGACTGGGTCTGGAATGACCCGGACCGATCTCCTAACAGGAATTCCTCGGTCGAGGCAGCCGACTTTGAGCTGTACGAGCAACTTCGCTTCGTCGAAATCCCTTCATTGGAGGTATTGCTGTCGGAGCAGAATCTCTGCGAGGCCGGGGTCGGCTCGACACGGGAGTCGGGTAAGTTCGGGTCGACCTCCCTTTTTCTTTTTCTTTCTCTCTTCCTTTTTTTCTTTTTTCTTGAGGACGGTGACTAACGATGTCTTATCTGGTGCATACATGAAGTTCTCGATGGACGAGCTGCTTTCCTTTACTGAGGAGCGTGGCCAAGCGGCGAAAGCTGGCGAGCCCGACCTAAAGAGGGCCCACACGGATGACGGCGCAAGGCCGGTGCCGAGCGAGCCAGTTGTCGAGTGGAGATAGAAGAGGGCAGTGGAGGTCATCGTGGAGCCCTCGAGGTGGCGTGATCCGGCTCTGACTCCTGAGCCTGAGGTGGTGGCCCGGGCCAGGTCAGCCGCTGCCGCCGCTGTGTCCGGAGGTCGTCGAGGTCGAAGAGGATGAGGAGCCGGGAGGCGCGAGGCCAGTGACAACGACACGGTCCGAGGTGGCACCGATCCCGCAGTCCGACCCGGTAGCTTCCCCCGTCGAGGATGAGTCCGTGTCGGCTGCGGGGAAGAAAGACAGAGACTACCACCAGGTTCCCTTCAAATTGGGGCCCAATGTTTTGCTGATGAAGGACCCGCCCCTTGCCGAGCGGATGATGGACTTCTCCATCCAGTCCTGTGACCGGTGGGAGGGGAGCGGCAGGCTCATCAGCGACGTTATCAGCGCGTCCTTCTCCAACCTGTACGCTGTAAGTCTTCCTTCGCTCTATCCCAATCTCTTTTTTTACATCTGTGATTGGCGTGGCTAACATGTCTTCCGTCGCAGCAAGGTAGGGAGCTCATCTTGATCCGGGATTTTTTCTGCAACTGGGCCAGGAGGGACAGAGAGCGGAAGGCGTAGTTCGAGTCCCAGACGGTTGAGCTCAGGTGGAAGAACGACGAGGCTTGGGAGGCCAATCTGAAGGTCAAGAGCCTCACAGGTGAGGTCGCCAACGCCGAGTGGGCCTGGAAGGAGCTCCAAGATGAGCTTGGCTTGAAAAGGACTCGGCTGAAGGAGCTCCGTGCCGAGTCGGAGGTAGCCAGGGAGCGTGCTGCATCCGCCGAGAGGAGGATCGCGGCCGCTGAGCAGAGGGCTACAGATGCAGAGGTGAAGGCTTCCGCCGTCGCAAGCTCGGCCATTGCAGTCGAGAGGGGGACGGCTGGGGCTTCCCGTCGGGAGGAAGCCGCAAGGAAGGAGGCAGCCGAGGCCACCCGACGGGCCGCAGACGCTAAGCAGAGGGCCCTGGAGGCAACTCGCAGAGCCGAGGCCCTCGAAAAGGGAGTGGATGATGCGGTGGCCGTGTTTAAGGCCTCCCCGGAGTACCTGCACGACTTCAAGGAGGCGGCGACAGACTCCTTCTACAAGGGGTTCGTGTATTGACGCACCCAATTGCGTGGCATTCTCTCGAAGGAGCGGTTGGCCACCCTCCGACTTCCGGGCTCCAAGAGTTCCAAGGTCTTGACTCCAACATCGGCGATGGCAAGGGAGAAGGCGGCTGTCATGGAGCCGGTCGCGCAAGCATCGTCAGCTGAGCCGACTGCACCGACCGTGATGGTCGGGCCAGCTCAGCAGGTGGCAGCGATCGAGCCGGCTCCAGTAGCGGCAGGATCCGAATCAACTCCATCCACAGCGGCGACCGTGGAGCAGGCTCTGGGCACGGAGATGGGGGAAAGCAGGGCGCTAGCTGGTCATCGTCAGGGGAAGGTGCCGGTGGAGTAGGGTAGGAGTTTTGTACTTTTCTTTTTCTTATTGTTGACTCGGGTCGACTGGCATGTCGGGGGATCGAGGACACTTGTACATGAATATATCTTTTTAAATGAAATGGAATGGAGTTCCTCATTTGCCAATGCTTGAGTGTCCTTCTCTCCCCCTTCTCTTCTTTCTACCTTACTCTTCTTTTTTGTGTTTTGCATGTGGAGGAGTTAGAGAGGGAGGACTCCTTTCCGCTTGAGAATCAGGCTTCAAGCTTGAGTATGGAAGTCTTTGTGGGTTCGGAGGCATTGGCTGCCGGAGGGCTTGGCTCCGAGCTTGATGGCCTGAGAGCTCGACCCAGGGCTTTAACATCTCGGAGCTGGGCTCGAAGACCTAGTGGTCGGAGGACTTAGCTCTGGGCTCGATGGCCTGAGAGCTCAGCTCAGGGCTTGGATGTCTTGGAGCTGGGCTCGAAGACCTGGTGGCTGGAGGACTTGGCTCCGGGCTTGGATGTCTTGGAGCTGGGCTCGAAGACCTGGTGGTCGGAGGACTTGGCTCCGAGCTTGATGGCATGAGAGCTTGGCTCAGGGCTTGGATGTCTTAGAGCTGGGCTCGAAGACCTAGTGGCCGGAGGACTTGGCTCCGGGCTTGATGGACTGAGAGCTTGGCTCAGGACTTCGATGTCTTGGAGCTGGGCTCGAAGACCTAGTGGCCGAAGGACTTGGCTCCGAGCTTGATGGCCTGAGAGCTCGGCTTGGGGCTTGGATGTCTTGGAGCTGGACTCGAAGACCTGGTGGCCGGATGACTTGGCTCCGGGCTTGATGGCCTGAGAGCTTGGCTCGGGGCTTGGATGTCTTGGAGCTGGACTCGAAGACCTAGTGGCCGGAGGACTTGGCTCCGGGCTTGATGGCCTGAGAGCTTGGCTCAGGGCTTGGATGTCTCGGAGCTGGGCTCGAAGACCTGGTGGCCGGAGGACTTGGCTCCGGGCTTGATGGCCTGAGAGCTTGGCTCAGGGCTTGGATGACTTGGAGCTGGGCTTGAAGACCTGGTGGCCGGAGGACTTGGCTCCGGGCTTGATGGTCTGAGAGCTTGGCTCAGGGCTTGGATGTCTTGGAGCTGGGCTCGAAGACCTGGTGGCCGGAGGACTTGGCTCTGGGCTTAGATGTCTTGGAGCTGGGCTCGAAGACCTGGTGGCCGGAGGACTTGGCTCTGGGCTTGATGGCTTGAGAGCTTGGCTCAGGGCTTTGACGTCTTGGAGCTGGGCTCGAAGAGTCACTTACATGGAAGAAAGCCTTTATTACTCTTGCAAAGGGGTCTTACATCATTGGTAGTATTTTCTCAGGTTACAGGCGTTCCACGTCCGAGGGAGTCTGGCACCGTCCGAGTCCTGGAGGTAATAGGCATCGTGCGGGAGGGCCTCAATCACCTTGTAGGGACCCTCCCAATTTGGCGAGAGTTTACCGCACTCTCGAGGTTGAGATGCCTCGGCTCGGCGTAGCACCGGGTCGTCAGGTCGGAAGTTCTTTGGCCTCACCCGCACGTTGTAGTAACGGGCCACTCGCTGCCGATACGCCGCCATCCGGAGTCGGGCTTTGTCCATCGTCTCTTCCAAAAGGTCTAAATTGAGTAGATGCATCGAGTTTTGTGTCTCGTCGTACTGCTGCACTCGCAATGTGGGTACGCCGAGCTCAATCGGGATGACCGCTTCGGCATCGAAGACGAGGTTGAAAGTGTTTCGCCCGTCACCGTTCTGGGCATTGTATGGTAGGCCCATAGGATACTTGGAAGCTCCTCTGTCCACCTGCCTTTGGCCTATTCCAGCCTGATCCGGAGCCCCTAAAGGATGGTCCGGTTGGTCACTTCAGCCTCTCCATTTGTTTGGGGGTGAGCCACCGAGGTGAACCGATGCTGGATGCCGTGCTTGGCACAGAACCCTTCGAATTCTCGATTACCAAACTGTCGTCCATTGTCGGTGATGATGCAGTTGGGGAGCCCGAAGCGGTAGATGACTGACTTCTAGAAGAACCGACGAATGTTGGCCTCGGTGATTCGTGCCAGCGGCTCGGCTTCGACCCACTTGGTGAAGTAGTCGATCACCACTAGTAAGAACTTCCGCTGCCCCGGTGCGGTGGGGAATGCCCCAGGATGTCCATCCCCTACTGGGCAAAAGGCTAGGGGGACAAAAGTTGAGAGATCGGCATCGCCAGCTGGCGCTGTATGTGGGATTGGCGTTGGCATTTGCCATACTTCCTGACGAAGGCGGCTACGTCCTCCCTCATGGTCTCTCAGAAGTAGCCCTGACGAAGGGCTTTGTATGCCAGGGTCCTTCTCCCCACGTGGTTCCCACAAAGGCCTTCGTGTATTTCCTGGAGCATGAAGGCCGCCTCTATGGGTTTGAGACACTTCAGAAGTGGGTACGAGTGAGATCGGCGGTAGAGCTGGCCTTCCATTAGAACGAACCGGGAGGCCTTCTTCTTCATGAGGCTAGCCTCCCTGCGATCCTCTGGTAAGGTGCCATCCATGATGAACTTGACGTATTTGTCCATCCAGCTCGGCTTGGAGGTCACTTGCTGCACCTCCTCCGGGCCTTTATAGCTAGGATTTTTGAGGTACTCGATGTAGGCGCGTCCTAGCGACGAGTTTGGTAGGGTTGCGAGCCTCGACAGTGCATCCACGTGAGCGTTCTTTCCACGAGGGATGTGGAAGATATGGAAGCGGCGGAAGCCTACGATATTTGAGCGAACTTTCTCCAGGTACCTCATCATTTGAAGATCTCTGGCCTCGTATTCTCTTGAGACTTGCCCGGCAACCAACTGGGAGTCGGTAAAGACTTTCAGGCTTTGCATGCCCAGCTCGCGGGATACTCTTAGGCCCGCGAGGAGTGCCTCATACTCGCCTGATTGTTCGTTGCGACGAACTTGAATCGGAGGGCGCACCCTGCCACAACTCCATCAGAATTGTCAAGGATAAGGCCCGCTCCGCTCTCGCCGAAATTAGAGGTGCCATCTACGTGGAGGATCCAGGGGTCCTCCCATGGTCCGGGCTCGATTTGGACTTCCGGAGTCGTCTGCTCTGGCTCATCGGCGGGCCCTATGCATTAGACCACGAAGTCGGCCAGGACTTGGGCCTTTTGCGTCGACCTCGGTCGATAAGTAATATCGAACTCGCTCAGCATCAGCACCCACTTGGCCAGCCTCCCGGAAGTCTCTTGGCGACCCAGTATGGTCCTCAGCAGCTGATCGGTTACAACCGCAATGGGGTGCGCTTGGAAGCAGGGCTTGAGATGCTTAGCAGACATTATTAGAGCAAAAATGAGTTTTTCGGAGCGAGTATACCTGATCTCTGCATCATGGAGGATTTTGCTGGTGTAGTACATCGACTTTTGGGATTCGTCCGTGTCTATGCAGACGAGGATCGAGCTGACAACTCCAGGGATGACCGCCAGATAGAACATGAGTTCTTCCCCTCCTTCCAGTCGGGAGAGTAGAGGGGGAGAAGCCAGGAACTTCTTCAGCTCTTCGAAGGCTGTCTTGCACTCCTCTGTCCAGGTGAAGTCGTACATCTTGCGTAGCACCTTGAAGAAGGGGAGAGCGATCGGCCGACTTCGAGATGAACCGGCTTAAGGCTGAAATCTGTGCTGGACCTGCTTCTTGGATGTAGGGTGCTCCACGTCGACGATCGCCTGGACCATCGCCTGGACTTTCTCCGGATTAGCTTCGATGCCTCTCTGAGTGACCATAAAGCCGAGGAACCTCCCGGCCGCCACCCCGAAGGCGCACTTCACTGGGTTGAGCTTCATCTGGTACTTTCGAAGGTTATGAAATACTTCGGCGAGGTCGACAACATGGTCCGAGCCCGGCTTGCTCATGACCAGCATGTCGTCCACGTACACCTGCATGTTTCTGCCAATTTGATCTTTAAAGACCCTGTTGACCAAATGCTGGTATATGGCCCTAACATTCTTTAGACCGAAGGGCATCATTCTATAGCAGTACGTCCCTTGGTCGGTGATGAACGCGGTGTGTTCCTCATCCTCCGGGTGCATCCATATTTGGTTGTATCCAGAAAATACATCCATGAACGAGAGCAGGTGGTGCCCCGAGGTGGCATTCACCAGCTGGTCGATCTTCAACAGGGAGAAGCTATCTTTTGGGCAAGCCTTGTTGAGGTCGGTGTAGTCAACACAGATCCTCCACCCGCCATTGCTTTTCTTGACCATCACCACATTTGCTAGCCAGCTCGGATACCGTACTTTGCGAACGAAACCGGCGGCGAGGAGCTTATTTATCTCCTCGTTGATGGCCGCCTGCCTCTCCGGGGTAAAACTCCTCTTTTTTTGCCGAACCGGCCGGTACTTCAGGTCGATGCTCAGTTTGTGGATGATGATGTCTAGGGGGATGCCCGGCATATCCACCGCCGTCCAGGCAAACACATCCGCGTTCGCCTGTAGGATTCCAGCAGGTGGGCCCTCTCCTCGTCGGGCAACTGGGCCCCGACCTGCACCATCTTTGCCTAGTCGGCCCTGAGGGGGTAAGACAGCAGGTGTTCGACCGGACCACCCATGGGATCGTCCTCAGGGACCCTGGCCCCTGGAACAGCTTGGAGGCAGTGTTGCACTGGTTGGATCGCCCCCCTCATCTCCCCGACACCATAGGGAGTTGGGAACTGCACAAGTAGCCTCCGGGTGGAGACGACGGCGTCGAGCAGATTGAGTCTGGGCCGCCCAAGGATAATGTTGTAGGCTGAAGGAAGCTTGACAATGGTAAAGGTTATCATCACGGTGCTTTGCCGAGGCATAGTTTTAGTAGTGACGGGGAGAGTGATCTCCCCTTTGACCCTTATAGAATCGTCCGTGAATCCAACGAGAGGGGTGTAGACCGGTTGGATTTGAGTAAGGAAAAGATCATCCTGGAGAAGGCATCGTAGAAAAGCACATCGATGGAACTCCCACTATCAACCATAATACGTTTTAAAGGATGCTTCGCGATCGTCATCTCGACGACCATGGCATCGTTATTTACATTTTTTTTTCCGTCTTTCCCCTCCCTCATAAAGTGGAGTACATTTTCAGAACAGTCTGCCCCCCGGACCTTCTTGGGTGTACGCTCGGTTCCCCAGCATGTCATCCCCACCGGCTTCTCGGTGGGTCGGTTGTCGACTACCGGCATTGGTGGGAGAACGACGGGCGCCTGAGGTTCCGCCTGGGATCTGCCCCCCATGAACCTTCTGAAGTAGCCCCTCTTGATGAGTTCTTCAATTTCTTTCTTGAGGTTGTGGCATTCCTCGGTGTCGTGGCCGTGATCGCGGTGATAGCGATAATATTTAAATCTGTCACGGCCAGTAGAGTGCCTCATCGGAGGTGGGCGCTTCAGGTAGGGCTCGCCCTCGATCTCCATGAGAATCTTCACCCCAGGGGCGAGGAGAGGCGTGTAGCTCTCTTCAGGGGCGGGGGCGCTCCTTGGTCTCGGCCCCTGCCAGACGTTCTGAGTTGGAGGTGCTAGTTTCCGCGCCCCGGACATCTCGGCGGGGGCTTGCTTCTTCGGCGGGCACCCGTCGAGTTCTCGTCTCGTACAATCCGCCTTCTCGGCGTGGATGTACTTCTGAGCTCGGAAAAGAAGCTCGGCGTAAGTCTTGGGGGGCTTTTTGTCAAGGGAGTAGGTCAGACGGGAGGTCCCGAACCCTCTTTCCAGTGCCAGCATGGCGACTGGCTCATCAAAGCTTTAAATCTCTAGTGCGGTGGCTTTGAAGCGGGCCACGTAGTCCTGCAGGGGCTCGTGGTCCTGCTGTTTGATAGAAAAAGGCTATCTGCCTTTTTGGGTACCTTCCGGCAGGCATCGAAGTGAGCCACAAACTTCTGCTTCAGCTGAGCATAGCTCCCGATGCTCTCGGGCTCGAGACGGGTAAACCACACTCGGACCGCCTTTCGGAGAGTAGCGGGGAACGCGACGTAAAAGAGGGCATCGATTGTCCCCTGGACCCTCATTAGGGCTTTGTATCTCTCGAGATGGTCCAGGGGATCGGAGGTTTCGTCGTAGGGGTCCACCTGCGGCATGCGGAACCGGTCCGAAATCGGCTCCTCTTGGACTTCTCAGGAAAATGGGGGGCGGGAGTCATAGCCCGCCGGCTCTACAGCGAGGCTCTGCATGTTGGCAAGCCGGCGGGAGAATTTTGCCAACCTGTGCTCGTGCTCCTCCAGGCGCCTCTCTACCATGCGCCTGACAGCTTCATCAGTAGACCCCTCTGTTGAAGGAGACGGAGGGTGTGACATGAGTGTATGGTGTCTACAACGGGGGGCCTTGCTTTTCCTGCCTTGGCGGGGTTTAGATGCCCCCCGCTCAAGGTTCGACGAGCGGCTTTCCTTGTCGGCGGACCAAACTCGTTGTCTCTTCGCCGGGGTTTGATGGCTACCCCGGTGATCAGTGGCGACCCGCGGCTGCGACAACCTTCCTTGGAAGGAGCGCAGACTATCGTGGGGCGCTGCGGCGTGCACCGCGAGGGTCCCTGGCTGTTGGTGAGTAGCAAAGGATTGTTGTTGGTGCTGTAGCTGGCTCATCGCCATAGCGAGAACTTGCATTTGCTGGACAAGCACGGCCAGCTGGGCTTCCGCCGGAGGTGGCTAGATTAGAGCGGGGTTCCGGATCGTGCGGGTCCCCTCAGAAGAGGGAATCCCCCGCGCGACTGGTGGAGGCTTCCCTCACTCGCTTAGTCACCATTCTCCGGGTAGGTTTGTTCACGGCAGGGACAACCTTTCGAAGCAAGGGGATCCTTCTGACGGTAAGTCCTTTGGGTCTCCTCGTCTCCTTCCTGGCATGCCAATCTGTTGCCGCTGAGATCGTCATGGCCCGTAGCTTCCGGTGGTGTCGGACCGCTTGCCCTCTTCCCGGGAGCTCCTCATTCTTTGAGACCTGCAAGAAACAACGTTAGAAATCCGGGTCGGGGATTCCGGCGGGAGTGCTCCGACGGTCAAGTAAGTGACGATCCAGGAGAACAGGACCTCCTGGTTGAGCCCCTCTCGATGGGCTCCATGCTAGGAGGAGTGAGTGCAGTGTGAGTACGAGCTGGGAGAGTTTGTGGTCGAGGTGGAGAGATCCTCCTCTATGGCCTTCCCTCTCTTCTCGTTTTCTGTGAGTGATCTTGCATTGTTTTGCTTACCCTCAATGGCTTCTTTTTAACTGAACCTACTTCGGGATACTCTACCCCCGCGCCAGAGCATGCGGCGGGGTATCGTGCCATGGACGGAATGTTTCTTCTGACATACGGTGGGGGAAGCCTCCGTGCATTCTGACATTCTCTCCGGTCGCCCCATTCCTGAAAACTTGGCAGTGCCTCGATCAGGGGGCCGCCACCTTCGGGATTTGTGCCTTCTAGCTGACCCCTCTCCTCTGGCCGTACGGACGGTTAGTTGGGGGCATGGTGCCCTAGTCAGGGAGCTTTTTTCTCTTCCGGCACGAGTGGCAGCAGCGGGGAGTTATTGCGGTATGGGGGGCACTACCTCGCGGCCCTCGGGATGCTTGCCATCGCTTTTGGAGGGGAGACGCTGCTTCCTTGGCGGTTGGCGCCCTGGCCGAGGCGGTTGCCGAGCTGGATCGCAGAACTTGGCTTTGTCGGGCTCGACTTCGGTCCACGGGACTCGACATCGGAAGGCCTGGCTTGGTCGAAGTGGATGGCATGTGGCTGCGGGCTGGGGGGCTCCAACTCGGGGGCACCCCCATGCGTCGGAGGGCTGAGTTCGACCTCGGACCGTGGAGCTCGACTTCGAGGGGGTCGACCTGGGAGATCGCTCAGCCCAGGCCTAGGCGGTCCGATCTCCCGGGATCCGACCTGCGGTGGGCGACACCTGATCTCGGTGGGCGATCTCGGCTACCTGAGGGGGCTCAGCTCGGCGAGCGAGCCCGATCCGCGAAGCAGGCCCGGGAGGCAGTGTCCACCATGGCGGCATGCTCTGTCCTGGCAACTGGCAGGTGTTCGACGTCAGCGATCCTGCCACATCAATACCACTGACCTGTTTTCAAAATTTCAAGCGCCAAAAAATACAAAATCAGGAAAAAAAAAAAAGGAAAAAAGATAGAAAGAAATAAAGTATATAAAGAAAAAAGAGGAAAAAAAGGAAAAAATATAAAACAAAATATTTTCCTAACAATTTTGTTCTTCTTGCAGGGTTCATTTTTCCATGCCACCACCAGGTTATTCAGTTGGGATACTTATGACAGGCCCTCTTCTAGCTCCATTGACACTATCCTAGGCCAAATTCACTTCAAAATGAAACGGGGGGGGGGTTTGGGGGGTGGATGAGTTATATTCATGTGCCGGCAATGCTCAAAACTGCTAATCTTTTTTCTTCTTACATGGTCTTCATCCATTATACAACTGTCAACTTCCGGAGGAGGGTCATAGTCAATTGTCCAGCCTGCACAACATTTCTATGTAAGGGAGGTATCAAGGATGCATTCAATCCAATCAGGTGCTCCAGGTTGTTTCTTTCTAATGCTGGTTTCTTTATTTCAAATGAAAACTATGTCATTGTTCTGGTACATTATTGCTTACTTTTTATGATTGGAATCAAAATTGGGCTACCATGCTTTTATGGATTCTACTATAACCTAATTGGGGACTCCCTATGCACTCTGATTTCCTATGTTCAATCCAGCAAGGGTAAATGCATGGATTTTCATTATGTCTATAGTTATTCAGTTACCCATCACACTCGAGATTGCACTCATTATCTGAAGTTATATATTCTTTATATTACCAAAGCTTGGCATTTATATACTGAGTTTCTCCTAATTTATGGCACGGGTATCATGCTAATGGAAAACGCTCATTATGCTTCTTATACGGCTTGCCTCATGCGGGCTTTCTTCAAATTCAAGTTCAGATTTATTTAAACCGATGCTTATAGGATTGGGCATTCTAAGCTTTCAAGATGGTCTCAACTGCTGCCTATCTTTTCCACATATGCTTGCAGACTGCTGCATTCTTCATTTATTGTATCTTCACTTCTTACATCTTTAAAGGTTGCCTTATTGTTTTGGAAGACTATGTATATTACCACTTGCCCAAAGTTTTATTTTTGCATAGGACAGTTGACACATATGCTGATCAGGCACTTAAGAGGACTTCTTACACACATGGATTACATAACTTTATCAGATCAACCTATGCCAAATCATTATTATTCACATCAATGGAGGAACTGTCGAATATTATCATATGTTGGTTTCACTTAGAACTGTTCAAACTCCATTATAACTGACTCATGCACTTCGAGACTCAAGAATTCGGGCAGCTGCCTATCTTATCAGACAGATTCAAAGTATGGGAACCACTATACTTTCTTGCATTATCTGTTAGGCCAAACATACAGAGTTGTATGGAGTATTGCTGTCTCTTATCCATATACACTGAATCTATCTCACTGGAACAATCAGTTGCTGATGCTGTGCCAGAAATTAACTCGAGCTTTTCTATTGTATTATTTTTAATCTGGAATTCATACTTGCTGGTGCCAAATCAACAATGCTGATGGAACAGTAAACCATAATGACACTCAAGGAAACATCTTCATCGCCAATGGTATTATACAAATGAATTTGCTAAGATTTCGATTACAATTCAGGCTACATACTAGAATCTGTATTCAACTCAATGGAACCGATTTACTGCTCAAGCAAATTCCTTTATGTCATTATGTTCTCATTCATTACAACTTCTATGGTCAGCTGCAAAACATTTTCTTATGGAAGGAAAATGCAAGAGATCACACTGATAGTTTTTCTTGGTTCCACTTATATCTTTTTACATTCCAATATAGATGATTTATATTATTTGGAACTACATGATTCTGTAATATTTTGGGATGATTGTATTAAATTTCTGTTATATACTGTACTGTTTTGGCTTTTGCTATGTATAAAGGTTTGTAAACTAAATCTGTATACAATTTGTAATATTTGGATCAGATAAATGCAAGGAAAGTATTTGTTTCCTTGACTCCGTCAAATGACGGTTATAAGTTGTGTTTTTTCTCTCTTTTTCTTTTTGCGAAACATAACCCCCCCCCCCCCCCCCGCACAAAAAAAAAAAAAAAAAAAAACTACGAAAGTATCCAACAGCTACTTAGATCAAGCCCGTTTGATCTGAAACGAAGGGCTTTAGTCTCAGCATCCCTCCCTCGATAAATCGTTCCAAAGAGACGTTATTAGCGCACCGCCCCCAGGCTGACACGCGTCGACGTCAGAACGCACGCCACCCTTTCTTTCCCACACGTCGAAGTAGCAGAGGTTGGTGAGACGGCAACCATCGGCTCGCCCGTCGCCCAGTCGGCATCTAATAAACTACAGGCCACCATGCCCGGCAAGCAACTTTTCCCTTTCAAAGTTTCATCCGTCGGATAAAACAACATTTTCCGATCGACGGTCTGGAATGCCTTTCTCCATCATAATAGATATCGTGGGTCCCCCAGCGAATTACCAAACATATCCGGCACTGCTGACGCCCACCGACGTCACTCGGCCACTCCGGAACCGGTCCACCAGTTCCGGCTCGCGGTAGGTAAGAGTCGTAAGACCAAGACCAGCCCCGAGCCGGCCGGACTTGTTCCAGTGCGCGTCGCACGTACTACCGTGTGTGCGTTAGGTAAATGCTGATGTGGCAAATTGGAGCGGTTTACTTCGTCTTTAGTCAAGCCATTCCGCCACCACCACCCAACTTCCACTTCTCCCACCAACCCCATCTCATTTTATTCCCATTTTTGTCCCCTCAAATGCTTTAATTCTCTCGACGTCCTCACCAACTCCCCAACCCCCTCCACCCGTATATTACCTTCCCTCCTCCCACCCGTTCCCCTCAGGGAAGAGCTTCGGCGAAAATAATACTAAGCCAGCTCTTCTCCACTACAACCAAAAACTCCACCGCCGTCTCCACCTCCGCCGTCGCAATGGGGTCGTTCCCGCAGACGGAGGATATCATTTTCCGGTCCACGCTGCCGGCCATCGAGATCCGGAACGACCAGTCCCTCCACACATACTGTTTCGAGCACATGGCCGACTTCGTCGACCGACCCTGCATCATCGACGGCGCAACCGGCGAGGTCCACACGTACGCCGACGTCCACCTCTCGGCCCGCCGCGTCGCCGCCGGCCTCCACCGCCTCGGCATCGGCCAGGGCCATGTCATCATGATCCTCCTCCGCAACTCCCCGGAGTTCGTCCTCGCCTTCCTCGGCGCCTCCTTCCGCGGCGCCGTCGCCACCACCGCCAACCCCTTCTACACCCCCGCCGAGATCCACAAGCAGGCCGCCGCCTCCGGTACCCGCCTCATCGTCACCGAGTCCGCCCACGTCGACAAAGTCCGCGCGTTGGCTGGAGAACGCGGAATCACCATCGTCTGCGTCGACGGCCCGCCCCAAGGCTGCCACCATTTCTCGGAGCTCCTCCAATCGAACGAAAGCGATCTCCCCGACGTCGAGATAAATCCTGACGACGTGGTGGCGCTGCCGTACTCGTCAGGGACCACCGGGCTACCAAAAGGTGTCATGCTGACACACCGGGGGCTGATCACGAGCGTGGCCCAGCAAGTGGACGGTGATAACCCCAACCTCTACTTCCATAAAGAGGACGTGGTACTGTGCGTCCTGCCACTGTTCCACATATACTCGCTGAACTCCGTGTTGCTATGTGCGCTGAGGGCGGGCGCGGCGATACTGATCATGAGGAAGTTCGAGGTCGTGGCGATGCTCGAGCTGGTGCAGCGGTTCCGGGTGTCGATAGCACCGTTCGTGCCGCCGATCGTGGTGGAGATTGCCAAGAACCCGATCGTCGACAGCTACGACCTCTCGTCGATACGTACGGTGATGTCCGGGGCGGCTCCCATGGGAAAGGATCTGGAGGACAAGCTAAGGGCCAAGATCCCCAATGCCAAGCTTGGCCAGGTGCGTGGACGTACTTTAATTGGTCCTTTGCCGACTCCTTTTAATTGTTTATTAGTTATAGCCAGTTGGGATTTAGAAGTATCATGTGAACCATGCCAACGTAGCTTCCACCCGCAAACTTTTATACTTTAATTATTTGTTGTTTATTGATGTTTTCTGTTGGAGCACGGATCCTCAGAGGATCCTGGTTGTTTCTGAACATAAAGCCTTTACAGTGCGCACCGCAGAATAGTATGCAGCCATGGATGGCCGTCACCAAAAGACGGACAGCCTTCAAACAAAGGGAATCATCCACGAGGATATACGTACTGTACGTATCACGCACGAGATGGTCGTTCGATGCCATCGCCCCCCGCACCACGGATGATTGTAGGGAATTGTAATGACAATTAGTCTACGTGCTAAATTTTCGTTGGTTATCGGACTTTTCCCTCCATGCGCGCGGTTGATTTTATATCGGAAAAAAAATGGAACAAACTAACTCTTTTCTATCTTGGCGTCTGGCCAATATACATGTGTCTCGAGAATTGATGCGATTTAGAAACGGGCAAGGAAGCAAAAGGTGATCGATCGTACTTTGGACGTAACTGTTTTTGACCGAATATAGGTTGTTTTTCTCCAAAAAAAAAAAAAAAAAAAAAATCCTGATTACCAAAAAAATCCTAAAAATATGTTTTTCAAAAAATAATTATAATTTTGTGTACTTGGATGGACGCCCTGGAAGTTGTAACGATCAAAAAAGGTCTCACGTCACCGTCCCTGGCGTCGCTAGCGTGTACCAGCTCAAATTATTTCGTTCTGTACCAAAAAAAAAAAAAAAAAAAAAAAAAAAAAAAAAAAAAAAAAAAAACTCTATTAATTATTTCATACGGTTTTTTTTTTTTTTTAATTTCATATCTATCCCTTCTGAACCAAGTTAATCTATCGAAGTTTTTTTTTTGCTGGACAAGGTTTGGTTGCTAATTAAATATTAAACATCTTATTTTCAACAGGGCTATGGGATGACCGAGGCCGGGCCGGTGCTTGCGATGAACCTGGCATTCGCCAAGGAGCCGTCCGAAACCAAGTCTGGATCATGCGGGACCGTTGTGAGAAACGCGGAGCTCAAAATCGTTGATCCTGAGACCGGGATGTCCTTGGGACGGAATCGGCCAGGGGAGATCTACATCAGGGGAGCTCAAATCATGAAAGGCGAGTCTTTGAAATTTTTTTAAATCTCTCGTTAACTTAGCCTTCGATAGTACAATCTACATCATTAGTTTTGAAATTGCATTATTGAATACCCACTTTGTTGAATACCAATTATATCATAATGATTTTAAGCAATGATTATTTCCCTGGAGAGGTCACAATCGATTTCAACTCCAGCTGCATAGCTTTGTGCATATAACCTTAGAGGAAAATAGAGGCTTATGTTATAAAACTATTATGCTTGCTTGGTTAAAGCCGGACAAAACAACAAGAAGAAAAAGTCTTTAGCTAATTATATTAGTCTCCAAAACAATAATTAATTTCTAGCTCCCATTTGCTTTGATTAGAGATTATTATATCCTCTTGGACCTACAATGAAATGAATTTTTTTTTGCTTTTCTTCTCTATTTTTTTTGTAATATATAGCAACACATGCTAGAATGTTTCCATCTTAAATCCATTGTAAATCTAATCCAGCTAATAGTTTCTTATTCGATAGGGAGGAAAAGAAAGATCCCCCTACTAGGCCATGTTAAGCAGAAAAATATGTTTTTTATTTGAATAATATAATATTCAAGTCAATAACTTTAACAAATGAATCCAAGCATGGAGTCATGGACAAGCTGCACATGATGGCATGATGATATCTATTAAAGAGATTCTTTTTTACCAAAAATAGAGAAAAAAAAGGATTTTTCTTTAAATCGTGAAAAGCACCCAATTATAAGCTGAATTGAGAAATCTTCGTTCGCACCCATTACAAACCTAAATTTTATATAAAAATTCCTATATTCCCATAGGAATTAGTTAGATAATTGGCTAAAAATTAAGCAGCCTTTGACCTTTCTTCAAAACGGGGGTAGGTGGGAGCCAAATTGTTATTATTTTATTTGTAAATTTAAATTTAAGGGTCCTTTAAAAAAAAAAAAAAAAAAAAAAAACAAAGAAATGCCCGAAAAGAAATGGACTTGGCAGGTTCAGGGTTGCTCTACGAAACTTATTCTTGGAAGAAATTCCATGTTCATCTTAGAATAAGAGTACAATCATATATTGCTGAAGTCGCAAGCCTCGCAAACCGTATGTAGGTCACATAACATTGTCTGGTCGAACTAAAAGAACGATTCAAATGACCGGACGCCAATGCCTAGCTTAGACCTTGCTATCTCTAGCCGAACCGGAAAGGTCCGATTTTCTTGTCAAAATAAATTCAACAAAATAATAATAATAATAATAATAATAATAATAATAATGATAATAATAATAATAATAATAATAATAATAATAATAATAATATAAGTAAACTTGCTAGGAAAAAAAAAAAAAATGAATGAACTAAAATATTTTTTATACTATTTTGGATTAAAATGTAATCAGACTGATGGACTGTTATACAGGTCCAGATTTTTACACAAATTTTTATAATTAAAATAATATATGTTAAAAAAATTATATTCTACATTGCAAGCATCATATAGCCATATATACTATCAATTATAATTATTTGATTTTATCAAAGTTTTATTTATTAAATATTTATTTTGATGTATATGGTAGCGAGCGGCTTACCTTCCACTGGGAGATGGAGGTTTCAGGTTGGTCGCGCGTTCTGTTCTTAAAAGCATGGCCCATCTGTGGCCAGCAATCATGGTGGCCCCGCATATATATATATATATATATGCTTATGATTAAAAAAAATATGAACTTAATTTCGGTGGTTGGTTATGACGATGTAGATTTACAGCTACTGCGCAAGCAGCATTTTCTCTCTCTATGTGTCTCTATCTCATCGAGAAATATTCGATTCAAGATGCTGCCCAATTATCACGGGCCTCAGGGATTATCATCTTGAACTTGTGACCTGTTGGTTATGAGATAAGAGCTCAACCAATTACCATTTTGGCGGGCCAAACAATATTTTTTAATTTTGAAAATGTTGCTCGTGTCCATCGTTGTGAAAGGCCCCCTAATAGTTTTAGAGGTGTGCATTCGAATCTGCCTATAATACTTGGGTTGTAGCGAAAGATATGGATGGTATGGATCATATTCCATGCCCATTTCTTACTTATCTTTGGATAGGATGCTGGATGATGTGAATCGGAAAAAGTTATAAATATTATTTTTTTACATATAGGCATATCTAAGATTTACTATAGGTTGGAGAATATCCGTGCTATTTAGGTTGATTCAATCAAGTATACAATGAAGCAGAGTAAATTACCATCCATGGCTGTAACTTTCGAGACAAGCTCATGTGCTTATAGCTAGTTTGGCTGCATCTAATCTCTGTACATGTCCACACTACAAGCCTAGTTATTACTCTCTCATGATGGATTACATTCACCTCAAAGTTTGCTGGTATAGCGTATATTGGATGATAGACCTTTTTTTTTTTTTTTTTTTTTGGGTAAGTGAAAGTCATATGAGCATCTATTCAAGTTCTTAAAAAATTGTATTTTTTTTATACCAAAAAAGGAATAGTGTTTTCATTTTTTTTTTTTAAAAAAAAAAACCGGGACGGTGTCTGGATGTGCATAGCCATAACCGTAAGAAAAACTTGTGCAGTTTTTTTTTTGGATATCTAAGTTTTAGTTTCTTTTTGAAATAAAGATGCATGCTTTCTTTGAAGCTGGTAGATATGTAACTTGGAAGTGATAAAATGGTTACAATATTGTGTGTTCACCAGTCCTAAAATAAAAAATCTCTATATATCAGTACTTTCAAAAGATGTTCATTTCACTGTAATACATACTTGGTGAAAAAAAAGTGGTAGTTCTTCCGCTACAATTTTGAAAAACAATATATTGTTATATGTTGTCATTAATTTACTGAGGTGATGGACAAACCATTCAGGTTATATCAATGATCCCGAGTCTACAAAGAATACCATAGACAAGGAAGGCTGGTTACACACCGGAGACATTGGTTACGTGGATGATGATGATGAGATCTTCATCGTGGATAGGCTCAAGGAGATCATCAAATACAAAGGATTCCAAGTTGCTCCTGCAGAGCTTGAAGCGTTGCTCATTGCCAATCCCAACATTGTAGAGGCTGCTGTTGTCCCGTAAGTTATTCTCTTCAAATTCATCGATAAAAAAGCTTTCGTAAATTGTCACAAGATCCTAAGTTTTTAATTTTCCAAATTCTATGCATCACTTTAAGAGAGAGAAATCAAATATGTCCCCTTTTGGACATGTATGCATTGGTTGGATGTTGCTAAAATATAGGGTGAAATATTATTATTAGTTGGAGGATATAGGGATATGCTTTGTCAAAAATATTTATTTTAGCTTTTAAGCACATATTTTAAATGTTTTTAAGGAAAATCTAAATATAACATTGCTTAGAGGAAGTATCCAAAATATTCCTCGACTAATATAGCTCCTTTTAGAAGACAATGCCTACATATATTAGCAAGAAATAATTATCATAAGTTTGTTGTAAACAGTAATCAATGTTAATATTTATAATTTAGACAAAAATAAATGCATCTTATTGTTTTCGTGGAATTATTAGTTATATTAAACTTTCACCAACAGGATACCTCATAGCATATTCAAAACCTTTTGATATCTTTAATTTGTACCAATATATATATATATATATATATATATTGGATGACTACACAAGAAGCTTTTAATGCCAATAAATTTGCTGATTTCTACAAATTATTGCAGCATGAAGGAAATTACTTGCATGGGGAAGAACTGTAGCTTTTGTTAGTGCCAAAGAATGGCTCTAAAATCACAGAGGACGAGATCAAGCAATACATCTCAAAACAGGTATGTATAAGGTTCATGTTTTGCCTCTTTTTAGTTAAGGTTCATGTCCAATGATAGCATATCATGAAGCTCAGCGTATATAAGTGAAAAGAAGCAACTCTAAGCAAGATCGGACCTTATTTACAAAATAAACTAGTGGAAAAATATACAAATAAATATCTATGTTGTTCAATGAAAATATTAATCATCTATTTCATGAAAAGATTAAAAATTATATTTGTTATTGAATGACAGATAAGTGGATAATGATAGGACCCAGCTGCCTTTGAACTAATACCATATAAAAATAAATATTTATATTGTTGAAATAAACATATAAATTAAGCTGCTGAGCAATAAATATAAAAAACAAGGACACGTCCCAACTGGATTCAGACCAGTGATCTCTTAATCTCCAATCAAATGCTCTATTACTGAAATATAAATCTCGACTTTCAAAATTTTGATTTGATAGACATATAAAAAACATACGATCCCAATATTGTAGCTAGACCTAGCTTTCAAGAGCTTTAATCCAATTTGAAACATTGCTCGAGCAATCTCAACCTAGCCTTGCCAAATGCATCGGTAGCCATACTCCAAAAAACACCTTCTTAGCCGAAGCTATTATTATAGAGTCAATTAAGATTATTTGATAAACAGCAAGAAAAAATTATGCCTGCCAATGGACCTAAAAATATTTTTCTTACCTAAAATCACTGGATGATGATCAAGAATTTTATACCAAGTAATCAATTTTGATGGCTATTTCATGTCTAACAACCAAAAATAAAATGCCAATTGTGCAAAGGCTAAAACACAAAGTGGCGAAAACAATCAGGTGCAAAGCAAAGCAAAGCAAAGCAAAGCAAAGCAAAAGCCTCACCATGTCTAAAGTTCCTCTCAAATCTCCGAGGCCCTACAGTGTTATTTCCTGAAAGCTTGGTTTTGATAGATGCCTTGTTTTCACTCAGGTGGTTTTCTACAAGAGGATAAACAGGGTTTTCTTTACCGAGGCCATCCCGAAGGCGCCGTCCGGCAAAATCCTGAGAAAGGATTTGAGAGCGAAGCTGGCGGCTGGATTCCCCGATGTTCAGGACTCGTGAACGCCGTTAAGCTGTTTGTACTGCGATACACCGTAGCTGATCGCTACCGTATACTTACCTCTCCTCTGATGTAAAATAGGAGGAGGAGGGATCGTGTAATATTCTTCCTTTTAATATTTATAGGTTGTGGGCAGCCGGATTGGGGCAATTTTGTCTTCCGATCCGGTTGCAATCTATATATATCTAGACAATTTATTTTTGTTAGTTGAGTGTGCTGTGTTCGTGTACAATGTGGCATGGTTTTTTTTTTTTTTTTTGGCTCCAAAGCAATGTGAATGATTTTTCTGTAATGGAAATTATGGTGATAATTTATATAAAACATACCGTTTTAGTTATACCACAAAACCAACTTCTACAACATTGGTAAATCTTCAACTACGAAACATACGTATTCTCCCTTTTTTTAAAAAAATAAAAAAAAGAAAAAGAAAAACAAAATGTGTCCTGCACTTTTTGAATCTTTTAGCTGGACGGACGTTCGAATGCCGGCACCTCGTATACCAAGGCTGCACGCTGGGATCCACCAAGCTTTGGATGTCTGATTTCCCAATTCCTCTCATTCAACAAGCACGGTTGCATGCGGCTTCTCCTTTCTTCCCTTTGTACCTTTTTTTTTTTTTTTTTTTTTTTTGACTCGGGCTCCCAAAAAAGTAATTTATTGTCTTAGCCTTGCTCGGTTAATCTTTTCTAATTTCTGGAAACTTTTGAGCTTTGTTTGGATAGCTTTCATAATATATATAACGATAATTTATCTAAATTATCAGTAATTTTAAATTAGATCTATCAAAAAAAGTAATTTGGGATCTGTTCCAATTCTATCTTATGGTTCTGATATTCGTAGATAAATGCTTGGTATCAGACACAGTTACGACAAGATGATAAAGTCCTCTAAAAAGCGAGGAAAAGATGATGTTGAGACTTCGGTATAAGAAGAAGTATCGGAGGAAGTCAATACTTGCACATTAGACACGGCAGTATTCGAGGATCCGGATAATTTCTTTGAAGTTGAAAATGATGATGATATAATCACAGCATCTACCCATCAGCATACTAAACAATTATGGAAGAAAAGAAGCATATTCTTTGACTTACCTTATTGGGAGCATAATATACTCCGGCATAATCTTGATGTTATGCATATAGAAAAGAATGTTTGTGATAATTTGATTGGAACAATATTAAATCTTGATGGAAAGACTAAAGATAACATGAAGGCGCGTCTTGATTTAAAAGAAATGGGCATCCGACATAAACTTCATCCACAAGTGCTTGCAAATGATAGAACTTATATCCCTCATGCATGTTATATAATGTCTAGTTAAAAAAAGATCTCTTCTTGATAGTTTTAAAGAATATCAAAGTTCCTGATGGATATGCCTCAAATATTTCATGATATGTGAATCTGAAAGATTGCAAAATTTTAAATCTTAAAAGTCATAATGGACATATATTAATGCAAGATATTCTTCCATTGGCTTTAAGGTCGTCAATGCCGAAACAAGTTATTACGGTTGTTTTTCAGTTATCATCATTCTTCAAGGTATTATGTTCTAAGGTTCTTGATCCTCAGGAGCTTGATCAGTTGCAGTCTCAAGTCGTACTTACATTATGTCAGATAAAAAAGATTTTTCTCCTGGATTTTTTATGATTATGGTTCATCTACTCATTCACTTAGCTTCGGAAGCTAAACTTGGTGGACCGGTACAGTACAGATGGATGTACCCTATCGAGAGGTAATGCTATAAAACTTAAATTTTATAATGTATATATCTTTTTTATTATTTAATGTGATATTAATATTAATAAATATCATACTTTTTGAAGGTATCTTGTATGTTTGAAGGATTATATACGAAACAAAGCCCATCCTGAGGGCTCAATAGCAGAGGGATATATTGCTGAAGAGTGTTTAACATTTTGTTCAAGATATCTCGAAGGTGTAGAGACTATATTCAATCGACCTCAATGTCATGGTGATACTATGAAGAATATAGATCTATACAAATTTGCATCATCCGGAAGATTTATAGGAAAAGCGGAAAGTATTGTTTTTGACCATAAATCCTTGTCACAAGCACACCGTTATGTATTGCTACATATTGACATAATGTCTGATTATCGCAGGTTAGTCTATCTACACATGGATAATACTAAATATTAGATATGTTGTTGTCATACTTATATTTGATTGTCATGCAGTGAATTTTTGTTGTACAAAGACAAGCCAATCATTCCACTCGTCCTAATCCAAGGATTGAACAAAGATTGTTGGTTGAGTTATTCCCTAAATGGCTTGCCAATCAGGTTAGTATATATAAGTCGTATAATAATTTTATATACATTTAATATCGAATAAGTGATCGATACTTGATATTATATTTTCTAGGTAATAGTACTGTTGGAGAAAAATAGTTCAACAGAACTAATAGCACTTACCAGAAGTCCAAATTATATTGTGAACAAATATAATGATTTTATTATAAATGACTTTAAATTTCATATTAAGGAGCGCGAGAAACTTAAAAAAACTCAGAACAGTGGAGTTATGGTTGAAACAGATGGAAAATCTTATTATGGTATATTTAAAGATATTTTGGAGTTGGATTATTATGAAAATTTTAAAGTTGTATTATTTCGATGCGATTGGGTGGATATAAATACACCGAGAGATTTGAAAAAGGACTCAAACAGATTCATACTTTTTAATTTTTCAAGATTGATACATACGGGTGTGTTATTGAAGGATGATCTATTTATCTTTTCATCTCAAGCTCGACAAGTGTTTTATGTACAAGACTTGAAAGATAAAGAATGGGCTACTGTTATTAAGACAAAACCCAGAGACTTGTATGACATGAAAAAAAGGGTGGAAGAAGAATATGATGATACTTACACTCAGTGTATGCCTTATAATATTGTGCCGGATGATCATATAAATGATACAACCATTTTGGTTAGGTTGGATTCCGAGGAAGGTATAATTGGTTGATTATGACAAGTAGTTTATAAGATGGTTTACATTTTTGCATGAATGATTTTGTTATCTTTTAAATTATAATTCATTTCCATTATAATTTGATTATAATGTTGACTGACTTATTTTAAAATAATGCATATTAGGTACACCATGCCTCGAAGGAAACGATTATCAGATGTACAATTTCAGTTTTCCCATACCGAGGCTGGTACTTCTTCAGCACAGCAGCCCGTGGGCAGTCGATCTTCACATCGGTCAGATACGAGTCACTCTATTTCTGCACATCCGGTCGATGCTAGTACCTCCCCACCTCATGACGATGTCATCCCCTCCGAGTCCGCACATCACGATCCTCCTATGGATCATTCTGATGACGAGCCTATCGTCGATGACATATAGATACAGGGTAATTTAAGAATTTCATCCCATTTCAATTCATACATATGCAATAGTTTTGATATATAACTTTCTGTATTTTTTTGTAGATGGATTTGGGAGACTTAGGCAGAGACGAGGACCCACACTAGTTCGTGATGTGTGGCAGTTACCTGAGGGCGAGAGGATAGTCATAGAGTGCAACAAGCTAGGGTAGCCTATTAAGAAAGCTGCTAGCTTGTTGACTAGTTTTCTGGGGACAGTAGCACACCGGGGTCAGCTATGTCCCCTGAATTATTCGAAGTGGAACGACATGCTTCCTGCATATAAAATAGAGATACTACGAGTTGTACAGGTAAAAAAATTGATATATTATTTTATATCTTAGATTTTAATAATTGAATTGCTTATTTCATTTAATACTTATTTTATTATTTATTTAAATTGTAGAGCAAGTTCGTTATTCCTTCAGATTCTTCTGATTTTATTCTTAAGTCTATCAATCGCAAGTGGAAAGAATATAGGACGAAGTTGAAGAGAGACTACATGCGAGAGGGTAGGACAGAGGAGCAGGTTGCAGCTACCTATCCTCCTGATGTTCACCCTCATCAGTGGATGGAGCTGGTGCACTATTGGTTCTCCGAGAGGGCACAGGTTGTATAGCATCATCAAACACTTCGAAATTTATTAATTTTCACTCGTCATAATTATATTTATACAATATATAACATAGTTTTAATTTTATTTTGTAGACATATTCTGCTATTGGTAGAGCTGCACGAGCAGCTCAGACTGTTCCTCACACAGCGGGGTCCAAGAGTTATGCATGGCTCAAGCATGAGTTTGTATGTTTCTCATCCTATAATACTTTTAGTATACTTATAGTTTTAACATAATGTATCATGCATGTGCCATGTATCATGATACGGGGGTATAAGATGTGTTATTTTGAATTTTTTTATAATATTTAGTTTTTATATAGGCTGATCAGCAGGGAAGGGAGCCTGGTGAGGTGGAGTTCTATCGGATGACTCACGTTCACCAGGATGGCAGTTTAGTTCGGGATGAGTCCAGAGATATATATGTATGCTTTTTTATTTATATTATATTATGATTTATATTTTTATTTTTATTAAGTAGTGATATATGTGTTTTTTATAAAATATAGAATAGGGCTACCTCTATGATCTCCGAGCATGCTGGCGAGGGTTAATCATCTACTCAGAGCAGTCGCATCGAGGTCGAGGTATTCTCGAGTTGATGGGACTAGAGCGTCCTAGACGAGTGAGGGGTTATGGGATTGGAGTTACCCTTACTCAATTATCTGAGGTGAGTAGATATACTCGGGATACTAAAGAGAGTCATGATCAGTTACATGTTCGTCAGCTCTAGGAGGAGATAGCAGAGCTCCGATAGACACGTGATGCAGATAGAGTAGAGATGCAGACCATTAGATCTCAGCTAGAGCATGTTACATCTGTGCTGCATATGTTCATGTCATCTCAAGTAAGTAATTATTTATTAATTTTGTATGTATCTAATAATTTAGAATATATATAATGTATGTATCATAATTTCTTATGTATATCTTGTAGGTTCCTGGTGCATCTGCGAGTCGCAGACCTGATGACGACC
Source organism: Areca catechu (assembly GCA_021397845.1). Classification (NCBI taxonomy): domain Eukaryota; kingdom Viridiplantae; phylum Streptophyta; class Magnoliopsida; order Arecales; family Arecaceae; genus Areca; species Areca catechu. Next base: position 40,557,483 of record CM038045.1, read on the forward strand.
AGCCTCCCATGGATCAGTGATGCCAGATATTTTTTTATTATTTATGCATGTCTTTTTGCTTATTTGAACTTGGATTGATACTTTTATATATATATATATAAACAACTTTTTATGATTAGTTTGTATTTGTGTTTGTGTATGTTGGATGTGATATGTGATACAGGTTTGAATATTTTCATTTGTTTGTGTATGTTGGATGTAATACAGGTTTAAATGTTTTCATTTTGATAATGTATACAGGTTATGTTGTATGTATTTCATGTATGGTATATATAGCTGTTTAATTTTTTTTATTTAAAAAAAATCTAGCGATACTTTAAAGCGTCGCTATATTTGGAACTGGCGATACTTTAAAGCATCGCTATTTTTAAGTTTAGCGATGCTTTAAAGCGTCGCTAAATGCCGATACTTTAAAGCGTTGCTAGACTAAAAACTAGCGACGTTTAAAAGCATCGGTAAATAAAAATTTAGCAACGCTTTAAAGCATCGGCAAATACCGATGCTTTTAAAAAGCGTCGGCAGGTAGCGTCCCCAGCGATGCTTTACAAAGCATCGGGAGATTACTTAGCGACGTTTAAAAGCGTCGGTAAAGGCCAAAAAAAGCGTCGCTAAAGTACTGTTTCACTGTAGTGTATCCAAATTACTGGGGATGTGATAATTTATTTATTTTTTTTTACAAAATTATCCCGTCCTTCTCTATTCTTCGGCGAGAACAAAACCAGAGCTCTCCTCCTCCTCATCTCGCCCATCCACCGACCATGCATTGGGGCCCACGTTGCCTGGCCTCCACCTCACCGTCGGCCCATCCTCCTCCTTCGCTAGAACCGAAATCGAGACGAGGCAAGTGACATCGAGGCCGGGCCTGATCCCATCGCTGAGGCTTATCGCTGCCACCACCGACTGCTACAAACGATCGGTACGCTGCCGCCCATGTCTTCCTCCTTTGCCTCCACCTTTGCTGGAGGCCGTCATAATCTCTATGCCCCTCTGCCAAGCCCCCACATCACTGACTACCGATCCAATGCCCACGGCCTCGCCAAACCGTTCCGCTCCCTCCAACCTTGCCTCCACATCCGCCCCCTCGGCCACCCAGAGATCCATCGCAAACCCCACGAGATCCCTCGCTGCGGCCCCTACTCTGCCACCCACGGAGGCGACAGAGGAGGAATGGACCCAAGACTGTATGCCTGCCTCGCCTGTGTCGCGGTGTGCTGCCCCACCCATGCACCATCCCACACCGAGCAGTGCCGGCCGAGGTACGAGATTGCTATGGACGTCGATTGAGCGGAGCTCTTTTGCTGTGCATGCGGTGACCAGGTCTATGATCGTGAGTTCGACAAGGCCGTGGTCCTCACCCAGATAGCCTCCACGGCAACCAACGCCTTCGCCTCCTGCCCGCTGTCGGAGAGCCTGATGAAGCGGAGGGTGGACTACTTGCCTTGGACTCCAGATCCGCGGGAGTGGGCAATGATGCAGTGGGATCGAGCCCTTTGCTCCTCCTGGACGCCTTCGATCCCTCCTCCGTGGGCATCGCCAACAACTCCACCTCATCTTCTCCTCATTGCAATCCTGATGGTTAAAGCTTGATTGATAATTGCTCGTTGATGTGGCACAACCGCTGACATGGAGCCCATGACAGCAATAACTGGCGGCCGCACTGGTGTGAAGTCCCACCTGGATGCGGTGCCCGAATGAAGTTCCAAAGGGCAAGCCCCTAGGCCGAGGCGATCCTCATATCCAGGGTCGAGCGCCCGATCGAGATCGTGCTCATGCTTTCCAAGGGTGAGCCCCTTGGCCGAGGCGGCCCTCGCATCTAGGGTCGAGTGCCCGATCAAGGTTGTGCTCATGCTTTTCAAGGACGAGCCTTTTTGCCAAGGTGGCTCCCGTATTCGGGATCGAGCGCCCAGCCGAGGTCGTGTTCATGCTTTCCAAGGGTGAGCCTCTTGACCAAGGCGGCCCCTGCATCTGGGGTCGAGCGCCCGGCCAACAGGGGAAAGGCTGTAGACAACGGAAAACCCCTCCATAAAGGGATACCAGGAAAGGGATGTTTCAATAAAGCCCTAGGCTTGGTCTAGGCCATTCCTTTTCATATCAAATCAGATGAAAGGATCCCCGAGAGGAAAGAGGTAACCGGTAAGACTCAGAGAGCAAACGGGCGAGGAACCAGCCAAGAAAACCATCCAGCTCTCTGATCTCCACTCGACCCTGTCTTTCCATTACTTACATCTCATCTTTCACCCTCTATCTAGAGAGATCCTAATCTCTTCGGCACAGAGGTTCTGTTTTCTTTGATCGTCCCAATTGACTTGATCGTCGGAATGTCCCGCTGGAATCCCCGGCCCGGGTCTCCTATTTTTTGCAGGCCATGCCGGAAGAGGACCAAGCGCCCATCAGGAGCCCGACGAGTTCGCGACATATCAAAGCTACAGGCCATGGTGCGAGTTTGACAAGGCCGTGGTCCTTGCCCAGATAGCCTCCGTGGCAACCAACACCTCCGCCTCTTGCCCGCTACCAGAGAGCCTGATGAAGCGAAGGAGGGTGGACTATCGGCCTTGGACTCTGAATCCGCGAGAGTGGGCAACGATGCAACGGGATCGAGCCCTTTGCTCCTCTCGGACGCCTTCGATCCCTCCTCCGCGGGCGTCGCCAACACCTCACCTCGTCTTCTCCTCCTTGCGATCCTGATGGTTAAAGCTGGATTGATAATTGATCGTGATAGTGCAAGTTTGACTTTTTTTCACTATTTTAGATGTTGACTAAATATAATGTATTATATTACTGTTTAGTTTGTTATTGGATTGTATGTTATAAATTTTTATTATGTATATTATTATTGTAACATAATTGGTAAAATTGAAATACATTTTAATTTTTGATCATATGATATGGAAAAGATCTATTTATTATATGTAAAGTACCGTTTTTTAAAATTTGAGGATCATGGGAATTAAGTGTTATTATTTATAAATATAATTTTTTTCAAATCAAACATATAATAATATATGAATTTTTGGTCCCATATTTATATACATGCAAAAGATGCTCGGTGAGGATGCAAAATTATGGTACGTCATTAGTAATGTTCCTAACGAGTTGAATGACGATGCATGATTCCGAAAGTTGGATCGTCTAAAGACAGCTATTATAAATGGTTTCCAGATCGCTGGCAGTCTTTCACGTTGCTTTGGAATACCTTTCTTGATCTTGGTTGGCTATTGGACAGTCCGTGCCTTCTCCTTTCACTTATTGTGTTTATAAATTTCTATTTCTCGTGCCTTTACTACAATCAATCTATATACACTAACTAGATTCGTATCGAGCGATGCATGCATCGTACACATGGATCTTGATTTTTGAATTTTCTATCAAGGAAAGGATCCTTTCATGTGATAGACCAGCATCCTTTCTATACATGATAAAAATCTTATGTTTCCTGGATCAAATGAGATGGAGGTGTGGGACTGCTTAAATAGTCATTTTGTTTCAGCTAAACAAAGATTTAACTATTTTAAATGTAAACCTATATTAATTAATTTTTATATATCATATTTTATGATTATATAAAATATATGATTTTAACGAAAAATAGGATTAAAACAATTGATACTTGACGGACTTTAAATCCAAATAGTACTATTTTAATCATATATAATAGATTTTCTTTTTCCTTCTAATTACTTTCTCTATCATGTGTAATATCACCTTCTCTATCATGTGTAATATCACCTTTTATAAAAAGAAAGGTCTCTCTCTCTCCAGCCTCCTTTATTGTCCCAAAAAAAATTAATAGTAGATATAAGTTTACCCCGTATGTGCGAGGTAAGCATATATGCGCTCTGCTGCAAACCATATACTTCAAAATTCTAAATAATCACTTGTTTATTGATATTGTCTACGGATAGGTTAAGTCTGCCCAGATATCCCACCGTAAAAGAATGGCCAGCAAAAATTTATTATCATCTATGATGGAAGAGGGCAAGCGAAAAATATGGTCCTATCTTGATCTAATGGGGAAGGAGTTTGATTGGGAATAGCCGATGGGATTTACTCCCTCTTTTCTTTCTCTTTATCAAAAAAAATAAAAAAAAAAATTTATTGTCACCACTCTCTCGGCAAGTGAAACTTTGAAACCACTTAACGGGCGCGGTTGGCCAACGAGGGCCGGGACCCCTCCACGCCCCACAAGCTAAGAATGCGCCGGAGATATTTACCAACTCAGAAGCCACCACCGCTATTCCGGACTTCCTAAGAAGTTCACGCATGCACCATCCAAAATGCTTCCATAAACGAGGTAGACAACCCCTCAACCTCCGCCCAACGATTCCCTCCGTTTTCCTCTCCCTCCACTGTTCCGCGGGTACACCGTACCGGAACCCCTTGGCTTCTATATTCCAACCCTGTGCCGGCACCCTCCCCTTCAAAAACCTTGCAAAACAAAACACCATTACTCTCTCTCTCTCTCTCTGAAAGGTGGAACTGGAGCCCAAGAAGGAGGAGTTGAACCTGGACCTGGGGCTGGAGCCTTCGAGCCTACCCGAGCCAGCCCGAGTCTTCTCGTGTAACTACTGCGAGCGGAAGTTCTCCAGCTCCCAGGCGCTGGGGGGCCACCAGAACGCCCACAAGGTCGAGCGGAGCCTTGCCAAGAGGAACCGAGAACTGGCGCTGGCTGTGCGCCAACATGCCGGCCCGAGTCATGGGGAGGTGGCCGGCTCAGGCTCCGCTGTTCTCCAGAGGAGGGAAGAGGGGCCAGCAGCGGTGGCAACGTGGGCGGCGAACTACGCTGTGGTGGACGACAAGGGCGAGCTCGCCCAAGAGATTGACCTGTCTCTGAGGCTATGAGTTGCTCTTTTTTCCATTTTCTTTCTTCCTCCTCCTCCTCCTCCTCCTATAATTATTAACTCTGATACTTCGTGTGCCGGTGTAATGAGAGGACCTTTTTTTTTTTTTGCTTTGAAAGCTATATAGAGTGATAAGTAATTAGATCGAGAGCTCTAGCTAACTCCTCTCTCTCCCTCTCTCGTAAAAAAGCAGATAGAGTAAAATGAAAAGGTAAGGTTTTCTTTTTTATCTTCAATTAATTTCCAAAATAATATGCTTACAACCACGCAATTGTACACGAAGGTCATCATACACTTGGGAGGTCCACTTCAAGCCGTAGATAGAGCCAAGTATTAATTGAATGCCGACCGTGCGTCCATCTTTATCGTTTGAGTTTGGACGTGATCATATAGATGGTATGTGGGTACAGTAATTAGCTGTTTCCATGGTTATGGTTATGATAACTGGCTTCACTCACAAATATACTCAATTATATATGCCCTAGATCTCAACCAATAATGCAAACAAAGGTTAGAAACAACCTAAGGAAGCATCCTGATGTGATTTTTTTCAATGTGAAAAATACCTATGTCGTGGAGCAACTAGTTTGCTGGCGAGCTCGAACTCTCCCATGTTCAGAAATTAAGTTTCTTTATAGTTACCCTTTCAAATAAAATCAAAAAAATAAAAAAAGAAGCAAAATATTGACATTGGATTCAAAGCAAATAATCTTTTTTTTTTTTTTTTTGCTATGTCAAATCAGTTAAACAAAACTCGAAAATAAAAGATACACTACAAAAACGATTCTTGTAATTAGAAAGGAGAATAAAGCCAGACAAATTAACGACTTTTATTCGAATTCAGTTTGACCTTGAATCTTTTTTTATTAATCATTTAGAAGTCATAGTCCTTATGTCAGTCTCTTTCTCGTCACACACTACTGGATACTAGAATATGTCAGCGGTGTGCAAATAATTTCACCTATATTTATGAAATTTATTGCCACCTCTGTTTACAAGGGCAGTGATCTATCAGCTTACCATGTTTTCAGAGTTCTATGTAAATCTAACAAAATATGCATGACTTGGTCTCTGTGACAGAGATATGTAGGATGTTCACAAACACCGAGAGAGAGAGAGAGAGTGTGTGTGTGTGTGGTGGGGTGGGACGATGATACTTCTTTACATTCGTTTTTTTTTAGTTCTATTTTTTATTTATAATATGACAATTTGGTGGTGCTCGATGATCTATCATTTTCATAAACATTGAAATGGTACTCTGTACTCAAACCCTATAAATTATTCTCTCAAGCCTTCCTAGCTAGGATATAAAAGATATCTTCAACAAGACTCGGTATTTTTCGTTGATCGGATGTCTCGTAAAGGACATAAGACTACTAAAATATCCGAACTTTATATTTCCTATAAACAAAGAACACTCGGTTTAGAAACAATGATTAGTCTTGTCAGCTACCAAACATATGAGCTGTTCATATATATAATTGATAGGTTATTTGATGAGTGAAATTTAAATGACGCATCATGAGTTCAAACGATCTAAATAAAATTATTACTTTTTTAATTATGAAGATTAAAATAAATTATTGCACGTAAGTCATGGTGATCAAATTACCAGCTTTTCTTAGAAAAACGGTGGCCAAAGGCGCCAGTCATTTCATTGGGAGAATGAACTACGAGGAAAACTGAAGGGGAATCAGACCGATTTCCCCGCAGCAACAGGCTGTCCACCTGTACGAGCTCGAGCTCTTAGAACCCGGCCAGAAACAGAGGAGAGAATTGCAAGAGCAAGCGGCGAACCAGGGGAACCCTGATCGAAGGAAAAATAAAGGTAATAAAAAAGAAAGACCCCCCCCGCCCCCCCCCCCCCCCCCCCCGCCCCGAAAATAAAAAAAAAAATTCCAAGATAGTAGAACTCAAGTTTAAGGGTATCACATCCGTGAGCTACCAAGTTGGGACTGCCCATGTGGGCACGCATATATATATATATATATATATATATATATATATATATATATATATATATATATATATATATATACATCAATGTTCAGGAAACCACCCTTTTGAGAAATACGGTGGGATATTGGTAAGCTCATGCATGGGGCACCTAAAGCCCAGGGAGCCTAACAGATTTGGAAGCTTAGATTTATAAATTTTCATGGCTTCATAGCCATATTTGGGTCGAGAGGGTTTGATCCAAGGATTAGAATTTGCATATATGACTTATTGGAAGAAGTTTTTTGAGAGATTGTATCATAACCCAGTTGGGTTATGGGATTTTATTTTAGATTAAGAGGAGTAGCTCATTTATCCACATTGGTGAAATGGGCTAATTAATTAATTGGCTAAGTGGTTAGAGAATTAGTTGGCTAGCCCAACTACCTAGGATGCAACCAATTATGTTGGACCAAGACCAAGATCAATTGAGACCCATAAACCGCACGTCCATGTGGAAAGAAAAGGCCCATGGTTTGGAGTTTTGCTTTGATGACCGTGAAAGACTCACGGGTGTGAGAAGGAAAAATGCGAGAAGTCCATCACGTGGGGCGTACGAGGAGAGGTTTTCTTCTGGTTTTTCTCGGGAGGGGGCGTTGAATCCTGGTTGTGGCGTGCGTGAAGACTCTCACGGACATGTGAGAGATAGTGAGATCTCCTTGTTCAGGTGTGGGTGTTCTTGGCTTTGGTGAAGAGTGGTTTACAGGTCTTGTAACAGAGGCTAGGGTTTCTTTTCCAAGAGTAATATAAGAACAATCTCTCTTTTCTCTTGAATCATCTTTATTCTTTACTTCTGTGTACTTGTTTTTTGATTCCAAGAAGTAGTTTGTGCCCATTGTTTTTCTGTGTTTCTTCTTCAATCGGTTGCTTGCTATTATTTGTCTCATAGAGAGTTAAGATCCCAACAAGTGGTATCAGAGCGGGGTTAGTCCGTGGAAAAGAAGGATTCAAGAAGGATTCAAGAAGGAGGCATCTCTCTGGTTCATCTTCCAAGAAGGTAGAAGAAGCACTTTTTCCTCTCTCAGTTCACGTGGTGTTTAGGATTTCATCCCAGGATCCCTTTAGGATATTTCTCAATCTCGAGTTTGAGTTGGTTTTCAGTGGCCTGATCAACCATGAATACCGACAACAAGGTGGAGTTTGAGAAGTTCAGTGGGAAGGGAAGTTTTACTATGTGGAAGGTTAGGGTTGAGGATCTGTTAGTGCAAAATTCCCTGGATCTGGCTTTGGAGGAAAAGCCTGAGGAGATGGCATGACTGTCTTTACAGAAGAAGGCATGTGCAGCCATCAGAGGGTGTTTGGCTGATGTGGCACTATACAACGTCTTGGAGGAGAAGACACCAAAGGGTCTTTGGTCAAAGTTGCACGCCCTGTACATGGGGAAGAACATGTGCAACAAGTTGATGTTGAAGAAGCAATTATATAGCCTGCGGATGTAGGAAGGTGGAGATGTACTTCTTCATATTCAGAGATATGACCAAGTCTGCAATGACTTGCTGACCCTTGGAGTGAAGATGGAGGAAGAGGATAGGTCTCTACTCTTGCTATGCTCGTTGCCGAGTTCATTCGACCCACTTGTCACCACTTTGCTGTATGGGAAGGAGACACTGGTTTATGAAGAAATTGTCAGTGCTTAGGTCCAATGAGCAAAGGAAAAAGATGACAACGAATGGAGCACCTTAGGAGGGACTCTCGGTTGGAGAGAGGACCAGGAGAAGGAGGGATTGCACCAAGCGTAGGGGGCAGTCAAAGTCCCGGAAAGGCAAGAAAGAGTTCAGATGCTTCAAGTGCAATCAGGTTGGGCACATAAAGAGGAACTGTCCTCTTTGGAAGAAGCAACAAGGGGAGAAGAGTGATAAGAAATCTATGAGTACGTGGCTGATTTGAGGTATGAGGAGGACCTCATGGTTGTTTTGGATTTGCACCAGAAGGTGGTGGACACTTGGATCCTTGATTCTGCATGCTCACATCACTACACACCTCATCGATCTTGGTTTGCTGACTATGCCAAAATCGATGAGGGGACTGTGACACTTGGGGACAACCATCTTTGCAAGGTAGCTGGAGTCGGTACAGTCAGAGTGAGGATGTTTGATGTGGTTGTACGGACGCTCACACATGTGAAGCACGTCCCACAGTTGAAGAAGAACCTAGTGTCACTGGGGTACCTGGAGAGGAGCGGTTTAGCTTTAGTTGCCATTCCGGGAGTGGCGTTCTGAATATCATGAGAGGTGCCATGGTAGTGACGAGAGGGAAGAGGATGGATAATAATTTATATCAGCTTGAAGGGTCCGTATAGTGTGGAGGATCTGACACAGCAGCAGTAGCATAGGACCAGCAAGGTTTGTACCGATTGTGGCATTATCGCCTTGGCCACATGGGAGAACGTGGTTTGAAGGAGCTGATGAAGGATGCACGGATTCCAGACCTAGACATTGATGTTGCAGAGGTATGTGAGCCATGCCAGTTGGGGAAGCAACACCGGGTGAAGTTCTCCACAAGTTCAGCGCGCAGCGGAGGGCCCCTGGATTTAGTGCACACGGATGTTTGGGGTCCGGCTCTGGTTTCGGGGAGTAACGGAGCTAAGTATTTCATGTTGCTGATTGATAACTTTTCGAGGAGAGTGTGGGTATTCTTCTTAAAGGAGAAGTCAGAAGTCTTCACCAAGTTCAAAGCCTGGTTGGCAGAGGTGGAGAAGGAGAAGGGGCGACATGTGAAGGTTGTGCGGTCAGATAATGGTGGAGAGTTTATAAGCAAGGAGTTCTTGAGATTTTGCTAGGATGGTGGGATCATGAGGCAATTTTTGGTAGCCAGGACTCCTCAGCAGAATGGAGTGGCCGAGCGGATGAATCGGACTCTCATGGAGAAAGCTAGGTGTATGAGGTTGCAGGTAGGATAACCCAAGGTATTTTGGGTGGATACATTTGACACAACAATTTACTTGGTGAATCGGTCTCCTCATACAAAACTTAATGGAAGGGTTCTAAAGGAGTTATGGTATGGAAGAAAGGTGGAGCTTGGTCATCTCAGAGTATTTGGGTGCACTGCATTTGTGCACATTGATCCCAGTCAGCAGAATAAGTTGGACGCCAAGGCCTAGAAGATGGTGTTCATTGGATATCCGCGAGGAGTCAAAGGATACAGGTTATGGGATCCTTTAGATAAGAAGGCCACGATCAGCCGAGATGTAGTCTTTGATGAAGAATCAGTCCTCAAGAGGCAGAAGGGGGTGGAGGTTCAGCAGGAGGTCCAATCGGACGTAGTTGGGCAGGATGCAGTTCTGCAGGGTGGAGCTGAGCAACAACTGATCTCATATACAATTTTACCTTTTGCAAATATATCGGGAGGATCTCAGATTCAGGCGAAGCACTCTTCAGTGGTGCCTCCACGTGTAGAGAGCAGAGAGATGCATGCTCATGGATCAGATGAGCAGGGGAGGAGACACCTCCCAGTCCAGGCATCGAAATCACATTGCACAAGCTTAGGCAGATCGTGAGGCAGCCAGTACGATATCGTTTTGACGAAACCATGTCGTATGCTTTGGTAGCTGCTAGTGGTGGACCGAAGACCTACGAGGAGGCGATGGCAAGCCAGGATCGTGATAGGTGGGTCCAAGCCATGGCAGAGGAGATGCAGTCTCTACATAAAAATAAGACTTGGCGATTGGTGGCACCGCAAAGTGGAAAGAAATCCATTGGTTGCAAATAGGTGTTTCAGTGCAAGGAAGGAATCTCAGAGAAAGAAGGGCCAAAGTATAAGGTGACGCAGAATTAACAATGCATGCAATTTTTTTTTTTTTTTGTATTTTTATATTAAGTTGTGTATCTTAATCCCGAAGATCAGGCCACGAATCTAATTAGAGGGTTCTATGCAAGTAAGAAACTAAAGCATGCAAAGTAGAACCTAAAAAGTAATAAGAAAGAGGATCGCCGAGGCTGAGAAGCCTCGGTTGGGCTAGTTCCCCTTCAACAAGGCTACTGCCTGGCAGAGGAGGTGTACTTGACAATGGTTGATGCACCCGATGAAGATCGTAGGCGAAGGGATCGCTCTCGCTCCTGGATGCGGCCTGGATGATTAAGCCGGAGACCCGCGGATTCTCGACTTTCTACCTGGTGATCCGATCATTGCCTGGCTGGAGTCATTGGATTCATAGAAGTCGAGGGACCTGCAAACAACCTTTCAAGGGTGAGAAATCAAAGCAAGGATGAAGGAAATAATTCAAAATAGCAAAGAGGAAGAAGATTTTGAGGTGGGCGGCCAAGGCTTTGGAGATGGCTTCTAGGGTTTGAGGCGACTGGAGGTTGGGCGCAGGAGATAAGGATAATGGAGGGGCTCACACAGAATCCCCTTAGCACATAGCAATATAATGAAAGCTCAATAATATTCATGAAAAGTTGTCTCATACAAGAGAGGAGGGCTTTTTTTATAAACTCATATGCTTGCCCTCCAAGTAAAGAAATAAGAGTCTTTACATAAGGATTTCATTCCCTCCTAAACCCTAGCTAGTATACATGGTAGGCAATGCTTTCTTTCCCTCAAATCCCCCTTCTTTCTCTCTTGCCTTGGTCGGCCAAGGGTGGTAACCCTAAGTGGCCTACCAAGGGACGGTGATGATAAGCAATTGGCACCCCTTGGTTCCTCTCATGGGCCTTGGCTGGCCCATTTTGCTTCAGGCTGCAGTCCAGGACTTCAAGCTGCTTTCCGGGGTTCCAGGACATTGAGATTCTTCAGGTGGGCCTTCCATGGTCTTCCTAGCTTCAAGCTTGATTGGTCTTCACTTGTACTTGGCTTAGTATTGAGTTTTCATTTGATTTGGACTAACATATACAGGACTCATAAAGAAAACTAGCTCAACATGAGCTGACTGGTACAGGACTCAAATAAAAAAAAGAATAACTTAAACAGGCTAAGCCCTTATTACAATTGGACTCAAAAACTACTAAGTAATCTACATAGGTTTGAGAAGCCTCTGTCTTATTTTGGTACCTCTAGTGTCCCCACCAATTCTCCCGGGATGGGAGGAACTCGACCCTGTCGAGTAAGGGTCACATTGGCTCATATATTTCTTGAGAAGGTTTGGGTCGAGGTGCTGCAAGTCCTCTCGAGAAATTCATGAATCATCCGACTCTGGTCGGCCTTGCCATCGGACCAAATAGCGTTGATAGCCGCATCCCCAGGTCGTGATGGCTTGATCGTCCAGGATATGCTCGATCCATTCTCCTCTCTCAGGCCAAATAATTGGTGGACACTCTGTGCTAGGGTCACTCACAATGAAAGGAGTAGGTCCAAAGGCCTCACTGGGTATTGCTGCCAGTTCCCTATACTCAACTAGGTCTGCAATATTGAAGGTAGAACTAATATCCAAATTCGGAGGCAAATCTAATACATAGGCATTTGGTCCAACCCTCTCTATCACTTTAAAAGTTCTGGCTCCGCGAGCATGAAGCTTTTTAATGGTCTCGGATGGGAACCGCTCAGGCCTAAGCCTAATCATAATAGAATCCCCTACATCAAATTCCTTGGCCCTTCTTCGGGAATTAGCCAATTTCTTATATGTTTCATTGCTTAAGTTAATCTTTTGGCTAATGTCCTTATGCAAGTCTCTAATATGCTGTGCGAGTGACTCTGCAGACTTTGAGACTCGTGCATAAACAGGTAAAGGAATCAGATTAATGGGGCGATTAGGTTTATACCCATGGACTATCTCAAAAGGACTCTTGCCCATGGTCCTATTTACTAAGCTATTGTAGGCGAACTTTGCTCTAGAAAACAATAGGTCCCAATTTTCAATGTATTCACCTACCAGGCATCTAAGGAGGTTTCCTAGGCTACGGTTCACCACTTCAGTTTGGCCATCTGTTTAGGGGTGGTAGGCTGTAAAAAACTTAAGCTTGGTCCCTAACAGGTGCCAGAGGGTTTTCTAGAAATAACTGGTGAACCTAACATCCCTATCTGAACGATGGTCTTGGGTAGGCCATGGAGTCTAGCCACATTGTCTAAGAAAAGCTTGGCTACTCTAGACGCATCGAATGTCTGGGAACATGGGATGAAATGAGCCATCTTAGAGAACCTATCGACCACTACAAAGATAGAATCGTGTCTTTTTTGGGTCTTAGGTAATCCTAACACGAAGTCCATACTGTGATCCTGCCAAAGATGATTAGGCACTGGTAAAGGTATGTAGAGACCAGTGTTTTGCTTCTGCTGTTTTGCAACAGCACAAGTTCTACACCTAGCTATAATCTGAGCAACATGCCTTTTCAAACCTAGTCAATAAAATTGGTCTTCTATTACTAAAATGGTCTTATTTCTATCAAAGTGACCAGCTAAACCTCCAGCATGGGTCTCCCCAATTAGGAATTCTCTAAGAGAAGTTCTAGGGATACAAAGTCTATTATTTTGAAAAAGGTAGCCATCCTGAATGGTATACTCACTATGGGTACTGGATGGTCCTAGCCTAAGGGTCTGGTAAATGTCACCAAAGTCTGGGCAGGCTTCATACTTTTCCTTTAGTCTATCAAACCCTATGACTTGGGTGCTGACTGAACCTAAAAGCAAAGATCTACGACTAAGGACATCTGCTACCTTATTGTCTGTTCTGGCATGGTGTTTCAGGATAAAGGTGTATTCCTGAATATACTCGATCCATTTACCGTGCCGTGGGTCGAGTTTCTTTTGGGAGTTTAGGAACCGGAGTGCCTCATGGTCAGAAAATGAGACAAACTCCTGCAATAATAAGTAATGTCTCCAATATCTAAGGGCCTGGACTACCGCATAAAATTCCTTATCATAGGTAGAGTACTTAAGTTTAGCCTCATTCAGCTTTTCACTAAAGAAGGCAACAGGGTGATTTTCTTGACTTAGTACCCCACCTATTCCTACTCCCGAGGCGTCGCAAGCGACCTCAAACACTTTAGAGAAGTCAAGTAATCTAAGGATGAGTGCATGGGCCATCTTATCCTTAAGTTCTAGGAAGGCCTTATCTGCTGCTTTGGTCCACTCAAAAGTACATTTCCTAATGCAATCGGTTATGAGTGCGACGACAGTACTAAAATCCCTAATAAATCTTCGATAAAAGATTGCTAGGCCATGGAAACTATGCACATCGTGGATACTAGTGGGTACAAGCCACTTAACAATTGCCCTAACATTTTCAAGATTTGCAGAAACTCCCTCAGGGATGACAACAAGACCTAGGAAGATAACCCTATATGTCATGAACTCACATTTCTTAAAGTTCGCATAGAGACTATTCTCCCTAAGGGTCTGGCATACAAGTCTAAGGTGACTAAGGTGGTCCTTTTTAGTCCTGCTATAAATTAAGATGTCATCAAAATTGACCACAACAAATTTTTCAGTATATTCTCTCAGGACTTGGATCATAATCCTTATAAATGTACTTGGTGCATTGGAAAGGCCGAAAGACATCACAACCCACTCAAACAGGCCATCCTTAGTTTTGAAAGCAATCTTCCACTCATCCCCAAGTCTAATCCTAACCGATGATAGCCGCTCTTAAGGTCTATCTTTGAGAAAACTTTAGTACTGGCCATCATATCTAGCATGTCGTCCAAACGGGGGATGGAAAACCTATATTTCACAGTTATCTTATTGATGGCTCTACTATCTACATACATCCTCCAGGTACCATCTTTTTTAGGGGTCAGTAGAGCAGGGACTGCACACGGACTCAAGCTCTCCTTAATGAAACCCTTCCTAAGTAACTCTCCCACTTATTTATGTAATTCTTGATGCTCACTGGGGTTCATTCTATGGTGAGGAAGGTTTGATAAAGTGGCTCCTGGGACTAGATCTATGGCATGTTGGATGTCTCTAAGTGGTGGTAATTGATCAGGTAAATCATCAAGGAAGACATCTTCAAATTCTTTGAGAGCCTTAATAATTTATGGAGGGTGTTCCTTTTGGGTTGGCTCATGAATTTCTTTGGTGGTCAAGGTCCAAATAGGGCTACCCTCAGTAATTTCTTTCTCTAACTTCTTAGCCTTAATCATATTAACTCCTGGTTTCTTGTCCATAAGGCTACTAGAACCTCTTTTGACTTGATCTCTAGGACTGGATCCTTGGCATGTTGGATGTCTCTAAGTGGTGGTAATTGATCAGGTAAATCATCAGGGAAGACATCCTCAAATTTTTGAGAACCTCAACAATTTCTGGAGGGTGTTCCTTTTGGGTCGGCTCATGAATTTCTTTGGTGGTCAAGATCCAAATAAGGCTACCCTCGGTAATTTCTTTCTCTAACTTCTTAGCCTTAATCAGATTAACTCCTGGTTTCTTGTCCTTAAGGCTACTGAACCTCTCTTGACTGGGTCTCTAGGTGGAGTTGGGAGGATAACAAACTTATTCCCATGGTGGCTAAAAGCACAGACATTGGTTCGACCAAATAGGGTTGCATCATGATCAAAAAGCCAAGGTCAACCTAAAATGATACTACTTACTTTCATGGAATGATATCACACCAAATCTTTTCCTCATATGTTTGTAGTTTACTAAGATTTGGCACCTAGACTTGATCTGGATGGAGGTGGAATCTACCCAAGAAACCTTATAAGGACTAGGATGGGAAACTGTGGTCAACTCTAAAGATTTGACTGTACTAGTAGAGATGGCATTGACATAACTCCCACTGTCTATGATGATCTTGAGCACCTTACCCCCTACCTTAACAAAGTTTATAGAATGTTAGTCCTACGCCAATCTTCCTTAGCTTGGGTTTGGGTCAAGATGCACCTAACCACTCCTAGTAGGTTCTCAGACTCAAGTTCCTCTTCCTCTCCTTCGTACGCATCCAACAACTAGTCATCAGCCTGATAAATGTTTCCTTCAGGTTCAGTTATGGGTTCAAGCTCCTATTTCTCTAGTTCACCTAAGTGTAGGGCACTAACTAAGCACTAGCTAGCAAAGTGGCCTGGTTTCTGACATTTAAAATAGGTCTTCTGGGGATTGGGACTCCTGTGGACCTCTACAGATTTACCTCTATCATCTCTACGGGTCAAAGAAGTACTAGGCTAGGGTCGACTTGGGTCAGGGTGACTTAGATTGGGTCGACTCGGGCTAGGTCAACTAGGGCTGGGTCGGCTCTGGTGGGACTGGCTAGCTCTTGGGTACTGACTAGGAATTTAGGGGGCTCGGGTCTACGATAGATGGGCCCTCTCTGAAATTGCTCATAATCTCTAGCAATCTGGTAGGCATGGTCCAGGTCACCAGCCTCTTTCATGTAGAGCTCCTTCTTAATATCATCTCTAAGGCCAGCCTTAAACCTAAACAGAGCAACATCCTCAGCTTCATTTAAGTCACAATGCATGGAATACTCATCAAATTTTGTGATGTACTCATCTACACTCTTGCTGCCCTGACTCAACCTTTGCCACCGATCCAACAAACCATAACGATATGAGGTTGGAACGTATTTCCCTCCAAGCTTAGCCTTCATGGCCCTCCAGGTGACTATGGGTTCATGGCCTCCTAGTCTAAGTGCTCTCTCAACAGTAGCCCAATACAACATGGCCTGGCATACCAACTTAAGCTTGGCAAGTCTATACCTACGTTCTTCCGACATATCATACCACTCAAAATACTGATCAACTTCTCCCTCCTAATCTATATAGTCCTTTAGGTCAAGACAACCATCAAAAGTGGGTGCATCAAGTTTAATGTTTATATAGGCTCTATCTTCCTGGTCCAGACAATCCTGATTGGGTCTCCTTGAATGAACCTCTAGGACTGGATCATGATGATGGGCTCTTCTAGGTTCAGCCTCAAAGTATGGATCAGGATTTGGGGTCCTCCTAGGGTCAGCCTCATAGTAAGGATCACGACGAGGGGTTCTCCTAGGATGGGGAGGTGACTCAGGGTTTGGCTCACTGCGAGGCCTACGTGCCTCCTCTAGGGTTCCAAGTTAGTTATCTATATACTCAAACCTATGGTTCATCTGGGCCATTTGGTCTACAAAGGCTTGAATTTGGGCTTCTAGCTTATCCATGGGTTCAGCCAAAGGTGGAGATGGTGGATGAAATAGGACTCCTGATCTAGTGCACATGCAAGACTCAACATTGACTCGATTATAGCTGCCTAGACCTAGAGCCCAATCAAAATGGATTGACTCAACTTACACACAACTCAAATCCTAGTCCTTCAACTGGCCAGGTAAGAGATGGGATGGTGGGAGGCCCCCTGCTCTCGCAGGGACCCAATTAAGGAACCACTGATCCACCTAGGTCGTTTGACACTGTACCTCTAGCCTAAACACCAGCGTCCAATAATAGGAGATGAATTGGGTGCACTAGTCATCCCATAATAGTTGAATCCGACCGGTTGGTGTCTCTAGCCCACTAAGGTAAATTAAGTCTAGTTAATTTTAGATTATGCTTGGGACTGAATGCAAGGGAGGTGGTTTTGGGCTAAGGAGAGGTTATCAACTTCTTCCCTTATCTGATATATAGAAAGTGCCCTTAAAGTATTTTATGCAATGATGGCAGGCAGATGAAAATGTAAATTAGGGTTTAAGTGTTTTTGGTATTTTATGAATATATGTAATTTTTTTTATTTTGGTATTTTTTTAAAATAGAAAGATAATTGATATGTTCTGGCCCAATGACTTCTGCGGTAAAGTCTGGGTATGTCCAGTTCGGTGGGAGGGGGAAGTTGTGCATTTCCAGATGTCCCTGGAAAATGCTATTAATACCTGTTCGAACCGCAGTTATGGTAGGCTCATATAAGGGGTTGTTCTGCCCTTGTGGGACAGGGGCAGGGGGTTGATTAATGCTATAGGAAAGACTTTCTACTATTTGCATTAGGGAACTCACGCGCCGGGGAAGGTCCATACTATGACATTTTTTTACTTTACTGCTCTGCTCTCTTCGAGAGACTTTTGTCGGAAATCGCCGGTGGTTTTTCCACGAGGAAACGCATGGGATGGGATGATTTTCGATATGCCAAATTATAAGATATGAAAAAATTATACTAAAACAACCCTAAACTTGCTGAAATTGGTTTTGCTGCCAAAATAGGGCAGAATTGTTCTCAGGTAGTGTTTCGGCTGGCAAAAAATTCACAGACCGAAATAATTCCTAAAAAAATTCTAAAAATTAACTTCAATTATAAGAACTTAATAAAATAAATTTTGGATTTTTCTAAATTTTTATAGACAGAAACAATTGAAACAGTAGGTTATGTACTAGAAAGGCCGAAATGCAAAAGAACCCTAATGAACTCTTTGTGTTCTTCTTCAGGGGTCAATTCACAACGGCACCCCTACACGCCATAGGAGATCCCGTAGATTGGGAAAAGAGGGTCTTGCAGCCCTACTTGTCTCCTATGACCGGACGGCCATGGTGAAGCACCCGATCCGAATATTCAAAGAGAACTGAGCCCAACCTGGCTCTGATACCAAATGATGCAGAACTAACAATGCATGCAAATTTTTTTTTGTATTTTTATATTAAGTTATGTATCTTAATCCCGAAGATGAAGCCACAAATCTGATTAGAGGGTTTTATGCAAGTAAGAAACTAAAGCATGCAAAGTAAAACCTAAAAAGTAATAAGAAAGAGGACCGCCGAGGCTGAGAAGCCTCGATTGGGCTAGTTCCCCTTCAACAAGGCTACTGGCTGGCAGAGGGGATGTACCTGACAATGGTTGATGCGCCCGATGAAGACCGCAGGCGAAGGGATCGCTCTCGTTCCTAGATTCGGCATGGATGATCAAGCCGGAGACCCGCAGATTCTCGGCTTTCTATCCGATGATCCGATCGCTGCCCGGCTGGAGTCGTTGGATTCGTAGAAGTGAGGGATATGCAAATAGCCTTTCAAGGATGAGAAATCAAAGCAAGGATGAAGGAAACAACTCAAAACAACAAAGAGGAAGGAGATTTTGAGGTGGGCGGCCAAGGCTTTGGAGATGGCTTCTAGGGTTTGAGGCAACTGGAGGTTGGGCACAGGAGACAAGGATAATGAAGGGGCTCACACAGAATTCCCTTAGCACACAGCAATTAGCACACATCAATATAATGAAAGCTCAATAATATTCATGAAAAGTTGTCTCATATAAGAGAGGTGGGCTTCTTTTATAAACTCATAAGCTTGCCCTCCAAGTAAGGATATAAGAGTCTTTACATACGAATTTCATTCCCTCATAAACCCTAGCTAGTATACATGATAGGCAATGCTTTCTTTCCCTCAAATCCCCCTTCTTTCTCTCTTGCCTTGGTCGGCCAAGGGTGGTAACCCTAAATGGCCAACCAAGGGGTGGTGATGATAAGCAATTGGCACCCCTTGGTTCCTCTCATGGGCCTTGGCTGGCCCATTTTGCTTCAGGCTGCAGTCCAGGACTTCAAACTACTTTTTGGGGTTCCAAGATATTGAGCTTCTTCAGCTGGGCCTTCCATGGTCTTCTTAGCTTCATGCTTGGTTGGTCTTCACTTATACTTGGCTTGGTATTGAGTCTTCATTTGATTTGGACTAACATATACAAGACTCATAAAGAAAACTAGCTCAACATGAGCCGACTAGTACAGGACTCAAATAATGAAAAGAACAACTTAAACAGGCTAAGCCCTTATTACAATTGGACTCAAAAACTACTAAATAATTCACAGAGGGTTGAGAAGCCTCTATCTTATTCTAGTGCCTCTGGTGTGATGGGGACATCGGCTCAGAATCTGAAATAGCCCAGATCAACCCAGAAGCCCAGCCCAGAACCTGAAGCCCAGTCCAGTCCAAGCCTAAAGCCCAACCCAGAACCTGAAGCCCAGCCCAGCCTAAACCCTGGGGCCCAAGATCCTGGAGTCGATGAGCACGAATCCTGAAGTCTTCATCAGCACCGATCCCGATGCAGATCCCGATGCGATCTTGCATGATTTAAATTCGAGATTTGAGTGGGATATTAGGATATTAGGATTTATCTTGATTGTTTGAAAATTTGTTTTAGGATTTGATTATTTGTTTTATGATTTATCTTATCGGTTGTTTTAGGAAGGATCTTATCAGTTGTTTTAGGATTTGTTCCGATCTCTTTCGGAGGTTTATTTAAGAACATGTTTCTTGACGAATAAAATTAGCGATGAAAAAAATTATTTGAGAAAATGTCTGGGTGCGTCCCGATTCCTTCCCCCCTCTCTTCTTCTCGATTCTTCTTCCCCCTCTCCGTCTCTACTCGGATCCCTCTTCTCCCTGGTTCTATTTCCTCTCTTCCCAGTTCTCCCTCTCTCTCTTTCCTCTTTCTCTTCTCTATGTTTTCTCCCCTCTATTTCTCCTCCAAGTGACTTCTCCCGAACCAATCAACCGAAGCAAGACCAACACCCACCAACACCGTCCGACCACCGTTCTCCCCCGGGATCTGCATGACCGAAGCCCCAAGTCGCCGGATCCCCTAGTCTCCAACCGAGCCAAGCCGGCCCTTCCGCCTGCCACCAACGCCATCTAGGCCCTTCCGTGAGGCCCCTCCCGTGCTAGCCACCGCTGCAGATGTACCCTCCACGGCCAATGCTCGTCCGATAGACTGAGCGCCCACCGCCAACCGGAAAACCTCCCTCCGGCCCAGCGCCCCGTCCATCTCCACCGTTCCCTGTTCCGCACGGCTGTCAAACCACCATCCCGTGCTATTTTAGGTTATGTTTCGTGTCAATTATTTGGTATCAGAGCAAGTTTAGGTTATGTTAGATTAATCATTTTAATTGCACTATTTCTATAAAAATTTTTAGTCTGCAGATCACGTGGTGCATCGGAGTCAAAAGTGCATCAATTTGAAGATTGCTGAAGCTTGACTGGACAGAGTCGAGTTCTCCCCACCTCAGGAAAATGATGGGGACATCGACTCAGAATCTGAAGCAGCCCAGATCAACCCGGAAGCCCAGCCCAGAACCTGAAGTCCAGTCTAGTCCAAGCCTGAAGCCCAACCCAGAAGCCCAGCCTAGAACCTGATGCCCAGCCCAGCCCAAACCCTGGGGCCCAAGATCCTGGAGTCGATGAGCACGAATCCTGAAGTCATCATCAGCACCGATACCGATGCAGATCCCGATACGATCCAGTATAATTTAAATTCGAGATTTGATTGGGATATTAGGATATTAGGATTTATCTCGATTGTTTGAAAATTTGTTTTAGGATTTGATTATTTGTTTTAGGATTTACCTTATCGGTTGTTTTAGGAAGGATCTTATCAGTTGTTTTAGGATTTGTTTCGATCTCTTTCGGAGATTTATTTAAGAATATGTTTCTTGATGAATAAAATTAGTGATGAAGAAAATTATTTGAGAAAATGTCTGGGTGCGTCCTGATTTTTTCCTTCTCTTCTGGTTCTCCTCTTCTTCTTTCTAGTTTTCTTTCTCTCTCCGGTAAATCTTCTTCCTGAACTTTCCTTCTTCCTTTCTCTTGAGATCTCTCAAACTCTAAGCCTCCATCAAGCATTCAAAACTCACTGCATCCCCTGTTTTAAACACCAATTCCACACCCTCTCCCTCAACCTCCCAAGCTCCGGCAAAACCCTCTCTCCTCTTACACAAACCTGATCGGAGAGTCCCATGCTCGATCCCGACGAAGCGCCTGCTGCCATGAACCTCGCCATTGCCCTCGCCCGCAATCCAACCGAGCACCCCACCTGCCGGCCGAAAATTTCCCTCTGGCCCAACGACTCGTCCGTCTCCTCCATTCCCTGTCTTCACCAGAACAAGCTATCGCCGCCAGCGACGCCGCACCCCTCCACGGCCACCGCACGACCGCAAACGAACAGCCTCCCGCCGGAACTCCTCCCTGCTGCCGTGCCCTCCATGACCATCGGATCTCCTTCCCTCCAGCCGAACTCCACCATGGATGCCACCGTCGCCGTCCCCAGCCCTTTCACCGGCGATGCCCGCCGGATCTGCCCCACCATGGACCGGCACCGGTGTTCCCCATGGCCATCAAAGCACGGATAAGAGCCTCACACGATCGTGAATGCAAAAGCGGCGTTCGGGGTCGACTTCTCTTCTTGCATGCTTTTCAGAGCATGGTCGGTCCTCCCTGCCGACTTCAAGTGTAGGAAAGAAAAAAAAAAGAAAATCGTGGAAAAAAAAAGGGAGAAAAAAAAGATGGGTTTTTTAGAGAGAAAAAAAAAAGAATAGAAAGAAAATATGGAAAAAAAAAGTTTCATTTGAATAAAAAAAATGGGAAAAAATAAATTGGTTTTGGTTTAGCCTAGCCTAGGGTCATTCCTTAATGACCAACGGTCCGATCTCCTAGAAATAAAAATTGATCCGTGATCGTGTCCCACTTCATGGTGTCCCTACCATAAGGCCAGGTTGGTGGCCAAAGGATACTCTCAGAAGGAAGGAATTGACTACAATGAGGTGTTCTCACCAGTGGTTCGACATACTTCAATTAGATTTTTGTTGAGCATTGTAGCGTAGCAGGATCTGGAGCTTGAGCAAATGGATGTCAGGACGGCCTTCCTCCATGGGGATTTGGAGGAGGAAATATATATGGAGCAGCCAGAGGGGTTTAGGGAGCCAGGATCAGAAGGAAAGGTATGTCTTTTGCAAAGATCATTGTATGGATTGAAGCAGTCATCAAGGCAGTGGTACCTACGGTTTGATGCATACGTGAGGAGCATTGGCATGACCAGATGTGAGTATGATCCCTGTGTGTATGTTAGAATTCTTGAAGATAACTCTAGATTGTACCTACTTTTGTATGTGGATGATATGTTAATAGCATGCAAAAGTAGAGGAGTTGTAAAGGACCTAAAGGCAGCTTTGTCACATGAATTTGAAATGAAGGATTTGGGTCCTGCTACAAGCATACTAGAGATGGAGATCTTTAGGGACAGAGCCAGGAGGATGTTTCATTTGTCTCAGGAGAATTACATCAAGATAGTCTTAGAGAGATTCGGCATGGATGGTGCGAAACCGACAGCATTGCCTCTTGCCGGTCATGTTAAACTTTCTAAGTTGATGTCATCCAGGACTGAGGTGGAGGCTGAGGAGATGACGAGAGTACCATATGCTTCAGGAGTTGGGAGTCTAATATATGTAATGGTGTGTTGTAGGCCAGATCTCGGGCATGCAGTTAGCCAAGTCAGCAGGTTTATGGCTAATCCGGGCAGAGAGCATTGGAGAGCACTGAAAGGTATCTTCAGGTACTTAGTGGGCACAGCTGGAGTTGGCATATGCTATAGGCGCCGTAGCGTGGAGGACGACTCTATGGTCTTCATGAAGGCTCAGGACAGGATGCTTGGATTTGTGGATGTTGATTATAGTGGTGATTTGGACACGAGACATTCCACTACGGGTTATGTGTTTATGATGAATGGTGGTCCAATCTCGTGGAGGTCAAGTCTACAGATGATTACAGCATTGTCTACTACAGAGTCAGAGTACATTGGTATTTCTGAGGCAGCGAAGGAAGCTATGTGGCTGAAGGGACTTGCATTGAAAATGTGCATTGCACAGAGAGCAATCAAGATTTATTCAAATAGCTAGAGTGTATTGTGTTTGGTCCAAAATCTGGTCTATCATGCTAGGACCAAACATATTGACATCAGGTACCACAGGATTCGGGAGCTGGTGGAAGATGGTGAAGTGGAGCCGCCAAGGTGTCTACTGCAGAGAACATGGCTGATGCATTTACCAAGGTTCTTCCAGGAAATAGCTTCTTCAGATGTGGAGCTCAGATGGGACTGATGGACCGGGTAGAGCTTACTGGAGCTTTGAAGCGCCAAGGTGGAGATTGTAAGCTCATGTGTGGCGCACCCAAAGCCCAGGGGAGCCACAGGTTTAGGGGCTTAGGCTTATAAGTCCCTAGGGCCCCAGAGTCATGTTTGGGTCAAGTGGGTTTGATCCAAGGATTAGGATTTGCATATATGACTTATTGGGGAGAGTTTTTTGAGAGATTGTATCATAACCCAGTTGCATTATGGGATTTTATTTTAGATCTGCAAGAGGAGCCTATTTCCCCACATTGGTGAAAGGGGCTAATTAATTAATTGGCTAAGTGGTTAGGAAATTAGTTGGCTAGCCCAACCACCTAGGATGCAACCAATTATGTTGGACCAAGACCAAGATCAAGTGAGGTCCATGAGAGAAACCGCACATCCATGTGGAAAGAAAAGGCCCACGATTTGGAGTTTTGCTTTGACGACCGTGGAAGACTCTCACGGGTGTGAGAAGGAAAAATGCGTGAAGTCCATCGCGTGGGGCATACGAAGAGAGGTTTCTTCCGGTTTTCCTCGGGAGGGCGCGTTGAATCCGGGTTGTGGCGTGTGTGTAGTCTCTCTCACGGACGTGTGAGAGATAGTGAGATCTCCTTGTTCAGGTGTGGGTGTTCTTGGCTTTGGTGAAGAGCGGTTTATAGGTCTTGTAACAGAGGCCAGGGTTTCTTCTCCAAGAGTAATATAAGAATAATTTCTCTTTTCTCCTGAATCATCTTTATTCTTTACTTTGTGCATACTTGTTTCTTGATTCCAAGAAGTAGTTTATGCCCAGTGTTTTTCTGTGTTTTTTCTTCAATCAGTTACTTGCTATTTGTCTCATGGAGAGTTAAGATCCCAACAATATCACTATGTGATTCGTCATTCTCGTATATTGGGCTACCGATTTCATAGAGGCTAAATACAAAAGCAAAATATAAGGTGGCAATTGTTTCTTCTCAAAAACCTCCTAACAGGTGAATTGATGATGTATCATGTGGAATTAATTAATATTCCCTTCTAAGGTTCCGGCCGGACTTATTGTACAGTGGAAACTCCATATAAGTTAAAACTAGAGTTTTTCTTCTTTCTTCTAGAGAGGTCTTCTTTGGGGGTGAGGAACCCACCCGGTTCATTTGAGAAGATGAAAGTTCAAATATGGTAGAAATTATATTAAAGATGTGCACAAATTTTTTTTTTATTATTATTACACAAATACATGTGCAAGCCGTATCTTTTCACCTGCAGTTTATACAATGTAAATTAGAATATTGTCAAATTTTGAAGTAGCTCCAGAAGTGAAAGTGGACTCTTGACTTCATGCTGAATATGATTCATTTTTTCTAAGAAAAAAACAAGAAATTGTTCAACAAGATGAGTGACTTTATACGAGTGCAGAAGATTTATCATCCACAATTAAAGGGGAATACAGCTGGGACTTAAACAGTGACAATAAAAGCTGGCTATGGTACCGTAACATATGTCAGGCAAATATGGAGAATCTCACCTTATTTATATGTTTTAGAAGGCTATGCTGTTTCAAGAAGTTGAACAAGAGTTGTTTGGAATGATCTCTCTTCAATTATATGCAGCAGCCCTTAGAAGTTTTCTTCTATCAAGTACTATAGTTATGTTTTCAGCTCTCCGTAATTGAAGTATATACCAGTCTTGACCGTACGAAGGTCTTTCTTATTCAATGTTCGCATAGAGAGACTGGAATTTTGAAGACACGCAGCAGTGCTATGGGTGTCAAACGTAATCGATGCATGTATATATATAGATTTAAACTCCGCGTAGATCATATCCGTAAATAATTGTCAAATCAATTACTTAATTTTGTTGATAACGCTTGTCTTTAAATGTCATAAGGTTTGATTGGTTACACCTCCTTTTCCCTGGACAATCGAATCTTGAAGTCCGAAAACACGGACTTCTAATTACTTACTACAAGCTGGCTCAAATTGCTTAAGCTAAGTTTAATTGCAAGCTCATCTCCATAAATTCTCTTTATGGGCTCCAAGAGATGTTGTCCATCTACATTTACGGCCATCAGCGAATTCAATTCTTCTTCTTTTTTTTTTTTAATGGAAAACGAGGAAGCAGGTAGCTTCCCCTCTATTTATTGATTAAGTAAAGAAGTTATGTACAAGAGTAGAAGAAGTGAAGTATAAAATGCAAGGAGGTACAAAATATTAAGAGGGGTAATGCACCAAGGAGACCAGGCTACTCTACATTTTACCATGACTTTCAATCAACTTCTTACTACAAAGTGGCTCTCAAGAATGAAATGTACGCTAGTTCAACCCTTTTTCAATCGATCAACAAGAGCAGTTTATGGCCCACGAGCTCCACCTTAATGCACTCTTGATCTTCTAATACAAAATCGAAAGCTAAGATAGTGATTGGATGGGGATGCATTGTGGATGCCCAGAAGAATATGTGGTTTGTTGTTTTCAAGGATTGGTGTTAGCTAAATAAATGTATAAAATCGAAAGCTAAATATATGTATATATTTAGCTAAAGTAGATTCATTTTTTGAATGTTTCTGGCAAACACAAATCTAATAGTTTCAAATGAGACTGGAAAATTTTTTACGTACAAATTGGAACTGAGTTGTGACCCTTGTCTTTCTAGCTGAGCATGCCAAGGTTGATGTTTGCAGGAGATCCACTAATTTTAAGGTGTTGTTTGCAAGTTTTTTTGAAAATTACGTGCAGAAAATTATAATTTTTAAAAACATGTTTTGCCAAAATATGCTTAATTTACTAGATTTGCATGTTGTTTATCACCTGATATTAAATAATATTTGGAAAATTTTAGAAGAATCTATCAAAATCTCGAAGACTAGGATTTGAGAGACTCGGTTTAGAGAAAAATGTGAAAGTCTAAAATTTTTATAAAATCTAGTTGTTTTTTTGCTAGATATCCAAACTTGCTAAAATTATATAAAAAAAACTTTAATAACTAGTTTCATAATTTTTTTAAAAAAATGATTTTAACATAATAATTTTAGTAAAAAAAAAAATCCAACCAAATAACAGTAGCTACGTACACAATCGCAATAGATGCTAATTAAGGATTTACGTGACAACACGTAAATCAATCAATTCATTTCTTCGCACGTCTATTCTATTCGCATGGACCATGTAATAAGTGTGGGGTTGAGTAGGATAGCAAGTAACATCAAAACAAGTGGATGATAAATATCAGCAAGCTTTCTTGAAATAAATGGGTGAAAAATATAAAAAAACATGTTACTTGGGTATGTGGAGGAAAAAATAAAATCCTACTCAATCAAACTTTAATTTACACCTGAAATTTTGAATTCCAGATTTTAACAAGATTTTAAATATCATTTAGAAGTACGAAAATTTTAGCCAATTAAGTAATAACCACTTTTGCACATTCTTTTTCTCATTAAGAGATGTATCACGTTATTTTGACCGATCTTGTATGTGTACCTCCTATTTCACTAATCCACTGCTTTATCCGTGGACGGAACAAGGCTATATCTAAGTGGCTATCACTGTACAAGTTGTAGTTTTCCTTCTTGATATGAAGGCCGGGCAAATATATATTTCACCACGGGCTAACAGAAGTGAATGTAGTTATCTTCTTACAGTAATTAATTACTTCGGTGGGACCACAACAGTAATTATAAAAAATAACAATCAAATTTTTGTCGATGCTTTTCTTTAGCATCGTTAACTCCCTTAGCATGCCGATGCTTTTTAAAAATATCAAAAAAAAAAAAAAAATTTCCGACTCTTATAAACGTCGGAATTCGAAAGTTGCCGACGCTTTTCAAAATCGCCGGAAAAAGACTTGGTTTGCCAGCAGTTTCTTTTTGCATTAGAAAAAGATGGATATAACGACACTTTAAAGTATCAGAAATTTCCGATTACTTCCCCCCTGAGCCCTAGCCCTCATTTCGTTCGCTCGCACCGCACCGCCTCCAGCAACCCCTTCTCTTTCTTCTCGATCCATCCTTCGTTCGCACCAGCGATCGTCGTCTCCGCGCTTCTCCGATCATCTCCGCGTTTCTCCGGTCGTCTCTGGGCTTCTCCGGGCTTCTCCATTCATCTTCGATCGGGCTTCTCGTCTCCGGGTTTCTCCGATCGTCTCCGGCCGGGCTTCTCCGGTTAGCTCCAGGCTTCTCCATTCGTCTTCGGGCTTCTCGTCTCCGGGTTTTTCCGGTCGTCTCCGGGCTTCTCCGATCAGCTCTGGGCTTCTCGTCTCTGGGTTTCTCCATTTAATTTCCTCCGTGAATCACTATCGTCTCTGGCTAATTAAGGTAACATGTACTCTTCCCCCATCCGTGAATCACTGTAATATTAAAAAAAATTTAATTTTATATGTTTTTAATTTTTATGCTTTTTCCTCTGTGATTTATGTTTTTTATATGTTTTTCACTGTAATATTAGAAGATTTTTAATTTTATATGTTTAGGGTTTAGGGTTTATTATTTAGATTTTAGGTTTTAGGGTTTAGGACGTTGGGTTTAGGGTTTAGGATGTTGGGCAATAGCTTTCATTCCTTACCATTTCTCTCCTCAATTTAAACAATCACCTGAAAAATATAAAAGATTATAGGCATAACATTTGAATATAAAAGCAAAGAATAACAAAAAAGAATTGTAATAAATGGAAGAAAATTGAAAAAAAAATGAACAAGAACTTATCTCGGGTAAGGAGACAAGGGAGAGACATGTTCGGAGTCACCATTGGTCCATCATAGAGGGAGATCCCACCTACCATAAAAAATAAAAATTAAAAAAAAAGGAAAGGAAAAGAAAACTAGGGTTCTAAGCTCCAAGTTGCCATGCCTCCGATACAAAGAATAATAGAAAGTGTAATGCTACCGGGCCCAACCACGGTACCAAAATGAAAAGCTAGAGAGAGAGAGAGAAGAGGAGGAGGAGGAGGAGAACAAGAAGAATGAACAAGAGGAAGTGGGGTATGAGAATTAAATTGCCTTCATGTATTAGTTTGTCAGACAATATGTAAGATTTTTCCCTATCCATAACCCAAATATGCTTTACATGTTTTGTTGTCTTTTTGTTATCAGGTGCTTGGTTGCTTCGAGGGTAAAGAGGGTTTCTACCATATTTTGAAATTGGTTTAAGGTTTGTATATGGAGGCTATGATGATTTCGGATGTATGTTTTCTTGATTCAATAATTTCTAATGGATGCAATCTTGGATGGCCTTCTTTTGTAGACAACCGATTGTAGTCGTTTTGATTTAGTTGATGGATGTATGTTTTGCTGATTCGACAATTTCTAATGCCTATAATCTTGGATGGCCTTCTTTTGTAGGCAATCGATTGCAGTCGTTTTGATTTAGTTGCGGATTAAATAATAGATCCGATCCTCTTAGTTATTTTTCTTTATTTTTTTTTTTCTTAGTAGATTATTTATGTTTCTTTATAAATTTCTTGGTATATACCTATATTTTACTGAATATGTTATGCTTTAAGATTTGTCTAGTATTGCATAGCTTTCATTTTAAAACCATCAATAGCTTTGTTATGATCAATAATGATTTTTAAAATATTTTTTACAAAACTTGCATTGCATAGAAACATAGACCTGTCAATTGATTAAAGTACATATTCTACAATATCCGTACATTTATTTTATTTTTGAACGGATGGGAGAAATATGTAAAGTGGTCAATTGATTATCCAGTTTGGACAGTTTGAGAATTGCAAATAATTTTATAGGTGCTTACAGTAATTAAATGGTATGGATAGAGTTTCAGATATATTTCAGACAGCATTTTCTTTTAGTTCTCCTCATACATTTTTAGTTGTATGGGGAGAACTAAAGGAAAATGTTGCCGAAATTTTTTTGGAGCTTCTATTGCGTATCATTTGGTTACTGTAAATGATCTATATAATTAATGCAATTCTTGAATGGGATAGGACCTCTTTACCTATTAGTTGGTGATAGGGTACATTTATTAGTTAATCTATTATTTTTCATATATTTTAAACAAAAAATTACTTAGTGCATTGTTATTAACTAAAACTTTTTTTGGTATTTAGATAACTTGAAAGTTGGATCATTTTATCCTAAAATGGATAAAAGTTGGATAAATAAACAAAGAAATACCAATGAATATTTAAATGGAGTTCGTGATTTTATTAAATTTGGTATGGACAAAAGTAGTTTGAATGGAAAGATTTCTTGTCCATGCCGACGATGTGTTAACAGTCACTATCTAGATCCACAAATAGTAGAAGAATATTTGATATGGAAGATTGGGCTATTGTTATTAAGACAAAACCTCGGGACTTATATGATATGGGAAGACAACTGGAAGATGATGAAGATGATGATACTTATATGCATTCCATGCCATTCAATTTTGTACCAGTTGATGACGTACATGTTACAATACCCTTAGTTATGACAGAAGTTGAAGAAAACACTAATGATTGATTTTTATTGGTATTAAATTTTATAATATTTACAATTTGTAATAATTATTATGTTAAATTACTATTTATTTTCACTAATTCTGTCTCTGATGTAAATGATAGGTGATACGATGCCTCGTGGGCGACGCTTTCTTGGGGTGCAGTTCCAGCACTCCCGGATAGAGGCCGACAGTTTTTCTGGACAGCATGCCGAGGCTAGTACTTCGGAGGATGTTCATGCCGGTCCTTTCTCTCCTTCCACACAGCATACTACTGCAGCTCCATCATCCTCGGGGCATCATGACCCTTCCGTCGATCCAACAGATGATGAGATACATATTCAGGGTAATTTATTCCAATATCCTTGGTAACTTTAAATTTGATTACACTTTTTATTATAGCTTACTTTTATCTATTTCTGTGCAGATGGATCAGGGAGTGTCAGACGTAGGCGCGGGCCTACAATAGTACGTGATGTTTGGCAGATGCCCGAGGATGAGAGGATATTGGTTGAGTGCAATGAGCTGGGGCAGCCAATTAAGAAAGCCGCCAGCTTATTGAGCTCTTTTCTGGGGACGGTTGCACGGAGGCATCAGCTTTGTCCACTTAGCTATGCTTAGTGGAATGATATGCTTCTGATGTATAAAGTAGAGACTCTTCGAGTTATACAGGTAAAAAATTTGTATTAAATTATTTGTTATCTTGTATAGTTAAAATATTACTGTATGTTTTATATTATTGTTAATTATTTTGTTTTGTAGGTGTTGCCGTCCAGATCGTCGTGGCCTGCAGCTCTTTACGTGGTCGGGTGTCGCACATCCGCCCGCCTGAGAACACCTCCGGGGGACTCGGGACCTGCAAGGAAGCAATGTCAGGGACCCAAGCCGGGGATTCCGGCGGGGGCACTCCGACGGTCAAGTCAGTGATGATCCAGGATAACAGATCCTCCTGGTCGAGCCTCTCTGGATGAGCTCCATGCTAGGAGGAGTAAATATAGTGTGAGTGAAAGATGAGGACGAGCTGGGAGTGGTGTTGGCCGAGGTGGTCTTGCCCTCCTCTCTGGCCTTCCTCCCTTGTGTTGCTCTGGTTCCCCTCTTGAATTGGAAGTATCCTATGGATGTTTTTTTTGGGTCAGATGTCGATACCTCTTTTGCTTACCCTGGCGGGATCTTCTACCTTGGTTTGCTTTGGGATCTCCCCCTGCTGTCATGTATGGCGAGGTTCCGTGATGTAGACGGGACGTCTCTCCTGTTTTGACAGTTGAGGAAGCCTCCGTAGATCTCTGATATTCCTTCTGCCCATCCCTCTCCTGGGAACCTGACATGGCCTCGATCAGCGGGCCGCTGGTCTTAGGACCCGCGCTCTCCGGTAGGGTCCTTTCTCCGGTTGTACGGCAGATCGACGGAGGGCACGACGCTTTGATGTGAGCTTTCCTTTCTTTCTAGAGTGAGAGACGGTCGTGGACATTAATTACGGCATGGTTGGTGTTGTCGCACAGCCCTCGGGAGTACCGTCACTGTCCTCGGAGGAGAGGCATGGCTCCCCTGGCGGCTGGCACGTTGGTTTGAATTGAGGGCCGAGCTGGAGGGGCAGGGCCCGTCTTCGATAGACTCGCCTCGGTGTTGCTCGGCAGGACGGTGGTGGACTGACCTGAGCTTGGAGGGGCGCCTCGTGGCATAGGAGGCTAAGCTCGACTCCTGACCATGAGGCCCGATCTCGAGGGGTCCGCCTTGGGCGGGCATTCGGATTCGGCTCTGACTTAGGTGTTCCGGGCTGGCGGGAATGGACCTGGCGGAGGACAGAACTTGCCTTCGGCGAGCAGAGGTGGACTGAGCTCTGCCATGGATGGGCGCCTCGTGGCGGAGGAGGCTGAGCTCGACTCCTAACCACGGGGCCCGACTTTAGGCGAGCTCGGCGTCGGTGTGCCACCCAGCCCAGGGGACCTGAGCTCGGAGGGGCGCCTCGTGGCAGAGGAGGCTGAGCTCGACTCCTGACCACGGGGCTTGATCTTGAGGGGTCCGCCTTGGGCGGGCATTCGGACTCAGCTCCGGCCTAGGTGTTCCGGGTTGGCGGGAATGGACCTGGCGGAGGATGGAACTTGCCTTCGACGGGCAGAGGTGGACTGAGCTCGGTCGTGGAGGGGCGCCTCGTGGCGGAGGAGGCTGAGCTCGACTCCTGACCACGGGTCCCGACTTCAGGCGAGCTTGGCGCCGGGGTGCCGCCCAGCCCAGGGGACCTGAGCTCGGAGGGGCACCTCGTGGCGGAGGAGGCTAAGCTCGACTCCTGACCACGGGGCCCGATCTTGAGGGGTCCGCCTTAGGCGGGCTTTCGGACTCGGCTCCGGCCTAGGTGTTCCGGGCTGGCGGGAACGGACCTGGCGGAGGACGGAGCTTGCCTTCGGTGGGCAGAGGTGTTGCTTTAGGGAAGCTCAGCCCAGCGAAGGCACTCATATTGAAAGCTTGTCGTGGCATCTGATGGGGGCCCCACGTCAGCTGCCTCATGCCACATCAGCGTTCTGGCCACATCAGTAGGGTAAGTTTGTACTTCCTCCATCCTCCCATGACTTTGTACTGAAATCTCTCAACCAGAAATGGAAAGAATATAAAGCCCAGTTGAAGACGAAGTACAAGTTGCCGGGTATGACAGAGGAGCAGGTAGTTGTACCTGTCCTCCTGATGTACCCCCTCATCAGTGGGTGGACTTGGTTCACTATTGGTTTTCTGACAGGGGACAGGTATCTTTTAATTTATTTGAAGCAAGTTTATTAAAGAATATGGTATATTATATATATATACATTACTTTCTTGATATGAGTTCTCTTTTTGATTTTGCAGATATATTCTGATATTTGTAGAGCTGCACGAGCATCTCAGTCTGTTCCCCACACATCAGGATCGAAGAGTTACGTGTGAGTCAGGCAGGAGTTCGTAAGTTTCTTAAACTATTCCCTTAATTTTTGTGATATAGATTAAGTAGTTCTTGTTAAGTCCTTACAGGATATTTCAAAATTGTGTCCTAGTCTTACAACAGATCACTTGATGACAACATCAAGTTACCTAAATACTAGGATTTAAAGGTGCTAGGATAAGTTATTTCTTATAACGGTACATTTATGTATCGTGGTACATGTATATGTATCGCGGTACATGTATATGTGTCGCGTGATATATATATGTATCGCGAATGATGTATCGCGATACATATATGTGTCGCGGACAATGTATCACAGACGATGTATCGTGATACATATATATCTTGATACTTTAATAATTTTTAAAATAGTTTGAGTTATTTGCTTAAAATTATAATATTTCTTGTAAACCGATGAGCATGGGAGGGAACCCGGTCAGGTGGAGTTTTATTGGATGACTCATACTCATCATGACGACACTTTTGTCAGAGATGAGTCGTGGGATATATATGTAAGTTATTAACATTTAATTCATCTAACGATTTAAATTATAATTTGTTAATCTTTAAGACCCTACTAATTTGTCTAAATTAATATAGGAAAGAGCTACAGCTCTTATTGCTGAGTGTGTTGATGATTCTACAGCATCTACGCAGAGTAGTCGCATCGAGGCCGAGGTATTTACAGAGTTGATGGGCCCGGAGCGCTATGGATGAGTGAGGGGATATGGAGTTGGAGTCACCCCCACTCAGTTATTTGCGGTCAGTACACATACATATTAGGCTGTAGACAGTGCTCAGGATGCACGTGTTTGTAGACTCGAGGAAGAGATAGAGGATATGCGATGGAGCCGTGCTGAGGAGATTCGACAGAGCCGTGCCGAGGTAGAGAAGATACTACAGAGAGCTGATGCCGATAGAGCAGCGATGGATAGCATGAGATAGCACATTGAGCGGCTTACATCTGTCATACAGATGTTTGTTCTACATCAGGTACATATATATGATTTTAAATACATATTTTTATATTAAATCAATAATTTATATAATATATTGTCATTAATAGTTTCGTAAATTAAATATTTTAAATATTTTTTTATAGGCTTCTGGAGCATCAAATCTATATGGACCGGATGACGATCTACCTCCTACAGATCATTGACCTCGACTTTTTTATTATTTCACTCTATGTATTTTCATGTATTTTTTAATTTTGTTAAACAGACATGTGTAACAAATTAATATTAAATTGTAATGTATTATATTTTTTGATTTATATTTCGATTTATGTTTGGATGTATGATGAATTCCTGGAATGAAATTGAAATATGTCTTACTTATATACAGGTTAAAAGAATTATATAGATTTCAAATTTTGAAATAATTAATTTTTTTTTTTCGAAAAATGAAATTCCTGATGCTTTAAAGCATCGGGATATCTTTATTTCGTTATTTATTATCGACGCTTTAAAGCGTCGGTAATAACATTTTTAATGACGCTTTAAAATGTCAGAAAAAATATATTACAAAAGCGTCGAAAATACTTTTATTACCGACGCTTTAAAGCGTGGACAATAACGGTAATTACCGATGCTTTAAAGCGTCGAAAAAATGCCCGACGCTATTACAACGCTTTTGCAAAGCGTTGAAAAAAACCGTCTTCACTCTTTGCTTTGCAACGCTTTTGCAAGCATCGAATATGTTTTTACCAACGTTTTAAAACGTCGGTAAAGGTCAATTTAAGCATCGGGATAGATCCTGTTCACTGTAGTGGATCCATGAATGTCTCATATCTATCGTGATTTTGTGACTGGATTAGGATAAATTATTCTTTATAGGACCTCAGAATTTTTGCTCGAATCTTGTTCAATTTATCCTTATGTACGTAGTGTTAGGAATAAATACTGTGAAATAAGACTAGAAACAATAAATATAAATTATATGCTCTGTCCTTAGATTGTTAGAAATTAACGTTGTGAAATAAAACCTAGAAACGATAAAAAAAGATCTATATGTATTATCCTAAAACACTAAATGGTGCTATGTAGAACAGTAATACAATGAATCATAAAATTATGTTTTAGGAATTCTTAGAACAATAATATAAATACAAGAATCATAAAATTGAATTTTAGGATTTCTGACCGGAGACGTGCAGAGGCACTGTTCTAAGGCGATTCTCGGCCCTCGTGCAGGATTCAATTCGAGAACTCTGCCCCAAGATACAACCGGGTATCCCTCCTGCATGCACGACTGTGAAGGGACTGACAACGGCTTCGCCCAGCAGTGAAACCAGATTAAAAATTGAAAACAGGAAAACCTAGAACGCAAGAGAGTTCTAGATCGGGAAAAGAGCAGATCGAGAGAGATAGAAAGAGAAAGTCCGTAGAGAGATGCTTATCTGTGATCTGACTCCATCCTTTTATAGATGGAGAAACGCCGTGAGGAAGAGATACCGCTCGATGAAGACGCGACGCGGTATAGCGGAGGACGCGACGCTCGGAGAAGACCGCTGTTCAGAAGTCGCGACGTTTGGAGAAGACGCGATGCAGTCCGAACGGAAAGAAAAACGGGAACGGAAAAAATAAAAGAAAACCGGGCAAAAATAACACACCACACCACGCGTGCGGACCGAACCGCGCGAACCGGGCCGGGCCGGGCGCGCGCGCGCGAGTGGCCCAAGACGGTACAAGACCAAATGGAAGAGGAATCATATTTTAAGTATCTTTGGGATGTTCTCCTTTTCCCATGTGGGACTAAAGGAATGGCTTGGAGGGAATTTTGGGTTTTCCCTCCAAACCTACACGTAGAAGATGACCAAAGCGGTTAATTTCATCTTCGTAGTATATATCCAATGCGCAATGAGTGCAAAAATGGAGTCAATTCCATCAGGCCATGCGTGCATATAACCTTCCCCATGGGGTCGGTCTGACCATGTAATGGCCAGTTACCTGGTGAAAACTTATTAGTGTCCATGATACGTGATATTTATATTAATTAATGGCCAGTTACTTGGTGAAAACTTATCTATGGGCCGTTGATGGAAGTGGAGCCACAGCTCAATTAGACACCACCATGAATATAGAGGCCTTAGCTAGAAACTGCAGCGCACCAAAGAGAAAAATCTTAGTGTGATCTGTTGGAAAAGATTCTCCAATTTCTTCCCGTCAGAGAAAAATCTTGTCACCTGCAGGGCCGATCATGAAAGCAAGCTTAGAAAAGCCGAGACAGGATTGGAGTTCCCTGCTCGAATAACTCCTATTTTTCCGGTATCCATCCGTTGGTAATGGTACTGACCGGAGAATAAAGCAACTTCACATGGCTTACTACTGGCTCGCCGAAGGGACCACGAGGGACCACCTACGTTTTCGTTGATCGCTGAAATGAGTCTTCAATATTGATGGGCTTCTTTTGGCAGTCCTGTAGATCAGCACATTGTTTGCTTACCATGGTGCAAATTGATGATTAGTTTTTGAAAATTTTGTCCTAACCCAAAAAAAAAAAAAAAAAAAAAAAAAAAAAAACTCACTAGTTATCGACCAGCTTAGCAGACTTGGTTAACGTTGTAAGTTAACCTTGTGCTTGGTCATCCAATCTTTCGTCAGAGTTGATGAACTTAGAAAAAGTACTGTAATGGACCGCCAAAGGCCAGTGTGGATTTCTCAAGATATATCAAAAATACCTACAGTGATTTTCAAAGTTAAATACGTACCGTGGTGTAGAATACTTCTCGTGCTTTTTTCTCTACGGTATTTTACATATATAATTAACCTGGGAACGTTACATGGGTAAGTTGGATATATCCATTCTGAAGAAGACCAGGGAACTTTTATGGCCTCCAGGAGGGAAAGGAAGGCCAGGGCGTACGTACGGCATACTTTTCTGCATTACAATCAGAGTTGGTCATCCGATCGGCAAAGGATTACTCAGGCATTTACCCTCAGCACCTTCATATTCTGTCTTTTTTTTCAGAAAGAAAAAAAAAAAAAAAAAAAAAAAAAAAAAAAAAAAACTAGCTCAAGAAGCCTAATAGAAGAGCGATATGCAACTTCTATTATTACCGCCGCTTTGTAATCCAGTACTATGGCAATGGATTTTCTTCAACCATTCACTTCCCTTATATATATATATATATATATATATATATATATATATATATATATATATATATATATATATATATATATTTTTTTTTTTTTTTGTTGCCGTCCATACCGTCATAGCATGTAGCTAGAGCCGATCTCGGATACCGATCTCATCGCACGGGAGTCTGCACATGCACCCGGATATGCAAAACAAAGAAAACCCGGACCGGGATCCCGGCGGGGGTACTCCAACAATCAAGTCAGTGATAATCCAGGAAAATAGATTCTCCTCGATGGGCCCCTTGCTCGGACTCCACACTTACCTTGGGATCTTCCCCCTTTGCCGGCACTGGGGGATCAACGTCTGACAGTGCTTCATACCGTGCACACGGGTACCTTTCCTCATTCACGATAAGGGGTCACGCAGCATGCTCTGACTCTCCGTCTGGTCACTCTTTTTTGGGAAACCTGGCAGTGTTTCGATCGGGGGGCAGCTGTCCCCTGGATTTGAATCTTCCGGGATAGTTTTCTCTTCCGGGTGGTGCAGACGATCGGTAGAGAGCGCGACGCTATGGGAAGGGCGCCCTTTCCTATCTGGTGTAAATAGCAGCAGGCCTGATCATGGCATCCCGGGAGGTGCTCCTCCGTAGTCCTTGTACAGCGGCCTGCTGCCCAAGGGAATTGGTGCCACATGATTCGAACGGGAGCTCAACTTCGACCGAGGTGGGCTCGATCTCGAGGGAGCCACCCGGCGAAGGAGCTCGAAGAGAGCGGGAGCTCGACTTCGACCGAGGTAGGCTTGACCTCGAGGGAGCCACTCGACGAAGGAGCTCAAAAAAAGCGGGAGCTCGACTTCGACAGCGACCTTGCCGCATTATATATATATATACACATAGATGGATTTAGTTATATTTAAATAGATTTGGAATCAAAACTAGTCATATCTTCCATCATCTAATTCATGCAAAAAAATTAATATATTAATAGTATAGAATAAATACAAATAGAAATACATAAAAAATATTTTAAAATAAATACAAACACTTCAGAATAAATTCAAATATTTCAGAATAAATATAAATCTTTTTAGAATAAATTCAAATATTTTAGGATAATTAAATAGAAACACTTCTATCTATTTAAATTTATATTTTTTCTAAAGTATATCTATTTATTCTGAAAATATTTATTTTTTATTCTGAAGTATGTATTAATTTTTAAAAAATGAACTATTTTATCATTAATAGTTCCAACAACTATCAGCAACCATTAATATATCATTAATGCGAGTAAAAAAGTTTATATTTATTTTGAAAGTTTGTATCTTTTTTTTCCAGTATTTTTGTTTATTTATATTTGTGTTTATTTATTCTACATAATTAACTTTTTATCTTTTTTGAGGATATGTATAAATTAAATGATAGAGAACTTGGCTGGATTTGGTTCCAAATCTTTTCGAAAGAAACCAAATCGACCTCATATATATATCCTATTTAATTGGATTACAAATAAACATAAAAAATAAGATAATATTAATTTTTTTAAAAAAAATATGATAAATAAGAAAATCGGAATGTGGATGGAAATAAGAGAGGATTAATTTGAATAAAAAAATTATAATACAAAACCAGATAAGAAAATGTATATGAAAGAAAATTAATTTAAAAAAATGAGAATGGCAACGGGATGAGGAGAGATGAGTAAGATGAGATGGACTGAGTAAGAGAAAGTTTAATAATCAATTCAAAATTATTTTCTATTGCCACCTGGATTGTCATGGTCCGTAGCTGCTGGTGCCATCGATGGTCACTCGTCTGCCTCCTCGGGATGCCTCCGGTGCCTCGGAACCTGCAAGAAACAACGTCAGTGATCCGGGCCGGGAATTCCGGTGGGGGCGCTCCGACGGTCAAGTCAGTGACGATCCAGAGGAACATATCCTCCTGGCCGAGCCCCTCGGGATGAGCTCCATGCTAGGAGGAGTGAGTGTAGTATGTATGGAAGTGAGAGCGAGCTGGGAGAGGTAATGGCCGAGGTGGAAGAATCCTCGTGTGTGGCCTCTCTCCTTTTTTGCTTTGCTTGCTTACCTTTGGCTTACTCTGGCTGGGTTTTTACTCTGGCTTGCCTCGGGATCCCCCCATGTCGTCAGACGTATGTGACGAGGTATCATGCCGTGGACAGGACGCCTCTCCTGTCAGATAGCCGGGAAAGCTTCCATGTGCTCTGACATTCCCTCTGCTTGTCCCTTTCATGGAAGCCTAGCAGGATCTCGATCGGTGGGCTGCCACCCTCGGGACTCGCGCTCTCTGGCTGGGTCTTTTTCCTGGAGTACGGCAGGTTGGTGGAGAGTATGGCACCTTGATGTGAGTTTCCTTCCTTTTTGGTGTGAGTGACGATTGTGGGTATTAATTGCGGCATGGCGGGAGCTGCTGTATGACCCTCGGGAGGCCCGCCGTCGTCCTTGGAGAGGAGGCGTCGCTTCCTTGGTGGTTGGTGCCTCTGCCTGAGCTGGGGACCGAGCTAGAGAGGTGGGGCCCAACTCTGAGGGGCTCGCCTTGAGGCGGCTCAGCTGGGCGGAGGAGGGCTGAGCTCGACTCCAGACCAGCGGAACTTGGCTTCGGGCGAGCTCGACCTGACGGAGGTGGGCGGGGCGCCGCCCAGCCCAAGAGATCTGACCTCGGAGGGGCTCCTCGTGGCGGAGGAGACTTGAGCTCGACTCCTGACCACGGGGCCCGATCTTAAGGGGCCCGTCTTGGATGGGGACTTATACTCGGCTCCGGCTTAGGCATCCCGACCCGGCGGGGACCGAACTGGCGGAGAACGGAGCTCGACTTTGGCGGGCGACCTCGTTGCTTTGGGGGAGCTCAACCCGGCGAAGGAGCCCATGTTGAAATCCCATCATGGCATCTGATGGGGACTCCACGTCAGTTTGCCCACCCCACGTCAGCGATCCATTCACATCACTTTCAATTATAATTAAATATAAAAAAATATTTTTAAATATAAATTAAATTATTTTTAACAACAATAAAAGTGTCAAAAATAAGCACTTAATCATTATCATTCTACAAATTAATAACAACTTGTACCATTGGACTTTCTCTATTTTTATTGCAAATTAAAGAGATCCATATATGATGTGACCAGATCGCTGACGTGGCCAAGGATCCTGATGTGGAGCCCTCATCGGACGATGTGCCGGATTCCTCTCATAGGCCCCTTCGCCGGGCAGGGCTCCCCGATGTCAACGGAGCCGCCCGTCGAAGTCGGGCTCCGCCCTTCACCAGGTCGGTTCCCGCCAGGTCGGTACCCGTCAGGTCGGGATGCCTAGGTCGAAGCCGAGCTCAAGCCCCACCAGAGGCAGACCTTCCGAGCTCGAGGTCAGGCCCCATGGCCTGGAGTTGAGCTCAAGCTTCCTCCACCATGCGGAGTCCCCTCGAGGCCGGTTCCCCTGGGCTGGGCGTACCTCATCCGCCTCTGCCGGTCCGAGCTCAGTCAACGCTGGACCCCACTGGTCCGGCACCGAGCTCGGCCCTCCTCCGCATAGCCGAGCCGCCATGAGACAGGTCCGCTGCAAGCAGGCCCAATCTTCCTAGCTCGGCCCCCAGCACGAAATGAAGTACCAACCACCAAGGGAGCGGCACATTCCCCCCCTCGAGGATAGTGGCGTGCCCCTTGAGGACCGTACGACAGCACCCGCCACGTCGCCATTAATGCCCATGGCCACCATTCACACCAGAAAGAAAGGAAGCTCACATTAAGGCACCATGCCCTCCACCGACCTACAGTACGACCGGAGAAAAGACCCCACCAAGGAGCGTGGTTCCCGAGAGCGGCGGCACAACAATCGAGGTCCTGCCAGGCTTCCAGGAAGGGCAAACAAAAGGAATGTCAGAGGCATGTGGAAGCTTCCCCAGCTATCCAATAAAGAAGGCATCCCGTCCACGGCACGATACCTCGTCGTGCCTGCCTCACAGCATGGGAGAACCCCGAGGCAAGCCAAGGTAGAAGACTCAGCCAGAGTAAGCAAAAAGGAGGTAACGACACTCGTATTACCAGAGAACAACATTCTCTCAACAAGAGAACCGCCATAAAGAGAAAGAGGAGAGGGGGGAGAGGCCAGAGAGGAGGGCAAGACCACCTCGGCCACCACATCCCCCAGCTCGCACTCACACTCTCATACACTCCACTCACTCCTCCTAGTGTGGAGCTCATCTAGAGGGGCTCGACCAGGAAGATCTGTTTCCCTGGATCGTCACTGACTTGACCGTCGGAGCGCCCCTGCCAGAATCCCCGGCCCGAATCACTGACGTTGGCTTTCTTGCAGGTCCCGAGGCACCGGAGGCACCTCCCACGGGCGGATGCGGAACACCCGATGCCATTAGTAGCTACAGGCCCCTCGGGGTACCCATCAAACCCCAACGAAGCGACGGCGGGCCAGCTCCACTGACGAAGAAAGCTGCTCACCGCATCTTGGCCGGGAGGCACCTAAACCCCGCTAAGGCAGGAAGGGCAAATCTCCCCACCATGGGTGCCGCGCGTCCACGTCACCTTCCCCGCCCCTCTCAGTGGAGGGGTCCACAGACGAAGCCATCAGGCGCATGGCGGAGAAGCGCTTGGAGGAGCATGACCGCAAGCTAGCAAAGTTTGCCCGCCAGTTTGCCAACATGCCTGGCTCCGCTAGCGAGCCAGCGGGCTACGACGCCCGCCCCCTATTCACCCAGGGGATCCAGGCGGAGCCGATTCCCCGTCGGTTCTGCATGCCGCAGGTGGATCCTTACGATGGGACCACCGACCTCCTGGACCACCTGGAAAGTTACTAGGCTCTCATGAGGGTCCAGGGAGCAACTGACGCCCTTCTGTGCATCGCCTTCCCTGCTACCCTTCGAAAGGCGGCTCGGGTGTGGTTCACCCACCTCGAGCCGGAAAGCATCAGCTCCTTTGCCCAGCTGGGGCAGAAGTTTGTGGCTCATTTTGATGCTTGTCGGAAGATGCCACGCGAGGCGGACAACCTCTTCTCCATTAGGCAACAGGACCGCAGCCACTACGGGACTACGTGGCCCATTTCAAAGCCGCTGCCTTGGAGATCTACGATCTGGAGGAGCCAATTGCAATGCTGGCCCTGAAGCGAGGGCTCAGGACTTCCCGCCTGACCTATTCGCTTGACAAGAAGCCCCCGAAGACTTACGCCGAGCTACTCTTTCGGGCTCAGAAGTACATCCGCACCGAGGAGGCGGATCATACGA
This sequence comes from Areca catechu, assembly GCA_021397845.1. Taxonomy (NCBI): domain Eukaryota; kingdom Viridiplantae; phylum Streptophyta; class Magnoliopsida; order Arecales; family Arecaceae; genus Areca; species Areca catechu. The sequence continues at coordinate 40,599,653 of CM038045.1, forward strand.
GACGGGAGCTCAATGGAAAGCCGCTGAAGGGGCTAGCGCCCGTTGAGCTGCGGCGCGGAGGCCGGGACCGCCAGCTTAGAGCTCCTGACCAGCACCGAGGCCGAGGAACACCCCCGTCCCTCAAGGGGACTTCACTCCCCTTCTCGCCCCGAGAACGAAGATCCTCATGGAGATCAAGGGCGAGACTTATCTGAGGCATCCTCCGCCGTTGAAGCCATCCTTCACCCGGGACAAGACGAAATACTGCCGCTTCCACCGTGACCACGGCCACGAAACCGAGGAATGCCGCAATCTCAAGTGGTAGATCGAAGAGCTCATCAAGAGAGGCTACCTCGAAAATATGTGGGGGACAGACCTCAAGCAGAGTCCCAGGCGCTCATGCTCTCCTGCCAACTCCAGCCATTGACAACTGCTCCACTGAGAAGCTGGTGGGCATGATCTCCTGGGGAGCTGAGCGCGCGTCCAAGATGACCCGGGGGGCAGAAAACTCTAAGAATGTACTCTCCTTTATGAGGGAAGGGGAAAATGGGGAAGAAAATGTAAATAATGTGCTGTGGTCGTTGAGATGACGATCGCAAAGTATCCTATAAAGCGCATCATGGTAGATAGTGGAAGCTCCACAGATATACTTTTCTACGATGCTTTCTCCAGGATGAATCTTTTCCCTGCTCAACTCAAGCCAGTATATACCCCCCTTGTTGGTTTCATGGGAGACTCCGCAAGGGTAGAGGGAGAAATCATTCTCCCAGTCACTGTCGGGACCCCACCTCGGCAGAGCACCGTCATGATGACGTTCATGATTTTCAGGCTTCCTTCGCCTTCAAACATGATTCTGGGCCGACTTGGGCTCAACCTCCTCGATGCCGTCGTCTCCACCAAGAGGTTGCTTGTCCAATTCCCAACCCCTTGCGGTGCGGGGGAGATGAGGGGTACGCCCTAGCCAGTGCAACACTGCTTCCAAACTCTTCATGGGGCCCGGGTGCCCGAGGAGGGCTCCAGAGTGGACGAGCTCGACCAGAGGGCCCGGGACCTCACGGGAGGCCCGGTCGAATGCTTGCTTCCTTACCAGCTCCAGGCCGACCAGACAAAGACTGTGCAGATCGGAGCCCAGCTGCCTGAGGAGGAGAAAGCCCCGTTGATGGAGTTCTTGAGGGCGAATGCGGACGTGTTCACTTGGACGGCAACCGACATGCCAAGTATTCCTCCTGAAGTCATCACCCACAAACTCAACGTCAATCCGAAGCACAGACCGGTTCGATAGAAGAAGAGAAGCTTCGTCCCAGAAAGGCAGGCGGCCATCAACGAGGAAGTTGAGAAACTTGTCGCCGCCGACTTCGTCCGAGAAGTACAGTATCCGAGCTGGCTGGCGAATGTGGTGATGGTAAAGAAGAATAATGACAAGTGAAGGATCTGTGTGGACTACACCAATCTCAATAAAGCATGCTCGAAGGACAGCTTTCCTCTACCGAGGATAGACCAGTTGGTAGATGCCACTTCAGGGCACAGGCTACTCTCCTTCATGGATGTATTCTTCGGGTACAATCAGATCCTGATGCACCCAGAAGAAGAGCACACTGCCTTCATCACTGACCGGGGGAAATACTGCTACAGGATGATGCCCTTCGGCCTGAAGAATGCTGGAGCCACGTACCAACGTTTGGTCAATAAGGTCTTCAAGGACCAGATTGGCAGGAATGTGCAAGTGTACGTGGATGACATGCTCGTCATGAGCAAACCGAGCTCAGACCACTTTGCCGATCTCGCTGAAGCTTTTTACAGTCTCCGGAAGCACCAGATGAAGCTCAACCCAGCGAAGTGTGCTTTTGGGGTGGCAGCCAGGAAATTCCTTGGCTTCATGGTCACCCAGAGAGGCATCGAAGCGAATCTGGAGAAGGTCACCAAACATCCAAGAAGCAGGTTCAACGCCTGACGGGGAGGGTCGCAGCCCTAAGCTGGTTCATCTCAAGATCGGCTGACCGCTGCCTCCCTTTCTTCGAAGCATTGCGTAATATGCATGACTTCACTTGGACGGAGGAGTGCAAGACGGCCTTTGAAGAGCTGAAGGAGTTCCTGACCTCCCCACCTCTGCTGTCCAGACCATAAGAAGGTGAAGAGCTCCTGCTCTACCTGGCGGTCACCCCGAGGGCTCTCAGCTCGGTCCTTGTCCACACAGACTAGGACGGAACACAGAAGCCGGTGTACTACACCAGCAAAATACTCCGTGATGTGGAGATTAGGTATACCCGCTCCGAAAAACTCATTTTTGTACTAATAATGTTTGCTAAGCATCTCAGGCCCTATTTCCAAGCGCAACCCATCATGATTGTGACTGATCAGCCGCTGAGGACCGTGCTAAGCCACCGTGAGACTTCCAGAAGGCTGGCCAAATGGTCCCTGACGCTGAGCGAGTACGACATCGCATATCGGCTGAGGTCATCGCAGAAGGCCCAAGTCATAGCCGACTTTGTGGTCGAATGTACAGGGCTTCCCGAGGAACCAAAGCAGATGGTCCCGGAGATCCAAGCTGAGCCCGGCACGCCTGGGAACCTTTGGGTCCTTCACATGGATGGAGCCTCAAATTCTTGGGGGAGCGGAGCAGGCCTCATCCTCGCCAATTTCGATGGAGTGGTGACGGAGGGTGCACTTTGCTTCAAGTTCCCCGCCACGAACAACCAAGCGGAGTATGAGGCGCTCCTTGCGGGCCCGAAAGTGTCCCACGAACTGGGCGTACAGAACCTCAAGGTCTTCACCGACTCCCAACTGGTTACCGGACAAGTCTTCGGAGAGTACGAGGCCCGAGACCCCTAGATGATGAAGTACCTGGAGAAGGTCCATTCGAGCACAGCAGGCTTTCGTTACTTCCGCGTTTCCCACATCTCCCATGGAGAAAATGATCGTGCGGACGCACGGTCAAGGCTCGCAACCCTACCGAACTCATCCCTGGGGCGCGCCTACGTTGAATATCTCGAGAATCCAAGCTACGAAGGCTCCAAGAAGATGCAACAAGTAGCCTCTGAGCCGAGCTGGATGGACAAGTACATTAAGTATATCCAGGATGGCTTGCTGCCGGAAGACCACAAAGAAGCCGGCCTCATCAGAAGGAAGGCCACCCGCTTCGTCTTGATGGATGGCCAGCTCTACCGCCGATCTTATTTCTTCCCCCTCCTGAAGTGCCTCAGGCCCGCAGAGGCAGCCTTTGTGCTTCAAGAGATATGCGAAGGCCTTTGTGGAAATCATATAGGAGGAAGAACCCTGGCATACAAGGCTCTTTGCCAAGGATACTTCTGGGAAACAATGAGGGAGGATGCCACCGACTTCGTCAAGAGGTGTGACAAGTGCCAGCACCACTCCCACATTCAGCGTCTACCGGCTGCACCGATCTCCCACTGTCATCCCCTGGCCTTTCGCACAATGGGGGATGGACATCCTAGGACTGTTCCCCACCGCACCAGGGCAGCGGAAGTTCCTACTAGTGGCGATCGACTACTTCACCAAATGGGTCGAAGCGGAGCCGCTAGCTCGGATCACGGAAGCCAACATCCGCCAATTCTTTTGGAAGTCCGTCATCTATCGCTTTGGACTCCCCGATTACGTCATCACCGAAAATGGGCGACAGTTCGACAACCGGGAGTTCGAGGGATTCTATGCCGAGCACGGGATCCAGCACCATTTCACCTCGGTCGCTCACCCCCAGACCAATGGCGAAGCCGAGGTGACAAACCGGACCATCCTACAAGGACTCCGTACCAGGTTGGACCAGGCGAAAGGCAGATGGGCAGAAGAATGTCCAAGCATCCTATGGGCCTACCACACAACGTCCAGAACGGCAACGGACGAAACACCCTTCAACCTCATCTTTGGATATGAGGCGGTAATCCCAGTCGAGCTCGGCGTGCCCACACTCCGGGTGCAACGGTACGACAAGACCCAAAACTCGGCACATCTCCTGCTCAACCTGGACCTCCTCGAAGAGATGAGAGACAAAGCCTGGCTCCGGATGGTGGCCTTTCGGCAATGAGTCGCCCGATATTACAATGCGCAAGTAAAATAGAAGACCTTCCGACCTGGCGACCTGGTGCTGCGCCGGGCAGAAGCGTCCCAGCCCTGGGAGGGCAGCAAACTCTCACCAAACTAGGAAGGCCCTTACAAAGTGGCCGAGGCCCTCTCGTAGGGGGCCTACTACCTCGAAGACCTGAATGGCGCCCGGTTCCCTCAGACCTGGAACGCTTGTAATTTGAGGAGATACTATTAATAATGTAAATATTCCCTCTTTGAGAAATGAAGATTCCTTTCTGCACAACAGCTTGTTTGCTTTGCAGGAAACTCCAGCCTCGAGCCTAGCTCCTCGATGACAAAGCCCGGAGAAAAGTCCTCCGGCACGAAGACCTGGGAAGCTCCCAGGCACTCCAACCTCGAGCCTAGCTCCTCGGCGACAAAGCCCGGAGAAAAGTCCTCCGGCACGAAGACCTGGTGATGCAGAACAAATAAGATGATGCGATGCGGAAGTAAATTAAGACTAATTTTTTTTTTTTTTGTGTTTTGTTAGAAGTTGGCTTGACTCAAAAACAAGGCTAACTAATATTGAAAGAAAATATGCACTGAAAGAAAGCACAATTCAAAAGAGTAGATTATCAGAGTAATAAAGAAGTAGGATCGCTGGGGATTGAGAAACCCCCAGACCTAGGGTTTACTCCTCTTTCAAGAAACAGACAAAGAGAGAAGAGAAGGTTTTATACCTGACTGTGATATCTCTCTTTGCTTCAATTGAAGGACACTCTCGAGCAGATTGTAGGATCCTTGGAGATGGGGTATCTTCGCAATGGATCCTCGGATTATAGTCCTGTGGCAAGGTTGGCCTTCTTCTCGTACTCTGGATTTGGAAAGGATGAAGAACAAGATAAGGATGTAAGAAACTCAAGGAAGAGACCTTTACCTGGGATAGCTCCGGACTGCTCGAACTTTGAAGATGAGGGAAGAGTATGGAGGTGGCGGTGGAAGATGGAGTGGATTTAGGGTTTGGCTGGTAGGGCGGCGGCTTGCAGATGAAAAGGACCTAGGGCTTGATATAGTGGGCGGTGGCTTGGAGAAGGAGATGGCATCCTTGAATGAAGTGGGAATAGGGTTTAGGAATTTGGGTGTTGGCGGCTAGGATGATGAAAGGAAATTAGGGTTGGCGGCCTGGGATGAAAGCGGGGCAGGGTTTTGGTAACTTTGGAGATCTCTCACCTTCTCAAGGCTCCAATGGAACCCGGATTTACTCCCTCACGGAGCTCAACACTCAAAGAAGTGCGGAAGAAGAGAACACAAGGTTGCTCAACACAAGAAAAGATTTCATTTACTCCTCCTTAAAATCAAAAGATTACATAAGGGTCTAATATATAGACCTTGCAAGAGAAATAAAATTACACTACTTCCCATGTGAGACTAAACATTCATCCTAAGCATGAAAAACTTTCCCTTGACCGACCAGGCTTCTTTCCTTGGAGTGGGCGGCCTCAAATGCAAGGTGATGGCTTCATATGGCAGGTATGTGGGGCACCTCCGAGTTCTTCTCCTTAAGTCATGGGTTTTCCTTCCATGACTTGCTCTTTCTTGGAAGAAAATACTCATCTCCTAGTCTTTCTCCCCAAGACTAGGCTCCTTCCATTCATATCCAGGTACTTTAGGCAGGTGTGGGTGCCTACCTTGAAGTCCTCTCCAAGAGAAATCCCCTGCTCCTTTAGCTTGGTTACTTTTGGCAGCTTGTGGGCGCCTTCCTTGACTTCTCCTAAGAAAATTTTCTTGCTCTCTTGGGCGTGGGGACCAGGGACACTGGGATGAAATGTGGCGCCAACTGGTCCTGGGAGTGTGGCGTCCACTTGCATTTGGCCTTGGAAGAAAAAATGATGCCCTAGGGAATGGCGCCAACCAGGACTTGACTTGGACTTAGACTGAGTCAACATGACTCAACAAAATGAAATGCAGACTCAAAAAAATAAAATAATCTGGTTGACCAGGTCAACCCTTATTACAAACCCTAATCTTCGGGCAAGGTCATTCAGAGATCCAGATGGAACCCTGAAGTCTTCTTCTGATTCTGGTGCCCGCACCACCTGGGAAGTCCCCAGGCGCTCCAGCCGCGAGTCCAGCTCCTCGGCACCAAAGCCCAGAGAAGAGTCCTCTGGCACAAAGACCTGGGAAGCCCCCAGGCACCCAAGCCGCGAGCCCAACTCCTTGGTACCAAAGCCCAGAGAAGAGTCCTCTGGCACAAAGACCTGGGAAGCCCCCAGGCACTCAGGCCTCGAGCCCAGCTCCTCGGCCACCAAACTAACACGTCTTCGAGCTCAGATCCAAGGCGCCATCTCAAGTCATCAACGTCCCCGAGCCCAGCTCCAGGACGCCAACCCAAGATCGGAGCTCAGATCTCCGGCCAAGGGAATCCTCTCAACCAACACGTTTCGAGCCTAGCTCCAAGGCACCATCTCAAGTCATCAACGTCCTCGAGCCCAGCTCCAGGACGCCAACACAAGACCGGAGATCAGATCTCCATCCAAGGGAATCCTCTCAACCAACACATCTTCGAGCCCAGCTCCAGGACGCCAACCCAAGACCGGAGCTCAGATCTTCGGCCAAGGGAATCCTCTCAACCAACACGTCTTTGAGCCTAGCTCCAAGGTGCCATCTCCAGTCATCAATGTCCCCGAGCCCAGCTCCAGGACACCAACCTAAGACCGGAGCTCAGATCTCCAGCCAAAGAAATCCTCTCAGCTACCATTATCTTCGAGCCCAGCTCCAAGAGACCACCTCCTGAGCGACGTCCTCAGGCAATCAAGTACTGAAGCCCAGCTCTCCGACAAGCAAGCCACGAGCCTAGCTCCTCGGCACCAAAGCTTAGAGAAGAGTCCTATGGCACAAAGACCTGGGAAGCCCCCAGGCACCCAAGTCGCAAGCCCAACTCCTCGGCACCAATGCCCGGAGAAGAGTCCTCTGGCACAAAGACCTGGGAAGCCCCCAGGCACCCAAGCCGCGAGCCTAGCTCCTCGGCACCAAAGCCCAGAGAAGAGTCTTCTGGCACAAAGACCTGGGAAGCCCCCAGGCACCCAAGCCGCGAGCGCAGCTCCTCGGCACCCAAGCCCAGAGAAGAGTCCTCTAGCACAAAGACCTGGGAAGCCCTTAGGCACCCAAGCTGTGAGCCCAGCTCCTCGGCACCAAAGTCCAGAGAAGAGTCCTCTAGCACAAAGACCTGGGAAGCCCCCAGGCATTCCAGCCGCGAGCCCAGCTCCTCGGCACCAAAGCCCAGAGAAGAGTCCTCTGGCACAAAGACCTGGGAAGCCCCAAGCACTCAGGCCTCGAGCCCAGCTCCTCGGCCACCAAATTAGCATGTCTTCAAGCCCAGCTCCAAGGCTCTATCTCAAGCCATCGACATCCCCGAGCCCAGCTCCAGGACACCAGCCCAAGATCGGAGCTCAGACCTCCGACCAAGGGAACCTACGAGCTGAGCAGCTCTCAAGCCGTTGATGTCCCCGAGCCCAGCTCCAGGATGCCAGCCCAAGACCGGAGCTTAGACCTCCGGCCAAGGGAACCTGCGAGCCGAGCAGCTCATAAGCCATTGACGTCCTCGAGCCCAGCTCCAGGATGCCAGCCCAAGACCGGAGCTCAGTCCTCCGGCCAAGGGAACCTTCGAGCCACACAGCTCTTCGGCCAGTACAGCCCCGGGCCTAGCTTCGAGGAACTCAAGTTGTGAATCGCCCTTAGGCGTTGAGGTTCGAAATTCCTCTTTGCGACCTCCTCGCACTGACAGAAAAGAGGAGGGAAGGAGGAAGAGGGAAAGGGACATTCACATCACAGAAGGAAGAAAAGAAGTCAAATTTATGGAATCAGTTTTCATTACTTGAAAGAAAGTTTTACATCATGTTCCGGGCCCTGACAGGCCAGGTAGCCCGGTTCAAAAAAAAACAAGTAGCAAAAAATACAAAAAGAAAATAAAAAGGGGGTACAAGGGAAGTTATATCCTATGACGCCGGCTCCTTCCCTGGGCAGCGCACGGCCGGGACCTCCCTTTCTTCTACCTCCGGAATGGGGTCGCATGCCAAAGCGGGCTCTACTGGAGGGGCAGGCTCAGCTGCGGCCATCGAGGAGGTCGACTCGATCGCCTTCTCCTATGGCGCTGCCTCAGCAGCTGTCACAATCGAAGCCAACTCGGTGGCCTCCGGAGCCGCTTGTGGGAGCGACTCGATCGGAGCAGCCCCTTGCCCCCCTGCGATCGCCTTCGGAGCAGGAGCCTTCTTCCCCGGGGTTCGGAGCACGGCCAATCACTCCTCGGACAGGATACCCCGCACCTATTGGCGGCAGTACGCGAACCCCTTGGCAAAGGAGTCCTTCGCTGCCTCCTTGAAATCTTTAATGTACTCCGGGATCTCCTTGAAGGCGGCCACGACATCAGTGGCAGACTTCCTCGCAGCCTCCTCCCACTGCCTCGACTCCTTCAATTGCTTCTGGATGCACTCCTGCTACCGGATTGCCATTGTCATCATCTTCTCGACGATCACAGTGGCACGACTGGCGGCGACGGCCCTCTCCTCCGTGGCCGCTTCCCTCTTCTCAGCAGAGGCAGCCTTGTCCTTTGCTGCCTCTACCTCGGCACGGAGCTCCTTCAGCCGAGTCCTCTTCGACTCGAGCTCTCCTTCGAGCTCCTTCTTGCCCAATTACGCTTGTAGTCCCGGATGATGATCAACTCCCTACCATGCTGCACCAAAGGAAGCGTGTTAGCTGTAGTATTAAAAGGAAGTCAGAAAGTATGAAGGCAAAAGAAGAAGACTTATAGCATAAAGTTTGGCGAACGTCGAGCTGACGATGTCGCTCAGGAGCCTCCCGCTCCCCTCCCGCCGATCGCAGGACTGGACCGAGAAGTCCATCATCCACTCGGAAAGCTTTGGATCCTTCACCAGGGAGACATTGGACCTAGTCAGAAGGGGACTCGATGATAGTCCCTATCCTGCCTCTCCGTCGGCTTGGGTCCCTCGGCGGTGGGAGGCCCATTCGGTGCCGGTTGTGAGCTTGGCGCCACCTCGGTCTGTGCTGGAGGCGCCGACCTCGTTTCTCTCGATCTTCCCTCCTCGTCGACGTCGACAATCTCCGGAAGAGGGGCCTCTGTCCTAGCCGCAGCAGCAGTAGATCTGGCATGGACGACCACCTCGGGCTCGGGCGCCGGCACCAACTCTTGCTACCCTGAAGGCTCGCGAGCGGCCTCGGCCGCCCTCTTCCACCCCGCTCTGCCACCGGTGCATCCGGCCCGGCCTGCACCGGCCTTGCACCATCTTCAGTCCGAGCCCTCTTCGGAGCGGGCTCGCCTGCCTCGGCCACCTGCTATCGTTCCTCAGTAAACGAGAGTAGCTCATCCATTGAAAACTTCATTTCTGCATCAAAGAGGACAAGGTCAGCCCCAAGCAAAAAAAAAAAAAGAAGAAGAAGAAAAAGAAAAAGAAATAGAAGAAAGAAAAATAAATAAGAAATGAAAGGGGGGTGGCCAAGTCGAACTCACCCGACTCTCGCGCCGAGCTGACCCCAGCCTCGTGGAGATTCTGCTCCGACAGCAAGACCTCAAGAGATGGGGTCTCGGCCGATCTGAGCAGCTCGTACAGATTGAGGTCGACAGCTTTGACGGAGGAGTTTTTGTTTGGGGACCGATCTAGGTCGCTCCAAACCCAGTCGATCCCCTCAACCGAGGCGAAGAAGTACTTACTCTTCCATCCTTTGATGGAAGAGGGGAGCTCAAAATGAATGCCCCGAGGGCGAGAAGAAAGTGACCACCACCCCTCCTCGGTGGGGTGGTGTTTCAGGATGAAAAAGGCCCTGAACAAAGAAAAACGTGCGACAATCCCGTAGAAGTGGCACAGAATGATGAAACAAAATATCATTCTGACGACGTTAGGGACCAACTGGGCAGGAACAAGTTGGTAGTTGGCCAAGAAAGAAAGGAAGAAGGGATGGACAGGAAACCGAAGGCCCCGGCGAAGGTCTCCTCATAAAAGGCGATCCGCCGAGGGCCACTGGACATTACCCGGTCCCCGGGATGAGGAACGGAGAGCCGGACTGACTCAGGGATGTCATATGCACTCCGGATGGCCACCAAGTCCTCGGCGGAGATCACCGAAGCGATCCCTCCGGGACCAGTTGACCGAGAAGGCTCGGACTCAGGAAGAGAAGCAGAAGCAGGAGCAGGAGGGAGAGCCAAGCGGGGAGGAGGAGAAGACCTGGGTTCCCTAATGGCTAAAGGACCTTGAGAGGGCCTCCTACTAAATTCATACCGCGCCGCCTCCATTTCCTCTACGAAGGAAGAAGGAGTCCTCGGCTGGGAAGGTCCAGCCTCAGCCTGGCATGAAGGATGGAAGTTTGGATCGAAGCGATCCATGGAAGGAGAAGAAGAAGAGAAGGAAGGAAAAGACGACGAAGGAGGACCTACGGTGACCCCTAGTCGGCAAGAAAGGAAAAGAAAGAGGGAGCTAACCTGCTAAGACCCTTAGCGGATGATGATGAAGACCGGAGTAGAGGAAGAAGGAGAAGTCTACAGCATTATGCCAGGCGCGAATGATTCGAAAGAGGTAAACTTCGAAAAGACTTATCCCTCCATTCGAGACAACCTGTGCCTGACTGTGCCATTACGGCTTCCCCAAAAGACTCGCCACATGTCGTTGATCAACTGGACCAGCGCCTCCAATCCGATCGCGGTCGCTCTGACTTCCGTGCTCGCCTTAACCGCCCCCTGGACGTGGCCACGTGGCACCCCCGCATAGGCTCAAGGGCCTGCCGGGCGAGACGCCACTGATATCGGTCATTATTGCACCAGATCTTTCCACCTTTCCACGTCAGCATCGCAATTGCTCCCTTCGCCCCGAGCGCCGCACGACAACAGGCCTCGGGAGTGGGGGGCAAATGATGTGACCAGATGGCTAACATGGCCAATGATCCTGACGTGGAGCCCTCATCGGACGTCACGCTGGATTCCTCTCATAGGCCCCTTCGCCAGGCAGGGCTCCCCAATGTCAACGAAGCCGCTCGTCGAAGTCGGGCTTCGCCCTCCGCCAGGTCGGTACCCGCCAGGTTGGGATGCCTAGGTCAGAGCCGAGCTCAAGCCCCACCAGAGGCAGACCTTCCGAGCCCGAGGTCAGGCCCCGTGGCCTGGAGTTAAGCTCAAGCCTCCTCCACCATGCGGAGCCCCCTCGAGGCCGGGTCCCCTGGGCTGGGCGCACCTCATCCGCCTCTGCCGGTCCGAGCTCGGTCAACGCTGGGCCCCACTGGTCCGGCACCAAGCTCGACCCTCCTCCGCATAGCCGAGCCGCCATGAGATAGGTCCGCTGCAAGCAGGCCCCATCTTCCCGGCTCGGCCCCCAGTGCGAAATGAAGTACCAACCACCAAGGGAGCGGCACATTCCCCCCCGCCCCCGAGGACAGTGGCGTGCCCCTTGAGGACCGTACGACAGCACCCGCCACGCCGCCATTAATGCCCACGGTCGCCATTTATACCAGAAAGATAGGAAGCTCACATCAAGGCACCATGCCCTCCACCGACCTGCCGTACGACCGGAGAAAAGATCCCACCAAGGAGCGCGGTTCCCGAGAGCGATGGCACAATAGTCGAGGTCCTGCCAGGCTTCCAGGAAGGGCAAACAAAAGGAATGTCAGAGGCATGTGAAAGCTTCCCCAGCTACCCAATAAAGAAGGCGTCTCGTCCATGGCACGATACCTCGTCGTACCTGCCTGACAGCATGGGAGTGCCCCGAGGCAAGCCAAGGTAGAAGACTTAGCCAGAGTAAGCAAAAATGAGGTAACGACACTCGTATTACCAGAGAACAACATTCTCTCAGCAAGAGAACCACCATAAAGAGAAAGAGGAGAGGGAGGAGAGGCCAGAGAGGAGGGCAAGACCACCTCGGCCACCACATCTCCCAGCTCGCACTCACACTCTCATACACTCCACTCACTTTTCCTAGTATGGAGCTCATATAGAGAGACTCGACCCGGAGGATCTGTTTCCATGGATCGTTACTGACTTGACCGTTGGAGCGCCCCCGTCGGAATTCCCGGCCCGGATTACTAATGTTGGCTTTCTTGCAGGTCCCGAGGCACCGGAGATACTTTTCACGTGCGGACATGAAATACCTGATTTTATCAGTATCTATGGAGGTCATGGTGATCTGGATAGCAATAATATCTTTGCCACGCACATGATTTTTATGAGAAAAAGAAAAAAAAAAAGAAATTACCTAGTTAGATGAGTCGCTGCTAGAGTTCAGAGATTATATTTTTTTGTTTTACTATTTTTTATAAAAAATATTCATATTCGAGCTGTTGACTGAATTATTTATTTTAATATATATATATATATATAAATCCCATCATATTCAATCAGGTGTTGAGTCACGGTCCATTTCGCAGGGCACAAGCCATGGGCCGTCAAGAGGTGGTGACAACGACAAGCAGTCAAGAGCCGAACCTCTTCGAGTTTACCGCTGTCATGTTCGGTGCATACACGTGAAATGGACTTTTGGTTCAATGCATGGCGTTGGAAGAGAACACCACTATCGGGCTCTCAACCCTATTCCTCCCTCCTCTTTCCCTCCACGTTATAACTCCACCAACCCACCAATGCTTCTCCACCTTCTGCTGCTCCTCCCAACTAGTCTCGTCAACACCCATCCATCTCAACGTCAATCTAAACCCCAATCTCTCCCCAACCCTCCCACTAAACCACAATTTATCCGGCTCGACCTCCGCTTTATACCATTCGGGTGCTACCACGTCGGCCCTGTACCAACAGCCATTGGCACAACCACCATCCACCTTCTTAAGCCTTCTATAGAACTGTACCTTGCTCTTCCCCACCGCCGCCGCCTCCACCACCACAAGCCCTGGATAGTTAAATCCCCACACACCCTTCCCGTCTAAATTCTTGCATCGAGGCCCCCTTCTCCCACTCATAGCCCTGATCTCTTCGTCCGTATAATTTAATCCGCATAAAAACCCCACATAGTCCTCGTACTCCAAATCATACACCAAACCAGGGTCCAAAGCCCTCTCGGGGCTCAAATGCCCCGCTCCCATCGCAAACGGCCCGGCGTTTTGCCCCGGCCTCGACTCGTCCCAGACCGGTGATCTCACCGCCGTCGTCATCAGAGCCGACCTGATCTGCCATGGGCCCATCCGGGCGGGCCGCACGTAACAGAGCGGCCACGCCCGACACGTGCGGGCACGCCATGGACGTCCCCGACATCACGCTGAACCCGGACCGCCGGATGTCGGAGGCGATTCCCGACGGGCCGATCGCGTCCGTCCACGAGCCGAGGATGTTGACCCCCGGGGCCACCAGGTCCGGCTTCAGGACCCACGGCAGGGCGGCGTTTGGCCCGCGGGAGGAGAACGACGCCACCGCCGGGGCCTTCCCGCGGGGAAGTAGTAGACCCGTGCCCTCCGAAGAAATTGCAGCCGTCGGATTGTCCCTGCTTCTGATGTACTCTTCGATGGACTGCGCCGCCGATGATCCGACAGTGACCGTCGGAATCACGTGTGGCTCCGCGAGGATTCCCTCCGCATCCATGTCTCCGTGGAAGACCACTGTCCCAGCAGCGCCGGCCTGTTTCAGAGCCGCGGCGATGTCGATTCTCGACACGTGCCTATCCGGCTCCCAGAACACAAGTTGACCGTTGATCCGCCGGGACTTGAGGCTTATTTGTAGGGGTGCGGTAATCTTACCGAGAGAGATAAGTTGGCGAGGATAAAGGGGCAGCTTTCGCTGGTTTTGCGTAGATATGGATATACCGTGCACACGTTCGAGATTTCCGAGTTGGACGAACGCTGGGAAGTCACGATCGATCGTTCCGGCACCGACGGACGTGATCCAAGGAGGAGCGTTCGCGATACTCCCGGATAGGGACCGCCGTTCCCGGCCGACGCGGCGATGAACACCCCCCTGAGGGAGGCGCGGAAGGTAGCGACGGCCAGCGGATCGAGATAATAAAACGGTGCCGGTGAAGACGATCCAATCGAGAGCGAGACGACGTCCACGCCGTCGGACACTGCCTTCTCGAGCGCCGACACGACGTCGGACACCAAGCACCCGGAGGCCCAGCAGACCTTGTAGGCCGCGATCCGGGCCCGGGGCGCCATCCCACGGGCGACGCCTGAGGCGAAGCCCTGGAACTCTGCGCCGGCCACGGGAGCTCCGGCAGCGATGGAGGCCACGTGCGTGCCGTGGCCGTCGGAATCCCTCGGGGAACGGAATTCGACCCCGCCGAAAGCTGCCGCATAGCCAGCTGAGAAGGATCGGGCCCCGATCAGCTTCCGATTGCAATTGGATCGATTGAACCCGGGGCCCTCCTCGCACTTGCCCCTCCACCGTCGGGGAGCGGGGCCGAGGGCGAGATCTCTGTCGGAGAAGCTGGGGTGCTCTGGCCAGATCCCGGTGTCGACGATGCCGATCACGGCGCCGGATCCGCCACGAGAGAGGACGGAGAGGCGGGAAGCAGGAGGGTCCAGACCGAGGAAGGAGGGGGATCGGGTGGTGTGGGGGTGGAGAACGGCGTCGGGTTGGACGGTCAGGATTCCTCGAGACTTCTCCATCCGGCTTGCCTGTGATGGAGTGAGGAGCACGGAGAACCCGTGGAGGAGGGTCTCGTAGACGTGGATGAGAGTAGAAGAGGATGTGGGGAGTAAAGAGCAGTACCAACCGAGATGGGAGGGGAAAAGGAAAGGCCTGGATTGGGGATCCACGAGAACCATGAACGTCCTCTTCTCCTCCTTCATCTCCTCCCTCCCAGAAGCAGAGGAGAGAACGGTGAGGCAAGAGAGAAGCGAGAAGAAGATGAGGGCACCGGTGAACCAAGGCGGCAGCATTGCCATCCAGTGTGTTCAAATCCTCTGACGAAGTGCTCCCTGATCGCAAAGTATATTGCTTCTAACGGATTCTTAATAAGATCAGAGCCGTCAATCTCTCATTCGGCATTTTGGTGTATGCAATAAATCCAAATGGATGGCCGTGATGCAGTATACGCTGTTTCAAACTAAGCTGGTGGCGGGGTCGGGACCGTCGGATTTGCCTTGAAGGCGACGGGTCAGAATCCGCGCCACTTCAACACCCCAGGTGTTCTGCGTGCGGGTGCGGGTGCGGGTGCTGGTGGTCGGTAGGTTCGACGTGAATGTTGGCAGTTAGGGATAAGATACGGATCACCGTCCTTTTCCGATTGAAACATAGATACATCGTCCACGCTCCGAAACCCGGAAACATAGATCCACTGTCCGCGCTCCGGAACGCGGCAATTAGGCTGAAGAGAGATGCAGGCAATCAATGCGCTGCGTTGGTAGGCGAACGGTTGCCGAAATATTGCCAGAATCTTGAAATCAGAGCGTCCTTTCCACTGGATCGAACCCAAGGAGGTAGGGAGCACCGGGCGCAAGACATAACTGTGTTCAGGGATGCCGACACCGAATTTTTTTTTAAATATTATTTTTAATAAAAAATTATTAAAATAGATGATTCCGGATATAATTAATAAAATAGATGATTCCAATCCACATGAGGATGACGGGTACCTAAATTCGTCTTTTTAAAAGACGTTTCCAATTTTATTTTTTGAAAAGATAAATTTCATATAATCTTCGTTAATTTTTTAATTTAATTTTAAATTTGATATGATGTGATTTTAATTTGATATGATATTGAATTCGTTTTTCGAAAATACGGATTCAATTTTTTTTTAAATCGTCCTCCCAAATGACGAATTTAATTTTTTTAATTTTATAAATATTATTATTTTTTAAAATAAAATTAATAAATTTTAATTTTAAATAAATAAAATAATAAATAAAAATTAGTATTAATTAAATTTTATTATTATTTTTTTAGTAATATTAATTATTATATTATTTTGAAATAACATTAATTAAAAATAATATTAATTACTACATAAAAATAATAATTTAAAATTAATAATAAATTAATTAAAAAATAACATTAATTAAAAAGATAGTATAATAATATATTATAATATATTTATATTATAATAATTATTTTATATTTAAAATATAATAACTATATTATAATTTATTATATATATGTTACAGTAGTAAACAAATCCATTCGGCCTTGACACGCATTCTCCTTGGAGGCTGGCGCGGCCACGAACAGCTTGGCACCTCGGCCCTACCTCGGCTTCACTTCGGCCGTGTGCGAAGTCCGGTGGCAGCTCAGCTTAGCCCGGCACCTTGGCCCCACCTTGGCCCCACCTCGGCCTCACTTCAGCCGTGTGCGAAGTCCGGTGGTAGTTCAGCTCAGCTCGGCACCTCGGCCCCACCTCGACCATGCACGGGGTCCAACTTCATGGCAGTTCAGCTCAACACCTAAGCCCATGCCGATCCAGCTCGATAAGACCGCGCGATCCAGCTCTTCCGCCTGTGCGAAGTCCTTCCGCTCGCATGCTCTGGTCCTGCGCGGCGCCTTCCCCTCGCATGGGATCCAGCTCCAACCTCAGATCCACCGGGCTCATGCCCGCGGCACGCCAGGCCCGTGCCAGTTTGGCAGGCGTCTTCCCAGTTCGGCACGACCGCCTCCGGCTCCGCCCAGCGCAGTTGGCGCGCTCCGCCTCCTCCCAGCTTGGGGTGACCTTGCCCGCGCGGCATCGGTGGCGCCCGGTCCACCTCGGCTTCTGCCACTGACCTCCCGGCGCTCGCAGGAGGCCTGCACCCGCGCCAAGTCCGGCACGAAGCGCCCGCGCGCCCCGTGTCTGCTCCGTCCGCCTCCAACCTCGGCGACTCGGCGTGCTCGGCCCCAACCTGGAGCGCGCCTTACGTCCGACCACGCCCACGGCAGCTTCGCCTTCGCTTGCGGCGCACCCCGGCTCCGGTCCGGTTCCGTCCGGCTCCTCGGCACCAGTCCGCCGCGCCTCCGCCCGGTCCAGCAACCCAGCATGCTCGCGGCAACTCCAGCCGCGTCCGTGCCTCCTTCGCGCCTCGGCACGCCAGCGTGGGCCCCTCCGCCCGCGGTAGCTTCACCTCCGCCCATGGGAAGCCTACCTCGGCACCGACCGCCTCGGTTCCCAGGTTCGCCATGGCACGCCCAAGCGCCGGTGCACCTCGGCAGCGCCCGCCTCGGCGCCGGTGCACCTCAGCACCGCCTGCCCCTACGTAGGTCCACCTAGGCACCAACCTTCCCGGCATCCAGATCCGCCAGCATCGGTGCACCCCGGCTCCGCCCGCTCCAGCGGTCGGTCGCCCGCAAGGGTCCGCCCGCAGGAAGCCTGCGCTGCTGCCCTACAGCTCCCTGTTCAGATGCCCGCGTCGACTCCAGCTCCGCTTCCGCTCGCGGTGCACCAACTCCGGTACGGCACGCCAGGCTCCGTCCACCGTGCCTCCGTTCGGTCTGCTCTTCCGACGTGACGTGGTTCTACCCTGGTCCGTGCCAAGGCCGGCTCCTCGCTCGCTCGCTTGCGCCAAAGCATCTTGCTCCCGTGCCTCGGTCCGCGTGCCCAAGAGACAGCTGCCCATGCACCCCGGTCCGCATGCGGGAGGCACCTCGTGCCATGTACCTCGAACTGTGTGCATGGAGAGCCTCCGTCTGCCTCGTCTCGATCTGCATGTCACGGTCCGACTGACTCCGTCTCAGGTACGCTTTTCAAAGTGCAGGTACGATGGCGGTACGATATATAAAATCACCGTTCCTAGTGTGCCTCCTACAATGAGGGCTATATCAAAGCCCCAGGACAAAGTTTACACCAATTAGGAAGAAGTGCCCTATCCAAGGCACTGTGCCCCTTCACCAACCTCCTGAACCACCTGGAAGGAGAAGGTTGACCAACCTATCTAAGCCTCCCAGGCCCGTAGAAGCATCACAGGCCTATGCCAAGAAGAACGCGCCTTCCTGAACACCAAGAGTCGCTCATCTATATAAGAGCAGCATGAAGAGGTGAGGGACGGTAAGAGACAACACACTCTCTTCATTCTTACATTATTGTCCATTTTTCATCACCTTCTGATAGTATAGAGTCCCACTGACTTGATCGTCGGAGTGTCTTTGCCGGAATCCCCGGCGCAGGTCTTCTCAGTTTTGCAGGTCCGCCCAACGGAGGAACAATACGGAAGAAGATTACTCCCCATCGGAGAGGCCCACAGGAGGATCACCACAGTACCAAGCCCCTTTCATCCCAACTACGACTATGTTCCCCTTGATCGTCTCCGACCGACGAGCCCGATGATGCTGGCGAGGAGTCCACTCACATAGGCCAAGTAAGAGCTACTGGCCACGGCGATCTAGGCGACAACATTATACATTATAATTTTTAAAATATACAATAATTTTTTTAAAAAAAATTAAAAAAAATAAAAAATAATCACCATGTTGATACTATTCGGTCGCCAGCCCGGTACCAGTTCGGTCGACAGCCCGGTATCAGTTCGATCCTTGCACAGGAGCGGTGGTAGGACTCCGACGATTGGACCGGCGATCGGATCTGTGGTATGACTGGGGCTAGACCGGTGACAGGATCCTGGCAGTCGGATCGGCAGTCGGATCTTGGTGGCCGAACCGACACCCAGACCGGCGGCCGGACCAACGACCGGACCGGCAGCCGGACCGGTGGCCGGAAAGAGGGCCGGACAGGGGATCGCACCGGCAGCTTGATCGGGGGCCGCACCGTGGGCCGGACCGGCTACCAGACTGGCTGCCGGACCGAGGGCCACATCAGAGGTCGGACCGGTGGCCGGATCGGGGTCTGGCCACCGGTCCAGCAGTCGATCCTAATCAAGGGATCGGACTGACACCGGGCTGTCGACCGAATTGGTACCAGGCTCGTAACCAGATGGTATCGACATGATGATCATTTTTTATTTTTTAATTTTTAAAAATATTTTATACTATACTATAATATATATATATAATATAATAAATATAATAATAATATTTTATATAAAATATTTTTATAATATAAAATATATTATATTATATATATAAACTATATTATGATATATTATTATAATATTTTTTAATTAATTTTATTTTTAATTATAGTTATAATATCTTTTAAATTCTGCTATATATTTTTTAAATTTTATTAGATCAAAACTTAATTAAAAAAATATTTAAATGCATTCAATGCACCATATTTAATGTTTATGGGAGGGTTTTTAATTAAAAAATATTTACAAAGCATTTAATGCATCGCATTTAATGTTTATGGAGAGAGTTTTATTTAATTCCCATAATATCCTTTTCAAAAACAAATTTATATTAACTACCAATGATATTCTGGAAATTAAATAAAATATTATTGTTGACATTTTGATAATTAAATCGAACATTATGTTGGATATTTTGAAAATTAAAATTTTAAAATAAATTAGACGATAAATTTAATTTTCAGAATGCCTTTCATAATATTCATTTTAATTACAAAAATACCATTCAAAATATTTTATTTAATTTCAAGAATGCCATTAATAGTTAATTTGAATTGTTTTAATAAAGTGCATTATGGAAATTAAATAAAGATCTAATAAATGCACCATTAAATGCACCCACAATATTTTTTTAATTAAATTTTAAACTAATAAAATCTTAAATAATATATAACAAAATTTAAAAGATGTTATAACCATAATCAAAAGTAAAATTAATTAAAAGATATTATAATAATATATCGTAATATAGTTTTATATATAATAAATATTTATATTTTAAAATATAATAATTTATTATAATTTATTATATTATATATTATATATTATAATATAGTATAAAAAATTTTTAAAAAATTTAAAAAAATAAAAATAATCACCATGTCGATACATTCTGGTTGCTAGCCCGGTACAAGTTCGGTCGACAGCTCGGTGTCAGTCCGATCTCTTGATTAAGATCGACTGCCGGACCGGTGGCAGACCCTGATCCGGCCACCGGTCTGGCCCCGGTCCGGCCGTTGGTGCGGCCCCCGGTCCGACCGTCGATCCGGTAGCCGGTGCGGCTCCCGGTCCAGCTGCCGGTGCGGTCCCCCGTCCGGCCACCGCAGCCCTCGGTCCGGTCCGCCGGTGCGGTCCGTGGTCCAGCCGTCGGTCCGTCCGGTGTCGGTTCGACCACCAGGGTCCGACTATTGGTCCGACAGCCAGGATTCTGTCACCGGTCTAGCTCCAGTCATTCCACAAATCCGATCGCCGGTCCGGTCGTCGGTCCGGTCGTCGTGGTCTTGCCACCGCTCCTAAGAAAGGGATCGGACTGACACCGGACTGTCGACCGAACTGGTACCGGGCTGGAGACCAAATAGTACCAACATGGTGATTATTTTTTATATTTTTTAATTTTTTAAATTATTTTCTAGTATATTATAAAAATTATAATATAAAAAATAATAAATTATAATATATTTATTATTTTAGAATATAAAATAATTATTATAATATAAAATATATTATAATATATTATTATAATATCTTTTCAATTAATGTTATTATTAATTTTAAATTAATATTTTTATGTAGTTAATTAACACTATTTTTAATTAATGTTATTTCAAAATAATATAATAATTAATATTACCAAAAAAAATAAAATATAAAATTTTAATTAATACTAATTTTTATTTATTTATTTATTTATTTAAAATTAAAATTTATTAATTTTATTTAAAAAAATAATAAATTTATAAAATCAAAAAGAAAAAAATAATTTTGGATTTGTTTTTTGAATAGACGAATTCAATATCACAATAAATTAAATTCACATCACATTAAATTTAAAATTAAATTAAAAAAAATAACGAGGGTTATATAAATTCGTCATTTGAAAAGATGAAGTTGGGTTTATCTTTTGAAAGGATAAATTCAGGTGCCCATCACCATCGCGTCGATCGAAATCACATATTTGATAAATATACCTAGAATCGACTATTTCAATAATTTTTTATTAAAAAATTATTATTTTAAAATAATTCGCCTAATCTCGTCCGTACATCATTGTCCGCTTTCTCAAGCTGATAATTTATTAGAAACGGATTTTTTTTAAATAATATTTTTGATAAAATATTTTCCAATCTATGGCATTTCAAATTATATTTACGAAATTATATTCCGTACCATAAAAATCGCCCGTTGCCCCGTAATTTAATTAAAATATGGGTACTACTAAATTATATTCCATACCACAAAAATCGCGAGTTACACCCATAATTTTATTAAAAATACAGGTGCAATTTATAATTTTATCAAATAATATTAAAAATTAACTAAAAAAATATAAAAATTAATAAAAAAATTTAAAATTATAATTTTTTTTAAAAAAAATTAATGATAAAAATCATGGATTGTACCCGTGATTTCAACATAAAATTGTGAGTTCAATCCACGATTTCACCAAATAAATATTTTCCTTCATAAAATTTAATAAAAATAATAAAAAATAATATTTCTTATTAAATATAAAAAGAATAATAAAAAATTTATAATTAATTTTTTAAAAAAAATTATTGGAAATCAGGAATTGTAACTGCAATTTCATATTGAAATCAACTTGTATTTTTTCTACATAAATCATTTCCTGTATCAAAATTTTAAAAGAAATATAAAAAATTTTTAAAATTTTTAAACATTAATAAAAATATTTGAAAAAAAAAAAATAAAAAAATATTTTAAATTTTTGGATCGGTGGTTCGACCGGCGCTTTGACCGGTGGCCGATCTGGCGGTTCAACCGGTGGCTAGACCGACGGTCGGACCAGTGGTAGGACTAAGGGCCATACTGGTGGCAGGGCTGGCGGTCGGACTAGTGGCAGGACAGGCGATCGAACCGGTAGCCAGACCTTGACGGTTGGATCAATGACCGGACAGGTGATAGGACTAGTGGCCGGACCGACGGTCGGACCGATGGTCGGACCCTGGCGACCGGACCGGCGATCGGTCATATGACAGGATTGGGGGCCAGATAGGTGGCAGGATCGATAGTCGGACAGGTGGCAGGACCGGTGGCCGACTGTCATACCGATGACCAATCATCGATCCGGTCGCCATGGTCCGGCCACCTATCCGGTCGGCGGCCCTGCCACTTGTCCGGCCACTGGCCTGGCCGCCGGTCCTACCACTTGTTCGGTCACCGATCTGGTCGCCAGGGTTCGGTCATCGATTCGGCCGTCGATCCTGCCACATATCTGGCCCCCAATCCTGCCACCTGTCCGGCCACCGGTCTGGCTGCCGGTCCTACCACCTGTTCGGCCACCAATCTGGTCGCCACGGTCCGGCCATCGATCCGGCTGTCGATCCTGCCACCTATCTGGCTCCAGTCCTGCCACCTATCCGACAACCGGTCTAGCCACCAGGATCCGGCCACTGGTCCGGCCGTCGGTCCTGCCATCGGTCCGGCCATCGGTTCAGCTGCCAGAGTCTGGCTATCTGTCCGACCGCCGGTCTGGCCACAGGTCGAACCACCGATCCAAAATTTTAAAAATTATTTTTTTATTTTTAAAAAAGCTTTTATTAATTTTTAAAAATTTTAAATTTTTTATTAAATTTTGATACAGAAAATGATTTATGTAGAAAAATTATGGGTTGATTTTAATGTGAAATCGTACATACAACTCATGATTTCTAATTAATTTTTTTTAAAAAATTATTAATTTTAAATTTTTTTGTTATTTCTTATATCTGTTACAGTAGTAACCAACCCATTCAGCACTTACACAACGATGGGTCCACTTGAAGAGATCAGCCCATGTGGCGGCCAGGTCAGCACCTCGGCCAGCCTAGTTTGACCATGCCTGAAGCCCAGCTCTGCCGGGCTAGCACCTCGGCCAGGTCGGCACCTCGGCCAGCTTACTTCAGCTATGCCTGGAGCCCAGCCAGGTATGCCGGGCAGCCCACTTCGGCTCGTGAAGTTCTCCGGCTCCGCCCTGCAAGCGCATGCATGGCTCCATCCACCTCAGCCCGTGCTGGTCCAGTTTAGCATGTTGGCGAGTGGCGTGACCAGGAAACGAGGCTAAGTCCACGTGGGGTCCAGTTTGGCCCTATGGTGGAACTCCCAGTTCGGCACGACCACACCGCACTCGTGCCTCGGTCCGCGTGCAAGGGAGCCGTGACCCCGGCCGCTCCAGCTCCGTGCGGTCCAGCCCGGATCCGCCTGTGGCTCCCCGGCGCGTGACCCCATCCACCTGCCAAACGGCTCCGTGGTGCGCCCCAGATCCGCCCGTGTCCAGCTCCAACCGGCCGTGGCGTGCCCGCGCGGCACACTCGAGCATGGCTTCGCTTCAGCCTAGGTCCGATCCGCTCGCGGGGGAGCATGCCAGCTTTTCCGGCTCCGCCAGGTGTGCGAGCGCAGCAAGGCTCTGCCCGGCACGCCCGCGTCCGACTCCAACCGCCCGCAGCGCACCTCCTCCCGGTTCGGCTCGGCCCATCCGGCACCTCGGCAGTGCCGCGCACAGCTCCGCCTCCGGCTCGCATGCCCCCTGGCACGACCGCAGCACGCCTGAGCCCTGCTCCGCTTCACCCCAGGTCGGATCTGCTTGCGGGGGAGCAGACCAGCTTCTTTGGCTCCGCCCGGTGTGCAGGCGCAGCAAGGCTCCGCCCGGCATGCCCGCGTCCAGCTCCAACCGCCCGCAGCGCACCTTGTCCAGGTCCGGCTCAGCTTGGCGAGACTCCTCCCGGTCCGGCTCAGTCCATTCGGCACCTCGGCTCTTCCCCGTAAGGCTTCGCCCGCGCCCGACTCCGGTCCGGCGGGACGCCTGCCTCCGCGCCCCAGATCTGCCTGCTCCGGCTCCGGTTCGGCAGGTTCCCCTTGGTCCGGCACTCCTGCGCCCCAGGCCCGTGACCACGGTGCGCCCCCGCGCTTCCGCCCCCTCCGGCTCAGCTCGGCGGGACCCCGGCTCGATGATGTCGCGCCCCAGGATCAGCTCCTTCGGCTCCGGCCCGCATGGCTCCGGTTCCATGTTCGCCATCAGCACCCAGTTCAGGCACTGCACACTCATCCATGCATGGGTTCATGCACGGAGCCCCTACGCCATGCACACGTCGGTCCACGTGCATGGGAAGGTTCTAGGGGCCTTCTCTCGGTCTGCGTGCTCGCATGGTGATCTGGAGTAGTATCCCAGCTAACTCGGCACTTCGGCATCCCACCCAGCTCGACCACCGAGAGCATCATATGATTCTGTCTCATCAACGTTGGCTCGGCACTCTTTTCAAGGATCCCCACCCACGTGGGTCCTATGGCACGCTGCCTGACACGCCGTCTGCAAGAAAGTTTTGCATTTAAGTTTCCCAACCCACTCTTTACACTAACTAGTGAATTGTGCCCTTTCTAAGGTACTGTACCCCTGCACCTATTTCCTGAACCACCCAGAAGAAGAAGGTTCAGCAGTCCATCATGGCCTCACAGGCTATCCTAGCCTGACAAGTCTACATCAAGACCAGCACGCCTCCCCCAAATGACAGGAGCCATTCGTCTACATAAAGACAGGCATGGAGAGATAAGGGGAGGTAAGTAAAAAAAAAGAGACAATACACTCCATTCATCCTTACATTATTCCATTTACTATCACCCTCTGGCAGCAGAGAGTCCCCTAAGCTCTCCGCCTCAGAGGTCTCTTATTTCCTTCGATCGTCCTACTGACTTGATCATCGGAGTGTCTTTGCTGGAATCCCCGGCGCAGGTCTCCCTTATTTTGCAGGTCCACCCGACAGAGGGACGATACAGAGAAGATTTCTTCCACCGGAGAGGCCCACAGGAGGTCCATAGCACGGTATCAAGCCCCTTCATCCCTACAATGACTCCTCCGAGCACGGTGGCTCCACCAAGCCCCATGGCAGAGGGTATGTTCCTCTTGATCGTCTCCGACCGATGAGCTCGGTGACGCTGGCGGGGAGTTCACTCACCCAAGCCACATAAAAAGCTGCAGGCCACGACGATCTAGGTGGCAATAGTTTGGCATGCCAGGAAGGGGGGCAGATCCACGCTCCCCAACAAGGTGGGATGATGGTTCCCACCTTTGTCCTTAGTCCCCGGGGGGCAGACTGGGGGCACGGGGATGGGGGCACGAGAACTTCTCCCTCTCTCTCGAGGCTTCAAGGAGTGGCCTCGACCAAAAAACCTTGAGCTGTGAAGGTGCATCGCCACCCTTGATGGGGCAATAAGCATCAAGCCGAAGATGGAGCCACCTCTCGGCGGTGCCACCTTCCAGGAGCCCCACTAAAAAAAAAAAGCAAAGAAAAAGAAGAAAAGAGAGAAGAAAAGAGAGAAGAAAAGAAAAAGAAGAGGGAGAGGTGTTAGACATTAGAATAATGAAAATTAACACAACTTTATTTGATTAAAATAGATACTTTTTGTGATATTTTGTAGGAATTGACTCCATAAACGTGTAGATCTTGATTTTAGGAGTCCAACATCGCAAATGGAATGTAATTCGGACTTTGAACGGGCCTGAAATGGATTTTAGAAGATTTTAGCATGGATTTCAGAGCCGCACGGTTTTTGGAGCATTACCTTAAAACCTTTTAATGGTTCATGGTGGATCGGCTCAATGGTCCACCGCACGACCTCTTGGTCCACGGCAGCCATTGCTGCCGGTCCACGGGCAGAGCCGTGGACCACCGTGCTTCGATCGCGTCGAAACTCGCCGGAGAGCTCCCCCCGACACCGCCGAAGCCACCGCCAACCTTCCCGCCGGCCGGAGAGTCGCCGTTTGGCCAGAAAAATGGCCGGAATCCCTGCGACTGTGCGTCGTCACCCGCCACCGTGTCCGCTGCTGCCTCCTCTCACGTCAGCCACCGTCGCCCCTTCCACCGTCCGCAGCCGTGTCGCCCAGCCGGAATCTCAGCCACCGCCGTACCCGCTGCTGCCTCCTCTCCCGCGCGCCACGCCCACGCCGCCGCCCAACTCGATGTCGTCTTCCGCACCGTTGTCGCCGTCCACTGCCACTGCCACTGCTACCGTTCCGGCTTCACCGCAAGCCACCACGGAGCCACCGTCCGCTGTTCCTAGCTGTCCGCCCAAGTCGCCACAAGATGCCCAGCGCCTCCTGCCGTGCCCGCTGCCGCCGTGTCCGCCCCATCCCCGTCGTTCGCCCAACCGTCACCTCCGTTCCCAAGCTCCTGGAGCTGTTTGTCACCGCCCCTGTTGTTCATACCGGGATGTCCGAAAAAAAAGAAAGCATCAGAACGAGAAGAGATGTCGGACAACGCTGGATGGACGCGGGATTGTGCGATAGGATTTTTAAGTTTAATTTTTGAGATGGAGATATGATCGCGAAGGAGTTCGGATGAGAAGATAGCGATAAGTTTCAGAAGCAGATTGAGATGAGGAAATCACTGCGGTTCCCACACGGGCCCGACACGGTATTTCTCATCTATAAATATCTCGGGTCATTCTACGCTCAAGGGGATTCGGGAGAGACTTCACCCTATTTCACTTCCAATTCTCGTATTTCTTTTCTCGGGATTCCACTGTAGTGCTTAGCACAGGAGGTTTTATTTTATTATTTTTTTTATCTTTTGTACTCCTTTTCTATGAAATAAAAGAATTTCTTGTCAATATTTTTTATGAATTATTATTAGGCATAGTTTATATTCTTGGGACAAGCTGTATTCGTGATAGGAACAGTTTGTACTCTTGGAATAAATTATTTCTAAAAAGGATTTTATTAATTTGCATGTGTCTGAATTTTGACTAATCTATATTCCAGGGGAACGGGCCGTGATCGAATAGGTACGGATCGTCATCACCAAGAATAGGTTATATCTGGATCGGAACGTACAAATTTCATAGAAGTGAAGTGCCCCAGCCCACCTAACAAGTAACCAGTTGGAGTTTCGAGATTTTATCTTTGTTTTTATTATTATCTATTTTAGTTAGTTGATTTATACTTTCATGTTAATATTGAAAAATTCTTTTTTCGGAATTACACAAAAGTCTCTGTGGGTTCGACCCTTACTCCCGCTATTCTACCCTTTAGAGTAGTGGAATTAAGGTTCTAAATCGGTGCATTGCGACATGCATCGGATTTTGGGCGCCGCTGCCGGGGGACTTTTGGCGTTATTCTGAAAAAAAAAATTTCAACAATCCAAAAATCCACAAAATATTCAATTTTCAAAATTTTACATTCAAATTTCAAAAAAAAAAATTAAAAATTCAAATTCCAATCTTGAGTGCCCTGACATAAGGTTGCCCTGGCATAACTGGGAGGTTATGTTGAATGGTTGTCCTAGGGTACAAAAAGGTTGGACAAAATTTTTTTTTTAGATTCACTTAGGTAAATTTATTTTTTTTGCAAAACCAAAAAAAATATTACCCAGACATTTCATAATTTATTAGGATCGGAGACTTAATCATCAAAATTAAAAAAAATTAAATTTAATTTTGTTTGTTTATAACTTTTTGGACACCTTAGTTGTTGCATTTCATAATTTCATAATATACTTAAGGGCACAACCCATTAATCAGATAAGGTGGGGAGATCAATACCCTTCCTTAGCCCACAAATCATCAATCCAGCATCTGCATTGACCCAAGCCTTTAATTTTAAAATTAATTAGACGTCAACCCAAAGGATTTCTAGCTCAATAGGACAAGGAAACCCTAGAGCCGGGCCGCCCATGACCTCCACCAGGTTGAGCCTCTTCGAGGCGGAGCCCCCTGGACCAGAGCCAAGTCCACCTCTCCTTCTCCAGGGCGAGCCCTTCGAAAGCTAGAGCCACCTGAACTAGAGCCGGGCCGCCGATGCCCTCCACCAGGCTGAGCCTCTTCGAGGACGAGCCCCTTGGACCGGAGTCGAGCCCTCCTAGAGATGAAGCCCGGATCCCACGTCCCTCCGGCACCAAAGACCGGACCATGCTCTGGCACCGGCGAGCCTAGCTCCCCGGCATTAAAGCTCGGAAAAACATCTTCCAGCACCAGGTCTCAGAGCCCAGAGCCAAGACCTCAGCCTCGAGTCTAGCTCCAAGGCATCAAGGTCCGAAGCTCAGACTTCCGGCACCCAGTCTTCAAGCCTAGCTCCAAGACACCAGGGTTCGAAGCTCAAACTTCCGGCACCAACTCTTCGAGCCCAGCTCCAAGACACCAAGGTCCGGAACTCTGATTTCTGGCACCAGAGCTCCGAGCCCAGCTCCAAATCATCAAGGTCCGGAACTCAAATTTCCGGCACCAGATCTCTGAGTCCAACTCCGAAACAGCAAGGTCCGAAGCTCAGACATCCGACACTAGATCATCGAGCCCAGCTCCAAGACACCAAGGCCAAGAAGCTTCTGAAGCTCTGTGTTCAAGCCAGAAGTCAGTCAAGCTTCTCAATAAAACAAAGCTGAGGCCAAACTCCCTAATGAAGCCAAGCTCCTCACCAAAGTCAAGCTCTTTGATGAGACCAAGCTCCCTACTGAGGTCACGTTCCCGTTGGAGATGAGGAAGACTAACCCCCACTATGGCTGGGGAAGGCAACGAACGAAGCACGATTCCCAAAAGGAGGAAGCTGTGAAGGCCCAGCCACTTCACACACACCATGCAAGACTGTGGGGTAGGGTTTTGTCCTCCACTCCATGCAAACGTGACGAAAAGGGGTGATCCTGTCCCTCCACACAATATGGGCATTGGATAGTACAAATCTAATAAATGCATACACTGTATTACTCCCCTCTTAAGGGCTTCCGCAACACCATCATCACCAACATTATCAAATATTCTCGACCACTGGGATGCACAAGGCCAACCGCCGCGGAAGCTTGTGATGGCTACACCTCCACCGACTGGAGTATGCGATGGCCGAGCATGGTGAACCAACAGCTCTACTATCCCATGAAGGAGGTAAGAATCCCTCTTCAATCATTAAAGTTCCTCTCTGGTGCAACTTTGTCCTTCACCAACACAGGAACTCATCCGTCCGACTCCAAGTTCGACGAGATTAAGAGCTGAAGTCAAGCTCCTCAGTTCAGCCGAGATGAACTCAATAAAGCCGAGCTGCAGCTCCCCACTGAGCCCCGCATCTACCGCATGACTCTCAGTTTAGCTCTTGCCTTACTCACAGTTCGGAGATATCCGCGGAGACTCCAAGAAGTCCCACCATCTACCGAGAAAACTCACAGTTTGGCATTTGCTGTACTTAAAGTCTGGAGATATCCATGGGAAGCTCTGGAGCTCCAATCATTCATGACTTGTCTCCTAGCATGGCGAACTAGCAGCTCTACCATCCCATGAAGGAGGTAAGAATCCCTCCTCAATCATTAAAGTTCCTCTCTAGTGCAACTTTGTCCTTCACCAACACAGGAACTCATCCGTCCGACTCCAAGTCCGGCGAGGTTAAGAGCTGAAGTCAAGCTCCTCAGTTTAGCCGAGTTGAGCTCAAAAAAGGCCGAGCTGAAGTAACGTCCCTTGATTCGGCCGAGTTGAACTCAATAAAGTCAAGCTGAAGTCCAGTCCCTTGATTCAGTCGAGCTGAAGCCAAGCTCCTCAGTTCAGCCGAGCTGAACTCAATAAAGTCGAGGTGAAGTTCATACCCCTTGATTCAGCCGAGCTGAAGTCGAACTCCTTAGATCAGCCGAGCTGGGGTCAAATTAAGTCGAGCTGAAGTCATGCCCCTTGATTCAGCCGAGCTAAAGTCAATCTCTCCACTGAGCCCCGCATCTACCACTTGAATCTCATCCGGAGATATCCACAGGTAGCTCTGGAGGTCCAACCATTTGTGGCTCGCCTCCTAGCATACCAAACGAGCATCTGTGCCACCTCATAAAGGATGTAAGAATCCCTCTCCAATAATTAAAGTTACTCTTTGGTGCAACTTTGCTCTTCATCACTGCAGGAGCTCATTTGTCCGGCTCCAAGTCTAGCAAAGAAAGCCCAGAATCCTCGGCACCTAAAGACGGACACCCTGGCACCTAAAGATCGGACACCCCGGCACCAAAAGCCCGAAGTCACCGGTGCTTAAAGCCCTGAATCCCCGGCACCTAAAGACCGGACACCCCGGCACCTAAAGACCGGACACCCCGGCACCTAAAGACCGGACACCTCGGTACCTAAAGACCGGAATCCCCGGTACCTAAAGCTCAGAGTCCCCCGGCACCTAAAGACTGAAATCCCCGGCACCTAAAGCCTGGAGTCCCCGGCACCTAAAGACAGGAATCCCCGGCACCTAAAGATCGGACATCCCGGCACCTAAAGCCCGGAATCCCCGGTACATAAAGATCGGAATCCTCGGCACCTAAAACCCGGAATCCCCGGCACCTAAAGACCGAAATCCCCGGCTTCTAAAGATCGGAATCCCCGGCACCTAAAGCCCGGAATCCCCGGCACCTAAAGACCGGAATCCCCGGCACCAAACGACCGGAATCCCCGGCACCTAAAGACCGAAATCCCCGGCACCTAAAGACCGGAAACCCCGACACTCCAAGACCAAAGATCTTGGCACCTTAAAATTGGAAATAATGAAAGTCCCACCCCAAAAGCCTCATTAAAAGCTTTGAGGAGTGCTCTTAGCCCAGCCATGTGCCCGGTCATACATGTGTGCACCCAAGTTGTGCACCTCACCAACCTCTTCCTCCATGGCACCGCCTTCTGTCCGGTCAAAGAGAAGTTAGACTAAAGTGCAGCATCATCAAAATGCAACTAACCTTCAGTCGAAGTACTTACGGGCAAGTAAGTTTCAAAAATATCACCTCCTATTTTTGTTTTGCAGGTCTGCTACGACATAGAGCCGAATGGATAAAAAACTACTCCCTTCGTCCAAAACATGGAGAAGTAACGCTTTGGACTCAGGAGTGGGGGCATCTGTTACAGTAGTAACCAACCCATTCAGCATTGATACAACGGTGGATCCACTTGAAGAGATCAGCCCCTGTGGCGGCCAGGTCGGCACCTCGGCCAGCCCAATTCGACCGTGCTTGAAGCCTAGCTCGATCGGGCTGGCACCTCTATCAGGTCAGCACCTTGGCCAGCTCACTTCAGCCATGCCTGGAGCCCAGCTAGGTATGCCGAGCAACCCACTTCGGCCCGTGAAGCTCTCTAGCTCCGCCCTGCAAGCGCCTGCATGTCTCCATCTACCTCAGCCCGTGCTGGTCTAGTTCGGCATGTTGGGGAGTGGTGTGACCCTACAAAGAGGCTAAGTCTACATGGGGTCCAGTTCGACCCTATGGTGGAACTCCCAGTTTGGCACGACCACACCGAACCTGCACCTCGGTCCGTGCGCAAGGGAGGCACGACCCCGGCCGCTCCATCTCTGCGTGGTCCAGCCCGGATCTGCATGCGGCTCCATGGCGCGCGACCCCATCCGCCCGCCAAAAGCTCCGTGGTGCACCCCAGATTCGCCCGTGTCCATCTCCAACCAGCCGTGGCATGCCCGCGCGGCATGCCCGAGCCCGGCTCTGCTTCACCCTAGGACGGATTCGCCCACGGGGGAGCAGGTCGGCTTCTCCGACTCTATCCGGTGTGCAGGCGCAGCAAGGTGTGCAGGCACAGCAAGGCTCCACCCGGCATGCCCGTCCCCCTTTCTGCCGAGAAGTCCAAGAAGAGACAATCCCAAATTGGTTCCGCATGCTGCAAGTGGATCCTTACGATGGGACCACTAATCCCTTGGACCACCTGGAAAGCTACAGGGCCCTCATGAGGGTCCACGGGGCCATCGATGCCCTCTTCTGCGTCGCCTTCCTTGCCACCCTCCGGAAAGCAGCTCGGGTGTGGTTCACCCGCTTGGAGCTGGAGAGCATCAGCTCCATCACCCAGCTGGGGTAGAAGTTTATGGCCCACTTTGATGCCTGTCGGAAGATGCCACGAGAGGCAGACAACCTCTTCTCCATCAGGCAGCAGGACCACGAGCCCCTGCGGGACTACGTGGCCCGTTTCAAGGCTACCGCGTTGGAGGTTTACAATCTCGAGGAGCCGGTTGCTATGTTGGCTCTGAAGCGAGGACTCAGGACCTCCCGCCTGACTTACTCGCTCGATAAGAAGCCCCCGAAGAGCTACTCCGAGCTCCTCCTCTGGGCTCAGAAGTACATCCACGCCAAGGAGGCAGATCGAACGAGGTGGGAGCTTGATGGGAAGTCGCTGAAGAAACCTACCCCCATCGAGGTGTCCGGGACCCGGAAGCCAGGACCTCCAGCTCCGAGCTTCCGGTAGAGGCCAAGGACGAGAGGTGCTCCCGTTCTCGAGGGGAGTTATATCCCCCTCCACACCCAGAGGATGAACATTCTTATGGAGATCGAAGGTGAGCCCTACCTGAAGCGCCCACCTCCGATGAGGCTATATACTGGCCGTGACAAGACGAAGTACTGTTGCTACCACTGCGACCACAGCCTTGACACCGAGGAATACCGTAACCTCAAAAAAGAGATCGAGGAGCTCATCAAGAGAGGATACCTCGGGAGGTATGTGGGGGGCAGACCTCAAGCAGAACCTCAGGCGCTCGTCGCTCTCCCGCCGGCTCCTACAGTGGACAACTGCCCTACTGAGAATCCGGTGGGGATGATAAGTTGGGGAACCGAGCGTGCATCCAAGAAGGCCCGGGGGGCAGGGCAATTTGAAAATGTACTCCCCTTTAAGAAGGAAGGAAAATTTGGGGAGAAAATATAAATAACGATGCTGTGGTCGTCGAGATGACGATCGCAAAGCATCCTGTAAAATGCATCATGATTGATAGTGGATGCTCCACGGATGTGCTTTTTTATGATGCTTTCTCTAGAATGAACTTGTCTCCTACACAGCTCAGGCATGTGCATACGCCCCTTATCGACTTCATAGGAGACTCGGTGGTGAGAGTTGAAGGAGAAATTACTCTTCCGGCCACTGTAGGGACCCCACCTCGGCAGAACACTATCATGATGACCTTCACAGTAGTTAGGCTCCCCTCTGCCTACAATGTGATCCTCGGTCGACCCAGACTCAATCTTCTTGATGCAGTCATCTCAACCAGGAGACTACTTGTGCAGTTCCCAACCCCTTACGGCATCGGGGAGATGAGGGGAGCACCTCAGCCAGTCCAACACTGCTTCCAAATCCTCCCGGGTACTAAAGTTCCTGAGGAGAATCCTAGAGCGGACGAGCTTGACCAAAGGGTGCAGGACCCCAGAGGTGGCCCGGCCGAGTGCCTGCTGTCCTTTTTGCTCGAGACCGATCAGGAGAAGACAGTGCAGATTGGGGCCTAGCTGCAAGAGGAGGAAAGAGCCCTCCTATTGGAGTTCCTACGGGCGAACGCAGATGTGTTCGCTTGGACGGTGGCCGACATGCCAGGTATTCCCTCTGACATCATCACTCACAAGTTAAGCATTGACCGGAGTGTAGGCCAGTTCGGTAGAAGAAGAGAAGCTTCATCCCAGAGAGACAGGCGACCATTAATGAAGAAGTAGACAAACTCCTCGCCGCCGGTTTTGTTCGGGAGGTGCAATATCCGAGTTGGCTGGCAAATGTGGTGATGGTAAAAAAGAACAATGGCAAAAGGAGGATCTGTGTGGACTTCACCGACCTCAACAAGGCGTGCTTGAATGATAGCTTTTTCATGCCGAAGATCGATCAGTTGGTGGATGCCACCTCCGGGCACAGGTTCCTCTTCTTTATGGATGCATTCTCCGGATACAATTAGATCCGGATGCACCCGGAAGACGAGGAATACACCGCATTCATCATTGACCGAGGGACTTACTGCTACAAGATGATGTCCTTCGGTCTGAAGAACACCGGGGCCACATACCAGCACCTGGTTAGTAGGGTCTTCCAAGACCAGATCGACCGGAACATGCAGGTATATGTGGACGACATGCTTGTCATGAGCAAGCCGAGCTCGGACCATGTTGCCGACCTCGTCGAAGCCTTCCACAACCTCCAAAAGCACCAGATGAAGTTGAACCCGGCGAAGTGCACCTTTGGAGTGGCAGTGGGAAAGTTCCTTGGCTTCATGGCCACATAGAGGGGCATTGAAGCCAACCCGGAGAAGGTCCATGCGGTCATCGACATGGAGCACCCGACATCCAAGAAGCAGGCCAGTGCTTGACGGGGCAGATTGCAGCATTGAGCCGGTTCATCTCGAGGTCGGTAGATCACTGCCTCCATTTTTTCAAGGTGCTGCGCAAGATGTACGACTTCACTTGAACGGAGGAGTGTAGAACGGCCTTCGAAGAGTTGAAGGAGTCCCTGGCTACTCCCACGCTGCTCTCCAGACCGGAGGAAGGGGAGGAGCTTTTACTCTATCTGACGGTCACACCCGGAGCAGTCAGCTCGGTCCTCGTCCGTGCAGACAAGGACGGGTCCCAGAAGCTAGTGTACTACACCAGCAAAATCCTCCGTGATGCGGAGATCAAGTATACTCACTCCGAGAAACTCATTTTTGCATTAATAATGTCTGTTAAGCACCTCAGGCCTTACTTCCAAGCACACCCCATCGTGGTTGTGACGGACCAGCTGCTAAGAACCATACTTAGCCGCCCCGAGATCTCCGGGAGACAGGCCAAGTGGTCCCTACTGCTAAGTGAGTTCGACATAACATATCGGTCGAGGTCCTCGCCGAAGGCCCAAGTCCTAGCTGACTTTGTAGTCGAATCACAGGGCTCGCTGAGGGGCCAGAGCAGACAATGACGGAGTGACAAGTAGAGCTCGGACCAGGGGAGGAGCCCTAGATCCTCCATGTGGATGGCGCGTCTAATTTCGGTGGGAGCAGAGCAGGCCTCATCATCACCAACAGTGACGGGGTGGTGACGGAATGTGCCCTCTACTTCAAGTTCGTCGTGACCAACAACCAGGCGGAGTACGAGGCACTCCTTGCTGGTCTGAAAGTCTCCCACGAGGTGGGCATGCAAAGCTTGAAAGTCTCTACGGACTCCCAACTGGTCGCCGGACAAGTCTCCAGAGAATATGAGGCCAGAGATCCCTAGATTATGAAGTACCTGGAACGAGTTCGCTCGAGCGCAACGGGCTTCTGGCACTTCAGCATTTTTCACATCCCCCGAGGGGTGAATGCACGCACAGATGCACTATCGAGACTCGTGACCCTACCGGAGTCATCACTGGGACGCGCCTACGTTGAATACCTTGAGAATCCAAGCTATGAAGGCACAAAAGAGGTGCAACAAGTCACCCCGGAGCCGAGCTAAATGGACAGGTATGTCAGGTATATCACTGAAGGCACCTTGCCAAAGAATCGCGCAGAGGTCGACCTCAACAAGAAGAAGGCCTCCCGGTTCGTTTTGATGGAAGGCCAGCTCTATCGCCGATCTTATTCCTACCCGCTCCTAAAGTGCCTCAGGCCCACAAAGATGGCCTTCGTGCTCCAGGAGATACACGAGGGCCTCTGCGGAAACCATGTGGGAGGGAGAACACTACGTACAAAGCTCTTCGCCAGGGATTCTTCTAGGAGACCATGAGAGAGGATGCCGCCGACTTCGTCAAGAGGTGTGACAAGTACCAACGCCATGCCCATATGCAGCGCCAACCGTTGGTACCAATCTCCCAGCTCTCCTCCCCTTGGCCTTTCACTCAATAGGGAATGGACATCCTTGGACCATTTCCCCCTACACCGGGATAACGAAGGTTCCTGCTGGTGGCAATTGAGTACTTCACCAAGTGGGTTGAGGCAGAACCTTTAGCTCGGATCACTGAAGCCAATGTCCGTCAATTCTTCTGGAAGTCAGTCATTTGCCGCTTCAAACTCCCCCACTGTGTCATCACCAACAACGGGCGTCAATTTGACAGCCGGGAGTTCGAAGGGTTTTGCACTGAGCACGGCATACAACACCGCTTTATCTCGATAGGCCACCCCCAAATAAATGGGGAGGCCGAGGTGACAAACCTGACCATCCTCCAAGGACTCAGAACCCGGCTAGACCAAGCCAAGGGTAGGTGGGCGGAAGAGCTTCCAAGTGTCCTATGGGCTTACCACACAACGTCCAGGATGACAACTGGCGAGACGCCGTTCAACCTTATCTTCGACACCGAGGCAGTTATCCTAGTTGAGCTCGGCATACCCATACTTCGAGTATAGCAATACGACGAAGTGCAGAACTCGATACAACTTCTGTTCAACTTAGACCCCCTCGAAGAAACAAGAAACAAAGCTCGGCTCCGAATGATGGCATACCGATAGCGAGTGGCCCAGTACTACAACGCGCGGGTGAGGCCGAAAGTCTTCAAACCCGGAGACCTAGTACTGCGCCGAGCTGAAGTATCTCAACCTCGGGAGTGCGGCAAGCTCTCGCCAAACTGGGAAGGACCTTAAAAGTGGCTGAGGCCCTCTCTCATGGGGCCTACTACCTCGAGGACCTGGACGGTGCCAGGTTCCCTCGAACATGGAATGCCTGCAATTTGAGGAGATACTATCAATAGTGTAAGATTTTCTTCCGTTAATAATAAAGATTTCCCTTTGCTTTAAAGGTTATCTGCCTTGCAGGAACATTACAGCCCGGAGCCAAGCTCTACGACCAACAAGTCTTCGAGCCCAGCTCCAAGACATCAAAGCTCGGGCCAAGCTCTCCGGCCACCAAGTCTTTGAGCCCAGCTCCAGGATATTAAAGCCTGGAGCCAAGCTCTCCAGCCACCAAGTCTTCGAGCCCAGCTCCAAGACATCAAAGCCCGGAGCCAAGCTCTCCGGCCACCAAGTCTTCGAGCCCAGCTCCAAGACATCGAAGCCCGAGGCCAAGCTCTCCGGCCACCAAGTCTTCGAGCCCAGCTTCAAGATCTCGAAGCCCGAAGCCAAGCTCTTCGACCACCAAGTCTTCGAGCCCAGCTCCAAGACATCAAAGCCCGGAGCCAAGCTCTCCGCCACCAAGTCTTCGAGCCCAGCTCCAAGACATTGAAGGCCGAGGCCAAGCTCTTCGGCCATCAAGTCTTCGAGCCCAGCTCCAAGACATCAAAGCCCGGAGCCAAGCTCTCCGGCTACCAAGTCTTCGAGCCCAGCTCCAAGACATCGAAGCCCGAGGCCAAGTGCTCCGACTACCAAGTCTTCGAGCCGAGCTTCGAGACATCAAAGTCTGGAGCCAAGCTCTCTGGCCACCAAGTCTTCGAGCCCAGCTCCAAGACATCAAAGCCCAGAGCCAAGCTCTCTGGCCACCAAGTCTTCGAGCCCAGCTCCAAGACATCGAAGCCCGGAGCCAAGCTCTTCGGCCACCAAGTCTTCAAGCCTAGCTCCAAGACATCGAAGCCCAGAACCAAGTTTTCCAGCCACTAGGTCCCAGAGCCAAGTGCCGAGACCTCAAAGCCTGGAGCCAAGCTCTCCGGCCATCAAGTCTTCGAGCCTAGCTCCAAGATATCCAAGCCTGAAACCAAGTCTTCCGGCCACTAGGTCCCAGAGCCAAGTGCCAAGACCTCAAAGCCCAGAGCTAAGCTCTCCGGCCACCAAGTCTTCTAGCCCAGCTCCAAGACATCGAAGCCCGGAACCAAGTCTTCCGGCCACTAGGTCCCAGAGCCAAGTGCCAAGACCTCAAAGCCCGGAGCCAAGCTCTCCAGCCACCAAGTCTTCGAGCCTAGCTCCAAGATATCCAAGCCCGGAACCAGGTCTTCCGGCCACTAGGTCCCAGAGCCAAGCACCGAGACCTCCAAGCCCGGAGCCAAGCTCTCCGGCCACCAAGTCTTCGAGCCCAGCTCCAAGACATCCAAGCCCGGAACCAAGTCTTCCAGCCACCAGGCCCCAGAGTCGAGCACCGAGACCTCAAAGCTCGGAGCCGAGCTCTTCGGCCACCAAGTCTTCAAGCCCAGGTCGAAGACATCCAAGCTCGGAACCAAGTCTTCTGGCTACCAGGTCCCAGAGCCAAGCACTGAGACCTCAAAGCCCAGAGCCAAGCTCTCCGACCACCAAGTCTTCAAGCCCAGCTCCAAGACATCCAAGCCCGGAACCAAGTCTTTCGGCCACCAGGCCCCAAAGCCGAGCATCGAGACCTCCAAATCTGGAGCTCAGATCTCTGGTCACTTACCCTTCGAGCCCAGCTCCAAGCGATTTCCAAGATCCGGAGCTCAGATCTCCGGTCTCCAAGAAGCCTCCGAGATCCGGAGCTCAGATCTCCGGTCTCCAAGAAGTTTCTAAGATCCGGAGCTCAGATCTCCGGTCTCCAAGAAGCCTCAAAGACCCGGAGCTCAGATCTCCGATCTCCAAGAAGTCTCCAAGACCTGGAGCTCAGATCTCGGCACCTCATCTCCGACCCCAGCTTTCAGGAGATCAAGACCCGGGGCCCAACTCTCTAGCCAGCAAGTCTTCGAGCCTAGCTCCAAGACACTAAGACTTGAGCCCAGCTCTCAGACAACCTTGGACCGGGGCCCAGCCCTCCAGCTAGAAAATCTTCAAGCCTAGCTCCAAAATATCCAGACCCGGAGCTCAGATCTCCGGTCACCACATCTTTGAGCCCAGCTCCAAGAAACCTCTAAAACCCGGAGCCAAGCTCCTTGGCCACAAAGCCTTGCACACTCAGAAACGAAGGAAAAGTCTTCTTCCTGATCTCACCACATGTAAAAAAAAAAAAGAAG
Organism: Areca catechu; assembly: GCA_021397845.1. Lineage (NCBI taxonomy): Eukaryota > Viridiplantae > Streptophyta > Magnoliopsida > Arecales > Arecaceae > Areca > Areca catechu. Next base: position 40,638,053 of record CM038045.1, read on the forward strand.
AGAGAGGAAGAAGGAGAAAAAGGAAAAAGAGGCAAGACGCTTTGACGAAATGTATTTTCATTGCTCAAAGAAAAGGGGTTACAATAATTCTAAGGCCTGACATGCTAGGCAACCCAGAAAAAACAACAACAAAAGAAAAATCTCTACTCTACTCCGTCGGTGCCTTCCGGGCCGGTGCGCCATCGAAGCTCCGTTGCCCTCGACCTCCAAGCCGGGGCCTCTCCTTTCACCACTACCGCCGGTGGGGTTGGTTCGACCGCTGTCGCTGGCGGGGCTAGTTCAGCTGCCGTCACCTGCAGAGCCGGTTCCGTCGTCGCTACGTGAGGAGCCGGAGCGATCGTGACAGGGTGCTCCTCCGTCGAAGCCGATGCGGGAGCTGAGGTCTCCACACCCTAGGAGCCCGAAAGTCGAAGCGTGGCCATCCATTTATCCGAGTGGACACCGCACAGCTGGGACCGGCAGTAGGCGAACCCCTTGAAGAAGGAGTCCATTGCTGCCTCTTTGAAGTCCAATTTGAACTCCTCGGAAGCCTTATAGTTCATTATCGCCTCTGCCACCCTCTTGTCCGCGTCCTCGGCACTGCGGACGGCCTCAGCCGCTTTCTTCTTCATGGCCTCGACCGAACTGACAGCGGTGGAGGCCCTCCTCTTCTCCTCGGCAGCCCTCTGGTCGGTGACCGTGGCCTTCTTTTTAGAAGAGACGGCTCGCCCAGTCGCCGCCTCTAGCTCGGCCTGAAGCTCCTTCAGTCAGGCACTCTTCGACTTGAGCTCTCCTCGAGCTCCCTCGAGCTTGAGTGCGGTGCTGGCAACCTCACCTCGGAGGTTCTTGAGCATTATATTGGCCTCCAAGAGCTCGTCGCTCTTCTGCCCCAGTTCGGTCTTCGAAGACTCGAACTCTGCCTCGTGCCCTTTATCCCTCCTGACCCAGTTGTGGTAGTAGTCTCGGATAGCTGGAGTTCGGAGCCTTGCTACACTGAGGATGATGTTAGACGGTGAAGAGGTGTGGGGGAGAGCAAGGTATATCCAAAGACAACTTACAGCGTAAAGGTTGGAGAAGGCCGCATTGATGGTGTCGACCAGGTACTTCCTGCTCCTCTCCCACTGGTTGCAGGATTGGACGAAGAAGTGCATCATCTACTCGACGAGCGTTGGATCCTTGAAAAGGGAAACATTGGGCCCCAGTCTGAAGGGGACCCGACGGTAGTCCCTATCTCTCTTACCCATCGTTGACTTGGAACCGCCTTCTCCGCCGGCGATGGAGGCTGTTGGTGCGTGCTGGGAGCTCGGCACCACCGCGAGCGGAGCCGTTGAAGTTAGCCCCACGCCCTCTGGCTCCCTGTCCTTCTCGACCTCGACGATCTCCGAAGGAGGGGATGCCACTGCTGCAGCAACGGCGGTAGATCTGGCCCGGACCACCACCTCAGGCTCTGACACAGGGGTCGGATCGCGCCGCCTCGGAACTTCAGGAGGCAGATTTAGTAGCGCTTTTCATCCTGGGCTCGGGAACAGGCTCGGCCAGTACCGAGCTCGCACTGACATCCATCCGAGCTCTCTTCGGAGCGGGCTCGCCGGTGCCCTCCGCTTGATTCCTCTGCTTGGAGAATGAGAGGAGTTCGTCCATGGATAACTTCATGGCTGCACCAAAGAAAAAATGTCAGCTCAAAAAAAAAGAAAAAAAAGAAAAAAGAAAAGAAAAGAAAAGAAAGAAAAAAGTGAGGGAAGACACTTGAGCCAAACTCACCCAACTCTTGTGTTGGGCCGACCCCGGCCTCGTGGAGATTCTGCTATAACAGCAGGACCTCAAGCAAAGGGACCTTGGCAGAGCAAAGCTAGTCGTACACCTCCGAGTCGGTTGCGTCGACCGCTGAATCCCTGTTAGGGGACCGACCCGGGTCGCTCCAGACCCAGTCGACCCCCTCGACCGAGGTGAAGAAATACCTACTCTTCAATCCTTTGATGGAAGAGGGAAGTTCAAACTTAATCCCCCGAGGGCGAGAAGAGAGGGACCACCACCCCTCCTCGATGGGGTGGCGTTTCAGGATAAAAAAGGCCCTGAACAAGAAGAAACGGACAACAATCCCGTGAAAGTGACATAAAACAATGAAAGAAAAAATGGTCCTAATGGCGTTTGGAATAAGCTGGGCGGGCACAAGACGGTAATGGGTTAGGACAGAAAGGAAGAAAGGGTGGAACGGGAACCTGAGGCCACCCGAAATGGTTTCCTCGTAGAAGGCTATCTAGCGTGGGCCACTGGAGGTGACCCGCTCTCTCGGTCGAAGGACCGCAAGCCAGATGCCGTTCGGGATACCGTAGGTGTCCCGGATGGTCGCAAGGTCCACGACCGTGATCATCGAAGTGATCCCCCCGGGACCTATTGACCGAGAATGTTTGGGAATGGGTGCTGAAGGAAGAAGAAGAGGACGAGGTGGGGGAGAAGATGTAGGCTCCCTAATCACTATTCCCCTGGGCGTGGGCCTCCGGCTGACCTCGAAGCACGCCACGCCCTCCTCCTCGTCAGAAGAAGACGAAGGCGGCCTCGGCCTTGAAGGCCTGGCTTCACCTTGGTTAATGGTGGGACGGGAATTCGGTCCAAAATGAGACATGAAGGTCAAAAGATAAGAAGAGAAGAAGAAGGGAGGAAAGGGACGAAGATCCGGAGGAAAACCTAACCCTAAAGGGAGATCCCTACCTGACCAATGCAAGGAAGGAGACTGACCTGCTCAAGACTTGAGGAAGTAGAGATGGTCGGGAGAACGGAAGAAAGGTCTCGGTGCAAAGGCAGGCATGCAGAGTTTGAAAGAAGGCACGCTTCGGGAAAAGGCCACCTTTCCTTTCGAAGAGACGGGCGTCCGACCGCACCGTTACATCTCCCCGCGACAGCATCCGCGCCATGTGTCGACCATCAACCGGGCTAGCATATGGCTTTGGTTGCGGTCGCAACGGATTCTGTGCCCGCCATAACTGCTCCTCGGACGTGGCCACGTGGCTCCTTCGGGTAGGCTGAAGCAATCGCCTCCCGAGATGGCGCCGAGTGCCCCGCACCAATGGGGCTCGGGAGTGGGGCGCAAATGATATGACTAGAAGCTGACGTGCTGACGTATACTCTCTAATAGATGCCATGTCAGAAGTCCGCCATGGTGGACACCCCATCTCGGGCTCCTTTGGCCGGGTCGAGCTCCTCCTGATCAACGAGGCGGCCTGCTAAAGCCGAGCTCCGTCCTCAGCCAGGTCGGCACCCGCAAGCTCGAGGCGCCTAGGCCGGAGCCGAGCGACCTCTCTCGCCAGGTCGAGCTCAACCCTCTCCGGCCAGGTCGGCACCCGTAAGCTCGAGGCGCCTAGGCCGGAGCCGAGCTCAGCCCTCCTCTGCCAGGTCGAGCCTCCCGATTCAGAGCCGAGTCCCAGCTCTTCAGCTCGGTAACCAACCCGGATAACACCGCCGGCTGCCGAAGAAGCGGGGCCGCCCCCCCGGATCGCCGGCGGGCCGCCCCCCCGGATCGCCGGCGGGCCGCCCGAGGACTACGGGAAAGCACATGTCAAATCATAATAACTGCCTGTGGATGCCATTTCCAGCAAGAGAAGGAGGACACCCCCCAATTAAGACACTGGCAGGCTTCTCAGAATGGAGCAACTGGGAGGAATGTCAAAACGCCCGAAGTTTCCTCATCACCAACTAGGAAAGATGTTCCATCCACGGCACGGGACGCTGCCGCATGCCCCTGACGGTACAGATCAGAAGAGACATCCCGTCCGCAGCATGGGACACCGCCGCGCGCGTCTGACAACACTGGGAAGATCCCGAGGTAGACATTTGACAATGGTCCAGACTTAAGAAAACCTTCGACACTCTAGCAAAGCAAGCAAGAAAAACACAACCACCAAAGGCCCGAGGGGAGAAGGGAAAGGAGGCCACACAGGAGGACCCATCCACCTCGGCCGTTATCCTTCCGGCACACTTGCACTCCCGTTCGGATCTCACTTGCACACCACTTCACTCCTCCTAGCATGGAGTCCATCAAGAGGGGCTCGACCAGGAGGATTTGTTTTCCTGGGTTGTCACTGACTTGATCGTTGGAGTTTCCTCGCCGGAATCCCCGGCTCGGGTCACTAACCTCGTTTTTGGAGATCCCAGGGAGCAGGATATCCCAAGACCACCGGAGGGACGATCCGACCTCAGCAGCAGCTACGGACCACGACGACCTTGGCGACAACAATCATAATCTTAAAATATAAAATATATAAGACATAGTATATGATGAATCAGAAATATCTTTTATTAATAAAATGCCATACATGCGTTAAAAGAATTTACATAAATATCACTGTCACTTATAAAATGTGATTGGCTTACATATATCTATTTTTTCAATATTTATAGTGTTTAATCTCAGAAAATGTAAAGATGAGACTAGGTTAGATTCCTTTTTTTTTTTTTTTTTTCCCCTAAAAAAAAGGACTAAAATCTGTTGGACTTGGACTTGCTGACTTTAGTCTAGAATAGGCTTGATTTAAATCAGTTCTTATAATCACTCTCTTGATTTACAAGATCGAATATATTCCACCCGGGAAATGTTTATTTTTTATTATCTAATTTCAACATTGTACTACATGTAAAAAAAATGATATTGATCATATATGGTTGCCATTGAGTGCAACAAATTGTTCAAATTGATGATATTTTGGTCCAATTTACTAATGTAATGCTAGACATTTGTTGACCGGAATGTGTGGTGGGCGTCTCAAATTCATTAACAAGACGTGAATTATATCCATATATAAAATGGTGGTTGGCGAGTGCTGGATGGGCAATTCCAAGTCACTGGGGCATCACGAGAGAAAGCTTGCACATTTAATACTCTTGAAGTTGCAGTATAAAGTGGTGCCTAGCATTAAACTTAGGCACAGTAAAAGCTCCCGTATGATGTTAGTTCATCTAATTATGGTTGCACTTGGAAACAATCACAAATAGACAAATTCAATTTAAGGCTATTGTCTTGAGTTTATGAACATGAGCAGAGGTCATATCAAACAATTAAAACCATGTCTTGGCTACCAATGGCATGCAGTGTGACGTTGTAAAGCATTCTTAGATTAGTGATGATGTGGTACTACCGCTGACATGGAATCTATGCTGGACCCAACTAATGGTCAACTGGTAGGAAGTGCCACCTGGATGCGGCGACCAAATGAAGATCCAGGGTTGAGACCCCAGCCGAGATCAGCTTCCATCCGAGGTCGAGCTCCCGGTTGAGGTCGTGCTCCCACCATTCAGGATCGAGCTCCCGGTCGAGGTCAGCTACCATTCAAGGTCAAGCTCTCGACCGAGGTCGTGCTCTTGCCATTTAGGGTTGAGCCCCCGACCGAGGTCAGCTCTCATCCGAGGTCGAGCTCCTGGCTGAGGTCATGCTCCCGCCATCCAGGGTCGAGCCCCAACTGAGATTAGTTCCCATCCAAGGTCAGATCCCATCCGAGATCATGCTCCCGCCATTCAGGGTCGAGCTCCCAATCAAGGTCAGCTCCCATTCGAGGTCGAGCTCCCGGTCGAGGTCATTCTCCCGCCATCCAGGTTTGAGCCCCAGCCTAGGTCAGCTCCCATCTAAGGTTGAGCTCCCGGTCGAGGTCATGCTCCCGCCATCCAGGGTTGAGCCCCAGCCTAGGTCACGCTCCTACCATCCGGAGTTGAGCTCCCGAGATAGAGCCCCCCTTCCTGTTAGGATCGTTGCTCCTGCCAGTAGCAAAAAGGAAAGGATCAGGAGAAAATCAGACCATGGCATGGAAGCTCCCGGCTACCCGCAACCCCCAGTAGGTGGTACATGCCCTGCTAAAGGTTCCAGGCACTATAATGCACCACCTGCATCCTCTGTGTGATGCGCATTCCACCTAATTCCAGGTCCTATGGCACCCCGCCTGCACCCATTGTCGTGTAGCTGGGGCTCCGGTTATCATGACACGCTACCTATGTCTTCTCCAAGAGGAGTACCCTATTAAAGCCCCAAACTCTACAACACTCCGACTGTCCCTCCTGGAATAGAAACGTCCCACCATGGCTCGGGGCTCAGCGACATGGCGCCCGCACCTCCCATGAAAAACTGCACCACCAGAGTGACAAGACTTGTACTATAACAGCAAACACCCCAATAGAAAGACTTCCTTTCGAGGACCGGTCCGACAGGGGGGAGGCCGCTGACAAAGGAAAACCCCTCCCAAAAGGGGCACCAGGAAAGTAATATCTCGATGAAACCCCAGAATTGGTCTGGGCTATTCCTCTTATATAAAACAGAGAAAGGGACCTCCGGCAAAGGGGAGAGACGACTGGTAAGAAAAAGAGAGCAAATGGGCAAGGAACCAGTAAGGAGAACCTCCCCGCTCTCTACTCTCCACTTTTCTTCATTTTTCACCTGTGGGATCTCTCTCTCACTCCTCTAGATAGAGAAGCTCCAGAGCTCTCCATCGCTGAGGCTTTATTCCTTTTGATTATCTCAACTGACTTGATCATCAAAGTATCCCCGCCAGAATTCTTGGCTTGAGTCTCCTCTTTTTTGCAGGTTGCCACGACCAAGAAGTTGACAAAAATAGAGAACCAAGCACCCAGAGGAGATCCGAAGCATCCACGACATATCAGAGCTACAAGCCATGATGATCTAGGTGGCAACAAAATAGTGCACTAGGTAGGGGGCAGACGAGTGCTATCAACTGTCAAAAATTCGACGGAAGTCCCCCACTACTAGCAAAACATTCGTGAATGTTCACGACCCCATGGTGACTATGCACACGGGAAGCTTTCGTCAGCCACACCGGGGATCCTCCTCATCATGGTGACCAGCAGAGCTCGGAGAGGGAGCTTCCTGCTCCACCACCGCCACCTCCGGTGGACCCCCAGATCATCGCACTCGCCCAGCAGGTCCATTCCTTGACCGCGGCAGTGCGTCAGCTTTATCAGCGATACCAGTCCCTAGTGACCTAGTAGTAGCCAGGGATGCAGGTGGCTCACGCCGTTGATCCCCATATCGGCCTATGGTCCTTTCGGGAGGGTGACCCTCTAAATTATTAGATCCATAAAAGGATGAAGTTATGGGGATAACTAAGTCCTAGCCTCCAATTAAATGGAATGGTAATGGGTCAAATTGTAGGATGTTCATCAGCATATCTAAAGATCGGGTGTTCATCGAGCTATTGGAATTGTTATTCCTAATATGATGGCTCAGTGCGACTCTCTTAATGATGGTTAGGTGGGCCGGCTAAAGTCGGGCTTGACTATTCGTTGGTTAGAAGCATTGAATTTTATCATGTTAATGGTTGGACCTAACCGGGACCTTCAATAGGAGGTCCAAAGACCGACTGAAATGTACCTTAGAGCAAAATCTAAATACTAGAAGTTACTTGAAAAGGTAATCGGTTAAAGAACCTACCTTTAGATGTGCATAGGTGGGCCGGCCAAAGTCGGGCTCATGTGTTGTCTATTGGGTTCTAATATCCACTAAGGAATTAAACGAATTCCTCGGATTGGAGGTAGAGGCTACCGGTCTGAACAAAATAGTGGAAGGGCCCTTAGACTAAAGTCCATGTTTTTAAGTTAATAATTCATATACACCAATAGGTTTTTGTTTTCCTTTCAGATGTCTACCAACTTGTCGCTCTGATTTCTTCTGATAATAAGAAACACATGGGTCCCAACTTTGATAGCTGATATCGAAGGCTCATGATTGTCCTGGAGCATGAATGGATCTTATATGTGATATCGAATTTGGTGCTTGAAACCCCTGCTCCCAATGCTCGAGGTTCGATCAAAGATACTTATCAGAAGTGGCTCTTTGATAGGACCATTATCCAAAACATCATGCTGGTAGAGATGAACGATGAGTTCAGTCACAAATTTGAGGAATCCCAGTCAGAGGAGATCCTTCAAAAGTTGAAGGAGTCCTCCGGTATACCATATAATATTGAGAGGTACAAGGTCTCCTGTGCTATCTACAACCTGCGGATGCTTAATGGGTCCTCAGTCACTGATCATGTATTATACATGATCGAGATGATTGAGCGCCTGGGCAAGCTCAGATGTCCAGTCTGCATACATTGATACTGTGCTGAAACAGTTCAGCATGGAAAATTCCAAGAAATGCTATCTCTCGATAGGCCCTAGAATTATACTCTCCAAAAAGGATTATGCGATAACTCTTGAGGAGAGATAGTATATGAGTAGAATCCTATATGCTTCGGTAGTGGGTTCTATCATGTATGCCATGATATATACTAGACCAGACATGGTATACTCACTAGGCGTAGTGAGGAGATACCAGTCTGACCCAGGTGAAGCTCATTGGAAAGTGGTAAAGACCATCCTTAAGTATCTGTGAAATACTAAGGACCAATGGCTGATTTATGGAGAACCTAACTTAAAACTTGTGGGGTATACTGACTTCAGTTTTTAGTCAGATAGGGATGAAAACAAGAGTGTGTCAGGGTTTATCTTTACTCTAAATAGAGGAGCGATCTGGAGAAAAAGTTTCAAGCAGCCTACTGTAGCAGACTCAGTATGCGAAGCAGAATACATCGTAGCATCGGATGCAGCAAAGGAAGCTGTGTATTTGTGGAAGTTCCTAGGTGAGCTGGGAGTGGCACCTTTCCTGGATGGTTTTGTTCCGGTATATTATGACAGCACTGGAGTCATTGCTCAAGCCAAAGAGCCGAAGTCCCATCAGCGCACTAAACATATTCTATGATGCTATCATCTTGTGCGAGAAATCATGGAACGAGGTGACATCGACCTTCAGAAAATCGATGGAAAGGAGAACCTAGCCAACCCCTTCACTAAAGCCATCGAAGTTTAAGAGTTCGATAATTGTAAATGGAAAATGAGAATAAGATTCTATACCAATTGGCTTTAGTCCAAGTAGGAGTTATTGGAAATAGTATCTCAAAGTCAATCGTCTAGGCTATGGACGGTTGTGCTATTTTGTAATTATATGTGAATTTTTTAATGAATAAAAGTTATTCTTTTGGCTATTCATCATATGTGCATTTTTCTGAAAAGAACTCTTGTATGATAGAGTCATTAGAATTACATTATATTTGATATAGAGATGATATATTGAGAGTTCTTAAACTAGTTCACAACCAAAGGATACATTATTATATGATGACGATGTATCAAGTGTAGGTTGTTGTATATCACATTGGTTGGTTGTCCTCTTTACCAAGGAGTATAGAGACACTGATGTGATATACAGATGAAATATATGACATCTCACTGAACGTGACCAACTGCGGAGCTCCCTTCTGCCAAAGGGTTGCTCGCGAAGGGATATACGTATATGTGTCTCTCAGACCTGAGGTCATCATGGTAGCTTGCAAGCAATTCACTGTACTTTGATGCTGGACTACCTGGATTTCTAATCCAGTGATGGAAGGTTTCTAGATACAGTCAAGTACTTGTGGAGTGGTGGTGGATCAAGATGGGATTGACCCTTCCAAATGGTTTGGGATGAATGACTCACTATATCTCAATTTAGCAAAACCTTGGCCAAGATAGTTCTTATGAGAAGTCACAGAACTTGTAAGGTTGAGACATGATCTGGATGTGCTAAATTAGGGTTGGCAGTCAAATCCTCGGTCATCTTGAGCATTATGAGGTCAAAGGGATAAATTATGTGGTAACTATATGCCAGGGATTTTAGAGAGTTACTCTGCAATCTTTGATCTATCCGGAAGTCGGGTATCATTGCTAGATGATGACTTTGACTGGTATTGGAAGTGTTCTAGTGCTACCGGCTTAGTATTTAAACTTATGGGATCACACACCATAGGGATTTCTACCTGATCTAAAGACTGATCGATGATTGAGAATCGTTTGTCATTAATGGGGTTCAATATGATTGACTATGATCCAAGTGTCGACACTTCCATGTGTCGACAGTTGGTTGTGACGAGGATTTTTTTCACTAATTCGATTAGTGAATTTTGGAGGACTTATATGCAATATGATTGCAACCTGATGGGTCAAGCCAAATGTGATTTGGCTTAGGATCAAATTGGATTTGATTTTTCATGCTCTCTTTCCTTTAAAAAGATTTAAATTGAATTTCGAATTCAAATTTCAAATCTTGGTTGAAATTGGCTCCAAGATTTTTGTGGAATGCATTATTTGGCAATGCATATTTTCTCTCATTTAAACCTAGAGCTAATTTGGTTTAACCCTTAACCCTCTTCCCCAATCACTCCACCTTTTATATCTTTCTCCCTCTTCGCTGCCACTATAAATAAGTGTTATTGTAGAACCACTAAAAGGATGATAAGCTGGACTTTTCTAAGAGAGAGAAAGGGATTCCTTAGAGTGGGATTTGAGAGGATTAGGATTTTGGGTGTGAGCCTACCTAGCAATCAAGCTAGGGTTCGGAAAGAGAGAGTTGGTTGGGAAGGGTTCTACTTCTCCTCATTATCCTCCAACAAGTTCTTCTCGGTGACTTCAAGAAGGTCTTGCAGGTCCAAGGAAGGAGAAGATTGGCTTCCAGGATCCTGAGGATCAGCACTCCAAGGGAGTTGATTGAGATCGAGCCCTGGTGTGAACTACCCGTAGAGGCCAGACACTTGTGTGGTTCGGTAGCTCTTGATCACCTCCATCCAACGGTTTAAAGGTAACGTATCTTTCTCTTGGTCTCATGTGATTAGATCTAAAGCATGAAATTGTTACATGCTTTTCCTTTTTATTGCTTATGGTATCCTTTGCATGCAGTTTTATTATGTTGGATTCTGTTGCAGGCAGATTGGTAGATCGACTTGATCAATCTACTAAGTCTCTCACTATTATTTATTTTAAAATAGTTTTAAAATATAGTCTGCTTGTACTACTTCACTTTCACCGAGAGCCCCTCTGGGACAACGTGTCCCGATTTAAAACCGTCATCCTGGAGATTTACCACCTTGACGAGCTAGTTGCTATGCTGGCCCTAAAGAGAGGACTTAGAACCTCTCGCTTCACCTACTTCATCGACAAGAAGCCTCTAAAGACTTATTCGAAGCTCCTCCTCTGGGTCCACAAGTACATCCGTGTGGAGAAGGCCGACCACACCAGGAGGGAGTTGGACGGGAGGCCTCTGAAGAGGCAGGCCATTAAGGAAGCATTGGCCCCTCGACCTTGAAGAATGGTTCAGTCCCATGGCCGGGACCCAGGCCCAGAACCGATCCAGCCAAGGAAGAGAAATTCACCCCTCTCCTTGTCCCAGGAGCGAAGATTCTCATGGAGATCGAGGGTGAGCGCTTCCTGCATCGTCCTCCCCTACTGAGACCGTCCGCTAGGTGTGACAATTCACGCTACTGCCGCTTCCACCGGGATCACAACCATGATACAGAGGAATGCCACCATCTGAAGAGGAAAATAGAAGACTTGATCAAGCGCGACTACCATGGGAACCCCCAGGAGTGAAAAAGAAAGGATCAGGAGGAGATCAGACCATGGCATGGAAGCTCTCGGCTACCTGCAACCCCCAGGAGGTAGTACGTGTCCTGCCAAAGGTTCCAGGTGCCGCAACGTACCACCTGCATCTTTTGTGTGATGCATGTTCCACCTAATTCCAGGCCCTGTGGCACCCTGCACCCACCGCCGTGTAGCTGGGGCTCCGGTTTCCACGACACACCACCTTTGTCTTCTCCAAGCGGAGTATGCTATTAAAGTCCCAGGCTCTGCAACACTCCGACTTTCCCTCCTAGAATAGAAATACCCCACCATGGCTCGGGGCTTAGCGGCATAGCGCCCGCACCTTTCATGGAAAACTGCACCACCAGAGGGATAAGAGCTGTACTACGCTGGCGAACACCCCAATAGAATGATCTCCTTCCGAGGACTGGTCCGACAGGGGGGAGGCTGCTGACAAAGGAAAACCCCTCCCAAAATGGGCACCAGGAAAGTGACATCCTAATGAAACCCAAGACTTGGTCTGGGCCATTTATCTCATATAAAATAGAGGAAGGGACCTCGGGCAAAGGGAAGAGACGACTGGTAAAAAAAAGAGAGCAAACGGGCAAGGAACTAACAAGGAGAACCTCCTCGCTCTCTATTCTCCACTTCTCTTCATTTTTCACCCCTGAGCTCTCCCTCTCACTCCTCTAGACGGTGAAGTTCTAGAGCTTTCTGTCACTGAGGCTCTGTTCTCCTTGATCGTCTCAACTAACTTGATCGTCGGAGTGTCCCCGTCAAAATTTTCTGCCCGAGTCTCCTCTTTTTTGCAGAGGTTGTTACGACCAAGAAGCTAACCGGAATAGAGGACCAAGCATCCAGAATGGATCTGATGCATCCATGACATGTCAGAGCTATAGACCATGATGATCTAGATGGCAATAAGTGGGCTCTTAAAACCTAAGTCGATGTAAATAGCTTTTTATCGTCCTAATAGTTTCTTGTGAGATTCTAATTTGCACGACCATATCGAAGTAAGCTCCTTGTAAATGTGAAATAAGCTTGCTCGGGCAAATACTTTTGCTTAGCAACCAAATTACTTGGCTCTTGGACGATGCATTACCTTATGAAAATCTAAATTGGAATAATTATGGTACGAGTAAGTCCACCTCCTCCTCAGCCCACCTCCTTTCTCAAAAAAGAAAAAGAAACGGGGAAGGAAGGACAAGCAAGAAAGATATAATTATACAATTACATTTGAATTTTCATATGTATAATATATTTTTTTAATATTTTTTTTACTATCATAATTGTTGGCGTAGAACTTTCGATGGTCGGGAGGAGCCGCTGGATTGCCAGTTCACTTCCTTAGATACCTACAAAATAGGTTCATGACCGGTTTTTCTAGTGAGGGACACTCCGATGTCTAAGTCATAACGGGGTTCCAGTCACAGAATGGGGAGCTTTCTGAGAAGGAGAAAGAAAGATGATGAAAGTGTTCCCAGAGAGTATCTTGGCTTAGCTTTTCTTTGTTTTTGCCAAGCTTACATTGAGTGTCCCCTCTTACCCGTATTTATAGTGGTTGTCGTGCCGGTGTATAGTTAGACTCACTCACCTATGGTTAGGACGGGGTTAAATAACTTCACCCATCATATAACCATAAGTGGTTGCTAATTGATTCTGACCAGTCTGGAATCATTGGAATTGGAGTTAGTGACCACGTGGCCATTCTGATATAGTTGAGATTGGAGATAGTGGCCACACGGTTGATTATAACAACCGTATCCACGTTCGAAGATTTGAGATCAACTGGAGATTCGTTTCTGGACCACTTCCTCAAGAGGGACCGATGTTAAATCGATGGAATGCTTCAGGCTTATCCTCTCAGGAGTAAGCCGAAGACACCTTTATCATTTGTATTGGAACTTTTTCTTTCGGAATGGATTGTGGAACGAAGCTGGCATCGTCTTCGGACCAGTCTTCTTCGGATCGGCCTTCTTCGATTGATGTGAAAGAGACTGGTCAGTAGCCGGATGTATTGTGGACTGGAAGTACTCATCGAGACCAATTCCTTTGGTTAAGATCGAAGACTGACTCCACGATGTGACTAGGGCAGCGATGCGGGGCCGTTGCTTTATCTACCCACGTAGCTTTTTTCGGACACTTCGATTTAGATGACTGATTCAAAAAAAATTTGATTGAACGGCCGAATCGATAATTAGCCTGTACTGAACTGGCATATCACAACAATAATAATTCATTTGGATGGTGCTTATTTTTTAAAGTAAATATCTTAGCTAGCTTGCCCTTTATAACATAACTAATCTATAAGTCTACGCGATGCATGCTCGGTTCAAAAAAAAAGCATAGAAATAAATTCAACTCACAAAACT